>CAWUFW010007624.1:0-600000 GCA_963921515.1 Calotriton arnoldi | reverse complement strand
TATACTAATATGCTTTATGAATATGCTTTTCTTTTGTCCTCATTTGCCATACTTATTCCAACCGAAATCTCCAGACATTATCTTAACCAACCGGAAAGCCTTTGAGATCGCAGTTTTGTGGAAAAGAGAGTCTTGGCAGCCTCATCCTCTCTCCAGATGGCTATAATCATTGGACCCAACCAAAGCATATAGATTTTGTTCCCTCTTAATTAAACTCTATGCTTATATCCTGTCTGTCCCCTCAAGCCATACCATCAAGGGTTCCCACAGCTTGACCGCTTTTTTGGGGGCCGTGCAGTCAATGTCCATCCTGCAAACGCAGAAGACTGATTCCCACCATTCTGCTTTTGACGGTGACACAGATGAGATCCATTATTTACAAACCCTGACTTCTCCCCAATAAAATCAGATAGAATATTAATTTATTTCGATAGTTCATATACTCTGCCCCATCTGGTGGCAGCCCGAAAATAATTAATATCAGGCTCACCTGAATTTGAGTATGCAGGAGATCATTCACAAAATTACACGCCTTGTTCCAAAATTCTTGAGTTTTAGGACAGGACAAGAACATATGAACGTCATCCGCCAGTCTCCTGATGCATTTCTTACAACAGGGTTCAACAGGGCCCCCCCCAATTTTACCAACTTTTTTGGTGACCAGTAGGCTCTGGGAGAGAGGAAAGATGGTTCCGTCTTAAATACGCTGGTTTAACCGTACTTTATAATACTCGAATGGATACTTGGCACAGATAGTCAAGATTCGAGCTCTGCATTATCTCTCCCCATACGGAATTTGATTCACTCTGTCCCATTTCTGAAATATCCATGATAAGGGCATACCATGTTGTCACCAGCTTCTTTTGTTGTGCACTCTTAATCAGATGTTCTTCTAGATCATTGGTATCCTCTTTATTTTCTCCAAGGGCCCGGGACCAACTCTGCAGTTGTAGAAATTTAACTTTAGAGGCAGAATTATTAGTTAAGTGCTGAGGTTGTGTCCAAGAGCAGAGTTTTCCTTCTGAAAATATCTGCCCCCATTCATTTATGTCTGCTTCCTTTAAGCTCCCTGCTAATCTGTCCTTCAGAGACTCGGGGGAGCCTGGTGAGTCCCATATTGTAGCATACCTGCTGTAGTATGACAGATTTGTTGTATGCCGAATCTGAGCCCGTAGCCGAGCAGTCGTCTGTAGCACTTTCAATCTAATTTTTTTGAAAAACTTCTGGTCTCCATATTTATACATGAATTTAGTCCCCCCATGTCCCGCTTCCTTCAACATGGCCTCCCATAAACGATTGCTCCCAGACCCTACCCTTTCAGTAAGTAGAAACCTAAAATTCTTTAATCAAAAGGCCCATGCATATAGTTGGAAATCTGGCAAAGCTATCCCCCCTTTATCATATTTCTTTCTTAACTTCCGTCTCGCTATTCTTACACCCTTAGAAGCCCATATCAAAGAATCTATTCTACTATGTAGTTTTCTAAACCAGATCTTCTCAAAGTGAAGTGGGATCATGTTAAAAAGGAAGGTACATTTTGGGAGTATCGACATCTTAATTAAATTAGTCCTTTCCTAGTATCGTCAACGGGAGATGGGACCAACATAATAGAAGTCTATTTGTTTTCTTCAGAGCTTCCTGAAAATGTAATTCTGCCAACTTCTCCAAAGTGGGAATAATCTTTATTCCTAAATATCTCAATTCCATTTTTATCAACATGTGGTTCTCATTTATATTCCACACCATAGCCTCGGACTTAGATGTATTAGCCTCATACCCTGCTACCTTCCCAAATTCAATCACCAAAGAATCTAAAATCCTCAATGTAGAGACCAGGTCTTTTGTATATACCATAATATCATCCGCATAAAGGGATGCTTTCTTCATCCATGTGCCATGCGAGAAGGGGACAATCCCTTGTTCCAATCTTATCTTATCAGCAAAAGGTTCAACAAATAAGTTGAAAGTAATGGGGAGAGAGGACACCCCTGTCTAGTTCCCCTTGTGATCTTGAAGCTTGACGTAAGACTCCCATTCAATAGAATCTTTGCTGATGGGGACCTATAAATACCCCATATGGTTTTACAAAATTTATTAACCAGATTATAATGATCCATCATGGTAAATAGGCACTGCCAATTTACCCTATTAAAGGCCTTGGTAGCGTCAAGCGAGATAATCGCAAGGGGCACTTTGTTTTCTATTGCCAGATCGATCGTCCCTATTAATTCATGACTTAAGTGATGCATATACCTGCCTTACACAAATCCCTTCTGATCTACCCCTACCAGCCCTTCAATTACTCCACTTAATCTTCTGGCCAGAATACTTGCATAAAATTTATAATCACAGTTCAAAAGTGAAATTGGCCTATACGACTCACACAGCATTAGATCTTTCCCTGGTTTTGCAATTAATGTGATTATTTGATTATTATGTGACTTTGGAATCGGGAGCCCTTTCTCCCAGATCTCTGCAAAGAGCTGCGAAATCACCAGGGCTAATACGTCACTCAGCTTTTGATAGAATTCATTAGGGATCCTGTCTGGCCCCACTTCCTTGCCTTTCTTGCCTTCCTTCACTGTCTGTAGAATCTCATCTTGGACTAACTCTCCATTAAGATTTTCCCCATCTTCCTCTGAGAGCTTACCCATATGCTGACCATCTAACCTTTTATTAATCTGGTCTTCTGATAATTTTATAAATCTTCTGTATACAAATTTCCCTAAAACAAATCAAGAAAAGCTCATTCCACTTCCTGAGTTCCTTTTATTCTGTTTCCTGTTTTTTTGCACTTTACCTCATTAATCTCATTTCTTAGCCTCTCTGTTTTGGTTTTCCATGCCAGAAGTTTTCCCGCATTTTCACTATATTCGAAGTGTGCTATTTTGCTAACTTTCCACTGTGCTCGGACTCTCCCCTCTCATGAGTCATTAAGTTTAAGCTTCTGGTCTTAGATTTCTTTTTGCCATCTCTCCCTACACTCTATCTCAACACTTTGTTCCTCACATTTCTTTTCTAGTATCCCTATTTCTTGTTCCAAACCCTCAATCACTTTCCTGTGCTTTTTATTCCTTTATGCAGATAAACTAATACTGACCCCCCTAATATATGCTTTATACGTATCCCAAACTGTATTCTTAGATGCTGATGCACAATTATTCTTAAAGAAATCTACTGTTTCTTCTCTTAGTGTATCTATTAAATTTGGGGCATTTAATAAGGAGCGGTCCAGTGTCCATCTTTTCACTTTATCTCCTGATTCTACTTCTATTTCCAAAACCACTGCACTATGGTCTAACAGTTGAGCAGGTAGCTGTTCCACCTTCTTTATACATACTCTTAGAGACTGGTCTAACAAAAAATAGTCTATCCTAGACTGATGATTATATCTTTTATTATGAAAAGTATATCCTTGATCTGCTCCATGTTCATCTCTCCAAATATCACATAGGCCAAATTATTTATTTAAATATCTAATGTAAACATGCATTTTAGGGCAGAATACCGATTTATTTTCTCTAGACCTGTCTAGTTGATAATCCATCACCACATTAGAATCTCCTGCCATATTAATCGGATATTGACCACACATCAACTCAGCACATAGATTTTGCAGGGTCTCAATATCATCTATATTCGGGCCATAGTAGCCCACCAACATATAAATTCTCTTATACACTCTAGTTGTTGCTATAACCCATCTTCCCTTCTTATCTACTTTCCAATCCAGTATGGACACCTCCTCTGATTTTTTTGTAAGAATTATCACCCCTCTCACATGACACGTTTGTTCCGAACATGTCATTTGTTGCATCCAATTTTGATTTTTAAAAGCATCCTGACATTCACTTTTGGGTATGTGCGATTCTTGAAGTATAATAACTTGAGCCGGGGCATCCTTTAAATATTGAAAACTTTTTGCTCTCCTTTTCCTAACCTGCAATTCATTGATATTCCAAGAGAGGATTTGGATACTTTTATTCCTTAACTCCGTTTAAATAAATTCGCAATCCCTCACTCCCTGCCAGACTGGCGGTCCGCCCGCTGCATAAGGACTGTGGCAGTTGGAGCGCCACAGGACGGCTGCTGCCATCAGGGATCCTTGATCCCTAGGGGTGGCGCAGTGTCTGAGTCCCCTAATATGCTGGTGGTGCCGCTGCGGCAAGCAAGCATAGTTTCCTCACCACCACCCTTTTCATGGCAGTGCGACTGCCATGAAAGTGTGGCGGTGAGGAAACAAAGGGGGCCCTTCAGGGTCCCCCTGGTGACTCTTCACAATGGAGTGCATGAAGGAGGGCACATGTGTGTATATGTACCCCCAGTTGACATGACAGTCCATGCCCTGCAGGAACTACCTTTGACGCTCCCATTGTGGTGAAAGGCACCGCAGTGGGACTGCCAAAGAACCGCCCACCAGAGTAAAAATAAATCATACTCTAGCGGGCGGTCTTTAATGGCTTTAGCGGTCTCGGATCGAGGCAGCAGCGTGGCAGCCTTACTCTGAGCCCACCAAAGTCATAATAAGGCCCTTAGATATTTGTTGAAATTGCTTTTAAGTTTTGTTTTGCATGCTTAGCGTTGAGAAGAGAGAGTTCGTGAAATTGTAAATGATGGTGAACTGCTCTGAGGAGTGAGATTGACGTCACTATGTGCTGTGCTGAGATTGATAGGTTGGTGTGGTGCTGCACTGGTATTGGTTGTAAACAAAATACAGGAATTGTGGGTAAACAGTTATTTCCTGGTCTGAAAAGAGATTCTATCTGTGATTATTGACATTTTGCTGAAAAATGAAATGCTTTAAAGTCGTACGAGATTTGTTCAGAGGAGATGTGACAATAACTGTTAAAGAGGGAGAAAAGTCACCACCCGAAGTTACCCCATGTCACTATATGATGATAAATGTAGGGCTTCATGCATGCATTTGGTTTGACCAATGGCACAAGATCACAGGGAAAGAAGGTGCACTGACGTTTCCATGCTATGGCACATTTAATTTGAGAATCACTGAAAATTTGAGAAAGATATTATATGAGATGAAACTGCCCCCTAGACCCGCACAGTTTGAAGCGCTTAATGCTTGGGAGCGTGCGGCTCATGCCAGGGAAAAAGAATAGTATCAGGCAACAGCCCGAAAGGCAGTGCGTACTTACGCTGAAGCTAGGTGAGATGCAGAACAGAAGAAATGGAGAATTGACATGATAGAAAGAGTCAAATTATACCATGCCTTAACAAGCAAAGAATTTGAGAAAGGGAAGGAGAAGAGAAGAGAAGAAACGGGAAAGAGGGAAAGAGGTAAAGAGGTAAAGCCAAAGGAGCCAGACTAAACGAGTGAGGTCAGTGATAGTGATTCTAGCGATAGTCTCTTGGATGCATTGTTGTCAGAACTCCCACCATCATGTAATGAGACCTGAGTGGAGAGAGAAAGTGGCACTGGTGTCAGTGGGAACCTAGGAGTGGCTACCAAAACAGTAAACATAAATTCTAATTTGATGGGAGTCACCCCAGTGAGCGTGAACTACAACCTGATGGGAGAGAGTTCAGGGATTTGTGCCTCTGTTAACTCCACAGCCCTTAATGCTCCAGATGATCTCACTGTCCCATTCACTTTTGGTCCTGTGGTTCCTATGTATAAACCTGGTTTGACAGGAAATACAACACATCATTTGACTGTCCCTACTGGTCTAAGTGCCCCAGGTAATACTCCTGTGAGTCCGAATATGAGAGGGTTTGTTTCTCTGATTCCAACAAATGTGAGTTCTCCTTGTGCTGTGAGTGCAGATTCGACTATGAGTCAGATGAGATTTGGCCCCATAGGGTCATTCCAGAGACCGCCAAATGTTTGTACACCTGTTTGAGAGCCACCGCTTAATGCTAACCGTAGCACCCCAGAGAAGGGAAAGTGTCTAATGTCCCTATAGTGCAACATAGTTTTAGTGCTCAGGAATTAGATGAATGGATGAAGATTCATAGTGCCCCCTCGAATGAGAGTGGAAGCACCTAACTGAGTCAACGAACAGTTCAGTCACCAGTGAGATTAAATGGTGGATGTGGCTAAATGAAAGATAGAATTGGATGAGATGATTAGTGGAAATCTTGAATTGGCTTGATTAGATTTCTACCAAGAAAAGTAACTTGTGTTTATGTGTCAGGATGTTACCAGACATGCAAGAACAAGTTTATGACAGATTATATGAGTTAGTCTAGAAAAATGAGGATGATTGAATAGGACCAAAGTATTTCACAAGCGCAACTACGTCTGTTTTAATGAGGAGGACATCACATTACTGGCCTTGAGTCGGTCAAGGTATCTTTGGCATGGAAGACTGCTTTAGTGGTTCCCATACAAAAAAAACCTTGTAGAACCCAAAAGCAATTATTGCCCTGTCTTTCTTCTTCCTTTATTTGGAAAAATACTTGAAAGTCAGGTAAACAAATAACGTATGGTGTTCCTGGAGGATCATGTAATTCTAGACCACTCTCAATTGGGATTCCGAGCAGCCCATAGTACTGGGACCGCATTGATGGCAGTTGCTGACTCCACCGGACTCTCTTTGGACAGTAGTGCTCCAGCCATGCTTGTTCTACTTGATCTTTCTGTAGCTTTTGACACCGTTTCTCATACATTTCTGATTAGCAGACTGTATGAGATCAGTGTCAGAGGTGCTGTGCTGCAGTGCTTAGCTGATTTTCTAGAAGAACGATCCCAAATTGAGCCCAATGTTATTTAACATCTATGCTGCTCCCCTGGCACAGATTGTTAAAACCTACTGTTTTGAAATTATCTTGTATGCTGATGATACTCAATTGATTCATCTCTATGAAACAGGAAATTGGGCATACTAAGCATTGCTTTCAAAATTGTATGAGAAATATTGCTGCTTGGATGTCCAGGAACTGTCTTCAATTGAATAATGAGAAGACGGAGGTCTGGATGTTTGGCAGGGCACAACATCTATTGTCTTCTGACTGGTGAGCTGCAGAATTGGGAACAACCCCATGGCCCAGTCAATTGGCAAAGCACATAGGAGTTAAAATCGATCATGGATAACCATGTAGCCGCAACGAAAGAGACTTGTTTTGCGACCATGTGACTCCTGAAGAAAGTCTTTCCTTGGCTCCCTGCTTTGGCCAGGAAAATGCTGGTCCAGGTGCTGATTATCAGTCGCCTGGATTACAGCAATGGCTTGCTTGTGGAAGTCAATGACACCCTTTTAACAAAACTTCAAGTCGTGCGAAATACTGCTGCCTGACTAGTCTGTAACCTCCCAGCAGGCTCTCCTTCAGCCCCTATCCTCAGGTCCCTCCACTGGCTACCAGTCAGAAAGTGCATGCTGTCTCGTCCACAAAGCTCTACTAGGAAGATCTCCTCAGTATCTAAAGGACAAATTATGTTACTACCGTCCCGCACGCACACTGAGGTCTTGAGATAGGGCTCTTTTAGCTACTCCTAGGATTCATGCCTCAAGATATGAAAGCAGAGCATTCTCTTACCCTGCTCCAAAAGCATGGAATCAACTTCCTGGTGATCTTCACAGCTGTGTGGATTTCACCCAATTTAAGAGATTACTAAAAACGTGATCATTTTAGTGATTGAATGCGTTACTTGAAGAGGCCTAGTGCTGAGATACACCTCCGGGTGTGATTAGCTGCACTTCCAAGATAGATATAACAATATAATTTGCATTAGAACATCAGGAATGAAAATACAGATTAGAGAGCTGGTTCAGAACATTCAAAAATGGAGTGAGCTAGATAAATGGGAAGGTAAATGGGTGAAAAAGAAAGACACAAAGAGACCGATGGGAGAACTGCCTACTTCTATGGAAGAGGGAGCGGTTGCTTCAAATTCCCCTTGAGAGAAGTGCCCAGCGGAGGTTATGTTCATGTGCCTTGGAGTAGAAGTGATCTTGTGTCATTCACAAATGATTTTCCAAAATTGAGAGAAAAACCAGTGGAGTGGTACAAACAGGTTGCGTGGTTTGTGAAAATCTCAAAGGTCTTTTGGGCTGATTTGAATACTTTGATATTGTGGTTCCAAGTGATTTTTGGGCAGAATGTAAAATAGCCACAGATTGGCCCAAGAAGAAGCTGATGAGAAATCCGGTGAGGAAAGGTCTGCCACCCTTGGTAATGAAAACGTATCAGCAGGTGAGGACATTTTACAAACCAAAGGTGTCGCACATTGACATTGATTGAGTCAAAATTGACAGGGATGACCCAAGAACCCAAAGAATCAATTCATGCCTATTATGAGAGATTGTTGGAGATGTATAAGCAGTGCAGTGGAATTGAGACCATTGAGCCCAAAGATATGGGGCATTTTGTGTCAAGGTTAGTGACAAAAAGGAGGCCTGAAATTAGCATGATGATTCAGCAGCATTTGATTTGTCAGTTGATGAGATCTCGAGGTATGCAAAGTATTTTAATGATGAAATAGAAACAAAGCAAAAGAAATTGGAAGCAAAATTAATGGTTGCACAAATGAAAGCTGCTCAGAGAGCCAGTCAGAATAAGCCTTTTGTAGGAAATGGTATTCCCATGCAAGGAGTGTATCAGCTAGGAGCACCTGTGATACAAGATGGAGGTGGATTCCAACCACAAGATAGTGGTCATGGTGTTAAGATTGATCCAAGTACTGGGGTTGATGTAGCTATTTTGAAGAAGACCAACCCTTGTCACTATTGCAATATATTGGTGCATTGGAAGCGGGAATGGTGTGTTAATCCTGCTAATCAGGTTCAAAATTCATAGTCTGCACAGCCCCAGAATAATAACCCTGTGTACTCACAAAATGTGCAGAACAGAATTTCAAAGTGCCTCAGGCTCCAGTGCTGCAAGTTCCACAACCCCGAAGCCACAGCAGATTGCGAGTGGCCCCAGATTCAATTCTAACCAAGTTCCAAATATGAACTAGAATGCCTTCCAGAACAATAACCCATGCCAACAGTTTCCCATGTTTTATACATTTGAGAACTATGGCTCCGATCAGTCCACCTTATGGTGCCTGAGGAGGGAGGGAGATTGCGTGCTTGGTGCAGTCTTGGAGGTACACCAGAGTAGCCCATTTGTAGATGGTGAGGTAAATGGCCACCTCGTGTCATTTTTAAGTTGAATTGTACCATTTATTGCACATAAGCCGGAAGTTTGGGATTTTTCAGGAAAGGACATTGGGCTCATCAATGGAGTTGAGACTATCTGTATATAAATAAAGCCTAATACTGAGTACCTGATAACCCCACAATATAATCCTACCAATGAAACTATTGCTGGGGTTACTCCAGTGATTGCATCAGTGATCCAACTAGGCATCTTAAAGGAGATTATGGGGAACCCACGTAACTCACCCATCATGGGCTTAAAGAAGCCTAGCGGTAAGTACCGCATAGTTCAGGATCTCCAAAAGAAAACACCATTGTAGTTCCCTGCTGTCCCATGGTACCGAATCCAACTGTGACTTTATTCCAGATTCCATGTGAGGTTGAGTGGTTCACTGTGATTGTCCTTTGCCAGGCCTTTTTCTTCATACCGTTCCATGAGGCTAGTCAGATCCCCTTTGCATTTCGGTTTGGCAACCGTGTTTTGGCATGGTGCAGAGTCCCACAAGGGTATACGGAGAGTCCGTCCATTTTCAACCAGATCCTTAAAAAGAATCTGGAGTCCCTAATTATGCCCTGTTACTCCATCCTGGTGCAATACTTTGACAATCTGTTGGTTGCGTCAAATAAGTAAGAAGCTTGTAAGATTGATACTATTGCCCTGTTGAACCACTCTGCTGAGAATAGAAATAAAGAGTCCCCCAAAAAATTGCAGTACTGTTTAAAAGAAGTTCTGTATTTCGGACATCATATTGAGAAAGGAGAAAGGAAGATGTCACAGGAAAGAATCTTGGCGACTGCAAATTAATCCACCAGCAACACAGAGAGAGATCCAAATGTTTTTTGGAGTGGTGGGCTACTGTCATCAGTGGATATCCAACTTTTCCCTAGTGGCTAAGCCTTTACAGAGGCTGACACACCAGGATGTGTTGGATCCGGTACCCTGGGACAATGATTGCTTGGTTGCCTTCCTAGAGCTGAGAGAAAGTCTCTATCGTGCCCCGGCACTGGGCATGCCTGATTACAATAAATCATTTGCTGTCTTCTGCAGTGAGAGAGAGGGCTGCGCTCTCTCAGTGCTAATGCATGGAGCGGCTCGTAGACCTGTCACATATTTCTCTGCCATCCTTGACACAGTAGCTGCAATGCTTCCCAGATGTCTCAAATCCGTGGCGGCAACAGGTGTCATTGTTCTCCACTTTGTTGAAATATTGTTAACCAGAACTTGAACACAACACTTAACAAACAGCCGCCTCACTAAGTATGAGCAAATCATACTTGCGGCAGAGAATGTCACACTGAATCGCTTTGCTTTTTTGAATCCTGCTACTTTATTGCCCCTACCCGACAATGACAGTGATGATGATGAAGTGGAACATGCCTGTCTCGATGTTACTGAACTGTGCACCGAGCCAAGACCAGACACATAAGATGAGCCACTACCTGAAGCTGATTTAGCACTGTTTTTGGATGGCTCATGTTTGAGAGACGATGGAGGGACGTTGAGATCTGTCTACACAGTTTGTACAGTTTCAGGAGTACTTGAAGCTTGTTGGCTTCAAGTAGTATTCTCCTCCAAGTGGCTGAATTGAATGCTCCTACCAGAGCCTGCTGTGTTTCAGACCAGCTGAAGGTGACAATTTTCACTGATAGCCAGTATGGCTTTGGTGTTCTGCATGACTTATGACACTTATGGTCCCACAGGGAATTCATTACCTCTTCAGGGTCCCCAATATGAAATGGTGAGCAAGTGAGAAAACCTCTTTGAGGGTTGAAAATGCCTGCCCAAGTTGTGATTGTGAAATGCTCTGCACACTGCAAAAGGGATGACTATGTAACAATGGGCAACAGTTCCAAACTATTGTGCCCATAATGTTTGTACCTTTAATCGAGAGTATGTGAATGAGGGAACAAATGAGACCAATTATAACCTTTTGTTCAAACTGCTGATACATGGGAGGAGGTAAAGAGGCTTCAAGAAGAGGTGTCAAGCAGAACAGCACAGTTTGGTTAGAGCAGGTTGTGTCAAGAGAGACAATGATATTTGGCTTTCAGGAGATGAAAGACCTGTGTTGCCAAATAGTATTTTCCCATCAATGGATAGGCAGTATCATGGTCCTGCCCATGTAAGGAGTGATGCCATGGGTGGTGTGTTTAGACAGACTTGGTTTAACCCCAGATTCAGAATGATGGCCGAAGCATTGTGTCACAGATGTGTTGTATGTCAACAGAAGAATGTAGTGAGGAAAATTGCAGTAACACTGAGCCACATAGGGAGATCAAGTGGTTCATTCAACAGGACACAGTTGAATTTTATTGAGATACATATATACAATGGGCTGAGGTATGTACTGGTTATTGTGTGTATCGTCTCACGATGGGTTGAAGCTTACCCGACCAGGAGAAATGACAGTCTCACAATAGCTAAACTGTTATTGAGGGAGTTAATACCTTGTTTCAGGTTTCTGACTTCTGTAGAGTCAGACCAAGGGACACACTTCAAAAATGAGATCCTGAAAATGCTGTGTTCAGCTTTACAAGTGGAACAGAGACTATATTGTAGCTATTGACCTGAGGCTTCAGGTCTGGTAGAACAAATTAATGGCATGCTGAAATCCAGACTAGCAACAGTGTGTGCTTCCATGTTCTTGAAGTGGCCTGATGCTTTGCCTCATGTTGATGAGTCTTCGCTGCATAACTGATCGGATGATAGGATTGTCTCCACGTGAAATTATCATGGACAGCGCAATGAGACTGCCAGCTGTACCTGCAAATGTGCTTGTGAACATTACTGACTACATGATTCTTGATTACTGCAAAGGATTGGCTGATGTGGTGTGTTCTGTGTCTCACCATGTTGAAGGAGCCACAGCCTCATCAGTGCCATTACCTTAGTCCCGACGACTGGGTCTTGGTGAAGAAACATGTGAGGAAGAGCTGTTTGGAGCCCCTCTGGCATGGCCCCGACCAGGTGACCCTAGTAACCACAACTGCTGTGAAATGCGGTGGTCTCCTCAACTGGAGGATACTGAGAATTCTGATTTAAGTGATGGTGAAGGTGAAGGACTTGCGCTCAAGAGATCAAAAAGAACTAGAGTGCCCTGTTGGAGGTACTCATCCCCCAAATCGGCCTACGTTTCAGCCAATGACAGAGAGAGAGAGTCCTGAGAATTTTGGGATAACAATGCAGATCCAACTAAACCTCCTTGAACAGACCATTTTATTCAAACTCCATTTTGAATTTGCTGTACCATCAAACAGACCTAGACATTTCATTCTGGATGTGATTATCAGATGATCTGAACTGTTCATTTATTAGAGACATTTATATAGGTTTGTAGGAGCAGCAAGAATAGTACCTAGGCTTGAGTCTGCTGAAGGAGCTGAAGGGTGTCATTTTAGAAGAACATGGAGTAGAGGTAAGGAAGTTCAACGAAGATTTTGTAAATACAATTTGTCACATTCATGTGAAAATTTGCACAGGTGGAAACTGACAGAGAAGAGTCTGCTGCTGTTACATCCCACCCGACTGTCTGATTTTAGAGAAGTAAGGGAAATTAATCCTAACCCCAGTAAACGTAGGTACATAATAGCAGGCACATTAATAGTCGTAGTTGTAGTACTAATTGTTTTGCCTGTGGGATTATACCCACCTACATCTACTTCAGTGGAAAATAAGCCCAAAGTTAAACCCAAACCCTCACACTCTGCTGATAATAGTCTGTTCTTGTAGATCTACATGTAGATTTATCTGGAGGATATTACTCTTTAAATGCTTATATTAATATGCTTTATGAATATGTTGACACTATAAATGCGTGGGACTGTTATGTCTGCATGCAGTTACCCGCATCATTTGCAGAAGGTAGCACCTATCACCACATACCTTTAATGTATGCTGTCACTTGTAGTTTTTTGCTCATTCTTTTCTATGGACATGGCCACTTTCAATGTTATTTTTCAAATTATGATTTGGCCCTTTCATAAGTTCCCTTGTTTAATTATTTGAATAGACATTCTTTTGCCAAAAAATCACTGATACAACTAAAAGGTATTTTACACCTACCATGACACTAGATACCGCCTATGCTCATAGACATAATTTAACTTGCATATTGACAGATGTCGAGAAGAAATTTTTAAACCTGGTGGAAGATAGGAGGAGGGAGGTAAAAGTTAAAGCAACAAATATAACTAGGGTACCCAAGTGGACCAAAGAAGAGATCGATCATCAGGCAGCAGGAAATCAAGGCGCATTGGGTTTAGATTGGCAACATAAAGGGAAATTGTGTGTGCAGTCTGACAAGAATGAATATGACGTTCTATTTGTGGCAAAGAGTGAATGCGACCATACATTTTTAGATGGAAACGATCCTGCGATTTCTGGAGTTTATTTTTATTTGTGGAGAGTATGCCTATTTCAAATTGCTCAGGAAATATTATGGTACATGCTATTTAGGTATAGTCTTTCCAAAGATTTATCATGTGGAACCATTTGATTATCGTGGTGTGGGAACAGAATTTAATACCCAAGCGAGGAGATAGTGCTGGTGAGATTGTAGGAGATATCCTTGGTGCAATGATTCCATCTGTAGGGGTGATACTGAGTGATATGAAGATTAGAAAGTTGTCTACTGTAGTTGACAAAATGTCCACTAATACTGCAGGACATTTATTACTTGTTGATCTGAAATGGTAGCCATAAGAGCCATGGTTTTGCAGAACAGACTTGCGTTAGACATCCTTCTTGCAAAAGAGAGCGGAGTATGTTATATGTTAAAGGTCCAGCAATGCTGCACTTACTTACCTGACAACAGCAAGGACTTCTCTTGTTATAATTGCCCTTTCTGTGATATTCCTAGTGGTGATCTTTAAGGGATATAAGTGTATAAAAGCAAGGCAGGGAGTGAAAAGGAAGAAAGCGGATGTAGAGTTAGAGGAGAGTCAGTGTAAATACTATGATGACATGAAACGTCTGGAGGAGTCTAGACATAAAATTATGAAAACCATAAGGTTTTAACTGGTCCATCTGATAAGACTTATATCTTGATTGTGATGGCTAAATTCACCATCAAAGGGTAGGACTGGAGATGCACAAATTTAAGATCCACCCCTAGATGCCACCAAAGAGCAATACTTACGTGTATTAGCACAATATATTTACTGTGTGCCTTAACCTTATTTATGTAAAGTGAAGCATCAAACATACTGCTGGAGTGTATTCACTGTCAAAAGTAGCCATTCATATAGGTGTGTGTGCGAATATTTTTATTATAATGTTAAAAAATTGTAGATCTAGTTGACATTTACATTTGTGCATTTCGATTTTATACTGCTTTTACTGAAATTTCATTCTTATGTACTCATGTATTCATTTATTAATGTTTTGCATTTATTCTATAATCGTAGGTGCACCTATAATCAGGTATTTCCAGTGTACACTGACAGTCTTACTAAGTTAGCTTAACCAAGGGCCTTAAGCATTTGGTCCCCAATGTTTACCTTTCAACAGAAAGTTTTGCTTGTGCTGCAGTGTTCTTTCATTGCAGGTGCATTCACATGATCTCATATTCAGTGAAAGACGTATTGTGTATTAGAGATAGTGAGGTGCGAGAGGAGAACTTTTGACAAGAATGAGAGGCACTAATGAACTAAGAGAAGGCTCCTTTCTATTCATGTCATATCAGGAACAAGGAGACATCCAAGGTTGTTCAAACCGGAGGATGGGAAAATCAAATGAAGTTGCCAATTTGTACTGTGAGAAGGTGTAAAACTACTGGAGTGGATGACACAGAATTCTCGGATGTCCTATGAGTTTAATTGGTGTTCACACTGTTAGTCTTAAGGGTAGATTTTCTTGGACTTTGAGCGGTACAGACCTCTATGCTTTTATGCTCTTTGTGTGGCTTTATGCTATATATTGTCCAGATTTGGAGAACTTTTACTGAAGTCTCCACTATGCTGACATCCCTCATTTAACTAGGTTTCCCTGTTTCCCAACTTTAGTTTAAGACTGGTTTAGGCGACTTTAGATTTAGTCATGCATAGACAGAAGGACCTAAACCTGTGCACGGATTATCATATCCTATTTCTTAACTTCTGTATTGCCGCAGCTGGATTTCATGAATGCTTTATGCTACTAAGACTTAATTTCATTTGATGCTTTGGGAATAGGTCTTTGAGATTTATATAAAACAGCTTGGCCCTTAATTTGTAATAAAACCTACTAACCTTACCTACTGATTCCTGGTCCTTAATGTGTGACCAAGTGGGCTACACTGTAAATTAAATTGTTTGATAGATAAATAACTCCCCTTTACCTGTCAGGCAACTAAAAATATTCATTGTAGGACAAAAGGTATAATCGGCCAAGTGCTCTACCACAACCTTCTAGATCCCAGACATGGAAGAAGCATCTAACATGGTCCAGGCAAAGCATTTTAGGCATAAATTGTTTGATTTGACTTGGATATTCTGGTTTGGGTACCGAGTCTCCTGGAACCAAAATTGGAAAAATTATCTTAATTGGTCACGTTGATTTTTTATTTCAGAATTGTCTTCAAATGAGAAGGTGATATCCTTCATGGGACAAACCCTCATTTGTAACTTACGTAGAGCATTTGAGCATCAGTTACAAGGTTTGCATAAGTCACTGTAAACTTTATAGATGACACTTAGAAATGTTTTAATTATGTTTACTTTGTTTTGTTTTTTCCATTGATTTTCAAAATTCCCACTTTTTACCATGAATTTTCACTGAGGATATTTTTTATCACGACTGGGTTTCCATTGGCTTTTAATGCAATATTTTTATCATTAATTTTCAGTGACTGATATTTTTCAATGTGTTGGATTCTTACTAGATATTTTTATCACTGATTTTTTTATTGGTAACTTTTTTCATAGTTTTAGGATGTACATTAATTGTAATTGTCTTTTTCACTGATTATTTAATAGTGGTACAGTTCATTAATATGTAATCTTTTTAGAAATTGTTTTAATGATTGCTTAGTTATGAACAGCACATAGATGCACATTATTTGATGACTGTATGGCTGTTTGGGCTAAGCTATGAAAGGTACTGAGTGAAACATATTTCTACTCATATGCAATGCATTACTGGGTATACCCATTTAGGTCAGTTTCTCACAATGTTGTTCAACAGTGGGATATTGTGGCTTACATATACCATGCATTATTGAGAGTGTAGTCTGCTCATCCTCTGGTAGCTTGGAACAGAGCAGTCATGCTTAACATAAGAGCCAATGTGTAAAGTATTTGTGCAACACTTCCTAGAACAGCACAGTGAAAACACCACAAAAAGACTTCACACCAGGTCAAAAATAGATTATGATTTTATAAATAAACGAGACCAAAATAAAAACATCCAATGTGTGAAAGTTGAAATATGAATTTTTAATTGCAAATTATAGCACTTAGAAGCAAGTAGTGCCTAAAGAGTTAATTGGTTGCACTGGACAGGACCAAAGTCAAAATTTCAGGACGATCGCGATAGAATGTGGGTCGGATACAGGAAACACTCAGATCATGGAACAAAAGTACCTTGATCCTGGTCACCACAGCGAGATGTGATGTGTCGGTGATTCCCAAGCAGTTGAGATGTGGCGCCAAATATCTCCTCACAACTGCGGCAATGCGCCGGTTCCGTGAGGGAAGCGTCGATTCCGAATGCAATGCGCCGGGTTTCCTTACGCAGGAGAGGCAATGCACCGATATTCTCCACACTGGCGGTGATGCGTTGATTCCTAAGCGCTGGTTTTGAGTGCGATGCTGTGGTTCAGAGTAGAATGCACAGGTCTGCTTCCAGCAACAGCGGCGATGCGTCGATTCTACAGCAGAGGATGTGTCAGTTCCACTGGAGAAAACCTCCAGTCCACTTCCAGGGGTCCAGGACTGGGGTGGCCCCACTTAAAAGGACAGACTCACAAGCAGATGTGTTGGAACACGAGGTCCCTGAAACTTAGGCAACAGGAGGCAAGCCGGCAAGCCCTTGGAGTCACTCTGGGTTCAAGTGATGCAGGTACAGTCCTTCTCACCCAGGCAGAGAGAGAACAGCAGGGAGCAGGGCAACACAGCAAGGCAAGAGTTTAGCAAACAGCAGTTCCAGCAAAGTGCCAGTCCTTGAGCAGCACAGCAGATCCTCTTCTTCCTGGCAGAGTGGTCACAGGTCCAGAAGTGTACTGATTTGGTAGTGCCAGATGTCCAATACTTATACTTAGTGGTGCATTTGAGGTAGGGGAGACTTTAAAATAAGCTTTGAAGTGCACAGAGGTTCTCCCTTCCTGTCCTGTCTCCAGACATACTACAGAGGGGTAAACATTCCTTTGTGTGGGCACAGGACACAGGACTTTCAGGCGTAAGTGTCAACTCCTCCCTCCCATCCTACTCAGGATGGCCCATCTGCATGCAGATGACCACTCAGGCATACCTACCTTTCCTTTGTGTGTGATTGCCTAGAGGGAATGTCAGAACCGAGCTGTCACCCACCCCAGATGTGTATTCCAGAGACAGGCAGAAGGCACCCAATAGCTAAAGTAAGTAAAAGCCAACTTTCTAAAAGTGGCGTTTGCTAAACTGGAATTTAAAATACAACTTCAACATAAGTTGTGATTTTAAATTGTGAGTTCAGTGACATTAAAGTTGAAAAGACTATCCCTTCACAATTGGGAGTTACACTTAAAAGATGTAATAAGTAATCCCAATGTTATCCCATGGGAGGGATAGGCTTTGCACTAGTGAAATACAAAAGTGGGAGTTTTTCACTACCGAGACATGTAAAGTTTAAAAGTTCACGACCTGCCTTTTAAATACACTGCACCCTGCCTTGTGGGTTTTACAGGGCCTAACTTTGGGGTGATTTATATGTATGAAATGGGAAGGGTTAGGCTTGTCAACAGGGTTTATTTGCTAGGTCGACAAGGCAGTGTGAAACTGCATACACAGGCTCTGCAGTGGCAGGCCCAGACATGCTTAAGGGCCTACTTCTCTAGGTGGTACAGTTGATGTTCCAGGCCCACTAGTCACATTTAATTTGCAGGCCCTGGACACATGCAGTGCACTTTACTACGGACTTATAAGTAAATTATATATGCCAATTGGTGATGAACCAATATTACCATATTTATGGGAGACAGCACAAGCACTTTAGCACTGGTTAGCAGTGGTAAAGGGGGCAGAGTCCTAAAGACAGCAAAACAAGGTCAGAAAAATGGAGGGAAGCAGGCAAAAAGTTGGGGAAAGACTAACCTAAAGCTGTCGGGTCTAACAAGTGTTAACGTTTTGTTCTTGTATTTTTTATTTTCTGATTTTGGATATGTCCATATTTCAGAGGAATGACTAAGGATCAGAGTTCCTTGCTTAGACGGGATGACCCTAGGCAAGGAGAAAGGACATTCTCTGACTCTACTTTGAACCTACCTGTGGAGCAGTACTGCCTGAGAGCACAGAAAAAGATAATCTTAATATGAAAAAGAAGATAAAGTAACTGAAGAAATAAAACCATCTGAGCAAGAGGAAAATGCTGCAAGTCGCATGGCAAAAAAGCAGCATGTTTCTGAACTTGAAAAACTGTCTCATGGGTATGGACTGAGGAAACTCGAATTGTAGTTCCAAAATGTCTGTGTCTACCCAGCTCCCCTGAGTCTAGACTAACCCTGGGTGGAGTTTACAGAACTCCGCAAAGTGCAAAAAAACCTCCGGCACGCTACGCGGAGCTCCGCAAGCAGCGGAGTGCATTTGAAAATTGCAGTTCGCCTTGTGATTTCTTTCAGCTCCTGAGACAGTTGGTCACTGAAACAGTGGCTTGTAGATAGGCCTTTGAATCAGGAGGAGTAGCAGACTTATGTGGCATTCCCTATCAGCTGAAATACCGGAATCCTGAGGCTAATGGGAAATGTTGTGAGGAATAAACTGGTACTGAGTGAACTAGGTTCACTTGATGGAACTTTCCTTTAAATATTCCCAATGTGGAGAGTCCACTGGATGCCAGTCCTGAAAATACCAAAAGGTTTGGTGAAGAGACCCATGCTTTGAACTTACATTTTACTCAGACGTCAGGTTGGAGCTCCTGCTTTGAGCCACAGCTGCAAAAAAATACTTTTACTGCTAAGAAACACCAAAAAACCAGATGTCCCTTCTTCAACTTGGGCTTTGACCAACTACTCCTGCATCTCAGACATGGATACTGGTTGAAGCTTTTTCATCTGGATCTTTTAGAGTGAGCGCATCCTACAGACTGCAGGTTGCCCAGCTGAAACCTTTTGAGCTGTTGAATTGTTTCTTAGCATAGAAATAAAAATATTTCACTGGGACCAAAAACAGTCAGGGTTAACCTAGATACAATGTGAAAGTATTTATGCAGTACTCCAACAGTAATAAAGTGAAAACACAGCACAAGAAAAATTCTAAACTAATTTAGACAAATAGAGAACATTTTAATAAATAGAATGACACCACAACAACAAAAATCCAACCAATAGATCAGGAATTATGAATTTGTAAGATTTTAAGTTAAAGAGAACCAAGAAGCACAAAGCACCAATCATGGTTTCTGGTCACGTTGGACTGGGTCAAAGTCAAATGTTCAAGCAGACCGAGATGGACCATGGGATGGATACCAGGACCAGGTTCACCCTGGAGGAAGGTTTACCTTCTAACTTACTCAAGTTCCACATGAGGAGCCTCAGTCAGGCTTCATGTTGGTGGTGTGGTCGCTATCAGCATGAAGAGCTTCACTTTGGTGGGAAACACAGGGAAGTTGTTATTGATGCAAAGAGCACCGTGCAGGTAAAGTCCACGGACTCTAGCCGGAGAGGTTGTGTCTGCTATTGGATGCTTTCCCTCGTTGGTCTCAGTGAAGTCCACTCAAGTTAGCAAGAAGACCAGGGACATTTTTTTATTTGAAGAGCCCAGAACCTCTGAATTTGCACCTGGAGTCCAGTTCTTGCAATTTGTAGGTAGGGGGGTAAACTCTGACACCAGCCAAGGGTCCAGGACCTGGGAAAACACCTTTTGGGGGTCAGCCATTAGTCCTTCAGAGGCCAGCAGCAGGGTCCAGGGAATTCCAACTGGTACCGACAACTGGACAGGTGCAGGCAAGGCTTCTAGAAACTTGTTGTGTTCTGTAGCTCAAACAGGAGGTCAGCCAAATCACCCTTGAAGTTACTTCTGGGGTCCTGCATTCACAGCAAGCAGGTCCAGTCTTCCATCGAGGTTCAGACGGCAGGGCAGCCCTTCTTCTGTGTTTCCCCAAGTTCAGAAGGGTTCTGATGAGAGATTCTGCATGTGGCATTCTTACACGCAGTGCCAGCCTGTGTGTGGGGGTCACCCCCTTTGTCTAACCCTAACTGCTTCTTGTCAGTTCTTCCCTTTACCCTGGGTTTGGCTCCAATCTGTCTAAGGTAAACAAGAGCAGGCAGGCCCAGGTGTGAGCTGCATTTGTCTCTTTTGCCAGTGACAGGGCGGCATCTTTGGTATTCAGTAAGAGGGTGGGTACAGTCCACAGGTTGCCCTTTGAAGCTCAGGAAGGGCTAAGTATAACACCCAAGGCCATCCTGCTCAGGAGAGGAACACCCTTTCCGACACCTAAGGCTCTTTTGTCCACTGCCTGGAAGGAATACACATCACACCATAGGAGAGCCACCAACAGTCATGTGATCCAGGACACTTCGTGTTAGACCTGTCAGCATTAGGGTGGTCTTCCCCCAAACATTTTGCCTTACGCCTCCATTTTTGCTGATCTCGTTTTTGTTGCCATTAGGACTCTGTGCACTTTACCATTGCTAACCAGTACTAACGTATGTATGCTCACTCCTTTATACATGCCATAATTGGCTTCCACCCAATTTACACATCTAATTTACTTGTGAGACCATAGTAAAGTGGTACTACATGTACCCAGGGCCTGTAAATTAAATCCTACTAATGGGTCTGCAGCACTAATTGTGCCACCAACTTAAGTAGTCTTTTAAACATTTCTCAGGCCTGCAATTGCAGCCTGTGTGTCCAGTTTTAAACTGACATTTCGACCTAGCAAAATAAACCTTTTGCCAGGCCTAAACTTTCCTTTTTAATACATGTATGTCACCCCTAGGAAAGGCCCTAAACAGCCCATAGGGCTGGGTGCAATATATTTAAAATGCTGGTCATGTACTTTTAATGTTTACATGTCCTGGTAGTGAAAAACTCTTACTTTCATTTTTCATTACTGCAAGGCCAACCTCTCCCATATGATAACATTGGGTTACCTTATTACATTTAATAAGAGATATATTTCAACTGGGAGCAGGTAGGAATGTTGAGTTTGGTGTTTAAAGAATTGCTATTTAAAACACTCCTTAATGGAAAAATCGTATTTTAAGTCAGACTTCTGGAAATGTCACTTTTAGAAAGTTGGCATTTTCGTATCCTAACCATTTGATGCCTGCAGCCTGTATACTGGGTTACATGACTAGGTGTAGCAGGCAGTTGGTCTTTGTGTATTGCTCCCAGACAGTGAGACAAAGGGGGAAGACGTGTTCACAGGATGTGCCATTTCTGACTTGATGGCAGGGAGGAGTTGTCACCTACCACACTTGCACATCACAAAGGCTCAGCCTCAGCACACTCACAAAGGGTTTTACACCAGTCTATTGTGCCCCTTGACAAACTAGGCAGGGAGGCAGAAAACCCCAAACACCTCTGGGGTGGAAAGCTTGAGATCCTTCTCCTACTTCAAAGCTGGTATCAAGTATAAATATTGGAACCTCAGACTTAACTCTTCAGTACACATCTGGACCTGTTCACGACTTAGAAGGACTGCTGCAAGAAGGACTGCTACTTAGCTGCCCTGCTACTCTACTGCCCTGCTGCCTGAGTGAAAAGGACTGGACTTGCAGCTTGAACCCAGGACTACTAGAGTGATCACTAGAGCTAGTTGTGTGGCCTCCTGGTCAGAGCCTCAGGGAAATAAAAGACTCCAACCACCCTGAACCCAGTACCTGGACTGTGTCCACTGTGAGTTCTGCCCCCCCAAGTGATTGTACCCCAGGCCTAAACCCTTGGAAGTGGGCATGAAGGTACTCTGCGAGCCCAGCTGTGGTCTCTTGGGCAGAACCAATGCAGCATGATGCATCTCCTCGCAGCTCTGCAACGGACCTGCCACTGCATGATGAAGCCCTTATGCAGGACCTTCCATCGCAGCTTCGTGGTACCACCACTGCGCGACACATCCCCAATGCTGGACATCGCAAGTCTCTGTTCCGGCATCCTTGAGAACAATGCAGAACCTAGCATCGCAAACCACGTCGACGGCTTCATCGGAACTGCTGGCAAATGTGCATCCCTGATGCCGGACCTTGCATCGCCAACTGCAGCTCATCGGGACTGCCACTGCATGACGCATCCTCGATGTTGGATCTTGCAATGCTCCACAACCAGGATTTGAGGTACTTTCTTCAGCAGGCCCAACCTGGTCTCGATATCTGGCCTGTGCTCCATTACGGTTGCCCTGAACTTGTGACTTTGTCCTGGTCCGGTGCGACCAGATAACCACTGTTAGAGCTTTTTGCTTTTAGGCACTATTTTCACTTTAAACTTTAAAAAAGCATAGCCCCGGTTCTAATGATTGGATTTTTGTCATTTTGATCTCAAATAATTTATGAAATGTTACTCTATCTTTCTAGACTGGTGTGGGATATTTCTTGTGTTGTGTTTTCAATGTATTACTGTCTGAAGTGCAGCTTAAATACTTTACACATTACCTCTGAGTTAAGCCTGACTGCTTTTGTGCACTTCCAGAAAGGCACATTTGGTTTAGGCAGAAAAATGCCATCTTTCTAAAAGTGGCATATTCAGAATAGTTACTGTGACTTGTAGGTAACAGGCAAAGGCCTAGCAAAAGATTTATTTTGCCAGGTCGAATGGGTAGTTTTAAAACTACACTACAGGCCGCAATGGCAGGCCTGAGACATGTCTGTCAGTGCTACGTTAGTTTGTGGCACAATGAGTGCTGCATCCCTTTAGTAGCATTTAATTTACAGGACGTGGGTACATGTAGTACAATATACTAGTGGCGTATGATTATATTAAATAGGCTGATCAGTTTGTTGCGATGTGCTGGGGGTGTAGGATGTGGGGTGGGAACGTACTGGTGTTCCTTGCGTTGAACAGTGGGAGATTTCAATGGAGGGGTTCGGACAGCAGTTGCTGCCGGGACTTCAACGCTGTTAGAGGGAAAAAAGCAAGCTCCTACCTGAAGCTGTGGGCCTCATCTCTTCCTTTCACTGGCGACGATCCGGTGTTGATGCACCATTCCGGCGCTGTGCTGCATCGACCAGCCAAACCCCTCAATGGAACCTTCCCCCTCCACTGCTGTGCCACGGTTCTGGGGCATGTGCTCATAAGTCGGGCCATTGGTCGTGAAGCCCTCATGGTGAGAGCAGCGCAGCGCAGACCCCCTGAATTGAGTCCGTTTGACTGAGAAACATGCACTCGTGCACGTACTGTCTCTACAGGCCCCGCCCTTCCTTTTGGATGCTGTTGTTTTCGGTTGCCATGGTTACCCGACAGCCATTTCGAGACAAATCCTACATTTGTAAAAGCACTATTTCCTGTAGAAACACGCTCCTTGCGTGCAACATTTGCGGCCATCTTGGATTGGGGAAATTATTGAGAATTACATTAAAAGAAGCCTGCTCTTAGCGAATTAGCCTGCACAGCCTTAGCCAATTGGCAGTCTAGTTTATTTAAAGGGCATACTTGTTCTAGGCCTAGGCAACATCGGTGATAGAAATTGTGTATTATTAAAATGTGGAGTGACAGCAACTGTGCCTAGGCCACATCGGTGATAGGCACACCTGAGAGTACAGTTACCAATGTTTTTTTTTCCCCCCAGTGCCTGCATCAATTACGGTGATAGGCACATCTGTACACTCAATCCCTTAACTACGTTGTACTGTCAGAAATTGTGTATTATTAACATGTGGAGTGGCAGCAACACACCCAGACATGGCCACCTCATGGAGAAAATATTAGTGCCACCACCTTTCCTTCAAATACCTGGCACTCCTCCACTGAATTGGCAACAGTGGAAGGAGGCCTTTGAGGCATACTTGGAAACAATTGATGGAGATACCTTCACCTCAAAAAAGAAAAACGCCCTCCTCATGTACAATTTGGGTTCTGAAGGAAGGTGTATACTAAAAACCTTGCCTTTGGAGGTGTTTAATGTTCCTACGAGAACTGAAGAAGATGGGGATTCTGCTATGGTGGTTGATGATTATGCGTCCATCGTCTAGACTTTGGATAAAAGGTTTAATCCAAAGAAAATGACAGTATAAGAGTGCCACAAGTTTCTTCAACATTCACAGATACTGGGAGAATCTATTGACGATTTTGTTGCTGCCCTAAGTACTCTTGCTGTGCCATGCAGCTATAGGGATTTCAAAGACAAGATCATACGTGAATGAACCAACAACAAAAGAGTTCAAGAGAAACTTTTGTCCACTGAGGGCCTTGATTAGAGACAGCTTTGACACTGACTAGAAGCATTGAGCACTCACAATTGAGCATGAAAGAGATGAATGAGGGTGGTAAGTCCAACAAAGTGAAACTACTCAATTTGAAACACAATAAGCGACTCACGAAGGGAGCTGGTGCCGCTACTTTGCATGGTTCAAAGACTCTGCAACCTTCTTTCATGTCATCTAGGGGGGACAAACAGGAGTTGTTGTTTTACCGTTGTGGCAGCAAGTCTCACCTGGGTAATGCTCAGTTCTGCTTTGCGGTGAACCAAACCTGTTTCAAGTGTGGCAGAAAGGGCACTTATCACGCATATGCAGAGCTGGGTCTAGTCAAAGGACCGCTCCTCCACAGATGGTCAAAACCATTGAAGAACATTTTATTGACTCTGATGAGCTCAGTAATGTAGTACTTATGTTATCTACTTCAAGTCAGAAAGAAAGTGGTGTGGCTGAAATTTCATCCGTTGTGAGTTTGAGAAAAAGGAAGCCTCCCTCTTGCGTGATTTCTGTAAATAAGAGTGATGTTAGATTTATAGCGGATTCTGGTTCACCATTCACCTTGATGAACATGAGGGATTTTAGGGAGTTGAGGGATGCGCAACTGCAGCAATCTTAGTTTAAAATTTTGGCATATGGTGGCAAAAGAGTAGAGGAATTTGAGGCCAATTTGGAGTTTGATGAGAAATCTGTTGTGGGGCCTGTGTATATAGTCAAAGATGGGGCAAATTTGTTAGGTTGGGTTGAACGGGGGGATCTTGGTATTATTTTGGACCCCAATCATCCAAACATGGTAATATCTGAACGAGGGGTGAGATAGGGTGATAATGCACAACATGTTAAGAACCTCTCCAATTCTAGTCAGGTTTCTCATTTGAGAAGTGACAATTGGTTTAAGAATATCCTGAGGTTTTTAGTGACAAATTGGACAAACTGAATGGTTTCCAGCATTGTATAGTACTTAAGGACAATGCACTAGCGGTTACCCACAAAGTACATAAAGTTCGGTTAGGTTTGCGTGACGAACTGAAGCATGAATTGAACAAATTGTGTTCCATGGGGATCTTGAACCCATTGAGGGGTCTGAATGGTTGGCTCCCATAGTTCTAGCATGCAAAGCTGATAAGTCTTTAAGACTTTGCGTAGATTTGAGGGATCTTAATTCTAAAATATGGGTAGATCCCCAACCTTTACCCAACATCAACGAAATGCTGGCGACTTTGGGTGATGCTTGTGTATTTACGCCTCCGGATATATCCTCAGCCTAACACCAGGTAGAACTGAGCATAGATTCCAGGCACCTCACATTGTTCATTATGCCTGAAGGGGCTTATCGTTACATTTGGATGCCTTTTGGCGTGGCGTTGGCATCTGCTGTATTCCAGCATTCAATGAAAAAATTATTTGTAAACACCAAAGGGTTTATGTTTTTCCAAGATGACATTTGATTTTTGGTAAAACGGAGGCCGAGCATGACAAAAGTGTGAGGAATGGGGTGTGCATCATCAAGGCTAGTGGATTAACCTTGAAGAATGAAAAATGTAAAATTTGCAAAGAAGGGGTGGATTATTTGGGCCATCATGTCTTGGGTAGAGGAGCTGAGCCCAAAATGAAGATTCTAGAAGCCTTCCAAGGTGCACCCAGACACAAAGCTAAGGAACAACTACGCTCATTTCTTGTCTTAGTAGATTACTATGCCAAGTTTGTTAACAATTTTGCAGATAAAACTGTGTGTTTGCGCAAACTCCTCAAAACGAGTACTTGGTATGTGTCGGATGACGAATGCGGGATGAACTTTGAGTTGCTCAAGAAGGAAATTGTGAGTGCGCACCCTCTCAAACCTTTTGACATCAATGACATGTGTATCATCTTCACTGATCCCAGCAATGTGGGGCTCGGTGCTGTGCTGATGCAAAAAAGAGGCAATGGGCATGAGGAGACCATTGCTTTTGCTTCCAGGACTCTGAGGGGAACAGAATTCACTTATTCAATAATTGAAAAGGAAGCTTTGCCTCATGGTGGGGTGTGCAACACTTCAGAATTTTTTTGTGGGGTTAACAAATTTATTCTAAGAACTGATCACAAACCATTGGTGGATCTGTTTACCACTAGAGGTGGTGGAAGGGCTACCCCGTGTATTGCTAAATGGCAAGACAGATTTGCAAGCGTTCCAGTAAAGATTGGAGTATGTGGCGGTGCCAGGAATTTTGTGGCTGATTGTCTCTCTAGATTGCCACTGGAGAGTGAGGGTGATGAAGTGTCAGATGAACTGGAGATGGTGTGTGATTTGAATTCAGTTGATGTCACCACGAAGGGTGCATTATCTGAGCATGAGTGGTTGGAAGCTGTGGCAAATGACAAATAATTTCAAGATGTGGCTAATTTTGAAGCTAATGGTTGGCCCATTAGCAGAGTGACCCCCGAGGCATTGGTCCCCTACAGGAGAGTGGGGGAGTAATTATGCATTCTTGGGGGCTTTTTGCACAGAGGTGGGATGTTGATTGTTCCGTGCATCCTCCTTGGGAAAATCCTGTATTTTGCGCCATGAAGAGTAAAGTAAGAGAGGATTTTTGGTGGCCTGGGGTAGACAGGTCTATTGAGCATTTTGTCCATCAATCAATCAATCACAGAATTTGTAAAGCGCACTACTTACCCGCGAGGGTCTCAAGGCGCTGGGGAGAAAAAAGGGGGGGGGTGCTGCTACTGGTCGAACAACCAGGTCTTGAGTAGCCTCCTGAAGGTCAGCAGGTCTTGGGTCTGTCGTAGGCTTAGTGGAAGGGTGTTCCAGGTCTTGGCGGCGAGGTGGGAGAAGGATCTGCCGCCGGTGGTAGTTCTTCAAATGCGAGGGACGGTGGCGAGGGAGAGGTCGGCGGAGCGGAGTTGGCGGTTGGGGACGTAGAAGAGGAGTCGTCTGTTGAGGTAGGCTGGGCCAGTCTTGTGGAGTGCCTTGTGTGCGTGGATGAGGAGTTTGAAGGAGATTCTCCTGTCGACGGGGAGCCAGTGCAGGTTCCTCAGGTGGGGGTGATGTGGCTGTGGCGTGGTACATCGAGGATCAGGCGTGCGGAGGCGTTTTGTATGCGTTGCAGTCGCTTGATGAGCTTGGCCGGGGCTCCCGCGTAGAGGGCGTTCCCATAGTCAAGTCTGCTACTGACGAGGGCCTGGGTGACTGTTCTTCTTGTGTCTGTCGGGATCCACCTGTAGATCTTGCGAAGCATGCGGAGGGTGTTGAAGCAGGAGGATGAGACTGCGTTGACTTGCTTGGCCATGGAGAGCATTGAGTCGAGGATGACTCCCAGGTTGCGTGCGTGTTCGGTGGGTGTCGGGGCTGCTCCCAGCGTCGTTGGCCACCAGGCGTCGTCCCAGGCTGAGGGGTTGGAGCCGAGGATGAGGACCTCTGTCTTCTCCGTGTTCAGTTTTAGTCGGCTGATCTTCATCCAATCGGCGACGGCCTTCATTCCTTCATGGAGGTT
Organism: Calotriton arnoldi; assembly: GCA_963921515.1. Lineage (NCBI taxonomy): Eukaryota > Metazoa > Chordata > Amphibia > Caudata > Salamandridae > Calotriton > Calotriton arnoldi. The sequence goes on along the minus strand of CAWUFW010007624.1, from coordinate 571,914 downwards.
GGATTTGGCGGCGAGGGGGTCCTTGGTGAGGGAGAGGATCAGTTGAGTGTCGTCGGCGTAGGAGATTATGTTGAGGTCGTGCTGTCTGGCGATGCGTGCGAGCGGGGCCATGTAGATGTTGAACAGTGTTGGGCTGAGGGACGATCCCTGGGGTACGCCGCAGATGATCTCGGAGGCTTCGGATCGGAATGGTGGGAGGCGGACTCTCTGGGTTCTGCCGGCGAGGAAGGAGGTGGCCCATTCCAGGGCCTTGTCTCAGAACCCTGCGTCGTGGAGGCGTGCGCGTAGAGTGCGGTGGCAGACAGTGTTGAAGGCGGCGGAGAGGTCCAGCAGGATGAGGGCTGCGGTCTCACCGTTGTCCAGCAGGATCCAGATGTCGTCGGTGGCGGCGATGAGGGCAGTCTCAGTGCTGTGGTTGCTGCGGAACCCCGATTGGGATGGGTCCAGGATGCTGTTTTCTTCGAGGTATCGGGTTAGCTGTTTGTTGACGATCTTCTCGATGACCTTGGCTGGGAACGGAAGCAGGGAGATGGGCCGGAAGTTCTTGAGGTCTCTCGGGTCCGCCTTGGGTTTTTTGAGTAGGGCGTTGATCTCTGCGTGTTTCCAGCTCTCTATGAAGGTCGCGGTCTCGAAGGAGAGATTGATGATGTTGCACAGGTGGGGTGCGATGGAGCTGCTGGCTTTGTTGAAGATGTGGTGCGGGAAAGGGTCTGACGGGGAGCCGGAGTGTACTGTGCTCATGGTCTTGATAGTGTCCTCGATGTTCACGCTGGCCCAGGCTGGCAGGGGGTCGTGGTCGATGGTGTGCGGCGGGTCTGGTGCATCGATCTTAGTTGGGGCTGTCTGGGTGTTGAAGCTGTCATGGATGTCGGCGATCTTGCGGTGGAAGAAGGTGGCGAGGGAATCGCACAGGGGTTGCGACGGAGGGATGTCGTTGGTGTTGGAGCTGGGGTTGGAGAGTTCCTTCACGATGTTGAAAAGCTCCTTGCTGTTGTGTGCGTTGTTGTCGAGGCGGTCTTTGAAGGAGATTCTCTTGGCGGACTTGATGAGGTGGTGGTGGTTACGGATGGCGTCTTTGTGGGCTGCGTGGCTGTCCGGTGTCTTATCACTGTGCCATTTCTTCTCTAGTTTCCGGCAGGTACGCTTGGAAGCTAGGAGTTCCGAGGTGAACCAGCTGGCTCTTTTGGTGGTGTCACTGTAGGTGAGTTTTTTCAGCGGGCGAGGGTGTTGGCACAGTCGTCCATCCATCGTCTGAGGTTGCAGGCAGCGTCGTCGGTGTTGGATGGGTCAGAGGGAGGGCTGAGAGCGAGGGTTGCCCGTAGTTGGTCTTCGGTGACTTTGCTCCAGCAGCGGCGTGGGATCTGTTGGGTGCGGTGGTGTGTGGTGGGTTTCTGGAAGGTGAAATGGATGCAGCGGTGGTCGGTCCAGAGGAGTTCCGTGGTGTGGCTGAAGGAGACGTGGGAGCTTGAGGAGAAGATGGGGTCAAGCGTGTGGCCGGCGGAATGGGTCGGTGTTGTGACGAGCTGGCTCAGACCGAGGTTGGCGAGGTTGTCGATCAGGGTGGTGGAGTTGCTGTCGTTGTTGTTCTCCAGGTGAAAGTTCAGGTCTCCGAGGAGGATGTAGTCGGTAGAGGTCAGGGCGTGCGTGCTGATGAAGTCGGCGATGGAGTCGCTGAACTGGGGTCGGGGCCCAGGGGGTCTGTAGACAAGGGTGCCTCTAAGGGTGGTGTTGGGGTCCGTGTGGATCTCCATGAGTGTTGCATGTGTTTGCTTAGTGATAAGTCACAAGTGACGTCACTTCTGCAGTTAAACCTGTAGTACAAACCATGGTCTAAACTTGCATTTGATGTGTCTGGACCTTTTGGTATTGCAGGTAACACACCCAAGTATGCCTTGGTTTTGATTGACTATATATCTAAATGGACTGAGGTGAAGTTTGTGGACAACATGTGTGCTGAAACAGTTATTAAATTCTTCAAGGAGGTGATTTGAGAGAGGGATTCCCGTAAGAGTTAGTGACTGACAATGGCACTCAATTGGTATCCAGGGAAATGAAGAATTTCCTGGGTGAACTGGGCATAAGGCATATCTTAACTTCTTTGTACCAACCCCATAGTAATGGTCTTGTTGAGTGGGTGAACCGTGTCATCAAGGACCAGTTGCAGCTGGCACTTATCAATGGGCTGTCTTGGAATGAAGCAATTGATGACATGTTGTGGGCCATGAGGACAACCCCTCATATAAGAATGGGGGAGTCACCTTTCACTTTACTGAGAGGCAGAATTGCTGGAACCAAATTGAACAAGGAGTGGATGTCTTCGAAGACTGCGGATGAATAAGGATGTCAGGAGTGGCAGATGTGAGAGCTGTGGTACAGAGTAGATATAGCACTGTGCAGGTGCGGCCCAAGCAGGTAAGGATGGGGGGAGGGAGGAAGTCATTTCAGTCTGTCAACTTCCCCCCACCTTGCCCCCCCCACTGCTCTTACCTGCACGGGCCGTGCCTGGCACTGTGAGTGAACAGCACAGAACCTTGGCGGTGCAGATGGGAGACTGGGTGAGAATCAGGAAACCTGTGATTGTTCACAAAGGTTTTTCACGTTTTTCCACACCTATCCAGTGAAGAAGTGAAAGAACATGTGATAGTGTTGGAGAATGGCAAAACATGGAGTAAGTGTTTCTTGTCACAGTAGTGCCTAAATCCAAGCTGAGTATGTGGGCAGCAAAATGATATTTCAATCTGACTCAGTAAAACAAGAACCCAGAGATGAGCATGTAAGGGGCAAAATGGATTATCAATCCAATTCTGCTCAATGTAACAACCAGTTTGACAAAAGAATTTCTATGAGGGTAAGATTGAGTCCTGTGAATCTTAAGGATTATGTCTTGGATTAACTTTGGTGAATTTTGTTTCTATGTATTCTCACTTAATTTTGTTATTTAGTTTTATTGCTTATTGTTTTTGTTGTATTTATTTGTTTTGTTGTGAAGGAAGGGGGGTGTGTTGGGATCTGCTCGGGGGTGTAGAATGTGGGGTGGGAACGTGATGGTGTTCCCTGCATGGAACGGTGGGAGGCTTCCATGGAGGGGTTCGGATGGCAGTTGCTGCTGGGACTTCAACGCAGTAAGAGGGAAATAAACAAGCTCCTACTTGAAGCTGTGGGCCTCGTCTCATCCTTTCACAGATGTATACCAATTTAATCATTTAAATGGGAGAGCACAAGCCACTGGTTAGCAGGAATAAAGTGTGCAGAGTTCTAAAAGCCAACATAAACAGGTTCAGCAAAGGAAGGCAAAAATCTGACGTAACTCTGCAGAAAGAGCCAAGTTCAACAGTATTTTGATTGAATATTTAGAATATTTAACACATTTTTCTTGTTTAATATTGAATTTTATGAGTAGAGATAGGGAGCTCTAAAGTTTGCCTCCTTGGAATGAGAAGGAACAATTTCCCAGTTGTGATCTGTTGAAGTCTGACACCTTATAGCTGAGTAAAAGGTAGATAGAAAATAGAACAAATGAAAGCACAGCATCACCCGGAGAAAATGTAATATCCAGGAATACTTCATCAGGGGCACAAAGCAATAACTGATTATCTTCACCCTGGTACAGGTAAAGCAAGCCAAATAGAGAAAGTTACTAGGGCTTGGGGAGGTAGCTAAAGAAGTGGTTCCACGGAAGACGACTGACTGTTAATTAACTGGACAATGAAGACTTGGCATGACAGCAGCACGTGACGAAAGTTCTATCTTACCTGCAATCAACTGACATTGTGCTGTGAGCAAGGTGGAGCACCTGCCCCCATTATGAATGGTTTAAGGGATTTTAGAGTGCTGCAGCGGCCTGAAAAAGAACATAGGACTATTACTACAACCAACAGCTACACGTATCATTAGAGTACTGTACACATTCATTACATACCATTTAGCCATGTCCCAAAGAGTGTTGTTTGCTTTACGCAGAGTTCTCAAGTGTAAATCAGTTTAGGTCTTGCCTCAGGCCACAGATATTCAGAGTCGTGTATATCGCCTTACTTCAGGCTGCTAATATTAATTGATTTGCCTTATGCAGAGGTTATTGTTTAAATTATTTGGGGTCAGAGCTTTTTCTAAGGCTTCAAAGTACCACAGAAGTACTATATTTGCAAGGTTATAGCAAAAGTATAAGAGACTTTCATCAGGCTCTAGAGTGTTGTGGAATGACTGTAGTTCCAAAGTCAAAGAACTTTACCTGATGCTTCAAAGCACTGTAGACAAAGTTAGAGTATTGGACTATGTTCATAAAACAAAGAATAATCCTGAGTTCTAAGCCTTCCCAAGACACTCAAATAAACAAGAAAGTAAAATATCTATCCTACCATTGGTTTCAGGTTCTATTTAGTGGTGACTGGTCCTCCATCTGTTCTCCTTGAAAACTAACGTTCACCGGCAGAGGGGAGAACGTAACACAGCCTTTGGTATTGGGCTCCAGCCAAACAAAGACACTGGCTCTCATGGGAGAATCAAAGTCATTCCTGTTCCCATGAGATCTTATATCCTTCAGCAAGATACAAGATGGCAATTTCAGTGATATCATCGAAATATCAGAAGTCCCCAACAGAGCTAATAACCACCACACAGCAGTGTTGTATGTGTACAGTACTGTATTTTATAAAGTTATGCTTTTCTCTATAGTTTGTGTTCACTGCACCAGCACCCTATCTTCTAGGTGCATTGTGATGTCACTTTAGAACACTCATAGGTATTTATGTGACATCATGGAATGTTGTTGCGGATTTGCCAGTTGCTCTGCTGAGTTACCCACGCTTGTTGCTAGCTGCTTGCAGGCCTCTTTATTCAATAAATTTCATTGATTTTACTTCTCCTGTGAGGACCTTCATTCATTTTACTACAAATTGGCGACGAGTCATTGTTTGGAAATGAAGGGTTAAGCTGCGAGGCCTGCGACAACCAAATATTCCTTGAGGTATACTACTGCATACCAGAAATACCAGGAAAAATAATTCAAGGCAAGTTCATTTATATTTTATTGCATCGGAGGCTGCTACCTTTCAAAAAACGATAACGTGTATTGCGCGTTTACAGTCTTTATTCATTTTAGAATACCGTTATCTGTGGCAGTTGAAGTCATCCGTTAACGGCTCCTGTTCATCGCGAGCCGCAACAGTAACTGTGACGTGCATCTTGAGTCTGCGTGTGAGTCACCACGTACGCAGAGCACGTACAATGTAACGTGCGTGACTCCATTTTAAAGTCAGGCAATTTCACAGTTATGCGTGTAAGAGCATACTAACAGTTTTATTGAAATGACAAAACCGTCGCAACGTTTAACGAGAGGAGTGCAAAAGAAACCAACAATATAGAAAAATCAGAAACGAAATACAGGTACATTTAGTTACCATTTTGAAAATTAAAATAAATGAATTCAGTGTTATGAAACTAACAGCAGAGCAAAACGAATATTGTGCTAGTATTTGTTGCACCTCAGTAGTAGCACAGCGGTGCATATGAGGATCATATATTGCTATAAGAAATTAATAAAAGAAATATAAAATTGAGTTCAAAGTAAAGAAAGAGAAAGACTTTGAATATAAAGAAACTATGGCACAAAATTCAAATATAAGTACACCTGCACCGTTTTTGTCAGATCCTGGCAAACCTTCAATGAGATGGAAAAATTGGTTACGTTCTTTTGAAAATTATCTTGTAGCAATTGATGGAAAAAAATATGAGCCGGAAAGAAAGAAAGCTATTATGTTCGGGCTGCTTGGAGCAGCTGGACAGGAAATATTTGACATCTTGCCTGAATTTGAGAGTCCTCCTGGACAGTTCATACCATTGGATCAGTATCAGGAAGCAATTAAAAGATTAGAAAAGCAATTTGGTGAAGAACCCAATATAACGATTGGAAGACATCGTTTTTGCATGAGAAAACAATTAGAGACATAAACTGTTGAAGAATATATCGCAAGTTTAAGAGTTCTAGCTACAAAATGCGAGTATAATGATATGGTTGACATTTACATACGAGACCAATTTGTTTTCCACTGTTTTGAGAAGAAAATTCAAGAGAGATTGTTAGCTTGCAGGAATCCTACACTACAGGAGGTTATAGATATTGCAAAAGGAATCGAACGTTCATTAGAATCTTCTACAGTGCTTTCATCAGAAAACTTTCAGAAACCCAATGCTTTTTCTTTACAGAATAGAAAGAAGGTAGAAGTGAGAAATGAGAAGAGAAATAAAATTGGTAGTTTTATAGAATCTAAATTTATTGTTTGTTTCAGGTGTGATTCGAAAAATCACAAAGCAGACTATCCAGGATGTCCGGCAAGGGGTAAGAAGTGTGCAAATTGTTTAAAAATTGGGCATTTTGAGACAGTATGTAAAAATTTTAAACATATGCAGTACCAAAAAGTTAAAGTAAATAACATTGAAGAATTTGATGAAGAAATGTGTTCAAATATCGTGTTGACTATTGAAGAAAAAAAAAATAAGATTAAAGGACCACTTGGTTTAGCGTTTATAGGATCAGTTGAGCTAAAAATTATGGCTGATTCAGGTTCGCCGATCACTATTATTTCTGATAAAATGTACGAAGAGTATTGGCCAAGTGTAAAGCTTATAGCTACTGATGTCAATCCAAAGGCTTTTGGAGAGTTCAATATCAACATGCTAGGTTATTTTCAGGATAAGTTAACAATTAAAAGTAGGTCTGTTTCAACCAAAATTTATGTTGCAGAACGTGGAAGAAACATTGTTGGATGGAAAGATTTAGCAAGTCTAGGTATTATTTTAAAACCAGGAGCTGAAGACCCAATTGTATTGGGTGACCTTGACAATACAGATGTGCATATTTCTACTGTAAGAAATGATTTAAAAGATGTTTTAAAAAAATATGATTCACTTTTTGAAGACCGCATTGGTTGTGTGAATGGTTTTGAACATTCTATCAAATAAAAAAAATGCCATTCCAGTAAAACATAAAGTAAGGGCAGTCCCATTATCTGTCAGGAATGATTTGAAAAAATTACTTAAAAAACTAGTTGAAGAAGGAGTCATTGAACAAACAGACTCAGCAAAGTGGGTTTCTGCTATTGTAATTATAAAAAAAAATGGAGAGATTCGTCTCTGTGCTGACTTGAGGTTGTTAAATAAAAATATAGTTGTAGACTGCCATCCATTGCCTAAAATTCAAGAATTATTGGCAGCTACTTCTGGATCAAAATATTTTTCATTGATAGACCTCAAGTCAGCCTATCACCAAGTTAAATTAGCTGAAGATTCTAAAGATTATACAACCTTTGTCACACCCTTTGGTGCATATAGATTTATTCGACTCCCATTTGGGCTTGCTTCATCAGCAAGTGTTTTCCAAAATATTACGGAACATATACTAAAAGATGTAAAGGGAGTTGAAAAATGTCAAGATGATATCCTCATACATGCAAGCACAGAAGAAGAACATAATAGGATACTTGACACAGTTCTCCATGATTTGAATAAAAGAGTTATGACAGTTTGTAAGAATAAATGCAAATTCCTTAAACAAGAAATTGAATATTTAGGACATGTTTTAAGTTTGAAGGAATAAAACCCAAACTTGATTTGGTAAAAGCTATCTCTGATGCACCCAAACCTGAAGATAAAGATTCACTGAGATCTTTTTAGGTCTTACTGAGTACTATTCCCGCTTTATCCAGAATTATGCAGATAAAGTAGAACCATTACGTGCTTTACTAAGAAAAGGTGAAAAATATATTTGGAAAGAAGAACAAGATTTTGCATTTTGTGAGATAAAAAAGCAATTGTTGAAGCACCAACTTTGAATCCGTACAATTCAGAAGGAAATAACATAATTACAGTTGATGCTAGCTCAGTTGGTATAGGTGCCATTTTTACTCAAAAATGAAAGGTCAAATGCAAACTGTAGCATTTATATCTAGACGTTTAAACAAGGCTGAGCTATTTTATAGTACTATAGAGAGAAACATTGGCCTGTGTCTGGGCTGTTGAAAAACTTAAAATGTATCTCTGGGGCAAACATTTTGAATTAATAACAGACCACAAGCCTTTGACTTACATGATGGATGGATGTGTAAGAGGCAATGGGAAGGCATCTTCTAGGCTTTTAAGATTGTTAGCTAAGTTACAAGAATTCAATTTCGCTATTAGTCTTATATCAGGAAAAGATAATATTAGAGCTGATTGCTTATCGAGATTACCAGTTGCAGATTTGGAAACTGATGTTGATGAGGATACAGAATGTGTTGTAGCAAGTTTAGACATTTTTGAAGACACTGATTGTACTTGTTCCATAACAGACTGGATGGATTTTAGTAAAAATGACCCAATTTTTATTAAAATTAAAGAATATATCACAAGTAAATGGCCACAAATCAGGAATTTACCATCGGAATTGAAAACTTACCTCCAAGTTTCCGATGAATTGAGTATTGAAAATTATCTGCTTTTTCGTGGAGATCTTATTATTCCATCAACTAAACTCAGGAAACCCTTAATTGATTTGGCTCATAGAAGTCATCCAGGATCTACTTCAACCAAAAGGTTGTTGAAAATGTACTACTGGTGGCCAGGCTTGGACACAGATGTTAATATATATAGTGACAAATGTGCAGTTTACTTAAAATCTGATAAGCATTGGAAACCCAGAGTTAATGAAATGCAGTTAGTTGACATTCCAAATATGCCTTGGAATAAAATTGCAATAGATTTTGCAGGACCATTTAATGTTTTGGAAAGAGATTTTAAATTCATAATTGTGATAAGTGATTATTACAGTAAATGGATTTATTATGAATTTGTAGCCGTGATTGACACAGAGTCAGTTATTACATTTTTAAAGAAATGTTTCTCCAACGAGGGCTTGCCACGTGTAATGGTCTCGGACAATGGTAAACAATTTACATCAGATAAAATGGTGTCATTCTAAAAAAAAAATGGTATTGAACAGGAAAAAACTCCATTGCATTCGCCCAAATCTAATGGTCAAGTTGAACGAGTAAACAGGTTCATCAAAGAAGGAGTGCAACTTGCTCTTGCGTCCAATTTTCAAGTCAATTACTTTATACAAGAAAAGATCAATTGTTACAACAATACAACTAGTAGTGTTACTGGTTATACCCCTTTTTTTCTGATGAGAGGCAGGAATGGTATCACACAACTCACACCTAAATTCAGACCTAACTGTAAAATTGTTTCTGAACATGTCGTTATTGATGATGAAAATTTTAAAGTCAAAAGTAGGATACAAGAAAAACAGTTGATATCAAAACTTTATCATGACATGGTGCATAGAGCAGAAGACAACATTTTTGAAAAAGGGGATTGGGTTATTGTGAAGAAACCTTGTAAAGTTCATAAGGGAGAATCTAAATATTCTGATCCATGTAAAGTGGATGAGGTTACTGGAAGTTCAGTACGATTAACTGACAAAAGTTGGAGAAACAAAAGTGATGTTATTCGCCTCAAACCTGGTCAAAAAGAACTTATTGAAAGGTGTAAAGGTGCATTATCTGAGGAAAAAGATTCATATTTGTGGCATTGTTTTGACTCCATTGATAACACTAAAAGCTATCTGTGTAACAAACCTGGTTGTGAAAATGAAATGACAAAGGCGTTTACCAGTGATATGGATGAATGTAATTCTGGTAATGACAATACTGTTCATTGTGATGAGACTAGGGAAATCTCAGAACCTGCTATAGATAACATGCAAACCATAGGTTTACACACAACTAACTCTGGAAGTTCTAGTGCTGTACCTGACAATCGTTTTTCTGTTTCCAGGGAGGTTTCTCCTCAAGGTTTGTTTGACACCACTACTTCCAATTCTGGTAGAATGTCTTGTTTCCCAAATAAATACAAGGATTATGCTTTTTTTTAAAATCCTTTAATGAAGAGAGATGTTGTATGTGTACAGTACTATATTTTATAAAGTTATGCTTTTCTCTATAGTTTGTGTTCACTGCACCAGCACCCTATCTTCTGGGTGTATTGTGATGTCACTTTAGAACACTCATAGGTATTTATGTGACGTCATGGAATGTTGTTGCAGATTTTCCAGTTGCTCTGCTGAGTTAGCCACCCTTGTTGATGGCTGCTTGCAGGCCTCTTAAATCAATAAATTACATTGATTTTACTTCTCCTGTGAGGACCTTCATTCATTTTACTACAAGCAGGATCAGGAAAGGCCATGAGAAAGGGGCAAGACTGCAGACAGTGAGAGATGGGCCATCAGTGACCCCTTCCAGCAAAGAAGGGGGGGGCAGTGGTAGAAGCCACAATGTCTATGGGGACAATTGTCACCTCCTAGATGGGGTCAGAAGGGCAGCCACTCTGTTGGGGAAAGATCTTGATATCACAGAAATAGAACCAATGTATAACTTTATAGCATTATTTATAGCAGTACCCATCATTAGACTGATGATGCTCCTCTTCCTAACAACATAGGATACAAAACTGAGGGAAAATACACCTCTCAAGTGGTCAAGTGTTGCTGGTTTAATCTGACAAAAACGTAGGGTACGTGAGATCAACAATCACATAATACGCCTCACAGTTGATATCAGTGTATAACAAGGCCTGTAAGTGGTCATTTTAATTATACACTCTATGAGACACATGCACCATTTACAGATGCAGGCGCAACTACTTCCGATAGCCCTAGTCAACATTTTATAACACTGTACAGCATAGGAGCTGCTTGTAACTGTTTACACCAAATTTGGGTATCCTAGAAGGGGCTAGATGTCATCATTCTACAGTCAAAAATACTAGTTACACGCATGACCTTATTGCATGGAGAGAAATGTATTTACTAGTACTAACACTAATTTCTTGATAAACAGATTTCTCTGGTACATTAGAAAGGTGGACGAGCCAATGAGTGGCTCCAGTGGGCGATGGAATTTTGGCAGCCTCCCGAAGGCGAGTAAATAGTGAGAAAAACTGTTCATGAACATCATAACTCCATTTATCTACAGTGCAATGCAAGGCTGTAATGCATCATACATACTTACGACAGGACATTATTTGGCTCTTTCTAACATCATTGTTATAACGTTGTTTGTACTTACATGGATTAAGCAATGTGCACAGGGGTCTGCAGACTTTCTCCTTCAACCACCGTACTTTCTCTGTTCATGTTGGAGAAAATTGGTACCTTGAGGAGTATAGGTCCAAAGATCTTGAGCTCTGCAGTGATCACACAAGTAGCATTAGCAGAAGACCAGGAGGAGCTCCTGAACCAGGGAAGGAGAGCAGAAGGAGATTGCTTGCGTGTAACATGTAGTGTATGGTATACTCAGGGCTGGACAGGGAATGCAAACCAGCTCTGGCATTTACGTCGGACCGTCCAGGGTGGGGGCGGGGTGGGGGAGAGGCGGGTGCTGGTGGGAAAAACTGCTGCTGCGCTTTTGTTACAGGCGGTCGATATTGCAGCACTGCTACAAAAGTCACCCCCAGTAACAAAAACTGGTGGGAAACACTGTGCTTTTGTTGCAGGGGGCTGATTTTGCAGCACTGCTGCAAACCGGCCCCCTGTAAAAAAAATGGCCCCCACCAGTCCAAAACCAGCCCACACCCTTCCAGCCCACTGGGAAAAGGCCCAGTGCCCGCTACGGCCAGCCGGGCCTTGGGTATACTGCTGTCATCTCCCTTAACTGCACTCGCAATGAGAGTTCAGACTACTGTAATCTGATCTAATGAAATATTTCTGTACACCAACCTGAAGAGGGGGATTGTTTCTTTCTCACTACAACTAAACCTTGTGGAAACTTGGACATCCACTCCAACTTACAAAGTGAACCATTCTTCTGTGCCTTTCTGAGGCATCTCCAGAAAGCTAACAATGGCACAAAAGTACAAATTCTCGTCTGGCTCAGGCTGTTAAAACATTTTCCTTAAAAAAATATCATCATTCCTGTGTGGGATTTGTATACTTTTGACAAGTCAAAACAGTCCCTCGTGACCCTGGAGGATAACCTCTATATCCTAAAATGCCACCAAATCATTGTGCCCCTCTTTTGACTTTATCAGCACTGTGCTTGATTGTACAGTGTGTCCCAGTGCTAGGGCACAATTTTGTCTAGGTTCGTCCCCTGGCAAGTCAGCTCACTGTTGGTGGATACATAAATGTCTTTTCCTGACGTCATAAGTCTGCGAATGTACCACATCAATACTGTGAGCAACCCATCCCCTGTCTGACTCTACCTGCCTGTGGAACTCTGGTTCTCCATCTCCCTATTGAGCATTCACACACCTTTCATTCACTCAGTACTACTTGCTGCCAGTCATTTATCAGCAGGGGGATCTCATCACTACAAAGGATTCTGGTAATTTACCTAAAATTCTATAATAACAGGGTTTGTCGCTCACCTCTGTGATTCACAGACATAACAAGCAGCTCTACAGGTTCAGGCATGTCACCAGTAGACTGGGCTCATCTCATTCCAACCATGAGAGGGGCAGTGGTAGAACTTTAAGGCTAGAACAACCCTGAGACTTTCCTAAAAGAAAGATTTCTCAGGAGAACTAACTGAACAATAGTGATAGTCTCCCTAATTATTTTCATCCCCAATCACTGTCTGACTCTGAAAGCCTTCCATAATCAACCCAGACCAGTACTAAGCGATCTTTTTTTTACCAAGTATGAGTATGAATAAAGTTTATTGTGTGATTACTTAAAACCATTACAATACACAAAAATTAAAAAGTACATAAAGCACAAGGGGATGGCCATGTTTGAGGTAAAAGTTAGAAACAGCCAGTGTTTAAAAACATGCCGACGGGAAAATATGTAAACAGCCAGTGCAGACTTATTGATTAAAAATAAAAGAATAAAAATCAATACTGTCCATTGGTGGTATTGGATACTCTAGGATGGGGTGGACCTCAAGGGGGGACTGTTCCTCGTGTCATAGGGCTCATCAGGCTGTTAGTCGATCTCTGCCTGTGCCATTTTGTCTTTCAGAAGTGTGCGCATTTGGTGTATAAATTTGCCAAAATTGCCCATGTTCTTCACTGTATCCAGAGTGTAGAGCTGGCAAACTGCATCCTTTGTTGCGCGAGTGCCCAGTTGGAGAAGTATAGGTCTACGATGGACTCTGCGGGCTTGTCACAAAGCTGGGCAGCATAACAATATGAGCGCCACGGACTCCTTTTTATAGTTACATAATCAACACTCTGTGATGTCTGTGAGCGCTTACCAGGTTGGGTGTAATTCTTTTAAGGGAAGCGGATGTAGTCTTGCAGCTAAGATCTGATTTAGTGCCTGTCTCCCCACGGCCTACATGAGGTGGGACTTGTGTGTTTGTAGTGTTTGTGGGAAACATAAGGTTTCATGGAAGTCCCTGACTGCCAGGGATTCCATATCTAAGGTGCAAGAGCGGAAACACAATTGCTTTTTTATTGATGATTTGATGATTGCATAGTCAATTAAGCTTGGATCCCAGTTCTCTGTGGCTCGTTGTTACAGTTCCTTTGCTGTTGAAAGTTTGGCGGACCAAGGATTGCTTGGTTTTGCAAAAATGATCTTTATGAGAAGCTTCATGGAGTTCACAGGGGCCACAGTTGCCAGATAGAAGTATTTTGCCAAGGCGGAAAACCCTTCTATTTTTTGTTGAATGAGGTCAAATTCGAGGCAGATCAAGGAGTTTCTTGTGCAAGCGGGCAAACAAAATATTTTTTGGTACGCTGAGCAATGTATTTTTTCCAGGTCCTCTGCGAGCATTCCTGTGAAATGCCTGCCGCGCATAATTGAGTGATAGTAATAGTTTGGCCTGCAGTACCCGTCGAATTGCCGTCGTTGTTGGACTGTCTAGGTGGCATATAGTTTGCAAAGGGCATGTGTGACCATCTTTCCTTTCAGCCGCATTTTATGTAGATGGAGCGAGGGGTGGCCGGTCTCACTTAGCCAAGCACCAAGATAATTATAACTTTGTACACGGTCCAGGGTCAGAGTACCCAGGAGCCACTTAGTGAGTTTTTTCTTTGGGTGGCTGCCAAAGATCACAATTTTGGATTTGCTCGAGTTAGCTACCAGCTCTTTCTTAGTGTTATATTCAGACAGGGCTTTGAGGGCTTTTTGGAGGCCTATTTTTGTGTGGTCCAGAAGAACAAGATCATCGACATACTGCATCACGTGAATTTTTGTGTTTCCGATTTTTGGAGTAGAGAGGGAGGCCCCATGCAGTACCAGACCCAAGTTGGCAGTGTGCAAATTAAATAGAAGCGGTGCCAGGACACAGCCCTGCTTTAGGCCCCGATCTGTGGCAAGTTTTTCTGTGGCAGACTCCCTGGAGAGTTTGACCCTTACCCAGGTTCTCGAGTATAGAGATCTGATGGCTCGCAGTAATTTCGGGCAAATGTTCCACCCTACCAGCTTCCGCCAAAGGATGTTACAGACTACCCCATCAAAGGCTGCTGAGTAGTCGATAAAGCAGGTAAAGACAGGGGAGAGTGGCAGGACTGTGATGTTATCCACAGTTGAGCCCCCTGGTCTCAAGCCCGGTCTGGTAGAATGGCAAAAGACCTTCGGTATGTACCCAGTCTGCTAATTCCTGCAAGAATGTGCTTGCATAGGCCTTTTCCTCGATGTCCAACAGGGCGATCATCCAATAATTCTTTGGGTCGGTATTTGCACCTTTTTAAAAAATTGGTTGCAGCAGTGAGTCTCTCCAGGAATCTGGAATGTCCTCCAGAAGCTGCATTCTGCGTACAGCATTGAGAGGTTTGAAGATCAGAAATTTATGTCCTCGCTAAAAAGGGAGCCGGGCAGGCCATTGGGGCTTCATTTTTCCAGGTCCTTTCTAAGACGGTACTTACTGCAACCTCGCTTGGAACTGCAGGTTCCACTGGTGGCCCGGGGAGCTCAACTCTGATGTTTTCTGACTTGCTCAGTGGGGCGTATCCATTTGCACAGATGAATATCTGGTCGTTGGTGTATAGTTGCTTCACGTGAGCTACCCAGGTCTCTGCTGAGACCGAGTTCCCTCTGTTGGAAGATCCATGAATTAAATTATTTAGGTATTGCCAAAATTGTTGGGTCTTGCTCGATGCCAGCAAATCAAAGATCTCTATCCATTTCGCCTCAGTAGGTTCCCGTTTTAATTTTCAGACGAGATGCGTGTGAATCTTTGCTGCTGATTTCAGCTGCTTTTTGGAGGCTTCAGTTATTGTTTTTTTATGTGCCCTTTGTTTTATTTTTAGTTGCTGTGCGCTTAGCTTGATCTGTGGAGTTGGCCTAAGGTGTGGGTTGGCATGCTTGTTTTACTGTGGATGGTGCTCCCATGGAGCAGCATGCCCAGTTCTTGTGCGAGTTTTTCCCATTCACCTATAATGGCCGGCTTGTTGAGCCCAGTCGGCCAGCCAGTCCATGTAGAATTCCATGATTCGAATTTATTGATGGTAGTCTGTACCCATTTTATTCTCCTCAGGACTCTATGTTGTTCTTCACCATTTGACTGTCCGAGGGGGCACAGAGTGTGGCGACTTCCAGCTGTGATCTTTAAGTGCAGCAGCAAGGCAGCATGATTGATTTCACTTTGTGGGAGTACTGCATAGCTTAGCATGGTTTTACGTAGTCGCTGGCTCAATAAGATATAATCTATAGTTGTCTGGTTATTGTAGGTGGGTGGGTGGATTATTCCTGGCTCAGACAATGTGGATGAGAAATTCGCTGTTTCCAAGTTGTACATGCAAAGGAGGATGTTGAGTCTCCCTGTGCTCCCAATGCACTGATGTCGGAGTTCCATTCCCCTAGATGGTGCATATTAAAATCCCCAAGAATAATAATTTCCAAGGATGCATGTTGTGTTATCAGGATTTCGATCTGCTTGATCAGTCGGGTAAGCTTATCCTTGGCCGTGGGGATTGTAGTATACATTAATTAGTAGTATGGGTAGTGGTCCTTTCACAGACTTGAGCCCTTTCAGGATGCCAGCTAGAACCATGTCAGAGGTGTTTTTTATCTCTCTGAAGCACAGCTTTAGAGAGATTGATTGATTTTGATTTCTGGTTTAAAAAATTCCACGTAGCCTGTTAAGGGATTGGGTATGGTTGCCCACGTTTCTTGTACGCAGATGAGATCCGCCCCTTTGAGGAGCGAGGTCGCCGTCGAGCTTTGCAAGATCTTATGCATGCCTGCGACGTTCCATGTCATGATGTTTAGAATTTGGATACTTCCTGTGGGCTGCTGTGATGGAAGGAGTCCTTGCTAGGGGTGGGCCAGAATTTTGTCGGCCAAGTTGGAGGCGACCCAGCCCCAATGCGCCGAGTTTGGAGAGGGTAGGGTGCGGGGGTGTGTGGGGACTATGATGGTGGTAGTGACATGTCTGCCCCCATACTGGCCTTCGACCCTACATCTGATATCCATATTTGCTTGATTTAGAAAGCATTCCCCACGGCCGGTCCCTTTCAGGACACAGGCCGTGGGGGTATTCGTGGAGGGTGCATGTAATATGTATGGATACTTTTCCTTTTCGATCATCCGGATGTTGATCTCCCATTCTGTGAATTGGTCTTTTTCTTTAAGCACTCTTGCAGATGTGCTGGAGTCGCGTCAAGTTATAATAGTTTGTTCCTTCCTTGGCTGCGAGGCCAGAGTGACGAATTGCACCCTGACAATGTCCCTGCAGGTGATATAAGACAGCGGCTGAACGTGATGTAAAAGTTTCAGGATGTTTGATGTGTTGAGAATGTCTATATTACCTTTCGATGTGTACAGCTGAGTCATGCTCGTCTTTGATGGTTGGCCGCCCCCTAGAGCTGAGATGTCTTGCCAGAGGCTGGAATCGCTGTGAGACCCCCTTCATGTTGATTTAGTTCTGGCGGCATATGTGTGAGTGCTTTGTAGATCTTGCAAGTACCCTAAAGTGCTAGATTCTGTCCCTTGGGCTGGTCTTGTGGTTTCTATTTTCCTAGAGGCCATAAAGGACCAATGGGACTGTTCTGTAGAGCTTTCATTGTTGGTGGGGCTTCTTTGTTGGTTTATTTCCCGCCCTGGGGAGTTGAATGCTCCGTTGGAAGTTGGTGCTGGTGCCTGAGTTATAGGGCTTTTCCAGTTCATCCCCCGTACCAACTGCCACCACACAGGCTTCCTTGGCTTTTGTTGTTGGTAGGCTTATGTGGGTGCCGGGGCTGAGCTGATTGGACATGGATTCGAGTCCCTAAGCATACTAGCTTACGGTGGCTGTGCCTGGGTCACTGAACAGTGTGTGCGGTTGATTGTCTTGGGCGTTTTGAGTGATAGGTATCTGAGGCTTTTCAATATGAGTCTGTAGTATTGTGTCCCCTTGTGTGACGGTCGCCGTCTGTGCGGAGAAGGCCCTCATGGGGGCCTGGACGTATGTATGTGCAGTGGTTGTTTTTAAAGCTGGGGGCCTGGTTCGGGGGCGGCCTGGGAATGTGCGTTCTTATGTAATATGGGGAAGAATGGTGGACTATTTTCTTCTTCAATGGTCTGCTTTGGTGATTCTTTTTGCCTGCCATATGGCTTGGTTTGTGCCAGAGAGTTCTCACTGGTTGTCGCTTTAGATGCTTTTGTAGTTTTTTAAGACGTTTCTCCTCTCTCTGTGTCATTGATGGTACTGTCTGAGATGCACCCTGCGAACCTGTGGCCCCTGGATTATTGCACTCGATATCCACTATTTGGTTGCTGTGTCCTGTCATTGGCTCGGAGTGTGAAGGCCGGGTTGCTTTGGCTGTTGACTGCTGGTGAAGTTGGCTGGGTGAGGGATCTACATCCCTACCAGCTTCTGTGAGTTATGCTGTTCGCTGGGCTCTGGGAGTCTGGGCAGGTTTTAATTTTAAGTTTTAGCTCCTCCACCAGCAAGGTAAGTACCATAGGGAGGGATGCCAGTCTATCCACTACCTCTGGGCACAGGCATTCCAGTGAGGGGGTCGAGGTACTGCTGACTGCCGCAATCCTGTTGACTTTCTTGGCCATGTCAGCCATTGTTATTGCCATAACTTGAAGGGTTTCCATCTACATTTCAAGTTTCTCCGATTGCCATGTTAAAGCGTTTATGGCTGCAGACAAGGAAGTACTGACTGACCTTAGCAGGTTGTCCTGTGCGCATGAACGTTCAAAGGGTAGTAGCGAGGATGATCTGTGCAGAGAGTAACTTAGCTCTGGCTCAGAGAGGGAGTCTAAGATGATACATGAGCCCTCGTTGCACTTGTGCGTGTTTGAGTCTTGATAAGGCTCTGCCCTTGTGTCTATTCTTGTGTGCACGAGTTGTCGGAGATAAGTTTTGAAGTTTCAAGTGGGCCGGCGGGACCATCTAATATTTCCCGGGCAGTCGCTATAGGGGGGCTTTCTTGTAGATTTGTTTCCTGCATTGTTGAGTGCTCGGTTATTGAAACTCGACAACCTCCCAGGTTGTGGCAGGATTGGGACCATTTCTTCTCCCAACAGCGACTTACTTCCTTGGAGCAACTGGGCACTGTGTGTGTGATGATTGGATGAGGTGATTCTATTCCTGTAGATACAAAGGGGCATATTTACAAGCCCTTATCACCACCACAACGCCACTTTCAGTGACGTTGTGATGGCGATAGGGGCTCGCCTTATTTACAAGGCAGCGTTAAGCTACTTAACATGGCTTAACGCTGCCTTGTAAATAAGGTACCCTGTTAAGAACAGGGAAAACCTGGTCTTAAACAGGCGAAACGGGAAGCAATGCTTTCTTTCTCCTCATTTTTGCTGTTTCTATGTGTGCTGCATTGTGCAGCACATATAGAAACAGCAAATTGCCTATGATTGTTTATGTGCAGGAAAGTTCCCTTACTGCACATAAACAATCATTTTAAAGAATGTCGTTTTGTAACTTCTATGTGTGCTGCATTAAGCAGCACACATAGAAGTTACAAAACAACATTTAAAGATTGTTTATGTGCAGGAAGGGGGACCTTCCTGCAAATAAACAATCTTCCCCTCAACACAGGCACCCTTGCACCATGGGGCAAGTGTGCCTGAGTTGGCGCTAGGCAACTACAGTTAGCGCTAGCGCAGGGGGAAATGCAGGGCTGCACCATATTCTAGTAAATATGGTGCAGCCCTGCGTTTCTAAAATGACAAAGCGTGTCGTTAGCCTTCTTGGCTTAATGACACGCTTCGCCACTTTATTGTAAATATGCCCCAAAGATTGGGCCTGTCCCAGCCTCACTGCCTATACCAGTAGCAGTCTGTGGGCTTTGCTTATTTGTGGTTGAGTAGGCCTCAGTCCCAGTGCCTTTGAGGACCTGGGTGTCCTGGCTTGTGTGTCGTAACTCTTTGGATAATTTGTCTGGGCAACAGCTCCCCTAAAGGCATCTGTGCATGGTGTCGTGTCTTCAGAGGCGGATTTTGATTTCTGCTTTAGCCTTGGCTGGCGAGTGCCTTTTTTAGTCATTGCAGCAGTGGTGCCTTTTATCAAGGGTACTGCGTGCGCGGAGACGTAGGGGCGGTTGGGGAGATTCTGCGCCCCAAGCGATGGCCCTGGCTGTTATTTTATTTCCCCCTCTCGATTGAGGACTGAGGAAGGGTCTGAGTCAGTGCCAAGCACCACGCCCAGCTCCTCCTTGTATGTCTCCACCTTGCTTTGACCACTCCATATTCAAGGAGTCCACCTAGTAGCGTAGAGGAGGGAACACCCCTGGGTGAATGAGGGCACAGCACTCCAGCACAGTGCGGCACACCTGGGCTGATTTTACAACTTGCGCGCTAAGTTATGGCGACTACCCAGCTGCCCTTGACTTTGTGAGTATCTTTAATGCTTTATGTTTCTTTGGGGCACGGTTGGGCCTGCCTGTTGGCACCTAAGGTTCACTGTGGGTCTTCTATCAATCTGAACAGGCTGGCTGTCTGGCTGTCTAAGGGACAGGCTGAGTTAGTTCTCCTATTTTCCTCTATGGGCCTTCAGTCAAGCTGGCTGGCTGGGGGGCCAGACTGAAATGGGGGGGGGGTTGGGTATGGAGGCGGGTAGAGCTCAGTCAGAGCAGTCAGAGCAGACGGACAGCCCCAAGTCTCTGCCCCCTGCTGCTCATGCCGTTCGGACCGGGGACTCCCCAACTCAGCACCCCCCATGAGCACACGGGGGAGCGGGCTTTGCAGGAGGAGCAGCACAGAGCTGCCCACTGCCAAAAAGCGGAAAAGCAAGAAAAGCAGGACAAGGTGAGGCAGAGCCAAGCAGGGCGAGCGGGGCAGTAAGGTGGCGGGTTTGGAGCGGTTGCGCCAACTCGCAAGCTGCACAGGCCTAGCGCTGGCCGCCCCCACGAGATCAGGAGGAGCTGCGGCTCTGGCCTCCAAGCTTCACTCCGCTTCAGTCTGATGCCCATCCCGCCCCGCCACATCTCACCATCTTCCTCGGCTCCTGGGATGGATGAGCAGGGTGTTATACCGTGCCCCCTGTGGAAGCAGGCCAGGGGGTGGCTGCAGCATCCGCCATACTGTCCTTCACTCCCGCTTGCGTCCGTCCTTACTACCGCTTACATCCGTCGCAGCCTATCGCAGTCCTTCCGCTTCCCTCGCAGTCCTTCAAGGACTGTCTCTTGAAAATCTCTTCTCCTGAACCAGAAACTATTCTGGCAAGTTTCAGGAAAGATCTTAAAAGGTGACTGTATTCAGAAAAGTAGACAGAAGGTGTTAGTGTGGCCATGTTTTTAAAACGGTCTTTAGGTAAGCCACATTCTCACAAAAGGGCATTTTCCATACTCAAACTATGCTCATACCCAATAACCTAAAGCCAGGCAGCAAGCAAAGTAAGAACATAAACGACCTGTAAATCAAACATATGAGCAGTTGTCATAATAGGAAAACCCCTAAATAAAGGTATGCCCCATGAATATCAAATCCCCAGTATCGATGGGATAGAATATCGAGGACAAAATATAACAAAAAATATCGACAGGTAGGTAAGTCTAGATTTTTAATACCTAACTACACACACACATATATATGTATATTTATATATGCATATATATATATATATATATATATATAAATATATATATATATTGTTTTCCAATCGCCCTAAAGCTTGGTAATCAAAAAAACAATGGGGTGACCCTGTGTCCCTCAGAACCTGGGTATATATTAAGGAAAAAACAATGGTTCTGTCGGGTATGCGAAACTCATTTCTTATTCACGTAAATCAATTATCTTATTACTTATATGTAATCCTCTCATGTAACACAAAGAACAATTCAATCATAAGGAACACACGAAAAAGAGCAGTTTGAATGGGTAAACAGTTGTTTTTATATAAATTGCATCATTTATCAGTTACCCATGCTTGAATAAAGAGCTGTCAAAACAGGTGCGGTTTCAAGGTGAACAGTGATCAAGTGACATATCGTGCTCAGTGATACAATTGGGTGCGTAATATGTACAATGTGATTAAAATATGTACAAGGGAAGGGGAGGCCAGACTGAGAGCAATGCCTCTGCTGCTAATCCAAGTTTAATTTCTCGCGCAGAGCCTTGAACTGGACCAGAAGGTAGCGTCGACGTTTCAACCCAATATAAGCACTATTGATT
This sequence comes from Calotriton arnoldi, assembly GCA_963921515.1. Classification (NCBI taxonomy): domain Eukaryota; kingdom Metazoa; phylum Chordata; class Amphibia; order Caudata; family Salamandridae; genus Calotriton; species Calotriton arnoldi. Next base: position 550,376 of record CAWUFW010007624.1, on the reverse strand, counting down.
GGTCATAGCAGGTCTTCATCAGGACAAGAGGGGAGAGGGGGGGGGGAATGACAGCCTGTAGATTTAGAAAGAAGGTGAGTTAGAAAGAAGGTGAGTTAGGCATCTTTCAGTGAGTGTGTTCCAAATGCAAAACCAAAATTAATTGGCCATGACTCACCTAGTATAAACAGAGTGAATCCTGGGAACAAAATATTCGCGGCGGCCCCCGTCGTATGGGAGGAGCACCACCTCTTCACAATTAGAGGGGCTGTGGAAGGAACCATTCCTGATGAAAAAAGCGCTGGATACCTGAAAAATTGAACTCTTCACGCCGTACCGAAGCCTACTAAGGTCTACAAGCTGGTAATGAAAGAAATGTCACAGGACCCTACTAAGGGAACAATGTATGCTCACAAGGGACTACATATCCCATCATGCACAGAATAAGCAAGACACTTTGCCAAGCCCACTATGGGCGTGTAATCATGTGAACAATGAAAATAAAAGAAAGAGCACTTCCTGTAACCTTCTAAAAGCAAGTCTATGACTAAGATGCTGTTGCATTGAAACGCGTAAGGCGCTGAGGAATATTTGTCGGTACGACGAGGAGAGTGGAGGATGAAGCCAGATGGCAGGTGTCCCGCCGAGTGCCTTCCCAAGCTTTAGGGCGATTGGAAAACAAAATATTCGCGGCGGCCCCCGTCGTAGTGGAGGAGCACCACCTCTTCACAATTAGAGGGGCTGTGGAAGGAACCATTCCTGATGAAAAAGCGCTGGATACCTGAAAATTGAACTCTTCACGCCGTGCATCGAAGCCTACTAAGGTCTACAAGCTGGTAATGAAAGAAATGTCACAGGACCCTACTAAGGGAACAATGTATGCTCACAAGGGACTACATATCCCATCATGCACAGAATAAGTAAGACACTTTGCCAAGCCCACTATGGGCGTGTAATCATGTGAACAATGAAAATAAAAGAAAGAGCACTTCCTGTAACCTTCCAAAAGCAAGCCTATGACTAAGATGCTGTTGCATTGAAACGCGTAAGGCGCTGAGGAATATTTGTCGGTACGACGAGGAGAGTGGAGGATGAAGCCAGATGGCAGGTTTCCCGCCGAGTGCCTTCCCAAGCTTTAGGGCGATTGGAAAACACAATATATATATATATATATATATATATATATATATATATATATCTATATATATATATATATATAGATATATATATATATATGTATATATATATATATATACGTAGTACATAAATTGTCGAGGTCCGTAGATGTGGAGTTAGGAATAGTAAATCTATACTTCCCTATATGCACTATCTGGTCCATATTTTGTCCCTCGATATTCTGTCTTTGATATTCTTATCTCAGTAATGTTGGAGTAGATATTCCGTAATACAATCCTAAATAAATCTGCAACTTGGGTGACAATCTGCCTGCATTTCTCTTTCTCTGTTACAGTGCATATCACTATGGTTGTGTACAGGGCTGGACTGGGAACAGCAACCAGCCCTGGTAGATTGCTGCTCGACCGGTCCTGGGAGCGGGGGTGGGGGCTAGTAAGAAGCACCGCTCCCTCTGCTTTGTTACAGGGGGCCGATATTGCAGCATTGCTGTAAAACTGCCCCCCAGTGACAAAACCGGTCCCCAAGGCAACAAAACCGGCCTCCACCCCTCCGGCCCATTGGGGAAACGCCCGGTGCCCGCTACGGCCAGTCCGGCCCTGGTTGTGTATTTTCATGACAGTGTCTCTTGTTTGTAATGTTTCTCTGTATGGCAATGTAGCTTTGTGACAGCAGCTCTGTGTGACAGAGCCTATGTCCATGTAATAGTGTGTCTGTTTGGCAGTGGGGCAGTAGGTGACTAGGAGAGTGTTTCACTTTCCTACATTATTGAACTTGCTAATTTTCATGCTTAGCAACTTGCTTGTGATATTCAGTACGATGCTGCAAAAAGCAAGAATGTAACTTGAATTAAACCAGAACTAAAAAGCTCCACAAGAAAATAATTTAACTTACTTTAAAATGTTTTACATGCTCTCACCACAATTTACTGTTGGTAATCTTAACTATGGCCGTGGGAGCGCTGCGGATTTCATTGTTGCATTGTGTAAATCGAAGTCTAATTCATATAATGATCAATCTTATTCACAACTTTGAATGTTACATAAAGGAAACAAATTGCTACTTGCAGAAAATTAATTGTATGCCACTTTCTGCAGGCGTGCTGATGAAACTAAACCAGCAAAAGAAACGTGGGAATTCTCATGTATGAGATTATTTAATATCTTAAAAAGTGTGTTTATCTGGTTTAGAATTATAGATTTAGAACACAAGCAATTCGTCTATTTGTGAAGCCCAATTTTTGTCCAACTATTTAGTATCTCACCCCAACGAAAAACGAAAATATAAAATGTCTGATGCTCGAATTTACCATCACACAAAGAAATTTGAACAGTCATAATGCCCATTAAAAGATGTAATGTCTCACTCAGCCAGCGGCCATTCCTGACCTCAGAGTTTTCATCTAAGCTGGACCTTGAACTGTCCTAACGTGGTGTTGGAAATGCTGCTTTCCGTCGTGTTGAGTTTGTGTGCGCGGAAGCAGTACCTTGAAACCCTTTAGCTCGTAGCCTTCACGCACATTTGTTTGAACTCTAAAAACTGGGGTTACATGTGATGCAATCCTTCCTGGGATGGAACAAGGTTGATTTTAAAACAACGGGGCATATTAGCAAGAAGAAGCGATAATCATCGCTAACCCTGCTTAGCGTGATTTTTTTTATCGCTGGAATATATCGCCACGCTAACGCTGTATTAGCAACGATTAGCGCTATGGCGATGAATATTCCAGCGATAGCGGGGAAATGGGCCAACATCGCTGAAAAACCAGCGATGTTGCATGGAGAAGGGAGAACACCTTGCTGATACGACCCTGTGGTCGTATCAGCATAATCCACCCCCCATGTTAGGTATGGCTAACACCTGCTAATTGCAGGTGTTAAATAAATGGCGATGACTCCGGTTAGCGCGACTTTTCACGTCGCTAACTGGGGCCATGGCCACCTTGCTAATAGGCGATAGGCCTGTTAGCGAGTGTTTCCCAGGTTTGTTCGTCGAACGCCCACTTTGCATGTCATTAGCGATAAATATCGCTGACATGCAAAGCGGTAAAAACGGGCGCTAATGCCCGCAAACTGTCGCTAACTGCTGTTAGAGACAGTTTGCTGATAGGGCGATATAAATATCGCCGCTTTAGCGGCAAAAAGTGCCGCTAAAGCGGCGATAGTGCCCTTGCTAATATGCCCCAACATTTCATAGGTAAATCATTTCACAATTACAGTTAGGTTCAGGGTTCCAATGACGAGAGACATGTTCCTTAAGGTGTCTCTTTGTCTTGTAGAGATCCACTGCAACCTGCAGCCTTACTTGGTCTCAGAAGCGATGAGTGTGAAGTCCTGTTTTCTCTCGTATCCCTGTCCCCTTCCCCTGCTTCTACCACTGGCCTCATGTCCTTGTATATGTGGTCACTGGCGGGGACAGTGAGCGATGGAAGAGAACATCACTTCTGTTGCATCTTGCACACAGGATCAGCTCTAATCCTGAAATGAACATTCTCAAGTAGACATCATTCATGATGGTCTCTTTGCTACTGGCATTTGAAATTTCCTTTAAAAAAATGAGCATAGGCCCGCAGGTCAAAGTTGTAGTAGCTGTCCATCAAAGTCATAGGTTGAACTTTGGAATGATAAAATCAACTCACTCCTGAATATGACCAAAACTAAAAGTTGCAGGCAAACGGTTCAGATGAAGAAAATAGATCAGAAAAGAGATTTCTTTGAGGCCCTCAGCAGATTATCAGAGTTCCATCGAATCAGAATGGAAAGAACTAACGATGAGGATTCAAAAAACAAAGCTTCAAGCATTGAAGATGATTTCTGTCACTCATGTCATTTTTCTGGCAAATGGGTCCCTTGATACTTATAACTATATATGTTGACTCTTAGGTAGGGGAGAATAAACAAGATGGCTTTTGATGCAATGTCTAGCTTCATAATGAAATAGTATTATCGAATGTGTGAAAGATCTCAATCAGGAAATCAATAGGGAACCCTCTCTGGGACAGATTCCAACAATTTCCAATCAATCAATCAGTAGTTGTATAGCGCAGCACTGTCACGTCATCTTAAAAACTTTTCTAAAACCAAATAGGATGCTGCTGAGTTATGGATGTGTAACTATAGTTTTCACAATTATCTCTAGGAGTAGAACCTGCCTCACCACTGCCACTCGGGCTTTTATGTTTATAGGGGTGCACATTAAACCACTGAATATGTTTTAGAAAGTCAACTTAAAATTCGAGATTTATTCAAAATGGAGTCTTTAATCTAACTTGACATGTTGGAGGTATTTCATACTGTGGACATGTTTAATCTCCTGGATACTGTGTTTGTGCTTTCATGTGAACCCCATTATGAAACATTAAAGGCATCAGATATAATGATTTCGAAAATCGATGGCCTTCTGCTTCACTTCATCTGTTGTGCCTGAATAGAGCAAAATTTACCTCAGGTACAGAATGCACTAGTAGTGGGAGCAAAAGCCTGTCCTATTCAGGAGTAGATGATGGGAAATTAGCTGTGCTCTAATGACAATAAATCAGGGTCCGTATTATAGAAGTTCCCCGGGGGCGCAATGGGTGTTGGCGCCCACTTTTCGTGCCCCAGGGGCACTTTGGTTTTTACAGAAGGGGCTGCAGACACTTGCGTGCCCCCTTCTGTAATACTAAAAGCACTGGCGCACATACAGTGCCAGCGCTTCCTCAAGAGGGTGTTCCCTCATTTGCATGAGGGCATGCCCCATTCAAATGAGAGAATCCCTTTGCCTCTGCACCCATACCGTATTGTAGACGCGGGCGCAGAGGCAAAGATCTCAGGAGGCGCATTGACAGTGCACCACCTTGATGGTGCCGCACTGTCAGTGTGCCCTCCGATTGCAGCCCTCTGGTGGGGGGGAACGTGGTCCCATGGACCCCCAGACATTCCCTACCCAGTCACTCACTGCACCCTCAAGGGGATCTCTAATCCCCTTTAAAAGTGCAGCCTCTTTGGTTTTCTAGGAAATTGTTGCAATGAAAATTTGTCCTGTATTTTTTCTTGTTTTGGTGTTTCCTGGTGCCTTGTAGAAGCCTCTTGATAGCATGTTTGCTATGATAAATATTGAAGATAAACTGACCTGGGAAGATGAGTCTCTGAAAAGTGTCTACTTCTGCAGCAAAAGCTGTCTACAAACAGGTTAAATCGGCTAAACCTTTTATATTTTAATCGTCAAGATCCTATCCTTTTGTAGTTATGACATACAAAGAGATTTTCCTGCTGTCTTTTTACCAACTTCTATTACCATGTTTCTCAGAACACTTGTGGTAAAAGAGTCGCTAAAATTGTTTCTGCAAGAAGACCCTGGAGATCTGTGCTGAGACACAGTTGACAATCCCAGTCATGAATTAATGAAAATGCCTCAAACCGGTGTTTAGATGATGAGCATGTGTCTGCCTGTTTCAGCATGGTCTCTGTTACAAACTCTGTGTGATCACTGACAAACGATTGAATCCCTGCACCTTTGAATGGTCAGTGATATCAGGCACTGAAAATGACATAGAGATGGATGTGTGTAAAGGTTTTACAAATAGATATGGTGAACGATAGAAAGACAGGACATCATTACTTATAAACTATCATCAATGGTAAATCTGCTGAGATTAAAGCTCTACCAGAATTACTGACTGGCAGTGGCATGGCTATGCATTAATGTGATGGTATGTAAATATCACCACTGGTCATTAGCTTTCCAAATAGGAAGTTTGCGTTGTGGAAAGCATATATTTATGCATTTAACAACCAAACAAATACAGTTAGGCAAAAAATAAATTTCAGATACATTTCAGAGTCAGGTTCGTGTTTAATTATCACACATACACAAAGCGTCATGCTGCAGTGACTGGTTATGAGTTTTTCCCATTGTATGCATGTATGTATAGTGTTTTATGAATTAATTAATTATGCAATGTATCTATATGTTCGCATGATTCATCTAGCTTTCTACAAAGGTGTAGGTAGAGAGGATGTGCAGTCGTTTTTTAGAGGTGTTAGTTGACCCTGCTTCGCCACTAACACCACTGTTTCACCTGCCTTCAGATTGTAGTTTGCATGTTTGTGAGTTCTTGTGTGGATCATATTATGTAGATTTAGATAGGTTGCTTTTACCCAGGCAGTGGGTGTCATCAGTGGCCTGGCTTGTGTGGTTGAGGTTGAAGTGTATGTACCTGATATCAGTTTTAGAGTTAAAAGTCTTGTTCTGTGAAAATAATTGGATTTCTAATGGATTGATGGCCAAGTTCTTCAATGACTGGACATATTGCTTGCATTTTGCCTGTCCTCCTTGGGTAGATCCTGAAAAGGAGTGCCTTTGTGGCCAGTCCGTTCACGCTTTGGTTAATGGCAGGTGATGATGAAGCAGACTATGCAGATCAAGTCCAAGATCTTGCATTTTGTGTGGGTTGATAAAGTGGTGAACTGTTTGATATTGGTGATTTCCTAATTGGTAGAGGAAGGCTTCCTACATGATCTTGGCCCTACCTATTTTGAGATCAGCTCAGTATTGATCTTCTTTTGGGCAGCAATTGTCATTTGCAATGAGCAGTAGTTATTTCTGTAATGGTAATGCTGGTGGTAATGTGTTTACAGAAGCACAGTGGGAAATATAGAATAGTACAGGACCTTCGAAAAATTAACAACATAGTTGTCCTGTGGTACCAAATCCAGCAACAATACTATTTCAGATTCCCTGCACTGCAGAATGGTTTACTGTTGTGGATCTCTGTCAAGCCTTTTTCTCTATTCTGTTGCACAAGGACAATCAATACTTGTTCTCATTTGTATTTAGAAATAGAGTTTTGGCATGTTGCCGAGTTCCAAAAGGGTATACAGAAAGTCCTTCTATCTTTAATCAGATCATGAAAAGTAATCTTGAGACTCTGCACATGCCTTGTAATTCAGTTCTTGTACAGTACATTGATGACCTGCTTGTGGCATCAATTGCGCAAGAAGCTTGTAAACAGGACACATTGCTCTTTTAAATCATCTGGCTGAGAATGGTCACAAGGTGTCCCCAAGTGTAAACCTATTTTTGGGACATCTCATTGAGAAGGGAATGAGAAAGGTGTCATAGGAGAGAATAGAGACAATTCTGAAGACGAGCCTACCCAGAACTCAGAAAGAAGTCAGAAGTTTCCTGGGAATGGTTGGCTACTGTAGACAGTGGATGCCCAACTTTTCTCTAGTGGCCAAACCTATACTGAGGCTGACGCACAAGGATATCTCTGATCCACTTCCATGGGACAGCAATTGCTTGAAAGCGTTCCTGGAGTTGCGAGAAAGTCTCTGTTGGGCCCCGACACTAGGAATGCCCTAATTGCAGTAACATGTTCACATTGTTTTGCAGTGAAAGGGAGCACTGTACTCTCTCAGTGCTTCCTCAGTTGCATGGAGACTCACGAAAACCTGTGACATATTTTTTAACCACTCTTGACCATGTTGCCGTAGGACTGCTGGGCTGCCTCAAAGCAGTTGGGGTAGTTGGTGTCAGTATTGAGAGATGTGAGAGCATAGTGATGGGGCACCCTTTTACAGTGATAGTCCCTCACTGTGTGGAAATATTGCTTACCCGTACAAAAACACAATACTTGACAAACAGCAGACTTAAAAATTATGAACAACAAATACTTGCTGCTGATAATTCTGTTCTGAAGATGTGTCAAACTCTCAATTCAGCTGCATTGTACCATTGCCTGAAAATGAAATTGATGGGGAAGTTGAACATGACTTCCTAAATGTGCCAGATTTATAGCGCAAGCCTAGAAGAGACATTAAGGATGAACCTCTCAATGAGCCTGACTATGTAATTTATGTGGATGGCTCATATTTACGAGAAAATGAGGGAACTTTTAGAGCCCCTTACGATGTTTGCACAATTCAGGAAGTGGTAGAAGCCTCCTGGCTTTGGGGTGTTACCTCTGCGAAAGTGGCAGATTTAATTGCCCTTACAAGAGGATACAATCTTGGAGCTCAATTGAGAGTGACTATGTCTACAGATAATTAGTATGGTTTTGGTGTGGTCCGTGATTTTGTGTTGTTTTGGTCACAGAGGGAATGTATTACATCATCTGGCTCCCCTATCAGGAATGGGGAATAGAATATGTAATGATAATACTAGAGACTTTGCAGTTGCCCCAGAGATTGCTGCAGTTAAATGTGCAGCTCACAGAAGTGGCAAACATTATGCCACTGTTGAAAATAGATAAGCAGATGAAGTTGCACAATATTGTTCACTTGTGGCATGCACATTTAACGGAGAATATACAAATGAATCGGATGAGGACCTTACTTTTTTGATGTTGCTGTCAGTAGCTGATAATTGAGATAAAATCAAAAGGTTGCAGGAAGAAATTTCAGCGGCAGAACAGCAAGGGTGCATCAAAGCAGGATGTGTTAAAAATGCCAACGACATTTGGGTTTCAGCTGATGGAAGACCAATGTTGCCAGTTAGCCTGTTGTTTCCCATAACACAACATTTCCATGGTCCTGCACACATTGAAAGAGACGCAGTGGTTAGGTTGTTTGGGCAGCATTGATTTAATCCCCAATTCAGAGTTCTAGCTGAAGAGCTATCACATAGGTGTGTTACATGTCAGTGGAAGAATGTGGGGAGGAAAACCACTGTAACACTTAGTCACATTGGAAAATCAGGAGGACCCTTTAGTAGGATGCAGTTGATTTTATCGAAATGCCTGTTTACAGCCGGTTGAGATATGTCCTGGTTATAGTGTGCATTTTGTCCCGATGGATGAAAGCCTGCCCGACACGGAGAAAGCAAAAGACCCACAATTGATCAACGGAATGTAGAACAAATCAAAGCATTCACCCCCAGTCAACAGATCAAGGTTAAATCCATCATTCTTTTGCTCACCATGCCACCCCAGTTTAGACCTTGGCATATGCAAATCAGTCTTGACCTTGTGGCTCATAGGAACAGTCCAGCCTGAACTGCCAAGCCAGGTCCTACCTGGACCGGAAACAAGCATCCTAGGACCAGTTTCGGGGTTTCACCCCTGATCAGCCAGGATAGTTTAAATCCAGTGGCACAGTGAGCCCAGGACCCACGTCTGGGCATACCTGGCGCACAAGGAAGAAAAAGACACACAATTGATGGATGGAATGTAGAACAAATCAAAACATTCACCCCCAGTCAACAGATATGGGTTAAATCCATCATTTTTTTGCTCACCATGCCACTCCAGTTTAGACCTGGCCATATGCAAATCAGTCTTGACCCTGTGCTTCATGGGAATAGTCCAGCCCGAACTGCCAAGCCAGGTCCTCCCTGGAGCGGAAACAAGAATCCTAGGACTGGTTTCAGGGTTTCAACCCTCATCAGCCAGGATAGCTTGAATCCAGTTGCACAGTGAGCCCTGGACCCATGTCTGGGCATACCCGGCGCACTTAGGGCGAGGAAGCAAAAGACACACAATTGATGGATGGAATGTAGAACAAATCAAAACATTCACCCCCAGTCAACAGATCTGGGTTAAATCCATCATTCTTTTGCCTACCATGTCACTCCAATTTAGACCTGGCCATATGCAAATCAGTCTTGACCCTGTGCCTCATGGGAACATTCCAGCCCGAACTGCCAAGCCAGGTCCTCCCTGGACCGGAAACAAGCATCCTCAGACCGGTTTTGTGGTTTCACCCCTCATCAGCCAGGATAGCTTGAATCCAGTGGCACAGTGAGCCCAGGACCCACGTCTGGGCATACCCGGCACACTTAGGGCGAGGAAGCAAAAGACACACAATTGATGGACGGAAGGTAGAACAAATCAAAACATTCACCCCTAGTCAACAGATCTGGGTTAAATCCATCATTCTTTTGCTCACCATGCCACCCCAGTTTAGACCTGGCCATATGCAAATCAGTCTTGACCCTGTGCCTCATGGGAACATTTCAGCCCGAACTGCCAAGCCAGGTCCTCCCTGGACCGTAAACAAGCATCCTAGGACCGGTTTCAGGGTTTCACCCCTCATCAGCCAGGATAGCTTGAATCCAGTTTCACAGTGAGCCCGGGACCCACGTCTGGGCATACCCGGCGCACTTAGGGCGCGGAAGCAAAAGACACACAATTGATGGACGGAATGTAGAACAAATCAAAACATTCACCCCCAGTCAACAGATCTAGGTTAAATCCATCATTCTTTTGCCTACCATGTCACCCCAGTTTAGACCTGGCCATATGCAAATCAGTCTTGACCCTGTGCCTCATGGGAACATTCCAGCCCGAACTGCCAAGCCAGGTCCTCCCTGGACCAGAAACAGGCATCCTAGGACACAGAGAAATGGCAGTCTCACTGTAGCTAAACTGCTGTTTCGTGAACTCTTCACTTCCATTTCCAGTTTCTTTGGAGTCAGACTGAGGGACCATTTTAATAATGAGGTCCTTAGAATTCACGTGTGGCTCTTCAATTGGTACAGAGATTGCACTGTAGCTATCATCCCACGAGCCTTCGAGGATAGTCGTGCAGTTGAATGGAGCACTGAAATCTCAATTAGCTCAATTCTGTGCCTCTACTTCTCTGAAATTGCCAGATGCTTTACCACTGGTTTTTGTGAAGCGCCCCTGACAGGAGAACTGGACTATCTTCACACAAAATCCTCATGGATCGTGCTATGAGTCTACCTGCTGTGCCTGCGAATGTGCTTGTAAACATCACAGATAATATAATACTTGATTACTGCTAAGGCTTAGCTGATGTGGTGTATTCTGTTTCTCACCAAGTTGGAGCTGCCACTGCCAGTTCACATCAGGAGCAGTGTCATGACCTTAACCCAGGTGACTGGGTTTTAATTAAAACCATGTAGGAAAATCCTACCTGGAGCCAACATGGAAAGGTACCTACCAGGTCATCTTGATTTCCAACACTGCTGTCAAATGCGCTGGGATACCTAACTGGGTTCATGCCTCACACACACACAGAGTGAGGTGTCCATATGAAGAAATAGTGTTCTTTGAGCCAAATCCAAAAGCACCTGTGTCAGTACGTCCAGAAGGGCCAGAGGAGGGTAAAGTGCAGCAACATCTCACACCAGTACAAGTTCCTGATATCTTGCAAAGTGGTGTGGAAACACCCACTGAAGAAGAAGATGAAGAATTGAGAGCTGAGTATAAAGTAATGTTGAAGCATCACCAGAGCAATCAAATGATCCAGTTGAAAGAAACCAGGTTAGAAAGAAACACAATGGGATAGGCAATTATTCCTGGAGTTTATTTTGAGCGTGGACAGGATGCCTATTTTCAGTTACCTGCTGATTGGGTGGGGTGTTTGCTATTTAGCTTTATTGTTTCCTAAAATGTATCATGTGAATGGCATAGACACTTTGACCATGGCACCACCACATAGACACCCACATAATACAAATGATTGGACACAATTAGTGGGAGAAATTTTATTTCCAGCAAGGGTAGTTTTAAATGATGAGTACATTTGAAGGTTATCAACAGTAGTGGATAAACTGACTACTAGTACATCTGGTGCTTTGTTGGCTGTTAACACAGAATTAGTGGCTATTAGATAAATTGTTTTGCAAGATCGATTAGCTTTAGATATTTTGTTAGCAGACAAAACCAGAGTCTGCAAAATGTTGAAGGCTCAACATTGTGGTTCCTACATTCCTGACAAAAGTAGAAAGACAGAAGAATTTGCAAAGAACATTTATGACCTGCAACCTGAATGAGAACCTTTAGAAACTACTAGTGTATTAGGAAGTTTAGACAAAGGAGCTTCTGTCATTGGCAATTGGCTTGCAACAGTAGGAGGAGGACTTTTAAGAGTTATGTTGAGGACTGTATTAATCATTGGCATTTGTTTAATATGCGTATGTGCTTTGCATAAAGGCTTTAGATGCCATAGAACAAGGAAGATGAATAAAGAAAGACAAAGTCAAATCAGAGACAAAATACAAATGGAAGAGAGAAAGAATAGAAAATATAAGGAGTACAAGAAAATTGAAACCTTGAAAAATAAAGAGAATGGCTCTGCAGAGAATGATAGTGCACTCTAAAGATTCATTTGTGAAGTAAACATGTTGATGTTTTTTCAACCATCAGAGGGGGGAACTGCAAGAGCAAATTTTATTTGCTAACAAAAAAGCTTTTATTACTAATGTGGAAACCTTACGTTTAAATAGCACATATACAAAACACAAAGGGGCATATTCACAAGAACGTGCGATAACCATCGCAAAAGTTACTTAACGCAACCTTAAACATCGCAGTCCATCGCGGGAAATTTACGCCGTGCTAACCAAGTATTCACAACACAGCGGCACCGTGATACACAGTACTGGCATTACTAAAACGTGACACCCTAAACAGCCCCACTGCACAGAGGGGACACACCCACCATCCATAAACAAATCCCAAAATCTGCAGCACAACATGTCGCGCCCACACGTGTCTGAGTGAAGTGCCTGAACAGATGAGTGACATGCACGCAGGGAATGTGTCTTGGAATGCATTTATTAGCACATGCTGTGCCTGTGGTCAGTCAACGTACTGTGCCACTACTGCTAAAGACCCTCACAATGTGAAGTCAACCAGAGAAGAAATTGCCAATGATGTAGTCCCTACAGGCAATTCCTGCTGCGGCTGCAGTGGGGTGTGGTCCACCTGCCTCATCTCCATCATCATCGTCCGGTGCATCTGGCACACGTATCCATGGGGCTCTGCTGCATACACATATGTTGTGCAACACCCAACATGCAACGATCATCTTGCACATGAGGCCTGGGCTGTACAGGAGCCTTCCACCTGTGACGTCCAGGCACCTGAAACATGACTTCAACACGCCAAATGTGCGCTCCACGATGCCCCTGGTGCGTCTGTGGGCCAAATTGTACTGCCTCTGGGGCTGTGTGTTCGGGGCTCGGAGGGGTGTCATCATCTAAGCGCAGAGTGCATATCTTTGGTCACCTGTGACAGTGCAGAGAGACATGAGTCAAGATTACGTACTGCATGATGTGTTGGCAGGCCCACTGGCTCATTGCTGTGTGATATGTGTGAGTTAGTGATCCCCGTATGACATGTACTGCATGTTGCTAATGAGCGGCATCACTGTGTAGTACGTAGCCTCACTGCTGCACCTCACCCCCGAGCACATTCACTATTGTGCGCACGGTGATTGCGTCACATGCACCCCTACAGCACACCATTGTCATGCCTGTCTGCGCATGTCAACAAGCCTGACTACGACACAGTGATGATGCTGCGCAGAATGTGGCCGGCCACGTGTGTGTCGGCCCATTGAAGGGACAGGGCTGACACAGATGTAGAGCACCTGCCTGACTGAACCCGACATGCAGTTGAGGGTACATCTTTGGCTCATGCAGAGATAATAGCGACACACACAACAGTTGGCATGTGTGATTCCTGACCCCGAGCGGGCATGCCCTCCCCCATGTACCCCTGCGGCCGAGCACGCACACCGGGGGCATGCCACATGGCAACATTGCCCATTGCGGGACGGGTGGCGCAGACACTACAACAGAGACACACGCATCAGCCACATCCTTGGCAAGGCCTACACTGCACCACCCAGATCCACATGTGGAGTAGCCACACCCCTACGCAGTACCGACGTACGCCAGTCCACCCCGCTTACACTCACAGGGAGGTACGACGCGGTTTCATGTCCCAGGTCTACACCACTGCCTGCGGTGACATGGATGCGCACGCTGTACACAGCACAATGTTATGTGGAATGACCCCGGTCCCCCATGCATACATAATAACCACACGGACACACTGAGTGAGTTCGTGGGACTGGCCACAGGCACGTGCACCCGGCCCCTTTTATTGCCAGGCTCACATCTCCAGTGACGCCTGTACTGGATGGGTGTTGGGTAGTGTAAGCCACCACTCAGGGGTTGGTTGGTGCTGGCAAAGACAACAACAGTGAGCAGACAATCAGCAGTACAAGGTACGTACATCATGTGTCCCTGACTTGAGCAGCACAGAGTTTGTGGCCCCGGATGCACAGCGGCCGGCACAGGCACACCGCCACGGGACGGTGACTTGCGGTGCACTGAGGTAGTGCCACGCGAGCTGAGCGTGTACTCGTAGATGTCCAAGGGTACTTTCGCGGAGGACAGTGGCAGGTGTCCTTCCAGGGCATGATGCAGAGGGCAGAAGCAAGCAGGAACAGGCAGATGGCGGAGTTGAATGCTACAGACCCCACTTTTCCACCTTGTCAGTATCAGCTACATATAGATGAAGACAGCCTCCAGCCCATGGGCTCAGACGCCACCGACGTCCAAACAGAGAATACCCATGGATTTCAGGGCACACACTCAGTGGTGCCAGAGCTGGAAGGGGATGCAGTCTGCGATGAGGCCTGTACAATGACATGGACTCTGCTATGTAGAGAGCAAGACTCAGTTCTAGTTGTGTGACCTAGTCCACCGCAGTGTGTGCCGGAGGCAGCGGCCAGCAGGGACCCACAGCCACGTGTGGTAGGCATGCGCGGCACAGAGTCAGTGGCACCAGTGCAGTTGTTGGTAGTGTCCCATCACCTCCGTAAAGGTGAGCCTTTTCTCCACCGGACTGAAGCGCATCTTCCTCTTACTCCTCTCCTTGCGCACTGTGACATGAACACTGCCATGAAGAAATCATGCTCAGCTCCAAGAGTGCCACCTAGTTGGCCGCAGTGTCGGCCAGAGGCAGCGGTCAGTGCGGGCCAACCGCTGTCCAGCCATCTCCTCCTGGATCTCTCACACACGACGTTGGAATGGCATTTGTATTACTTTTGTGGCTGACATAGGTAGTGACACCAGAGCTGAGCGGGTGTGCAGCCGGAGAGGAGGCCGTATCCTGCCTGTGACGGACTGCATTGGATTGGTGTGAGGCCTGCAGGACCGCAGTGCAGGCACACGCTCGGAGTCAACAAGGGCCCACAGACACGTTTGGTGGGAGTCCTATGCACAGACTTGGTGGCACCACATCGGAGGGAGTATGGTGACATGTACTCAGCCTTCAAACATGTACTCTGCCATGGTGTGATCAATACTCAGTTCCATATGTGTGACCTACTTGTCCGCTGTGCATGCTGGTGGAGTACGTCAACGGGAATGGAGGTCCGCGGGCCTGTGACGCGGTGGCCGTGATGATCCGAGGAGTCTGCCAAGGTCGGGGTCCTCGGGCTTGGAGCAGGCACCGGCACGTGGTGGGCCCGCTTTGGCACACGCCGGTGTCGGCAGGTGAGCAGTGATGCCTGGATGCGCAGGGGCGGGCATGACGGCTCCGGGGATCAGCAGTCCGTGGTGCAGCAGGCGCACAGGATCCCAGGCAACACCGCTCACGGCATAGGCCTCGTGGCGGGGTGAGAGGCACCGCCCTGGCAGGGACGTTGCGCATTCCGGAAGAGGTCCACGCCCAGGGCTACGTGCTTTTTATTCACACCCATATGCTGACCTGACGTACGCCGGGCCAGCCCACTCCTCTCATGCCTACAGGGGGGGACGTGACAAGCTACGTTTCCTTGGTCTCCCCCACTGGCTGGGGTGACATGGTTGCGTCCACTGTCCACTACACCACACACCAGCGGTGTATGTGGACATGGATATGTGTGTGGTCTGCATACTGCAGTGTGTCCGACACGTCCTCGCCACACTTGGCATTGTGTGCAGTCCCATTCATCAGTAACAGTGCCTCCTTCGCACATGCCGGGTTCCCTCCTCTTCCCACATTCTGCTGATGTGTGGCTAAGGTGCCATGCCGTTGATGGCTCATGTACATGGCTAGGCCTGGTTCCCATGGTGAGTTGTGCTGTCGTGTCTGGTGGGTGGGCATGTTGTTTGGCATGTTGTATGTGGGTTGTGACGTGTGCATTTCCAGGATTGTGAGTTGTATGATTGTGGAGTTGAGGTGTGTGGTGTGTTCATTTGGTACTTACCAATGAGCACTGCATTTCCGTAGGTGCCATCCTGGAAGCGCCAGTTGATGATGGACTGTCGGAAGATGTATGAATCATGCACACTGCCTGGGTAGTTGGCGACGACATTGGTGAAGAGTCCCCGGTGGTCGACTATTGCCTGCACATTGATGGAATGCGTGTGCTTTCTGTTGCGGTAATTGTGTGCAGTGTCGGAAGGGGGCACAAGTAGGACATGTGTGCAGTCTATTGCCCCCAACATGTGCGGGAATCGAGCTATGGCGTAGAATCCTTGCTTGGTCTCCAGCTGTTCCTGCACAGTGTGGGGGAAGTATAGGTACTGGGCTACCAAGCTGATGATGGCATCCAAGACAGTTGTGAGGAACTTTGATAGGGCTGGCTGTGAGACTCCTCCGACTCTGGCGGTTGTTGGTTGGAATGTCCCAGAGGCCAACAGGTGCAGCACAGCCAGCAGCTTTGTCTGCGGAGGGATGTTGGTTTTCCGCTGTGTTGGTACCGTCAGCCTGTGGGCAATGATGTTCAGGATGCGGAGGATGGTTGTCCTTTGAGCCTGTAGTGGGCAATGACATACTCTGGTGTCATGTCTGTGAGGCTGGTGCGTTTTCTGAAGGTCCGCGGTCTGTGTCTGCGTTGCCTCTGTGGTGGTCCAGGGGGGTGGTGCGGGGGAGGTCCGGAGGGTGGTGGCGGTGGGTTTTGTGGCCCTGTTGGGGCTCCGGGCTGCATGATGAGTAGCTCCATGGCATCTGTTGTCCTTCAGGTGTGGCTGTGGGCTGGGCTCCCTTTTCTGGTGCCGGCTGCCGTCCGACTTTACACCAGGTCAGAGCAGGGGTTAGTTTCCTGCTGCTAACACGCCATATCGCATGTTTTGTGTCCTTATCGCCGATCTGCCTGGTCGTTGTGAATGTTGCGGTGTGGTGTTGACGCAGCTTTTGGCACGGGAACGCCTACTCTGCATCTCATTAGCGATAGTTGCGGGGGTCATCTGTGGCGATGTTTTTTGCGGATGCTATCGCGGGTAAAATGGTGTTCTGGGCTGCTGACACCAGCTTGTGAATGGTGCGATGAATTTATAGCCACTTTGGCTGCGATAAAGTGCCGCTAACTTGGCGATGAGTCTTTGAGAATATGCCCCAAAGATTTTTAGTAGGAAATCATACTTAAATGTTATAGGCCTAAAAGTGAAGTAAATAAGTGCTGGCTTAAGTTAGCCTAACTGTCGATGCCATGTTAACTGAAAATAATGCATTAACAGTTAAAGGCCAGTTTTCATGTTTAATCGTTGTTTGCACAAGATGTTTTTTGCTCTTTTCTGCAGATGTTGTAATTTTCCAGAAGCCTCTGTTAGCTAGTGAATAGGCACTTGTTTTGTATTACACAACTGATATTCAGGTTATCACTGGGAGGAGAGGAGGCAACAGGAAGAATGAGCCATGAGAAGAACAGTCTGGACAAAACAATGCAGATGGTATATTTTTTCAAGTTCTAATGTCTAAAGACTGTTGTACCAGTATGAGGAGTTTGCCTATTCCCAGGACTTTACTGAAATTCTATTGGGGGACGTAGGAGACGAAAGAAAATAATGTTGCAACATAGAATATTGTGTGTTTATATTAGTGCATGTTCCTAGAGTAGCGGCCAGACCAGAAGATGAGGCATTCGGAATTCCTTCCCCGACTCTCTGAAAGAACTCATCTTTGTGTTTCTAACACTTCCCTACATGAAAGTTGCTTAGTCTATTTTTTTATTGATTGTCTGCTGAGTTTCAGCTGAGAATACTTTCCAGCTTATTATGCAGAGGCTTTATGCTTGTTCATTGATTGTCTCATCAGATCTCTTTATTGAGTATCTGAACTGACACCTTATTTTCACCTTATCCTGATATATTTAGGTTAGAGCACTTCCTTTATGGAACACGCTTGTTGCAGTATAACGATAATTAACATTGTTTTGGATAATGCATTATTTTACCTTATATTGAAATACCAATTATTGAAATATGTTAATTTCTAATCCTGATGCTTAAAACTAATTCTTAATGAATAAAATTGAGAAACTTGAGACATTGAAAAATAAAACTTTTTTAACTCTCTCAAAATGGCTGTACTAAAAGTCATTTACGACTTAACATGTTAGTGGACTAATATAGATGATTGCTACTTACTTCTCCTTGTCGACGATCAAAGGCTGTAGGAAGCTGGCTCTGTATATACTATACCAATGTGAGGCATAGTGTGCAGAGAGCCCAGTGGATCCCCAAAGGTAGGCAGAGGTAAAGTTAGATAGCACCTCACTCTCTATTTGTGGTAGTCTGGTCGAGCAGTAAGGCAGTATCAGAGGACAGTGTTAAGCATTTGTTGTACCCACTCAATCATCAAATGATTTCACACACTCAAAGACTGAACTTCAGACCAATTGGTTTTGTATAAAAATATTCTTTTAGTTATTTTATTTCCTAGAACCAAGCAAGCCTGGCACAGGTAAGTTGATAAATACTTTGCAGTAAATATACAGTTTGAAATGCAGTTGTAAATGTACTTTGAAATGGTTACAGTTTGAATTATTGGTAATGCAATACTGTGAAATGCTGTACATATACTTTGTATCGATTTTGCTATAAGAATTACAGAAAAGTTACTTTTACGTTACTTTTGAGATTACTTTTGAGATTACTTTTTCTACTCAGTGTGATATGCCTAGATATCACACTGGGACATTTCCTAGAGAAAAGGTAAGTAAAATCAGTTTTGCACAATTGTTATTTTTCAGGTTTCCATACAAATCAACTCCACACAGAACATTTTTCAGAGAAAAATAGTCAGTAGGTTCCTATGGAGAGAAATGAAGTTAACGGTTACCAGGTAAGTAATCGGTCTTTGGAGTTGAGCTTCTGGAGTTAGAACAAGGGTTCCCCCAGGGTCAAGGATGCACTCTCGTTACACCCTCAGCTGCACTAGGGTGGCCGGGTGCAGAGTGCTGAGGCCCAATGTTATCCAAGGGGGGATAGGGGGCCTCCGGTTGGTGGCTGCTGGCGAGGAGGCCACAAGGTTGTGGGAGCCAAGCTCCTGGTGTTAGGCTCAGGGCAAAAGGGGATACTGTTTAGCACAAAAAGTGCACCCGCAGCGGCGCAGGGGCGGCTGGGTGCAGGGTGCTGGTTTGGCGTTGGGTGTCCTGTTGTTTTCAATGGGGATTTTCAGTTTTGGTTTTCAGCTGCAGGCTCGGTCCAGGAAGACTTCCAGGAGGAACCAACAGCTGGGCAGGTAAGTTGGAGGGCTCGGGACGTAGGTGCACCTCAGGCTCTGTTCTCCAGTGCGCAGGGCGGCTAGATGCAGGGGTGTCTTTTGAGGTCGGATTTCACCTTACCGGGCCACTCGCAGTTGGGGGGGGTCTCCGTGCAGAGGCTGCAGACGACGTCGGGGAGTCCTGGAGGGGTCAACCCATGGTGGACTCGGACTCTGGAGCGCTGGGGAACCTCGCTGGGACCGGTGGGCCACTCGAACTTGGGCCGTAGGCGAACGGTGCAGTGGTGGTTCCAGGCATCGGGTTTCTTTTTCCTCAGCAGGCTTGGAGTCTTTCTTTGGGGTTTCGTCTGAACAGAACTGCTGTTCACAGGAGATCCGGTCTTTGTTGAAGGCAGTCAGTCCTCCCAGGGGTTCTGGAGGTCGCTGGCTGCAGGACAAGACGATTTTTGGCGCAGGATCTCTGGAAACTGCAGATGGGCTGGTAGGGCTGGGGCCAAGTCAGTTGTTCTCTGCAGTCTCCTCTGCTGTGCGTCTTCTTTCGTCCTTTTTCTTCTTAGGTTGCGGGAATCTGCCTTCTTGGTTCAGGGATGCCCCCTAAATACTGTATTTAGGGGCGTTTTAGGGGTCTCGAGGTCAGTAGCTAATGGGCTACTGACCTTAGGGTGACTACACCCTTGGTGTGAGCACAATCCCTAATCCTGATTGGGGAGTGCCTGCCATCTGCAAAATGGCGGGCACTGAAGATTGGGCTTCACCTCGCCTCCCCCACCTGAGGGGTGGAGTTGGCAGAGGTGGGCACACCTTCTGGGCTGGCTAGTTTTTCCCGCCTGTCTTCCTGCGGAAAAGGAGGGGAGAGAGGAAGGGGGCCTGTTTCTGATACCCGGAGAGGCTGGGGGCGCATTACAAAGGCTGCCAGGCCTTTGAAGCTCCCCTGCCACAGATGGCTCTTCCTGACCTGGGGGAGGTGTGAACACCTCTGCCCAGGAAAGGATTGGTTTCTGGGCTCAGGGAGCGAAGGCTCCCACCCTAGGGTTCCAGAAACATGTCTCGTGGTGGCAGGCTGGTGTGTACCAGTCAGGGAACCCACCAGAGGCTGGTAGTTTTTCAGGGGGCATCTCTAAGATGCCCTCCGTGTGCATTTTTCATTAAATCCCACACTGGCATCAGTGTGGGTTTAATGTGCTGAGAAGTTTGATACCAAACTTCTCAGTTTTCAGTGTAGCCATTATGGTGCTGTGGAGTTTGTAATGACAAGCTCCCAGTACCATATACTCTTAATGGCAGCACTGCACTTACAATGTCTAAGAATGGACTTAGACACTGTAGGGGTACAGGGCTCATGCACCTGTACCCTCACCACTGGCATAGGGCACCCAGCTAGAGGGGTGACTGATCTATGCCTGGGCAGTGGGTTGTAGGCATGGCACACAGGGATGTGTGCCATGTCGACTCTTCAGTTTGTTCTGCACCAAAACACGCAGCCTGCAAAGGCAGTGTGTGTGTGTAAAGGTACAGGGCATCTAAGGGTGGCACAATAAGTGCTGCAGCCCTCAGAGGTCTTCCCTGGTCACAGTGCCCTGGGTACCTGTGGTACCATTTACCAGGGGCTGACCTGTGGCCAGAGATGCCAATTGGGTTAGGTTTGGGGAAAGAACACAGGCCCTGGGAACCTGATTGGCACGGACCCGGGGCACATCAAGTCAAAGTGCATCAGTAGTCTGGCAAAAAGTGGAGGGGTTGATGCAACAGAAACCCACTTTCCTACAAAGGCCCATACGACCAGTGGCAGGCGGTTAATTAATGATTACACTCAAAGATTACAGCATATAAAACCCTGCTTCCTCACCAGCGAGTCACAGATCAAAGTTAAGAAGGGTTTAGTAACTATTTAATCTGCCCATGGCAACCTCCACTGAAACTGGGTTAGAGGGTGCCTCACTAAGTCCTTGCAATGAGCAACCATCATGGGGCGGCCAAAATCTCCCCAGAGACTTCTTTTGGGCACAAGTGCAGAGGATCATCACAGGAATTTCCAGGCCTGGTGACACTGGTAATCTGACATATTTCACCTTGCATAGTGCAGAGAATGTTTGGCATTCCAATATCCTGTGTTCTCTTCCAGGTCTACCTCCCTTGATATTCACCCCCATTTCAGAAGAGGAAGGTGCTAAACATAGGCAAATAATTCTCTTGGGATATTGAAGCCCCCAGAGTGAAAAATACACTTGTCCCCGTCCTAGGATCTCAGGAGTTCCTAGGAATGTCTCCTGCTCTGCCATGAATGAACATGTGACAGGCTGTGGCAATCTCTGTGGCGTACTGATGCCATGCTTGTGTGTGGTATAAGAAGCGCTTTCACCAGCTCCGAGCTGGTGGGTCCCATTGGCACTCCTATGCCTCCTTCCGCTCCATCTTCTGTGGTATGAGTTCATTTGAATATGGTAGACCTTTGAAGAGGATGAAGCAGGAGGAAGTAGTAGTGGGGAGGGGGGCGGATAGACAAGGAGCGCACCTTCTGGTTGTTTCAAACTCAAAAGATGTGCTTAAAAATACTGCGCGTATGTGTTTCAGTTCTTTGCATGTTTTTTTCAACATTTTACTTTACTCCCACCTATTGACCGGAAGTTAATCGACCAGATTGAAGGTAGGCTTCATTGCATACACAATTTGAGGGAAGGGCATATTTAAAAAAATTCTCCTGCGATGAACAGCAAGTTAATTAATTCAGAAAGTGTACTTGCGTTCAACGGCGCTGCACTTATCTCTTGCTCCAAGCAAGGCGAGTTGCCTTTAAAGGTCTGTCCGCTTTTAGACTTGTAAAATGCAATCTCTGAGTAATATGCAAGTGGGGGCGAGAGGCTACAAGGCTGAGTTTATGGAAGCATCTGGATTTTGTTTGATTTGATTTTGCATCTATGGTTTCCAATGTAATTGGCCTGCCCACCAATGCACCGCAAGTTATTTTTACCAAAGTATACATTTGTTCATACTTCAGACATTAAGTGATATCATCTAACTTAGTAAAAAAAAAGTTTGAGAGTTTTTGTGGTTTTGTTTTCTCTTGAGGCTAAGTGCAGCTCGTTTTCTCAATTACCATAATTGAGTGAAAACAAAATGTTGTTTTTACTATTAAGATAACCAAGATCGTCATTCCCAGCACTTGTCTTTACTTCATTTCGCAATTAATAGAGGGTTTGTGAGATGCATGTTTGAATATTTTTCATTACCCTAGTTGAGAAAAAAGATTTTTGCTTGAGCAAATCTACACATTTGTGGATATAGCGCCGAGGGCATTGTCCTCTGTTTTCAGCTACTATAATTGTAATTCTAAATTGTATTGTGTGTCTACTATCCCTGACGATTTTCTGAAGTGCTTTGCAGTGAGTGGTATGCTACTCCGGAGCCTAAAATTAGAGTTAAATAGTTAGTAGATTAGTAATATGTGCTTTCTTTTTTCCTTGTGGTTTAGTTGTGGTAGGCTGGTGCTCTCGAGTTCTTGTGTATCTAGTAGTGTTTTGTGTAGGAATAGAACGATGGAAATGTATTAGAAAAGGGAAGTTGAGTGTTGTTATTAAGAGTAGCAGACATGGGGGGGGCGCGCGGCGGCGGAGACAAGATGGCCGCTGCTTGAGGAGCTCCGTAGCGCCGAGCTACGTTTTCTCTTGAAGGGACCTCCCCCAAGCAGCGCCGAGGCTCGCAAACGGGTGCCTGAGGGTCGGAAAGTGCCGGGACTGCTTAGGCAAGTTTTCTGACTATCAATATGGCCTTTTAGCCCCTTTTTTCTTCATTCCTCGATGCACCTCAGTGCCTGCGCTATTAGTGGCCCCCATTTTGTGTGCTCTCGCAGCGATCCTGTCCACGACCAATATGCTGCTCCCTGCATTGTTTTTATGTTGAGCTCTGGATTCCTCAGTATGTAATAAGCCTTAGAAGAGGACCTGTGTATTTTACCCAACAACATGTTCTTTTCGGCTCTCTACATTGAACTTTTCTCCTCAGTGTGATGGCTGCACAAATCAGCTTCTGTACTTTTTTATATCCAATGCTGAATACTTGGTCACGTAAAGCTTGTCGTTAATGGACATATTTGCTTGGGTCTTTGTGATGTTTGGCCAACGCGTTGCACCCTGATCTGTTGGATTATCACTTGCAGCCACTCGCCGCCGCACTTGCGGATGTTTTGGACTGACTCTGCGTCTGCAGGCTTCTTCACTTTCTTGTGCTGCTGCGCAGTGGCCCTTATATCCCTCGCTGGAGGTCAATAACTGTACGAAGTCTGTCCAACCTGTCGCTGTGTGCTTTTTGACTTCCGTTTTTCACGGAATACTTTTATTACACTGTGGTTGGTCTTCCCTCGCTTCCATAGGATTGTACCTCACTTGTCTCTCAACCATGGATCACGCGCAATCTCATAAACCTCAGGGGGTGGCGGGAGTTTCTCTTGGAGGTCGTAAGGACTCAGCAGCTACCACCAGTAAACGGCCTAAGAAGGATCCTTCCTCTCCATCCAAATCACCACTTCCCCTCACACTAGAGGACATCATGGAAGAATTGCGCCTCATTCGCCCTTTTATGTCGGATACCTCTGCTACTCTCCAAAGAATTGAGGATAAATGGTCTGGCCTTGATCTGAGACTTTCCGACGTCGAGCAGAAGATAAGCGATGCGCAGGATGTTATTGCTAGAGTTGATGGCCTCACCAAAGAGGTTGCCCAACTTAGGAAGACTACGGAGGATTTATAAAACCGCAACCTTCGCATATATGGTATTCCAGAAGGTTCCGAAGGTTCGGACATGATTTCCTTCTTAAAATCTCAAGTCCTGCAGATCGTTGGTCTCCTAAAAGTAATGGACTTTAATATCCAGAGAGCGCACAGATTGGGGCCTCAGAGTGCATCTTCTCCCGCCAAACCAAGAGGGATTATTGCATACTTTTTGCTGTATTCTGACCTCATGGCAATCCTTACTGCAGCCAAGCAACATAAACAAATGCTCTGGTCTGGTCACAAAGTTTTTTTTAGTCAGGATGTATCTAAATCAACGGCCAGCAGACGCAAAGAATTCCTTGATCTTCGACCAGCCTTGAAATCCATGAACGCTCGTTATGGCCTCATACATCCCTGTTTCTTCAAGGTGACCTATAAAGACAGAACATTTTCTTTCGATGACCCAGCTGACCTTCGGAAGTTTATACATGAGCATCGAGGAGAACTTATGGAACTTAGCAAACGTTGATTGTTTTATTACTTGTTCTCTTTCCTGCTCCTTAGGATCTGTGTTTGTTGTTTGTTGATGCTAACATTTTATTTGTTTGTTTTTACTTGTTTCTTTTAGGTCCTCCCAGTGCTCATTTGTCATTGGAGATTCTTACCTTTGGCACTCATGTGTCTATAATGTCTGACTCACTCTGTTGCTTGTCCCTTAATGTCTGGTAAGTTCCCTTCCTTCCTGTTTCAATCGTCTAGTTTTTGTTCCTGGAGTCCTTTTGTGCTCCCTCTTCGTTATAATGTCAATGTATAATAGACTTGTCTTCTCTCGGTGTTCCTCCCTGTGGACTGGCAGTCTTGTTTTTTGCCGCTCCCCCCCACCCAATATTGTTTTTTGTATTTTTGACTGTTATGACTAAAGTCATTTGGCTTTTTGTCATCTTCTCCTTAATATCTTTCTTCCAGCGAATGTGTTCCTCTCTCTTTTTCCCTTTCTGTCCTTTCCCTTTTTTTTCTCTTCCTTCTCTCTTGCATTGTCCTTCCGCTTTATCTCCCTCTACATCTTCATTTTTTCAATTTCAGCTTATGGTACTTTACTGTTCACTTATTTTCGTTTTCTTATGGCTACATTGCATAACCTTTTTTACTATCTACGCCTTATGTTATCTCCTACTTTCCATCCTTCCTTTATATTTATCTCCTCTTTCCCTCACTTTTCTTGGCCTGCCTTTATTTTCATGTCTATCATTTTTTAAATCTTGTGGATGACTGGTTTTTGAGTCATCTCATGGAATGTGAAAGGTATTCGCAACCTGGTTAAAAAGCAGCGAGTTTTGTCTCATCTTCCGAGATTGAAATGTCACATTGCATTATTGCAAGAAACACACCTTAAATTGCAAGACCTTTCTTCACTGCGTAAACAATGGGTGGGAGAGGTCTTTTGTTCCCCCGCAGTGAATAACAAAAATGGTGTTGTTATTTTGTTTCACAAATCTTTAAGTGTTCAATTACAAAAAGAGTTTCATGATGATAATGGTAGATGGTTGTTTTTAAATACTATTGTTAATAATACCCAACTTTCCTTCTGTAACATTTATGGTCCCACTGGTATTGATTTAGCTTTTGGAACGATTTTACCACTCTCCTTTCTTCATACGCAATGGATGATTTGATTGTGGGTGGGGATTGTAATCAACTCATGGACCCCTTTTAGATCGGAAATCACAAGCCAAATATGTTCCCAATAAGATGCAGAAAACTTTCCACAAAGCCATCACTTCTAGGGGCCTAACAGATACATGGAGAGTCTCTCATCCCGACACCTTAGAATTTTCCTTTTTCTCCCCTGTGCATCGCTTCTCATTCCCGCATTGATTACATTTTTCTCACTCAACATGCCCTACAATTCATGACAAATTCAGAAATTGGCTCTATTCTTATCTCAGATCATGCCCCGGTTATTTTAGACATGGATTTCCCTTCACCCTCCCCTACCTCTCACCGTTGGCGCTTTAATAATTCCCTTCTTCTCGACTCCCAGTTTGTCGAACAATTTACACTTTTTATCGTGGAATTTTTTCATAACAATCTCCCCTCTGCTTCTCAATTTCATTTTATTTGGGATGCTTCCAAGGCCACCGCCAGAGGCTTTATTATTGATTTCGTATCTCGGAAAAAGAAAAAAGCTCTCCTAGACTCTTCTCTCATTCTTAAGCAAATTAAAGTTCTTGAACATCAATACTTCACCTCTAACTCCACTGCTACCCTATCTTCTCTTATTAAAGCAAAAATACAATATAACAAATATACCTGGGACTCTGCGTGTAATAATCTCCTTAAATTCAACGCCAAAATGTATGGTGGACGAAACAAAGCAGGCAAATCTCTCGCCAACTATCTTAAGATTAAAAAGCAGAAATCCAAAATTGTAGCTATCACCGACAACCTCGGAGTTCGGCATACCACAGATGAAAAAATTCTCGATTGTTTTGTCCAATATTATACTTCCCTCTACACTCCAGAGTCTACTCCATCCTCTGCACAGATTGACTCTTTCTTTCAAACCATTCCGAAGCCTCCGCAAAACCTTATAGATCTCATATCCCTGGACATCCCCATCTCTGAGGATGAAATACATAAGGCTATTAGTCTCTTACCCAAAGATAAAACACCCGGCCCGGATGGCTTTACTGTTTAATTTTTCTTCACTTTAATAAACTTTTAATACCTCATTTACTCTCATTGATCAATCATTTTCTCGTCACAGGTGAATCAAAGGGATCCTTCACTCAAGCAATGTTATGCTTAATCCCTAAAAGGATAAAGACCCCTCCTCCTGCAAGAATTATGGGCCCATCTCTTTAATAAATACCGATTGTAACATTTTTGCTAAAGTACTTGCCCTCCGTATTAACAAAGTTATCAACAGAGTGGTGCAACGAGGAGAAATTCTTTTATTTCTCCTTGTTTTTTCCTCTTTCTATAGAAAGATGAAAATATCATCAATAATTGTTTTTGTACAGCAAGGTGCCCCTTCTTGCACAAATACAATCATCCTCACAACACATTCCCCCTTTGCAACATGACGCAAGGGTGCCTGCGCAGCCAGTGCAGGGGAAAGCACAGGGATACGTCGTATTGTTGTTAATACAATGTATCCCTGTGCTTTTAAAATGACGCAGGTTGGTGCAGGAAAATGGCTTTTTTCCAATCTCTTTCATGTTGTTTCAAAGTGCCTTGCTACTGGATATATTTTCTATCTTTGTTTGCTCTTGTATGTTCCAGTATTTGGTTTTCTCTGTTCACATGTGATGCTCCCTGTATACATTAGATTATACGGCATTTCAACATGTATATCACAAATTTACTCTTGCATGATATCCTTTTGTGAATCCTTCTCTTTTTGCCATTTATCATTGTAAATTCTTTAGTGTTGACTGCAATTTGAGAGATTTTACAGTGTTTGCATTTCACAAAATCTATTTCTGCATGTCACAATTTTCTTGTTTTTGTTTCCTCAAAGTGCCAATGTGCCAGCATATCTGTGATGTTGTTTGCTTTTATGTAGGTTATCATTGGTAAATTTATACATTATCTAATGTGGGATACATTTTGAAAATTTTCCAGTTCTTTCTCAAAATGTATTTAATTTGCTTTCATTATTTTGTTAATGGGGAGCTCATCCTGATGTAATATGCCAATTCCTTATTCACTATTCCTTTTTCTTTTTTAGTGACTAATAGATTTTGTCTATTCTGTGCTGCTGCTCTTACTGCATATTTTTTAATTACACTCTTGACATATCCCCCTATTCAAAATTGTGCTCATCGTTTCAACATTCCATTTTTCCAGTTCCTTTGTTTAGTACATTTTCTTTTTATTCATAGGAATTCTCCATAGGGAATGCTGTTTTTAAGGCTTTGCATGTGGAAACTCATAACATGCAAGTGATGGAGCAGGGGAAACGAAATAATTTTGTACCCCTTAGAAGTTAATAACCCCATAATAATTAATGATACTAACTGTTTTGAAATGCATGAACTAACCAACAAATACACCCTTTTAGTAGACATTACACGTGGGCAAACTGCTAAATGTTGCAAAATCTAATTTATTTACAAAATAACATTAGTATTGTGATTTGCGTAGTAAATAGAGTAAATTGAATGATTCGTGTTGCGTAATAGAATTGTATTGTGGCAAAGAATGCAGATGGTAAGTAAAATGGCTTTAAATGTCGCGTCTGCTAGGAAATATCTAACACGAGTCTTTAGAATGGCGGGTGGTAAACAGAAAGGCTTATTTTCCATATTTTAATTTCTATTGTGTTTGTTCTTATATTAATTTCGTTCGGGCCTGCTAGGCCATGCTTCTAAAATGGCCGCTGGAAAGGATGAGATCGCGTGCGCTGAATAAGATGGCCCCGCGCAGACTCAGTATGAATGCTCCAGTCACGTGTATGCGGCCTGTGCTCGAAGTGAGAGATGTCAAGGCCAATCTGACCTGCAACGAGGAGCGTGCCAAGTGTTCAGTATATATGCCTGGGAACGGATGGGAAAAGTTGAGCGACAGGGGAATGAACTAATGTGTGACCATCAAAGATTGCTACAAAATGGATTAACAAATTGGAATACTTTTGGACGCTGATCATGAGGCTTATTGTGTGCTTTATTGTCCCCAAACCGGTTCGAACAAGGAGGGCGATGAGGTGACTATCACCACCCCTCCAATGGACCAATTAGCGTGATTCTTGCCCCTAAGGATTGCCACTTTTAAGTGTAGTGAGTCAGAGAATAGGGTATAAGAGAGTCTGCTCTTACGTTGTGAAAAAACTTGCTTTTCCATTTTTCCACCTTGATGCTGCGAGAGACTCTGTCATTTTGGACTTTGAACTTTGACTGGGGAAGGAACGAGATCGTTGCGGAATTTGCCCGGGAGGGGATTGCGTCCGAGGAGGTTAGCGGAACAGCCAGTCAGTTTGGGAGTCCTATCCTGTGATCTGCGGTTCATCTTCCTTTGGTGAACCATTCTTGTCATCGCCCTATGGCCGAGGGTAATGAGTAATTTTATCTTTTCCTAAAAATCATTCTTAAATGTTTATTGATATTTCTAAATGTTTTACTTAATAAAGAATTTTACTTATTTGCTCGAAGAATTTTAGATAAAAATATATTCTAACTTTAAAATGAGTCTGTGGTTCTTTAAAACAAAGTTTATGATTTAATAAATGTTGAAGGTTTTAATTGTGATTGAGCTGGTCTTAATCACCATCAACTGATTCTACTAGTTGGTCCATCGACCAAATAGCGGAGTACCTTGATGCTTAGAACCGACAGGATCCTCAGTTAATGTATATAATGTATAGGTTATTATTCTGTCAATTTTAACAAGGTATCCCGTTTATCCAGCAGCTCATTTTCCTTAGCGTTTAATCCAGAAATTGAATGAATGTATGTATGCGGTGTCATGGGCCCCACCGACATAGGTTTTGTGTAAGTGTTTTTCTGGATTGGTGTCATAAGGAGAAATTTATATTAGCCGCGCTGGATCAGATTTCTTGGTAGAAGAGTTATGGTTACTATAGATTAGTTTGGTGATTATTGATTATTGATTTTTCGTGTCTAACACTACTATGTTGAGTTTGTATTACGTTATGTGTAAGTCGAAATTTTGAAGCTTCCAGGAAGTAGGAAGTGGACACGTGTGGCAAGAGAAGTCACACGGAAATGTGCATTGTCTGATTTTCAAAATTGGTGATAACACAGGACTGTGTTATGTTAGGGAAATTTCACGTATGAATTGCCTTTGAGTGAAATAGCAACAGGTTTTCTTGTGAAACTCTGGCCTTAATTCTCAGGAGCAGTGTAGTCTCCACATGTGTTTTATCCCCAGAGAAACGGGTTTACCTCTTGCTTGAGAGAAGGGTAAGGTAGAGAGAAGTGCTACACTTATCGAACGAAACAGTATTCTTGTAAGTTAGAATAAACTATCTCTTTTGTTTAGAGAAAACAGACAATGGTAATGTGTTTTACGTTGTAACTAATCGATTTAGTTGAAAAGAAAAGCTAAGAAAACTGCCGATAATTTTTGTAAAGGAGGGGTCAGTAGAAGCAGGAGTAGAACTGACGTCAACAAAAACCACGCTGGTATTGGCCAGTTGTGGAAGAACGAAGAGCTTCCTGATTGGTGCGTTGGTGTGAGACGCGCTGGGATAGGTTAGTGTGAGAGTGACGTAAAAGCTTTCTGATTGGTGCGTTGGTGTGAGACACGCTGGGATAGGTCTGAATAGCCGAGCAGTAGAAAGAACAGAGTGGTGAAGAATTGCGTGAATTTGTTTTGGGAAAAAGAACAGTGAAATATGGCTTATTATAATGAGTATGGTAGAGAGAAACCGTCATGGCTTGCAAAGCTTAAAAACTTTTTCAAGAAAGATAAAAAGGTTGTGACTAGGGTAGGAGAAGTACTTCCTCTGCCGAAAACGCCAGCATCTCATATGATGTTAAAATATGGCTATCATACTTGTATTTGGTTGGAAAATTGGGCGAAGTATACCAAAGATGATGGAGTTTCCAGAAAACGGATCGTTTAACACAGCGGTACTTCGAAATTTGAGAGAAAAGATGATGAAACTTGAACCGAGACCTAGACCGACACAGTTCAAAGCCTTAGGTGAATGGGAAGATGAGATGTATGAAAGGGAAAGTCACAGAGGCGCAAAGAATAATAGTTTAGTTCATGGAAGAGTATGGGGTTTGAATCATGAAGAGAGGATGAGACGATGGCGGTATGCTAACATGACGGATGGCTTGTTTCCTGTCAGAACAGTTGAAGAATTTACAGGGAGAAAGTGTACAGAGAAAAAGAAGCATGCAGTAACAGAGAGATATGGGTATGGAGTTAGCGACACAGAGGATGAGTTGCTGGAGGACATTTTAAATAAAAGACCCCCTCCGTATCAACAGGATTCTGTGGTGGTGACACCAAATGCACCGCCAATGAGAACTGTAATAAATCAAAGTCCTGAACAAATGTCTGAAATAAATAGTCCATTTAATAAGCTAGAAACACCACAGACTGTGAAACATGATAATGGTAATACAGCTGAATTAGCCAGAACTACGAGAGAGTTGACTGAAAGATAAGAGAACTGACAAAAAATATGGAAGCTGTGACTGTGCCAGTAACTATAGGGCCAGTAATCCCAGTATTTGAAAATCAAAAGATAGATGAACACTCCTTAACAATTCCATTAAATTCCAGTATGCAAAGAGTAAGAGAAGGGATGATTCCAGAAAATAGAGAGAAAGAAGATTCTGTTGGTCCATTTAGGTCAAGTCCACCAGTAAATTTGACAATTAATGAGAGTCCGATAAATAGGATTCCCATGGGAACCGAGTCAGCAACTGAAACCCCAGAGAGAAGTGCAAATTGGATAGAATTAAATAAAACCCCTGTGGGTCCGACTGCAGAGGAATTAAATGATTGGGTGAGGAGCTTGCAGAAAAAGGATGCTGAACCACAACTTTTGGATGTGGTCAGATTAAAGATAGATATGGAAGAATTATTCTAGGAACTATTGGTACAGATCGATTGAAGTCCTATCAAGATGATGAATTAATGTTTATGTGTAAAAGCGTCACTTGGAGAGCTAGGAACTTGCATGAAAAATTGGAAGAAACAGCGAACGAACTAGGAGTAGATTTTGGAAAAATTAGAGGATTGCAGAAACCGTACAGGGTAGATTTTAGTGAAAAGGACATAGAAAATCTGAACACTTCAGGACGACTAAGACAAATAAAAGAACTGATTGTTCTATTGAGAAAGTGGGGAGATGTAGACAAGTGGAGAAGTAGGTGGATAAGAAGAAAGGAGGGAACAACTGATAAAGCCTCATTGGCTTTTCCAGTAAAAGAGAAATAATTTATTATTTTATTTTATTTATTTAATTTATAAGGCGCAACAGCTACCCAAAAAAGGTTTCCCGGCGCCGAGCAAAGACACAGACCAGATATTGAGACTTAGTAGCAAAATCATTTGTTAAAGAGCCAGGTCTTTAATGCCTTGCGAAATTGAACATAGACTGTTTCGTTCCGAATGGCAATGGGAAGGGTGTTCCAGAGTGAAGGCCCAAGGAAGGAGAAAGAGCGCCCACCCATTCGAGAAAGCCTGAATCTGGGAACAACGAATCTTCCCTGAGAAGATGAACGCAGGCGGCGGGAAGGAACATACAGTTTGGCTAGGGAACACAAGTAGTGTGGTGCAGTTCCAGTTTTGATCTTGAACATGTATGACAGAGCTTTAAATCAAATTCGATTTTCCACCCTAAGCCAGTGCAAGTCTCGCAAATGGTTGGAGACAGAGGCAGACCTAGGTAAATGGAGGAGAAGTCGGGCTGCAGAATGTTGGACCATTTGCAGCTTGCGGGTCACATCTTTGTTAGCGCCAAGATAAAGAACGTTACCATAGTCCAGTCTTGATGTGATTAGAGCTTGGACTACCGTTCTTTTGGTGGACTCTGGTAGCATCCAAATGATCTTCTTAAGCCACTTGAGGATGGAAAAACAAGTGGCCGCCACCTTTACCACCTGGGCGCACATTGATAGCGAATCATCAATAGTGAAGCCCAGGTTACGGACTTGGCAAGCTGGCTGAGGCAAGACACCCATCTCACATGGCCAATGTTGTGGGCTCCAAAGAACCAACGGTAATGGAATGTTCAATGAGAGAAACTCCAGGAGGAAGTTATGTACATGTCCCATGGTCCAGACAGGATATATTGTCACTTACAAATGACTTTCCAAGATTGAGAGAAAAACCTGTAGAATGGTATAGGCAGGTAGAAAGGTTTGTAAAAGTTTCAAAAGTGCTGTGGGAAGATCTGGATGGATTGTTTGAGATTGTTGTTCCTGCAGATTTATGGACAGAATGTAAAATTACAATTGACTGGCCGAAGGAAGAATATCCTAGAGATGCAAAAACAGGAGCCCCAGGTTCAGAAGTAATGAGAAAATATGAACAGGCAATAACGTTCTTGAAAAATAAAATCCCACCAAAAGAAACGGACTGGGTAAAGATTGATAGAACAACTCAGGAGAGTAAGGAATCTGTACATGCCTATTACGAGAGATTACTTTTGGTCTTTAAACAGTATAGTGGATACGAGAATTTGAGTGAAAAAGACATGAGTCATTTTGTGTATAGATTTGTGTATGGCTTGAGACCTGAAATAAGTGAAATGATTAAGCAGCATATGTTGTGTTGGCAGAATAGCACAGTAGATGAGGTACTACGGTATGAAAAATATTGCAGTGATGATATTTAGTGTAGACAGCGTAAACTCAAGGAAAAGGCAATGTGGGCACAAGTAAAGGTTGCAGAAAAGCAAGAAGCTCAGATGAATAATCAGTCCAGTGATGCAGGACAGACCAAGTCCAAACCGAATATTGGCAAGGGAAAAGGTCAGATGAGTATAGAAGAAGCTAAAAAGAAATGGCCATGTCATAATTGCGGAAAATTAGGGCACTGGAGAAACGAGTGTAAATTTCTTCCGAAAGTTAATACCGAAACTTAATCATTGAATCCACATGTGCAGAATGAGGTGAGTTACCAACAGCTGCAACAGCCGCAGGTAGTTACTCAACAGTGTCAGGTGCCGCAACCACCTCTTCCAAAGAGTGTAAATCCTCAAAGATACAGTACAGAGGCAGGATTCTACGGAGGAGAGCAGGTAACAAAATTGCCGCGCGCAGCTGCAGTTTCGCAGTATTGGTTACGGCAGGATGGAGATGAGTTAGATGAAAGCTTATGACGGTGCCTAGGAGAGGAAGAAGAGTGCATGCTTGGCGTAACTCTAGAGGTAGATCAGTCAGGTTCATTTGTGGATGGAAAAGTGAATGGTGTAAATGTTACATTCCTTGTGGACACTGGTGCTACCCGTTCTACTGTTAGATCAGTGGAAATTCCAAAACTTCCTCTCTCAGGAGAATATATCCAAGTTGTAGGTGTTTCAAACAGGCAGATTAAAACCCCTCTTACAAAACCAATAGAGGTGGAAATTGGACCATTCAAAGAGATGCATCGCTTTGTGGTGTGTGATTGTAGTCCTGTAAATTTATTGGGACGTGATCTGCTTTGCAAAATGAATTGTACCATCTACTGTACCCCAGATGGTATTGCTTTTCAGACACCAGATGAGGATGTTCTGTATAAAATGACAATGGCAGAACTAGAACCAGGAGTGAATGATATGTTTCCTGTGTTTGATGCGGAGAAAATCCCAATTGAGTTGAAAGGAATAGTCAGGTCTGATGTATGGGATTTCACAGGTGAAGATATTGGACTAATGAAAGAAGTTGATCCTGTAAAAATTACTGTAAAAGAAGGAGCGAATTACCCAAACACCCCGCAGTACAAACTGACGCCAGAAATTATTGAAGGAATAACACCTGTAATTAATGAGATGATTGAACAAGGGATTTTGAGAGAAATAATGAGCAGCCCATGTAATTCTCCTATAATGGGACTGAAAAGCCAAATGGAACATATAGGATAGTGCAAGATTTGAGAAAGGTAAACAAAATTGTTATACCATGCTGCCCAATTGTGCCAAACCCTGCTGTAATACTGTATCAAATTCCCCATGATGCAGAATGGTACACAGTTATTGATTTGTGCCATGCATTCTTTTCTATTCCATTGCACCCTGACAGCCAGCCATTATTTGCGTTCCGGTTTGGAGAGCGTATTTTGGCATGGTGCCGAATTCCTCAAGTGTATACTGAAAGTCCTTCAATTTTTTATCAGATTCTAAAGAAATCCTTAGAAGATTTAAAAATGCCAGAAAAATCTGTGATGGTCCAATATATTGATGACCTTTTAGTGGCATCAAAGACCAGCGAAGCATGTGTTACGGACACCATTGCTTTACTGAATCATTTGGCAGAAGGAGGACACAAGGTGTCCCCATCAAAACTGCAATTCTGTCAACAGGAAGTACAGTACTTAGGTCACAAGATTGAGAAAGGGATGCGAAAAGTGACAACAGAAAGGATAAGGATTATCAAAGGAATGAGAGCCCCAATGACACAAAGAGAGGTGAGAATGTTCCTTGGAATGGTTGGTTATTGCCGACAGTGGATAAGTGGGTTTTCATTGATTGCGAAGCCTTTACATCGATTGACAAAGAAGGATGTCAAAGATCCGATTGCATTGGATGAGGAGGAAATGAAGGCTTTCGAGGAACTGAGAGCAAGTTTTTGTGAGGCACCAGCATTGGGAATGCCTGATTATGAGAAAGAATTTGAGCTGTATTGTAGCGAGCGAGACGGATGTGCACTTTCAGTATTAGTGCAAAGGCATGGAAAAATGAAACGACCAATAGCCTATTTTTCAGCTGTTTTAGACCCGGTAGCAAAGGC
The DNA here is from genome assembly GCA_963921515.1 of Calotriton arnoldi. Classification (NCBI taxonomy): domain Eukaryota; kingdom Metazoa; phylum Chordata; class Amphibia; order Caudata; family Salamandridae; genus Calotriton; species Calotriton arnoldi. The sequence goes on along the minus strand of CAWUFW010007624.1, from coordinate 514,968 downwards.
GTTGCCTGATGTCTGAAAGCAGTGGCTGCTACTTGTGTGAGTCTGGAACAGAGTGAAGGCATTGTGATGGAATATCCTTTGAGAGTATATGTCCCACATTCAGTTGAAATCCTTCTGACCCGAACAAAAACCCAATTCATGACACATAGTCGGCTGACTAGGTATGAAAAGGTGATCTTGGATGCAGACAATGTAACCATTGTAAGATGCACGAGTGTGAATACTTCCACTTCACTGCCAGATGAAGTAAATGCAGAAGTCAAAGATGATGTTGATCATAAGTGTTTGGATGTGCTTGAATTTTGCACAAAGCCTCGCCCTGATATCAGGGATGAACCTCTAAAAGAGTCAGATTATGTGATGTTTGTGGACGGGTCATGCCTGAGGACAGATGAGGGAGTTTTAAGTGCTGCGTATGCTGTATGTACGGTGGCAACCATATTGGAAGCATCCTGTTTGAGAGGAATACGTTCAGCCCAAGTTGCTGAGCTGATTGCTCTGATTCGAGCGTGGAAACTGGGAAAGAATTTCCGAATCACTGTGATCACGATAGCCAGTACGGCTTCGGAGTGGTCCATGATTTTGGACAGATCTGGTCCCAGAGGGGATTCCTGACTTCCAGAGGGTCTCCTATTAGGAATGGTGAGTTTGTGAAGAAGTTGCTTGAGGCGATACAGCTGCCTAAACAGATTGCGGTGGTAAAATGCACTGCTCATATAAATGGAGCTGATTACATTGCAGTGGGTAACAAATTTGCTGACGAATTAGCTCAATATTGTGCCAGAAATATGACCTCAATGAATCGAAGAAGGGAAAAAGAAAATGTTTCATGTCCCTTGCTGTTTACTAACCCAGCTGAAACATGGGATGAGGTGAAACAATTGCAGGAAGAGGCAAGTGATGAGGAAAAAGATGTTTGGATAAAAGCAGGTTGCAGACGGAGAGAGGAAGATGAAGTCTGGGTTTGTAGGGATGAAAGACCAGTTATGCCTGATAGCATGATCTCTAACATGGCACGGATGTACCATGGTCAGGCACACATAGGTAGAGATGCCATGATCAGACTTTTCAAACAGACCTGGTATAACCCAAATGTAGGGCTAGAGCTGAAGGCCTTTGTCAAAGATGCCTTATATGCCAACAGATAAATCCTGGAAGGAAGACAGTAGTAAGTTTGGGAGTAATAGGACGTGAAGGAGGTCCTTTTACCAGAATGCAATTAGATTTCATTGAAATGCCCCCGAGTAACAGACTGAGGTATGTCCTGGTGGTCGTCTGTTTGTTTTCTCGTTGGGTGGAAGCCTATCCGACAAGAAGGAATGATGGAGTTACTGTAGCTAAACTCCTGCTGAGAGAATTCATTCCTAGATATGGTTTTCCAGTAACGATAGAAACAGATAGAGGAACGCATTTCCAGAACGAACTTATCCAACTGATATGCGAAGCACTAGACATTCAACAAAAGCTGCACTGTGCCTACAGACTAGAGGCTTCTGGAGTGGTAGAGCAAGTAAATGGCACCATAAAGAATAGGTTGGGTAAAATGTGTCAAGCCACAGGACTCAAATGGCACGATGCCTTACCATTGGTGCTAATGAGCATAAGAAGCATACCTGACAGAAAAACAGGTCTGAGTCCCCATGAGATAATAATGGGACGAGCAATGAGACAAGCATATGTACCTGTCAACAAACTGCTGACTATAACTGATGATCTCATACTGGACTATTGCAAAGGATTGGCTGATGTGGTGCATTCTGTGTTTCATCAGGTTGGACCGGATGCGACCACTCTTGAAAGAAAACCAGCTCATGATTTGAGTCCAGGAGATTGGGTCCACATAAAAGTCCACAGAAGAAGAAATTGCTTGGTTCCACGCTGGGACAAGCCACATCAAGTGATTCTGGTGACAACGACTGCAGTAAAGTATGCAGGTGTGAAAAATTGGATTCATGCCAGCCATACAATCAGAGTTCCAGATCCTGAAGCTCGACCTGTAAGTCGACATCTGGAAATATCGGATACCAGCTCAGCGTCTGAAGCAGAGACTGAAACAATCAGAGTTCCAGATCTTGAAGCTCGACCTGTAAGTCGACATCTGGAAGAATCAGGTACCAGTTTGTCAACTGAAAAAGAAACTGAAACAATCAGAGTTCCAGATCTTGAAGCTCGACCTGTAAGTCGACATCTGGAAATATCAGATACCAGTTCGGCATCTGAAGCAGACCAACCTGAATCCAGTAAAAGACAAAAGGAAGAATCCGAAAACAAAAGAACTGATATTGAAACAGGAGAAACCGAACTAATAAACAATGACAATGAACAGCCAAGTACAAGCTTTGGGTAAATCCCTCCGGAAATTGTAGAGGTAACTCAAGAAAATTTAGATTCAGATAGAGAGATTGGGGAAATTGCGGAAGAAACACGAGGAGGATTAGACTCAAAATTACAAGCAGAAGAAACACAGGGAAATTTAGATCTAGATAGAGAGTTTGGGGAAATTGAGGAAGAAACACGAGGAGGATTAGACTCAGAATTTCAAGCAGAAGAAACACAAGAAGATTCGCATTCGGACAAAGAGACTGAAATCATAAAGTTCAAAGTTAGAGGAAGTGAAGTGAGATCTGAGACAGAATCTGAAGAAAGTGAAGAAGAAAGAAGGCAAAGAATAGGACCAAGAAAGAGAACGTGGAGAGCAGAACGAGGAGAAAAAGAAAGTGAACTGAAAAGGCCAAGAAAAGGAGACAATTGGCCCAATGAAATTAAAAGACTGAGATATAAACTAATAAATTTGAACAAAGACAATGCAGAACAAGTAAATGAAATAACCAGTCAGGAAAGACAAAAAAAACAGATAAAAGACAATTGCCGAGACCCAAAAGAGTGAAAAGACCTAACTTGAAATACAAGTCACCTGAATGGGTATACATAGCACTGTCTGACATTAAAGAAGTGGATAGCAGTCACGAGAACCCAGACAAAGACTGTGAACAAGTGGGTGAGAGTGAACTGCGCCAACCCTGAAAAGGCAAAGAAAGAAAACCGGACTAGACACACAAACTGATAAAGACAAAGAAAATTTCTGAGAGCCCGAAAGGTGCGCCAAAAGCAGTTGATCCTAGTCAACACTAAGTCATTTGAGGTGTGGAAACACATTTCTGTACATATAATTAGATAATATATCAATATGGTAGACACTGAGAATAGAAGATCTAGATGTGGGTTTTTCCGTAGATGGTGTAAGATGTGTTTCTATTGTACAGGCTTTCTAATGCTTATTTGGTTCATTTTAGCAATAATAATTCCACTTAGATTAGTTGGAGAAAATACATCTGTAATCATGAATGACACGAATAGTGACAAGAAATCTGACATAAAGAACACTGCAACACTGGTAGATAGTACTGATTTTCATAGGGATAAGTCAATAACTGATTTCTCCAAGAATGTCTTCACGAAACTTTTGTACGAATATGTGGAGACAATGGATGTGAGAGATTGTTTTGTTTGCATGCAGTTACCTGCGTCTGTAACAGAAGGTGTGACGTATCATCACCTTCCTTTGACGTATGGAATAACTTGTAGTGTTTTAGCTAGCTTGTTTTACAAAACAGGTAAATTAGAGTATTACTACACTGACACAGATGCTGTTTTTGCTAAAGTTCCCGTAATCCCTGAACTAAATAAGGTGAAGTTTGCAAAGATTTTGGGAGAATTTTTCTTAGAAACAAAAGGATTAACATTAGAATATGCATTTAGATATAATCTTACTTGTGGGTTAAGAAAGGAAGAAAAGGTTTTCTTAGACATGGTAGAGGACAGAAGGGTTAAGTTTCAAAGAAAGGCAGCAGGAGAAAAGACAAAAACCCCACCTTGGGCGTTTGAAGAGGGAAGTTATGACAAAGGCGAAACAAATGCAGCTATGGTTCTAGATTGGCCCCAACAGGGAAAATTGTGTATTAGTAGAGATAACACTATCTATGATAACTATTTCGTGGGTTCTAGTGAGTGCCAAGATACATACAAAATTTTAGGGGGATGGGGATTTAAAAGAGGAAAAGATCCAGTATTTCCAGTCATCTATTATATTTGCGGAAATAGAGCTTATTATAGGTAGCCGGACCATTGGTGCGGAACATGCTATCTAGGCCTGGTCTTTCCAAAGATTTTTCATGTGGAAAGAGGAACGAAAGGAATTCACGAGATAGGTAAACCATTAACCCGTAGGAGAAGGGAAAGCTTCTCAGAGATAATAGGTGACATTTTTGGAGCATTGATACCAGCAGTGGGTATATCTTTGAATGCATACAAAATTCGGAAATTGTCTACAGTAGTAGATCGTTTATCAACGAATAATGCAAAATCGACTTGCCCTTGACATTCTTTTGGCAAAAGAGGGTGGAGTCTGTGGAATGCTGAAAGTACAACATTGTTGCACTTACATTCCAGACAAAAGTCAGAATATACAGAAGTATATAAAGAACATTACTGATCTGCATAAAGAAATTGCCCCACTGGAGGTTGAAGGTGCTTGGGAGAGACTTGGTAAGAGTTTTTCCTCAATGAAGAAATGGTTTACCGAAATAGGTAGTTCTCTTATTGGGAAAATACGAATTCCAGTGACCTTAGTAATAGTGATAATATCAATATTGAGATTAGCATATGTGTGTGTTAAAAGAAGAAAAAGACAAAATAAAGTAAAAAGAGAAAATGAGAAAAATAAAGAAAGAGAACGGGAGATGGGAGAGATCGAATTGGAAGAGTTTAAAGAGAATATGTACAAAAGGTCTAAAAGACAAGATGAAAAGAACACGATTGTTTAAATTAACAAATGCAAGTGGACAAGAAACATTTATCTGATAAAGTTTGTAGGGATAGGTTTTAGTGGTGATGTTAAAAATCACCAAAGGGGGGAATTGATGGAGCAGGGGAAACGAAATCATTTTGTACCCCTTAGAAGTTAATAACCCCATAATAATTAATGATACTAACTGTTTTGAAACGCATGAACTAACCAACAAATACACCTTTTTAGTAGACATTACACGTGGGCAAACTGCTAAATGTTGCAAAATCTAATTTATTTACAAAATGCGAAGCAAATAACATTAGTATTGTGATTTGCGTAGTAAATAGAGTAAATTGCATGATTTGTGTTGCGTAATAGAATTGTATTGTGGCAAAGAATGCAGATGGTAAGTAAAATGGCTTTAAATGTCGCTTCTGCTAGGTAATATCTAACACGGGTCTTTAGAATGGCAGGTGGTAAACAGAAAGGCTTATTTTCCATATTTTAATTTCTATTGTGTTTGTTCTTATATTAGTTTCGTTCGGGCCTGCTAGGCCATGCTTCTAAAATGGCCGCTGGAAAGGACGAGATCGCGTGCGCTGAATAAGATGGCCCCCACGCAGACTCAGTATGAATGCTCCAGTCATGTGTATGCGGCCTGTGCCCGGAGTGAGAGATGTCAAGGCCAATCTGACCTGCAACGAGGAGCGTGCCAAGTGTTCAGCATATATGCCTGTGAACGGATGGGAAAAGTCGAGCGACAGGGGAATGAACTAATGTGTGACCATCAAAGATTGCTACAAAATGGATTAACAAATTGGACTACTTTTGGACGCTGATCATGAGGCTTATTGTGTGCTTTATTGTCCCCAAACCGGTTCGAACAAGGAGGGCGATGAGGTGACTATCACCACCCCTCCAATGGACCAATTAGCGTGATTCTTGCCCCTAAGGATTGCAACTTTTAAGTGTAGTGAGCCAGAGAATAGGGTATAAGAGAGTCTGCTCTTACGTTGTGAAAAAACTTGCTTTTCCATTTTTCCACCTTGATGCTGCGAGAGACTCTGTCATTTTGGACTTTGAACTTTGACTGGGGAAGGAACGAGATCGTTGCGGGAATTTGCCCGGGAGGGGATTGCGTCCGAGGAGGTTAGCGGGACAGCCAGTCAGTTTGGGAGTCCTATCCTGTGATCTGCGGTTCATCTTCCTTTGGTGAACCATTCTTGTCATCGCCCTATGGCCGAGGGTAATGAGCAATTTTATCTTTTCCTAAAAATCATTCTTAAATGTTTATTGATATTTCTAAATGTTTTACTTAATAAAGAATTTTACTTATTTGCTCGAAGAATTTTAGATAAAAATATATTCTAACTTTAAAATGAGTCTGTGGTTCTTTAAAACAAAGTTTATGATTTAATAAATGTTGAAGGTTTTAATTGTGATTGAGCTGGTCTTAATCACCATCAACTGATTCTACTAGTTGGTCCATCGACCGAATAGCGGAGTACCTTGATGCTTAGAACCCACAGGATCCTCAGTTAATGTATATAATGTATAGGTTATTATTCTGTTAATTTTAACAAGGTATCCCGTTTGTCCAGCAGCTCATTTTCCTTAGCGTTTAATCCAGAAATTGAATGAATGTATGTATGCGGTGTCATGGGCCCCACCGACATAAGTTTTGTATAAGTGTTTTTCTGGATTGATGTCATAAGGAGAAATTTATATTAGCTGCGCTGGATCACAAGATACTGTTTGTTGATGTGAGGTTTCTATGTAATGTTGTTTGGAGTAATACATCCTCATTGAAAATTTCAGTACCTAAAAATATAACTCTTTTGTTGCTTATTTCATAAGTAAACCTGAGTTTCAATCGTTTGTTTTCAATTTGTGGTGATATTCATTGAACTCCTCCCATCTCCTCCCATTCCAAATGGTTTTCTTCGTAGCTTTCCATTTGTCCTTTGAACCGTTATTGCTAAACAATTGGTCTGAATCTGCTCCAATGTTTCAGTTTAATAGAGGCATGTTCGCTACACTGTAGCACATGTTAATTAATTATTCACTCTAAACCTCTAAAATTTACCGCTTATAGTTATCTCAAGTAACTGTAACTCATGCCCTTATGTAACTATAACTTGTGCCCCTGCCATGCACAGTATTGTCATGAATGATGTCATTTCAGATGTTACAATGATGCTCAGTGATGTAATGTGTGAAGTATCAAGCAGTGCATGGTGAGCCAATCTATATTTTTTGAGCCATGATTTCTCAAAAACTACTAAATGGATTTACACCAAATCACAGAAAGCATGCTTTCTGTACTGAGATCTAGCTTTCTGCCAAATTTGGTGCAATTCTATTCAGCAGGTTTTGCGGTATCGCTGTTCAATTTTCCTCTGGAAAAATGAATGGGGAAAACATACTTTGGGACCCCCCAAAAAATATGTGGTAATTTATTTATATCTAAATATTTTGCAATACTTTCTTATAATCAGATTTACATACTGTGACAAATATGTGTTTCCATAGAAAAGAGGCATAAAGCCATATGCGCACATTCCTCCACTTATATGTTATGTAAATAAGAAGTATTTCTTATGTGCTATGACATACATATATATGTAATGCAAAATACTTTCATTTATTGTTAAAAAATAATGCTTAGTATATTGCTATCATATTACTTAGCGCCTCAATGTGATGCAAATTTACTACACACTCATGGAGTTAATAATACATGGGATAGGTGGAGTCCCGTTAACTTCTGGGATGCAACATTAACAGGGATTCTGATTCACCCTGAGAGTTCTGTTACAGATGAAGGATTACCACTGGAATTGGGAATTACCGGTCCGATTCCCCTGTTAATTCTGACAATGAAATCGCCTGATGAAAGTGAAAGTAATCAGACCCCCAGTATCTCGGAATTCTGAAGGGTCTGGTAAATGCTATGACAAGCCCAATCTGAGTTAAAAGGAGCCTGGTCATGAAGTCCTTAGTGGCACAGATTGTATAGTGGGCAATGCTTTGTTTTCACTGTTTCTGGAAAGAGCTAGTTTGAGACATTATAATCAATTTTAATAGCATTATCATACTCTCTAACTAGTACAAGACAGCTTGGTTTTTGGTCATGGTAAGGCCTTATATCTGCTGCTATATTTGTTCAAGAAATATTATGTAAATAACGTTAGTTGCATCTTATTTTTGGCCCAATAAAATGATTGCTAATGTAATATGTATAGGATATTACCATAAGCCGCTCTTCCTCGTAACAGTGCTTATTCTTTGACGGCTAGCCAATCCTCTGATATAGGTACCTCAGTTGCACCTGTTAATAAACTTTTTTGTAAACTCCTTCCATCTGATAGGTATAATTGGGCTCACCCCCTGACCACATCCGGTGTTTTGCTGTCTATCTGCAGGACATGCATCTTGTTTCTGATTGGCTATGCCAGGAATGGCTCATGGTAGCCTTCTGACTATGCATTAAATGGCACCCAGAATGGTTGTGCTTTTCTTTATTCCCTTCACTGGTTTGGTGGAGCAGCCAGGTGTGAAATGTCTAGCAAGGCAGTTACACTACTGTGGCCACCCATATATCTCAAAGGGTCTTATGGTTCAGCATCCTACCCACCATCAGAAGCTTCCAACTGGTTGGTTTCTAACTTCAGGTTGATGTCATGAAGACAATTGAAGCAAATGATGTGGCTTGGATGTAGAGGGGTGAAGATAAGTCATTAGCGATTTGGGCACAATCTATTTGGGTTCTGCTCATCCGCCTGACTTCTGCTGGGTCTGGAAGTCAATCGTTGTAGTCTTTAGAGCAGAGCACCACTCCTTCATTGGTTCTTATTTCCTTATGGAACCTTCTGGATCCATATGAGAGCCAGTAAGAACCTTTTCATGACAATTGTGACTACTGGAGTGTTGTGTTGCTGGATCTTCACGTCTTACTGTGCATATCAGGAGTCTTCTAGTTTGTTGGAGGTGGAGGTTAAGTTGGCAGTTTACCACCTCTAAAGTTGGGACTATTTTAAAAAATAGAGCAGTTGCACTCCAGGTCCTGGGCATGTAGCAGCAGCACAGGGGGTTGTCAGGAAGAATCTGATCAACACTTATGAAATATTTGATGCCCTTTGGGCCACCTTTAAAGGGATTTGCTATTCTGTGCTCCCGATGAAATGCTCCAGCCAGCAAGGTTATTTTTATTGGGCCTGACCCCCAGAATTTCGAATGAGGCTTACTGGCACCTTTCTACATCAATTTTCATCTCCTTAGAGACAGTTTGGCTGTAGGATTGAAGGCCTGCCCTCCTTTTCAGCCCATTTGATCTCCTGACCTCTGGATTTCGTTGAAGTCCTCCACAGCAGATCACCATCTGTGCATGCACTTCCCAAACACACAGACTTCCACCACTTGCATTTGCACGGACATCCCAACAGTAGCAGCCCACAGAAGTCCAAGGGACCGCCACTTCAGTTTCCACAGGAAGTCCACCCTTTACTGGGTGTGAGAAGAAGGTGGGGTTAGTGCAACTAGTCCTGAATAGAGTCCACACAAGCTCAGAGTACAAGCCCAAAGGTATCCTTCCTGGCAGGGGTGTGTCAGCTCAGGCTGAGAGGTGATTTTGTTGTGTTTGGTAAGGCATCTACCCAAACCGGTGGTGTAATGAAATCTTGCCTCCCATTTACATCACTCATAGGTCTCACCCTATTGTCTGTATCACCCCTGCATAGCGCTCTGGGAAGGTTCCAAGTTGGCAACTATCATCAAACTCCTACCAAATTCATCCCCTGAGTCATGCTCAGCCCATCCATATGTAGATGTACCCCACCCTTTGATGAATGGAGCAATAGGTCTGCTTGTCCTCCCTTTGTCCCGCATGGGGAACACCCTGTAAAACAATGTATAGGGAGGTGCTGCCAAAAGATATTGGGGCTCCATCCTACTCCTACTCCATTCCATTAACAGGAAAAGCCTTATCTCCCTAAAATGGGTCAGTTGAGATCAAGAGACTTTGATTTGCCATCCTTGAAAACTGGACAATTAACTCTCTCATCAGGACAGCTCACAGCATGGATCTCATTAAGGCTGGCTCAGGAAAATATGCCATATTATTAAATATGTGAAGGAATCCAAACAGGCCCAAAACAGACTTCATATTTCTGTTCCAGGACTGTGAATTTAGGTACAAGGCATTGACTCTGATATCAATGCCAAAAGCAAATCTAGATGGAGTAAAGCACAATGTAAGCATAAAGTGCACAAGGGAGATTTATTACACTGTATCCTAAAAGGGATGGTGCAATCCCTCTGTGTCTTCAATCAAAATTATATTAATTTAGGCTGAGCAGTGCTATATTTGCACAGATGCGAGGCTGAGTTAGACAATAGTAGGGTTTGCTTAGTCTGCACATGTGTGAACAAGCATTTGGGCAAGCAGTTCCTCCCAAAGTGAGTGTACAGAACTGTTTGCTGGAGCTGTACAGTAGCTGACATTATTATAAAAGGTGAGCAGTGTAGGTTACAGATCGAAACAGTTTTAACATTAATTTTACAATGGGCGAAACTCAGTTTATGGGTTTCCCTGCCATATTAAGGTTTCAAAATCAGAAGAAATGGTGCTCTACCAGCTTAGAACTCACTTCCTGTTAGGAATTCTTACTTTCCTTATCATTGACCTGTTCCTTTGGTCCTTCAGATAATGGGCCCATTTATTAATCCCTTTAAAGCCACTTGGCATGGATCATTTTTCTCCTTTGATTATGACACCGGTGTTGCCAGATTAGTTTCCAGTGGGGATCCCATCTGCTCCACTGCCTCGTAACCTAGATTCTGTGTTCACTGATGAACTGCTTCACAGTATGGATCACAGCATTGTTGCCAGATATTGGACCAATAATTCCCTGTGGTGTCCCCTAGCATCCCATGAGGTGACTTCTGCCCTCAAAGAAGGGGTCAATTAGAGCTCAGTGACTGTGATTTTACATACAAATATATCAGAAGGGAGATAGTGCACGGGCTGGTTGCTCATGTGCATGAGAATCTGAGATTACAATTACAGAGTGCTTATCTCATTCTACAACAGGACTCAATTGTGGCTTTTTTTTGCCAAAACGGGAAGCAATAAGCTGCGGCAGAGATGTCTGACCATCAGGACAAAGGAAACATCATTTTGGAAGAACCTAAAAATGTCTCTCTCATGTTTGCCCAGAATTATTTTCTGTATTCAGATTAATTGCTGATTAATTCCTCTTTACTCAGTTTTGAAGGCCTTACTAAGGTGCCTTCAGAGGATGTTTAGTAATCAGACAGGCAAGAGGGTTTGAGTTCTCACTGAAATAGTCTAGTGATACTTTCTCTTTTGCCATTCGCACTGCGACATACTGATCCGGCGGGTTATTAGCAACGAACATTCATACACCAATTACTCACTTGGGCCCATACATTCACACTACGCTAGAAATTTCCGCTGGTGGGTCAGTTGTACTCTTTATCAAATCCCTGCTACCAATTACCTTTCTGATTGAAGAGTAATGACTTACCGATGGACCCCTTATTAATTGGGAAGTTTAAAATGAGTGACATTCATTACAATTCATAGTCCTGAAATAATCACTAAGCCAGGAAGTTTTAAAATGTTTATCTAAAGATTTTTTTAGCTGAGTAAAGTACAGAAATGCATGATACTTGATCGCATATCAAGGATGAAGCATATTAATAATCAATTATCGATCAATGACGGTCCCTCAGAAAGAAGACGATAGAGACAGCAGCGCAACTAAGGGTTGCATTTATATTTACCTAAAGGTGCGAGAACCAAACCCCTTGGCCAAGGAGTTGGAAAAATAGGACCCAGGAAGGATGAAGAGCAAAGACCTCCTCCAGGTTCAGGACAGGACAGGTGACCTCTCCCCTCTCTGATACTTCGCTTCTCCTCGATTCTCCCGTCTCTTCCCTCTAGTGGAATCCGCCACCCCCTCCTCAGGACCTCTCTGGACAGCGGTTCAGTCTGCAATCGATCAGCTCGTCGAGCACCAACGCCTGGTCTAACTAATTAACTAATTCTATAGCTATTATACCCTTCTACGCCCATGTACCTCCCATTAATGTTGCAAAAATATGGGCCCACTACTTCTGATTGGACGGGGACAGGGGTTGATCCTCACACCATATCGATTTAGTTCAATTTCTTTAAGCCCATTGTTTTAAAATACCACCCATCACAATTAATACATTTGCTTTATTTCCCACCCGTCTCACGACAAAGTTTATACATTGTTTATATAAATTGTTTCTTTTCAGTAGGGACATCATGGGTACAACAGTGTTGGCCATCAGGTCACGGCCTTGGACGACGTCCAGGTTGACTTCATCCTTTCCTTTTCTCTGGGCAGCCGTGCAGGATGCATGCGCAAAACCATTGTCACTCGAGCTTCAGTTCAACTACCCCCAGGCTCGTTTACGAACTAATAAAAGTCAAAGAAGAAAATATTAAAATCACAAATAAATGGTTTCACTGTATACCCACTCTTTCTACTCTATTCCCATTTAAATATAAATTCTATCCCGCATTAATAGCGTTATAATACCACAGTTTAATTGCAACATGTGAGCAAGCTGCAGCACGTGAAAACATTAAGCAGCCATTTTAATACACACTGCGCAGAAGCAAGAATTTCCCACCAAGCAAAGAAAGACGTCACACCACGTGATATGGTTGACACATGCGCAATAAAGTTTCCCGCGCTTTAGCGGCCATTTTAGAACAGACAAGTGTTATTTGTTAGTTTAAACACATAGGCAAGCTTCACTTCTACTTGTATTCGTGTGTGCAATTGTTAGTACGAACATTACAAATATTAATAGATTAATACTGTGAGAGGATTGCTTCCGAGCAAGTCTCATTGTGAGTTCTTGCTCCATCAATCCCCTCTCTGATGGCGTTTCTGAGCCATCAAATATTACCCACAACCAGATGCCAACTTTTAGCATAAATTTGTCTCAGTTTCATTTTTACACTTTCTATTTTTCACATCTCCTTTCAGTTTCTTATATAATTCACTTTTCAGATCTTCTAGTTCAATTTCGTCAAACTTTCGTTTCTTTCCTTTTCCTGTCACACTATATGATTCATTCTTTCTACAACATTTGCACCATATTATTATTGACAATACTATTTTTGCTATCCCTGCTAAGGGTACTAATATTTTCCTTACATTAGCAAACCAGGTACCAATTGACGTAATACTATTTGTCAATCTTTCCCATACACTATCAACTTCCAGTGGTTTTAGTTCCTTCTCAAGTTTGGTTATATTCTGTATATACGTTCCAATTTCTGCACTTTTGTCAGGTATGCAAGTGCAACAATGTTTCGTCTTCAATAATTTACAGACTCCGCCCTCTTTTGCTAGAATAATGTCAAGAGCAAGTCGATTTTGCATAACCATAGATCTAATAGCAACCATTTCCGCATTAATAATTAGAAAGCCTCCAGCAGTATCCGTTGATAAACGATCAACCACTGTAGATAATTTACATATTCTTCTTGAGTTCAGAATTACTCCCACTGAAGGTATCAATGCACCAAATATATCACCTACAATTTCAGAAAAACTAGCTCTTTTACTACATGTTAATTCACCATTATTTTCATTGCTCCTAGTGTTTCTTTTTACGTGGTATATTTTTTGAAATACTATTCCAAAGTAGCAACTTCCATACCACCGTGCAGGAAGCCTAAAGTAAGCCTTATTCCCACACACATAATAGATTCCAGGAAAAACTGAATCTGTTCCTCCTTTGAGTCCCCAACCTCCAAGAATTAAGAAATTATGTTCACATTCACTGGTACCGATGAAAACATTGTTATAATCAGTCTTCAACCTATGTAGACAAATTTTCCCTGTCTTTACAAAATCTAGAGCCATAGCAGCGTGAGCCTTGCCAGGTGTGTAACTACCCTCCTTCTCAGCCCAAGGTGGCAGATGAGCCTTATGCTCAGAAGCTTTCTTTTGAAAATCTTGTCTTCAACTTTCTACTAAATTCAAAAATATCTTTTCTTCTTCATGTACCAAACATGTTAGATTGCTTCTATGTGCATGTGTTATATCTATCGATTTCATTGTTAAGAAAAATTCTCCCATAAACTGTGCATCTTGACTACTAAGCACTGGGATCATATTCTTTCGAATCGGAACCTCAGAAAATATCACATCTATGTTTGAATAATAATACTGAAGTCTCCCTGTTCTATAAAATAAACTAGTCAAAACACTACATGATATGAAATAGGTTAATGGCAAGTGATGATATGTTAACCCTTCTGCTACTGATTCGGATAACTTCATACAGACATAACAATTACTAACTTCCATGGTATCTACATATTGAAACAATAATTTTGTGTAAACATTCAAACTAGTGTCGTTATCTGTTACTTCATGATGAAATTCTGGTTCATCTTCTGCCTCTAATTTTACTCTATCATTTTTCAAGTTATCTATCCTTCCCTTCGTTTCATTGTTAATCTTTTTATCCATAATCAGAAGGTTGGGAATTGCTACGATCAGAACTAACCATACTACAAGCACCACTACTAGACTGCATATGCATATAGCACAGCATCTTTTACAACATTTCCGCTTTGGTCTCCCAGAAACTCTGTCGTCAGGCATTTTGACAAGGAAGATTTCTCTTCTTATCTATATTTCAAGTCTTTTGCGTTATCAAGGTGGTTTTATTTCTTTTTCATAAGTCAGTTCCGCACTGGTTCCTTCGTCACCACTTTCACTTGATTCTGAGCTCTCGTAGTCTTCAAGGATGATATAAGTCCAATCAGGACCTTTAAATTTATTGTTTACAAGTTTCAGTCTTTTGCTTCTTCGTTTTTCAGTTCCACTTTCTTGTCCTGTTTGGCTTGTCACTTCGTTTACTTGTTCTGGATCTTCACTTCTGGTTGTTATGTGGTATTTTACTCTTTTAATGACACTAGGCCAATGATCACCTTTCCTGGTTTTCTTTGTTTGCACTGTCTCTTTACTCTTTATTTCTTCTTCAGTAGTTTGTTTATTTTCAGGTTGTGGCACAGTTTGGTTTTCTTCAATTTCAGTTTCTTCTGCTATTTGTTCTTTTTCAGGTCTTATTGGTTTCTTTTCAGCTGCTCCACTGTGAGTTTCCAATAACTGATCTTGTTCAGGAGCTACGTCTTCATGCTCGTGACTTTCGAGGTCTTCTGTTTGAATGTATTTTCCTAGGTCTAACTGATTCTGATCAGGGCTTATTGCACTTTGTACTTCTGCAGCCTGACCGCGTTCTTCTAAGCCTGTCTGTCCCTGCTCACAATTTGTTGATTCATTGTTGATTTGAGCCCAATTTCCTCTCCCTATCTGATCCTGCTCAGGTTCTCTTATTGTTTCTTCTTCCTCTTCCTGAGCTGCTTCATCTTCACCTATCTGATCTTCTTCAATTTCTTCTAAATTTGCTTGACTTCTTGTTCTGTGGTAGACTTCAGGTATTTCCACCACCGGTATCCAGTCCTGACTTGTGCTCGGTTGTTCTTCTTCAGCTTCCCTCGAATCTTGTACCTGAGATTCTTCAGCTGGGCAACCTTCAGCTTCCTCAGTTATCGATGCTGTCTGAGGATTTTCTTCTTTAGGGTCTGGTACTCTTTTGGTGTGGCTTACATGAATCCAATTAGGCAATCCTGCACATTTCACTGCTGTGTTCGTAACTAGTATAACCTGACAAGGTTCGCCCCACCTGGGTGATAGACACGTTTCTCTCGTATGATTCTTCACAACCACCCAGTCTCCGGGATTTAGATCATGCTCTTGCTCAGGCTGCCTGGAAACTGCGTCTTCCCCAACCTGGTGAGAGACAGAACGCACTAGGTCAGCCAATCCTTTGCAATAATCCAGAACCATATCATCAGTTATATTCAGCAGTTTATTTGTAGGAACATGTGCTTGTCTCATTGCTCTTCCCATGATTATTTCGTGCGGACTCAATCCAGTATTTCTGTCAGGAATGCTTCTGAGTCCCATCAAAACAAGTGGCAATGCATCCGGCCAATCTAACGATGTTGATGCACACATCTTTGCCAGTCTGGATTTTATTGTGCCATTCATTTGTTCAACCACTCCAGAAGCCTCTGGACGATATGCACAGTGCAATTTTTGCTCTATTTGGAATGCTTCACAGATTATTCTAATCACATCATTGTTGAAGTGCCCTCCTCTATCTGATTCCAAAGTTACTGGGAAACCAAATCTAGGAAAGAGTTCTCGTAGGAACAACTTTGCGACTGTAATACTGTCATTCCTTCTGGTAGGGTAAGCCTCCACCCACGTTGAAAACAGACACACTATGACAAGTACATATTTCAGTCCTCTACATGGTGGTAACTGAATAAAATCAAGCTGCAATCTCACAAATGGACCCTCTGCCTTTCCTATTTTCCCAAAACCAATTATTGTTTTTCTTCCTGAATTATGCATTTGGCAAGTTAAACATCTCTGACAAAGGCTCTCTGCTACCGCCCTAAACCTTGGATTGTACCAATTTTGTCTGAAGAGCCTAATCATTGCATCTCTCCCTACATGTGTGTCTCCATGATACATTCTGGCCATTTGTGAAATCAGACAGTCGGGCATGACTGGTCTGCCATCTGCATAAATCCATACATCGTCGTCTTCCCTTTGAGAACATCCCATTTTAATCCATGCATTTCTTTCATTCTCATCAGCATCATCTTGTAGTCGTTTCACATCATTCCATGTTTCAGGAGGTGCATACAGCATAAGTTGGCAGCTGATTCCCATTCTTTCAACCCTTTTATTGACTGACAACCTGTTTTTGGCACAGTGTTTAGCCTCCAAATCTGCATATCTGTTACCGACTACCACCCAGTCATCTCCTGACTGGTGTGTGGCACATTTCACCACAGCCAATTCTTTTGGTGATTGTATTGCTTCCAGTAATTCTTTTACGAACTGTCCATTTTTAATGGGGGATCCTGAAGAAGTCATGAAATACCTCTGCATCCATAATTGGCCAAAATCATGCACAACCCCGTAACCATATTGGCTATCTGTAAATATAGTTACTTTCTGGTTCTTCCCAATTTTGCAGGCTTTTATTATTAGAAATTATTTCAGCTACTTGTGCAGATTTTACTCCTGGTAAATAGGATGCTTCGACTATTCCAGTTAATTCACATACTGCATATGCTGCAGTTAGTTTACTGTCTTCATGCCTTTGGCATGGACCATCAACAAACAGCTCCCTGTCTGGCTCCCTGAGGGGTAGTTCCTGTATGTCAGGACGTGGTTTTGTGCACAATTCTGTGACTTGCAAACAATCATGTTCCTCGTCATCATCTTTGACTTCCTCATGATATGGGTCTGATAGTAAGGTAGCAGGATTTACTATTGTGCACCTTACAATAGTCACATTTTCAGCACTTAAGATTATTCTCTCATATTTAGTCAGCCGACTAGGAGTAAGATGCTGAGTTCGGGTTCTTGTCAACAGAATCACAACCGAATGTGGAACGAACACTTTAACAGGATGTCCCATTACAATTGATTCACTTTGTTCAATGCTCAGACATGTAGCCGCTACTGCTTTTAAGCAGCCTGGCAATGCGGCTGCCACTGGGTCCAATGTAGCAGAAAAATATGCTATAGGACGTCTGTCCAAACCATGTCTCTGGGTTAGAACTGAAAGTGCACAATTCTCTCTCTCATGACAGAATAATGCAAATTTTCTTTTATAATCAGGCATGCCTAGGGCAGGTGCTGCACATAAAGCATTTCTCAATTTTACAAAAGCTCCTACACTCTCATCATCCCATTCAACTGGGTCCTTTGCCTTATTTTTCGTCAATTGAATTAATGGCTTTGCTAGCAGAGAAAACCCTAGTATCCATTGTCGACAATAACCTACTATTCCAAGGAACATTCTCACTTCTCGTTGGGAGACAGGCATTTGCATTTTCTTGATTAATTTTACTCTTTCAGAGGTTATTCTTCTTTTTCCCCTCTCAATCTGGTGTCCTAGATATTTAACTGCCGTTGTACAAAACTGCAACTTTTCAGATGAAACTTTATGCCCTTCTTCAGCTAAATCATTTAATAATGCAATGGAGTCAACAACACAGTCCTCTCTGGTGTTAGATGCCACCAATAAATCATCTATATACTGTACTAAGACTGAACTTCCTGGCATCACTAGTTTCTCTAGGCACTTTTTCAATATTTGATTAAAGATAGAAGGACTTTCCGTGTACCCCTGAGGAACACGATTCCATACATAGACTTTGTTCTCAAATTTAAATGAAAAAGATACTGACTATCTGGGTGCAATGGTATTGAAAAGAATGCTTGGCATAAATCAATCACAGTAAACCATCCTGCACTCCAAGGAATCTGGTATAGAATTACTGCAGGATTTGGCACTATAGGACAACAAGGTTCCACAATCTTATTTATTTTTCGCAGGTCTTGAACAATCCTATACTTTCCACTAGGTTTCTTCAAACCCATTATTGGTGAGTTACAAGGGCTACTCATTACTTCTTTTAGTATGTCTTGTTTTACCATTCGGTTGATTTCTTCAATGACTCCTGCCTTTACTTCTGCACTCATTTTGTACTGTCTGGTATTTGGGAAAATTGCACCTTCCTTTACAGTAATTTTAACTGGGTCTATTTTGGCCATAAGTCTTACTTCCTTTCCCGTGAAATCCCATACCATGGAATTTACTGTAGTTTTTAATTCTTCTGGCAACTCGTCTTTTGTTATCAAAGAGAACATCTCATCTACTTCTGTACCTTGCTTTGCACTCATAAATTTATATACATGGTCCTCATCCGGAGTCTGAACTGCCACACCATCCGGTGTGCAGAAAATTGTGCAATTCATTTTACACAACAAATCTCGGCCCAATAAATTTACTGGACTAGAATCACACACTACAAATTGATGCATTTCTCTAAAATTTCCAATTTTTACTTCCATTGGTTCAGTAAGAGGTGTTCTAATCTTTCAATTAGCTACACCCACAACTTGGATAGCTTCTCCAGAGAGAGGAAGGTCTGGGATGTCTGCTGTTCTCACAGTAGACCTGGTAGCACCAGTGTCCAAAAGGAAAGTAATATCATTACCTTTCACATTCCCTTCGACATATGGACCTGACTGATCTACCGGTAAGGATGCGCCAAGTACGCACTCCTTCTCCCCCTCTCCTAGGCACCGTCATTGACTATATGGACAAAAGTCGTCCTGTAAAAGAAATTGTGAGGTTACATAATCATTCTTACCACTTCCTCCTTGATATCCCACGTCTGTACTGTGCTTTGCTCTGCTTACATTACCCTGTATAGGTGCAGGTGGCAACTGACTCTGAGGATTTACACCCTGCTGTGAGTCATTCTGCGTCTGTGGATTTAAATTTTGATTTGGGCCATTATTATTCCGTATCTTTTTACATTCATCCTTCCAATGCCCCAATTTTCCGCATCCATGACAAGGAAATTTCTTTTTAGCCTCTTCTCTACTCATTCGTCCTCTCATTTTCCCACCATTCCCAGTGTCACCATTCGTTCCAGAATCTTTTCCCTGAATTTCATTTGTATTATCCAAATTAATTCCCTGTCGCTCAGCCATTTTCACTTGTGCCCACATCACCTTCTCTTGCAGTTTCTTGTGCCTATCCTCAATGTCGTCACCACAATATTTGGCATATTTCAAAATCTCATCAATTGGCTTCCCTTGCCAGCACAACATGTGCTGCTTAATCATCTGACAAATCTCTGGCTTTAAACCATAAACAAATCGATAGACAAACTGACTCATGTTTTTATCTCCAATATCCTCAAATCCACTATACTGTTTGAATACCTGCAATAAACGTTCGTAGTAGGCATGTACCGATTCACTGGCTTCTTGGGTAGTTCTGTCTATTTTCACCCAATCTGTTTCCTTTGGTGGTATTTTCCCTTTCAGGTAAGTTATTACCTGCTGATACTTTTCATTACATCACTCGATGGGGCACCTGTCTTTGGATCTCTAGGATACTCTTCACTTGGCCAATCGACTGTGATTTTACAATCGGTCCATAAATCGGCAGGTACCACTATGTCAAACAGACCATCCAAGTCTTTCAATAATACCTTTGACACTTTTACAAACCTCTCAACCTGCTTGTACCATTCAATTGGCTTTTCTCTCAACTTTGGAAAATCATTCGTAAATGACAAAATATCCTGTCTGCTCCATGGGACATGTACATATCCCCCTCCTGGAACTTCTCGCATCGGGTACATTTGATCTGCTTTCCCTGTTTCCTTCATTAAATATTCAGAAGTGGTTCTGCTGTATCGTGCCTCTTCCTTTTTCTTTGTCCATCTAACTTTACATTTTTCTAGGTCTCCCCATTTCTGTAAGACTGTCATTAATTCCTTTACTTGTAATTTTCGACCAGAGGCATTCATGTTTTCTAAATCTTTGTCCAAAAAATCTGCTCTATAGGGTTTCTGTAACACTTTTGACTTCCCTATTTCAATTCCCATCTGCAAAGCTAAATCTGATAATTTTTCATGAAATATTTTTACATTTCTAGTGATACTTCTGCATACGAACAATAGTTCTTCTTCATCGTAAGTATTTAGACGATCTACCCCTACATTTCCTGCTATCATTTCTTCTAACTCAACCTTTAATTTGTAAATGTCCATGATCTTTGGAGGTGAACTCTGTTTGTCTGATCCTTGTGCCCACCTTTCTAAATCTTCTGGTGTGACCGCTGTGGCACTTTTGGTTCCTGATGAAGTTACTATCTTTACATCTTTGGAGCAACCAGGTGTTATTCTTCTAGGAGTACTATTTATAGACCCTCGAATAGGCAAATCCATTAAGGATATCATAGATTCACAATCACTAAATTGATCATCAATTATTACAGGGTCTGGTTTTGGGATTTCTACAGGTGTGGGCATCGCTAATGGTTTCGGATAACTTACTTTGTCACCATATAAGGGAACCACTGGACCAATTGTTACAGGTATGGTTAGTGAATAAGGATGAACACTCAATTGTGTTACTTTCTGTATTAATTCTGCTCTGTTTTTATCTATGGCTTCCTTTTCCTTATCGTGAAGTACCCTACTAACTGGGGGATTATGCAATACTTGCGGTACCAATGGTGTTCTTAACAGTGGTGCACTTGGGGTACATCCACTTGTCCCTTCCTGATATGGTGGCGGGTTCTTTAATATTTCTTCCATAAATTAATCTTCGGAATCTCCAAATCTAGTCAAGTGTTTGGTCTTTTCTGTGCATTTGCTCCCTAACGATTCTTCTGCCATTAATATTGGATACAGACCCTCTGTAAGCATCGCTCTTCTCCACTGTTTCATCTGACCGTCCCTTGACTCATTTTGGTATCTAGGGAAAAATCCCCGATAACCCCTATTACTCCTGGATCGGTCGCGTTCGAATGCCTCGGTTTCCCACTCTTCTAAGGCTTTGTATTGGGTTAATCTTGGTCTGGGTTCTAAGTCATTCATCCTCAATCTCAAATTTTGAAGAATTCTCCCATTGAAAGTACCATTCTCGGGAAATGCTAATATTGCATCATTTTTGGTATATTCTATCCAATTTTCTAACCATACGCAAGTATGATAACCTCTCTCCATCATCATGAATGAAGCGGGCATTTTAGCTGGTGGAATAATAATTCCTTCTCTAGTTTTGATTGGTTTATCCTTTTTTAAATAATTCTTAATCTTTTGTAGAAATGACATTTTCCTCTTTTCTCCGTACATTTTTGGCAAATCTCGGTGTATAAAATTATATTCTGCAAAGCCTAGGAATCTCCTATCCGGACGAATTCCTATTAAAGTTGGATCACGTTTTAACATGCAATCTCCACTATCCACTAGGATTTCGACTTCTATGGTAACAACCAATCAAATTCCAGCTAACTTTTGTCTCTGAACCAATCCTAGCGCGGCCTTTTTGTGACGTTTGTCTGCCAACCCCTCCTTTACAATCTGCACTTTTCTGTCCCTCGCTGTTTTGACCAATCCCAGTGCGGTACCTGTGACGTCAGTACTACTCCTGACTACTGACCCCTCCTTTACAAGAGTCGTTCCACCCCCGCGGTTTCAACCAATCCCAGCGCGGCGTTTGTGACGTCAGTTCCCTCTCCGGCAACTGACCCTCCCTTTACAAAATCGTACGCAAAACTTTTATTTTCTCTATGCTTCTTATTAAAATTCAGTAACAACATAAAACATTCGCTATCATGCCAGTTTCTCTAAATTGGAAAAGATAGTTTCTCTCAGCCTTAGTAAAACCTTTCCGTTTACTAAACATACACTACGAGTAAAACCCTTCCGTTTACTCTTCACGTAAGCTTCAGAAATACCTGTTACTTCTTCAATGTTACCCTTTCTAGGTGATATAACATCAAATTTTCACCAGCATATTCCTTTTGCTATTACTCACACGCATAGATTCCCTAACAAGTACTGATAGCCCTACTTAACTTTTCAGTACTATTCTGCCTGACAGATAACCTCACTGCAGTATGGCTTCCACTTACCACCCGCTATTCAATTTCCCCAGGGAATTCTGGACAACATAAAACAAACTTTTAAACAATAACGGATGTTAGTTCATAAAAGTACAATTCTCATTACCCAATTAACAAAGTATAACCTAACCATCCTCTGATAGCCAGAAAACTGATCCAGCGGGTTACTAGCAACGGGCATTCATACACCAAATACTCACTTGGGCCCATACATTCACACTACGGTAGCAATTTCCGCTGGTGGGTCAGTTGTACTCTTTATCAAATCCCTGCTACCAATTACCTTTCTGATTGAAGAGTAATGACTTACCGATGGACCCCTTATTAATTGGGAAGTTTAAAATGAGTGACATTCATTACAATTCATAATCCTGAAATAATCACTGAGTCAGGAAGTTTTAAAATGTTTATCTAAAGATTTTTTTAGCAGAGTAAAGTACAGAATTGCATGATACTTGATTGCATATCAAGGATGAAGCATATTAATAATCAATTATCGATCAATGACGGTCCCTCAGAAAGAAGAAGATAGAGACAGCAGCGCAACTAAGGGTTGCATTTATATTTACCTAAAGGTGCGAGAACCAAACCCCTTGGCCAAGGCGTTGGAAAAATAGGACCCAGGAAGGATGAAGAGCAAAGACCTCCTCCAGGTTCAGGACAGGACAGGTGACCTCTCTATCAACGACGCCTGCGTCGTTCCCCTCTCTGATACTTTGCTTCTCCTCGATTCTCCCGTCTCTTCCCTCTAGTGGAATCCGCCACCCCTCCTCAGGACCTCTCTGGACAGCGGTTCAGTCTGCAATCGATCAGCTCGTCGAGCACCAAAGCCTGGACTAACTAATTAACTAATTCTATAGCTATTATACCCTTCTACGCCCATGTACCTCCCATTAATGTTGCAAAAATATGGGCCCACTACTTCTGATTGGACGGGGACAGGGGTTGAACCTCACACCATATCGATTTAGTTCAATTTCTTTAAGCCCATTGTTTTAAAATACCGCCCATCACAATTATTACATTTGCTTTATTTCCCACCCGTCTCACGACAAAGTTTATACATTGTTTATATAAATTGTTTCTTTTCAGTAGGGACATCATGGGTACAACAGTGTTGGCCATCAGGTCACGGCCTTGGACGACATCCAGGTTGACTTCATCCTTTTCTCGGGGGAGCCGTGCAGGACGCATGCGCAGAACCATTGTCACTCGGGCTTCAGTTCAACTACCCCCAGGCTCGTTTACGAACTAATAAAAGTCAAAGAAGAAAATATTAAAATCACAAATAAATGGTTTCACTGTATAACCACTCTTTCTACTCTATTCCCATTTAAATATAAATTCTATCCCGCCTTAATAGCGTTATAATACCACAGTTTAATTGCAACATGTGAGCAAGCTGTAGCACGTGAAAACATTAAGCAGCCATTTTAATACACACTGCGCAGAGGCAAGAATTTCCCACCAAGCAAAGAAAGACGTCACACCACGTGATATGGTTGACACATGCGCAATAAAGTTTCCCGCGCTTTGGCAGCCATTTTAGAACAGACAAGCGTTATTTGTTAGTTTAAACACATAGGCAAGCTTCACTTCTACTTGTATTCGTGTGTGCAATTGTTAGTACGAACATTACAAATATTAATAGATTAATACTGTGAGAGGATTGCTTCCAAGCAAGTCTCACTGTGAGTTCTTGCTCCATCAATACCTTACCTACAGTGCACAGTCTGTTATCACAGACCACCTTACACTTCTGAAGGTCTGGAGGAGACTGACTCTTCGTTCCTCTGTGACCTCATCAATATTAGCTTCTGTTCATCTAGGACATGACATTTGATGCTCTAAATGCCACTGCAATGATGACTTTCTCTGCAGTATCTTCAAAGTGGAAATGGTGGATGAGGGTGTGAAAAAGTGATGCCGCTCAATATTCCATGCTGCTGACATTGCCCATACTAGGGCAGATGTTGTTTGTTTCTCATCTGTGGGGGATGGTTAAGCAGGTAGCTGATGATGTTATCTTTGTACTTGCAGCCTCCAGTGAAACACTGGCCCTAATTACCCATGCTTGCTACTGGCTATAATCCCATGTACCATGCTTCTTTTGACCCATCAGGAGTAGAAAAGCCAACCCCTACCCCCTCCTTCAGCAAAATAACATGACTAAAACAACTGTTTCCATGGCCTTCCAGTGCCACTGTGGTTGGAGGGTGGTCTGCCTTCCTATTTATGGAGGGGCTGTCCAACATCTCAGACTCTTAGGGGCATATTCACAAGGACTTATCGCCGAGTTATCGCCACCTTAACGCATCAAAAGTGGAGATAGATTTAACGCCCCATTCACAAGCGGGTGCAAACTGCAGACAACGCAAGTATTCCCGCGATAACTGCAGCAAACTTTACCTCCATGGGTGACACCACCAACTAACCCTAATGAGATGCAGAGTAGGCGTTCCCATGCAAAAACACACGAAAACACCACTACACCACATTCACAATGAACTGCCAGATCTGCGATGCGAACCAAAAACAGGTGATAAGCCGCGATAGCAGCAGGGATTTAACACCTGCCTTCTGCTGGTGTTAAGCAGGACGACTACCTGCAGTATGAAAGGGAGCCCAGCCCAGAGCCACATTTGAAGACCCACAGATGCATGGAGACAATGATCATGCAGCTCGGAGACCCATGAGGGCCACAACACCAACTGCCACCACTCCCAGGCACCCCCTGCCTCCCCCCCTGGGACAAACACATACCGTGCACGACACAAGAGCCAAAAAAAGCGCATGATGTCACACAATGACAACAAGAAACACATGTGTGGTCAGAAGAACGAGAAACAGTCACTCATCATTGAAGTAACAACCAAAAACTTTATTGAATACAACACAAAACACCAATGCGGAAGACTCCTGTTGGGTCCGTCCGGGACAATCTTGATGTCACAGCCTGGAAAATAAAGCACAAAATCAGAACGTGTGTCATGCGCACATCAAAGGAGCGAGACACAGAGAAACAGAGAAGGAAAGAAAGGCAGAGAGAGAAAGAGAGAGAAGGAAAGGAAAGGAAGGGAGAGAAAGAGAGAGAGAAGGAAAGGAAGGGAGAGAGAGAGAGAGAGAAGGAAAGGAAGAGAGAGAGAGAGAAGGAAGGAAAGGAAGGGAGAGAGAGAGAGAGAGAAGGAAGGAAAGGAAGGGAGAGAGAGAGAGAGAGAAGGAAAGGAAGGGAGAGCGAGAGAGAAAAGGAAAGGAAGGGAGAGAGAGAGAGAGGGAGAAGGAGGGACACTGCCGCCCGCGCACCCAGGCACCACTGCTCACCTGCTGCCACCGGTGTGTCTCCAACCATGTGCCGGTATACACTGCAAGCCACCAGGTCTGCAATCTGTAATCGAGGCCAGAGTCAATCATGGCAGAGTCCATCTCACTGCACACGGCAACAACGCCTGTCCGTCCCTGCGCACACATGCAGCCGCACCCTACCCCCTCCCGACGGCCAGCGCTGGCTGTCTGCACTTGCGCACCCAGGCCCCACTGCTCACCTGCCGCCAACGGTGTGTCCAC
The DNA here is from genome assembly GCA_963921515.1 of Calotriton arnoldi. Classification (NCBI taxonomy): domain Eukaryota; kingdom Metazoa; phylum Chordata; class Amphibia; order Caudata; family Salamandridae; genus Calotriton; species Calotriton arnoldi. The sequence goes on along the minus strand of CAWUFW010007624.1, from coordinate 489,008 downwards.
CAGTGGGCACACCACGTGCCCGTGCAAGCTCCAGGCCCAGGTCCCGCCACCATGGCATGCTCCACATCATGCGGACCTGCACCGCTGCCCAGCAGGTCCCACACATAACGCTGAGTCCTGAGGCATCAATGGCAGAGACCACATCAGTGCACACGTCAACATGGCAGGCCGCACACCCGCTCAGCAATTTCGGTGCCACTAACCCTGTGCAACCCCAGTCAGCGCCACGTGGTGGTAGGCCTGTGACGGCCGCAAGGCTTCTGGTGCCACTAACCCTGTGCAACCCCAGGCAGCGCCACGTGGTGGTAGGCCCGTGACGGCCGCATGGCTCCGGGTGCCACTAACCCTGTGCGCAACAACTCATGGGCCCTTTATGATTGAGAATCGTGGAACGTCCGTCATCCAGTCACCACCGGCAGTGGGGAATGTGACGTTGTCGGCCCCTTATATGGGTGGGGTCACACGGCCTGTGACGCCTGTGCCGGATGGGTGTGGTGTGTGTGCAAACCTGCCCTCAAGGAGTGGCCGTGACATGCTGACAACTAGACCAGCGACCTGCAGACCACTAGCGTGTAAACCTGCGACTTGTAGCTATGGGGCCCCCCCCTGGAGCGTAAGCGGAGTGGTCTGGCCTGGCGTACGCTGGACCAGCGCAGGGCTTGCAACAATGACTCGGGGGCTCTGAGCGTGGTTCAGTCCATGTCCGGACAAGGAAGTGACTAATGCGTGTGTCCCTGTTGTAGTGTCTACGGCACCCTGAACGCAATCGGCAATGTAGCACACTGTGACTGGGATCCCACTAGATGAGCATCATTGACATTAGGGGGAATCACTGACCCTACATTCATCCACAAATTCATACATGAATGATGAAAGACATGACACAGCAGTGCGTTTCTGAATGTTTAACGCACATCCAGTGGAGTTTTGCAGCTGGAGCAGTACAGGGCCATACCAACCCCACTTCACAATATGGGCCCGTGGAGTGCCAGCCAGAGTCCATCGGGGAATGACAAGTACAGCGGAAGAGGAAGGGTACAGTCCGCAGTCTGGTCGCCGTGTCATTGGTCACCAAACAGGATATGGCAGTCCATGTCGCGGTCCAAGGTGAGTGCAGTAGAGTGTATCGGGGGTCAGTGGAAGGTCATAGGGCCATGTGCGGCACCAAGCAGCAACAGGCCAGGTGGCGGACATGAATGCTAGTGCCTCCTTCTGATCTCAAGCCCATCCACGTCCTCGTCCTCTGATGTGTGCTCTGCCCCACCTGTGGGTGGTGCAGTTCCGGCTGCGGCACTGTGTTCCACTGACACATCAGGGGCCGGAGGTGGATTGTCGGCCGCACTGTGTGGCAGTGACACATCAGGTGCCGGAGTGGAAATGCCTGCCGCACTGTGAGGCACTGACACACCAGGGGGCGGAGATGTGGATGGTGTAGGGGCAGCAGCATTCATCTGCGCCACGCCTTGTGGCAGCAATGCCATGATGAGGACATGCAGGGCATGGTAGATCCCAGCTACATTTTGCTGATGTGCAGCGGTGGCTGCCATCCTTTCAGCCTCCATCCGCACCATGTCCTCCATGAGCCTCCGCATGTGTGCCAGCTCACGGCTGAGATCGCTGGAGCCACTCTGAGCGGACAGGTGTTCTTGTCTCCGAGTCATGACTCCAGCGATGTCAGCCAGGGCTAGTTGGAGACCATGGAGCGGCGTGTGGGTTTCTGTTAGGGACTGGAGGTGGTCCCTGATGGGACTCAGACACCCATGGATGGCGTCAAGTTTGGTAGCCATGAGGTCGAACCCCACCCACACCTGCTCAGCCATCTCCCTCTGGCCCTCCAACACACGGCGTTGGAAGGCCATGTGTTGTTCGGGGGGTCTTGGATGACAGCCAGGGTTGTGGGTGCCTCCTGCTGGGTGGTTTGTGGAGTGGGTGGGGTCTCTTCGATGCAGCTGGGCTGCCCTGGTCCTGGAGGTGATTGGCGGATGAGTTCAATGATGTCTTGGAGGGCTTGGGTGTCGATGCTGGTGGTGTCCTCCTCGTCATCAGTGAAGAGTGGCTGGGACTGCTCTGCAGGAGGTGTTGACGGTGCCCCTGCAATGTGAAGTGGAGATGCTGTATTACAATGTGTCCACATGTATGTAGCCGCATGGTACATGTTCACATTCAGACAGCATGGCAATGTACATTGTGACAGTCTGTAGATCAGGGCCATGATCCAGAGTCATTGTGGGTGTGCACTGTACTCTGCTTGGTTGTGCATGTGTGCCATTGTGGCCATCTCCCCCCGTCCCCCCAGTACCTGGTGGTTACTCACCCTGTTGCTGTTGTGTTGTGTCATGTCGAGCAGTGTCCGGTGCCCCGACTCCTGCCATGGTCTCCACACTGATGACTGTCGACACCAGCTCCTCCATGTCATCCAGCTCCAGCTGTGGCGCAGGGCTCCCACCTCCAGTCTGCATTGCTGCCTTCTGGTTGCCTGCGAGTTTCTCCTTGGTTTTGCGCTTGATGTCAATCCATCGCCTCTTGACCTCATCCATTGACCTCTTGTGCTCTCCGACGGCATTCACCTTGTCCACGATGGACCGCCATATTCCATTTTTGGTGCCCAATGACACATTGGAGGTGACGAACTGTTGTTGATGGTGTTCTATCACCTCCGTGACCAGGATCCTATTCTCCTGCGGACTGAACTTCGTCTTCCTCTTCTTCTTGTCCTTGCCCTTCCCTGTCCCCAAGGTCCCAGGCTGGTCGTCCGGGGTGCTTGTGGGGTTCCGCTCATCCTCTGCGCCTGCTCCGGCTGCCTCCATGGTGCTTCGGTGTTGGTCATTTTGTGTTTGTGTGTCTTTTCTACTTTTGTAGTGATTTTCCCGTCTGTCGTGTGTGTATGGCAGGCCTGGCGCGGCTTATCGCTGATTTCCTCATCGCGGTTTGGCCCATCGCATGTTTTTTTGCGTTGGGGTTTGGGTTTTTATCACCGTTGCAGTTGTTGTATCGCAGACATTGTCCGCGTTTTCGGGAGACTATCGCATGGTACCGCTGTGTTGTGAATTCCACGTTAACACGGGGTTATTTTCCCGCGATAGACTGCGAGGTGTAAAGTTGCGTTAACATTTTTTGGAGGTGTTTAGCTCACGTTCTTGTGAATATCCCCCTGAGAGCTTTGACTTGGCCAGTGGTGGCAACAGTACTGTATTATCTTGATTGCTTTCCGACTCCAGCATCTGTGTTCACTATTGTTTCCAGAGGTTAGCTGCCTGTTGAGACAGTTTTCGTTTTGAGTCTTGCTATTTTGATTGTTTCTCTTAAATGATGGTTCCCCTACTAAATTTCTTTCATTCTACCAGCATCATGCTCCATCTTTACATAGATGTTAGACTTGGCATCCTTGGCATGGTTTTCCCTGTAATTGTTTGCCTTTAGACCTCCTATTTTGCTGACTTCGTTTTTGTTGGCCTTAGGACTCTGCACACTTTATGAAATTAAATGAAATGAAAAAGAAATTTATAAAGCGCAAACCAGTTACCCAAAGGTGTCAAGGCGCTAGCTCATCAGATAAACGTAAGTCGAAAGATCTTGGCTCAAAGTTAGAGGTCAAACAACCATGTCTTTAGTGCCTTCCTGAAAGCCAACAGGTGATTCTCGTCTTACAACCTTTGGGGAAGAGAGTTCCAAAGTTTAGTTGTCCTAACCAAAAAACTTCTACCGCTCCAAGCACTTTTCTTGAACCTAGGGATCGTGATTGTGAGATTGAGCTGAATGTAGCTGACGTGCAGGGACATACAATCAAAGATTTTGCTTGAAAAAGACTGGCCCTATATCATGAATAGCTTTAAATGCTATGCACAAGGCTTTAATTCAATACGTCGCTTCACTTGTAGCCAGTGTATTTCTCTTAAGGCTGCAGTGGCCGATTTATGTTTGGGAATATTCAATAGAAGATGGGCAGCAGCATTTTGCACGATCTGAAGTTTAGTCAGGCATTTGGACCTCAGATTAATAAAAAGACTGTTGCAATAATCATCTCTGGATAGGACCAGGGCTGTAATCACCAGCTTACGTATCTCGGCAGGGATGAATGGAAGAATCTTTCTCAGCAGTTTTAACGTATAGAAGGATGCTGAGGTAACCTGGTTCACATGACCTTCAAATGTAAGCTTTGATTCAAAGGTGACACCTAGGTTTTTTACTTTAGTTGAGGGGGTGGGCAGCGGGCCCACTTCCGGTGGCCAGAGAGTGGGGGACCAGAAAGTAGTGTTTCTACCAAAGAGTAACACCTCGGTTTTGTTGGAATTCAACTTCAAACAGTTGGCTGCCATCCAGACTCCAACTTGACGAAGGCAGGTATAAAATTGTGCTGCCGTAGCTAATGGTGTTCCTGTCACTGACACCACAATTTGGGTGTCGTCAGCATAAGATACTGCTGAGAAACCCAATGATCTAATCAGCTGCGCTAATGGGGCCACATAAACGTTAAAAAGGCTGGACACTGCTAACCAGTGCTAAAGTGCGTGTGCTCCCTCCTTAAATCATGGTAGAATTGGCTTATACTTAATTGGCACATTTAATTTACCTGTAAGTCCCTAGTAGAGTGGCACTACTTGTACCCAGGGCCTGTAAATTAAATGCTACTAGTGGACCTGCAGCACTGATTGTGCCACCCACCTAAGTATAATTTAAACATGTCTCAGGCCTGCCTGTGTGTGCAGTTGTAAAACTGCCATGTCGTCCTGGCAAATTAAACCTTTTGTTGGGTCAAAACGTTCCTTTGCAATGCATATAAGTTCGCTTCTAGGGTAAGCCTTGGCCAGCCCAGAGGGCAGGGTGCAATGTATTAAAAAAATAGGACATGTGCTTTTAAGTTTTACATGTCCTGTTAGTGAAAAATTCTGAAATTTGTTTTACTCCACTGCAAGGCCTACCTCCATAAGGACACCATTGGAGTTACCCTATTACATTCAATAAGCCGAAATTTCCAAATGGGAGCTATTCACCCGTTCATGTTTGGTGTCTTGGAATTGTAATGAAAAATCCTAACTGATGGTGAAGTTGGGGTTTAAATTACAATTTTGAAAATGCCACTTTTAGAAATTTGGCCTTTTTCTGCCTTAGTCATTTGGTCCCTGCAGCCTACATGTATATCACATGACTGGGTGTCGTTGACAGTTGGACTTTGTATATTCCTCCTAGACAGACACACACAATGGGGAGCTTAGGTGTGCCTGGATGGGCCATCACTGTCAGAATGGGAGGGAAGAGCTGGGCGCAGCCCCACTTATAGTTGAATAGGCTACATACCTCATGTACTTGGTTTGAAGTCAGGCCAGGAAGCCAGGGCACCTGTGCACTTCAAAGGCCTACCTCTAGATGCTTCTCTTCACTTCAAAGGCACAACTGGGGACAAATACTGGGTGACAGACACCAACTCTTCAGCACACTTCTGGATCTGTGGATACTTTGCCAGGAAGAAGGACTTCTGAGCTACTCAAAGGACTGCCACTCTGATGAACTGATGCTCTGAGGGACTGCTGTTCTGCTGTGCTAACCTGCTGTCTGGGTGAGAAGGACTGGGTCTACATCTGTTGAACCCAGGACCATCAGAGCAACTCCAAGGGCTAGTTGGCTGGCCACCTGACATGAGCCTCTTGGACAGAAGGCTCTAGCAACCATAACCTCAGCACCTGGACTCTGCCATCTGAGAGTCAACCTTGCCAAGTGGTGCCACATCAGTCCTGGACCATTGGAAGTGGGCCTAAAGTGCTCTGCCAGCCTCTGTGGAACCAGTGGAACCAACTCATCTCCTCTCGTGCACACTGCAACGTCGAGCCGAACCGACACATCGCCCCTGCTGTGTGTATTGGACCCGTCACAAAGACCCGCATCAGAGCCCATCGGAACCGTCGCTGTGCAACGCATCCTTGGTGCAAGCCCTCACATCCCTCTTTGATGGCAGCCTTGACAACGATGCCAGACTTCGCAATGTAAGCCCTCATCAGCGGGATTCTCGACGACAACACAGAACCTCACACAATAGAGTCACTGCATTTTGAAACTGACGCATTGCTTCGGCTGCATGACACTTCTTCAACGTGGATCCACGCAACACTCCGCAAACCAGGATTGTAGGTACTTTGTTCAACATACTTAACTGGGTTCTTGTTACTGGCCTGTGCCCCATCGTGGTTGGCCTGAACTTGTGACTTTGTCCTGGTCCAGTGCTACCAGATATCCTTAGTTGGCTCTTTGTGCTTTTTTGCGCCATTTTCACTTAAATCTTTAAAATTGCAGTTTTACTGATTGGTTGTTTGTCATTTTGGTCTTGTTATGTTTATTAAAAATCACTCTATTGTCCTAACTTGGTGTGGGATCCTTTTTGTCTGGCTTGTTCCTCCCCTTGACAAGGATCATAGTTGCTGCTTGACCACTGCTCACACCCCAGTCAATCAACAACCCCAATTTCTTACAATAGACAACTAGTATCTAGGCCTTTGAGGATGCACAAGAAAATGTCTTTGATGTTTGCAGGACTGTAAAAAGGTCATGGTTGTCTCCTCAGTCTTCACAGGTCATATTCGGTGCCCTGTCAGTTGAGAAACATTTTCTGGAATGTTTTCACACAACGCATGGAAAATTCTTTCTCCCAGTGCAGAGAGAAGTGAAGCACTATATTGCTTTCTGTTCTGGTGAGGGGTCCTGCTCATTACGTATATAGTCTGTCTTGCTCGTACCAGTCCTTACCTCTTGAGTGTATTCTCTCTCAAAGACAGTATTCAACCAGCTAAAGAAACTTCAAACATGTGCCCCAACCAATATGGCCACCACAAGAAGAACTCCTGTGCCACAAATAGGAGGGGCCGAGCTGGAAGAATTCCTGTTTCATTTTTCTGTCTCCCGATGGATTCCCCCACAGATTCAGATATGTATTTTTTTAAGTTTCGACTCTCTCTGAGGGTCTGGAGTTTGAGAGGTGAGATTAGAGGCTTGTGGTGTATCTCTGGATAAAGCCCTTTCAATTTATAACGTCTGGAAAAAAGTACTTTAAAAATCTTTAAGAGGCACAGGAAGAATTTCTCAATCTGGCGTGATAAGAGAAATATAGTACCCTTAATATGTGTGTGTAAAGGGGGTATCTTGGATTTTCTGAGGGATGTGTTTCTTATTGGAGCTAGGGGTATTTACTCTGCAAAGCCATTGGGCAGCCATTATAGTGATTGGGGTCCCTGGAATGGTTTGACTTCCCAGTTGCGCAAAATCTTTTGTTTGAGAAGACGTGTGGTGCACACTCCTGTCCCTTCTTAGGACATCCCTCTGGTCCTGAATATTTTGCAAGGATCTCCCTTGAGCCTTTTTTTCCATATATTTCAGGCTTTCGATCCTGAAGGTGTTTTTTCTTCTAGTGATGATGTCAGGTAGAAGGTTGGCAATATTGGGGCACATTTGTGTCATGACCCCTTCATTCATTTTTTTTGCCTGACAAAGGGGTGTTATGACCTGACCTATCCATTATCCCTAAGATCCTTCATCTTCCATCCTTCTCTGGATATTGTTCTCCCCACTTTTTTGTCTTCTCTGTCCTCAAATGAGGAAATTCTCTACCACTGTTTGGCCCTTCACAGGGCTCTGTCCATTTACCTAGCGAGAACATTATCCTTTAGATTGGTTGACTTTCTATTTGTAACTTTTGGCTTTGCAAACAGGGGGCATTATCCCACGAATGCAACTTGTTATACTTGGATTCATATTCTAATTTCTTCAACTTACCAGAAAGCAGGGGTGTCCTCACCTCAAGATATTTAAGGACGCTCCATTAGGGGAATGTCATTTTCTTGGGCAGCCTTCAGGTGCTCTTCTGAAGGACATTTGTGTTGCCGCTACCTGGGCTACCCACATTCTTTTTATACTATAGATTAAGAAGGGGGAAGATTCTTTCTTTTCGTTTGGTACAGCAGTACTGTAGGAAGCTGGCTTTTTATGTAGCTCACCCAAACGAGGTACACTATGTAGAAAGTCCAGACGACCCTTATTGCTTATAGGGCTTAAATTATTAATCCCAAATGCTCTCTTTGTTGTAGTGTGGGTGAGCAGTTTAGGCTTATCAGAAGGTAGTTTTAAGCATTTGTTGTAAACACAGATTCAATAACTAAGACACACACTCAAGAAGAAACTCAAGACCAATTTTGAAAAATAACATAGTTTTTTATTTAATTTCAGACCCCAAGATCATCAGAATCAGGCAAGTACTTTAGACATTATAGATTTTTACAAGAAAAACAGTAGAGAATCACAGCTGTAAGATTTGAGGCATGAGCCTCGAACGCAGTAATGTTATCCTATGGTAGAAACATTCACTGCATAGGTACGCATTCAAACGATTCTAGGGTTACTCTTCTGGACTTAAGGTGCTTCAGGACCCTGGTCCAATGAACCACCAGCAGTACGGATTTACCTGCCCTGGTGTGTCCGGGTGCAGAGGCGCTGGTTGCGATGGTAGCCTCAAACGCTACTCGTTAAAGTCAATGGATAAACCTGTAACAAGTAAACGGCTGCAAATGGGGACTTGGATACAAGTCCGGCAGAACACAAAGGGGGACTTGGCTCTTGAGGGCCTCTGGAGCATGGGGGCACCATCGGTTAGCTCGGACTCAAGCTGTGGGGCTCGGTTGCAGAGGTGTTTTGTCCGCCAGGTCTTCAGAAATGGGGGGTAGTCACTTCCACACCTTAATACGCAATAATTCATTAATGTAGTAAAAACCAATAATGCGGAATTTAAATCAAACTTGTGCGTGCTGCACGGTGTCAGAGGGCTGCCAGTCCCTAGGATGACTAATTATAAATAATTGATTCAAGACAAAATGTTTTGAATAGACCGGGCGCACAGCTGTAAAGATCTGTTACTCGTCTTAACAAAACGTATTTCTCAAGTTTAGCAGTTTCTCTACAGTGTATCACGGACACAATCATCTCACGATAATCTTTTGATAATTTATCGTTTACTTCAAATGACGTACAAATTTACACATTTTTCAATTTGTGTTGATTTTTTTGATTTTTTTGTCATTACTTCATGACTCAATTGTTATTACATCATAACAATCGATGCAACATAAATGGAGCATTTGCGTTTTTAACATCAAAACACAAGTAATGACGATTGATGACCTTCGGCCCGATGCATTTCGGGACCTCCTGTCCCTTCCTCAAGGGCCACTGTAAATGTAAGTAAAATCATTTGTCATAATAAATTTCTAATAAACAAAGCAATATACATTGGTAAATTACCTGTATACATATCTCAATAAAGCCAACAATATCCTACGGTGCCCTTAGGAGCTACATATCCACATTGTGCCCTGAAACTTTGTATGTCATGCATACCGGTGCAGAAATTAATTAAAATGCCACACGAGTGAAACTCGAAAACCGTGAAGGTGAGTTACCGCAAACGTGCATAAAATAGAAAGGTTGAAAATGTGGAGATGGGAGTAAAACAAGAGCATCACCCAGAAGTCCCTGGGAATGCATGTATCAGAACACATAGAAATAGAAAGTACACCGGATACCCCGCAAAACAGCGAAAATGCAAAACAACTGAAGCAAACCTGAAAGCTGAAGCGCAAAAGCCTCACTGAGCGAAACAAATCAGAGGGCTCTGAAGTAACGAGCACTAATCTGAAATAATTGAAACATAAAACGGTGAAACGATCATTACTTGTAAAAAGCGTGAGAGCTCTGAAAGTACAGAGACCAGATTAACTAAGTACGACAAAACTGTGTAATACCTGTAGCTACAACGGCTGATGACCATGAGGAGTAGAAGGTCAGTCACCTGTAATGTAAGGGTGACGATGTCAATCTCAGATACAGTAGATACTTACTGCTATCAAAATACAAAGCCATGCGGACAACACTGACCTGAATATACGCGGCTTGTGCACAACGTGCTAATGCGAAGACTTCCACAGTGGTACGATGCTCAGACGCGAGCGTGAAGCGGAGAGATGAAAATAAAGAAAAGACACGGTCACGTGAAAAAACGCGACGTGTAAGATTTAGACTAAAACGCGGCAGACATCTTGGAGATGTGCGTGGAATGGAAAATGCCGAAACTGAAAGGGTACCTCATATTAAAAAAGGTGAAGAATGAAGTATCTTCACTCCAAATACCAGCGAACTGGAGTGTGAAAATTAGCTAAAATACTAAACAAAATCATACCTCACACAATGCTAAAAAAATAGTAAAGACAAAGTAAAGAGTGGTGAGAAGTGGTGACAGAACCAAATAAATGAAAAACGCATGACATGGATAGCTAATATGTGTATACATGCATGATTGTGGAGAGAATAATGGTGAACATTTTAGAAATAATGCAATACATGTTTCTCTCATAATCCATTGATAGTGAATGTACAGTTTCTTACTGAAACTACGATGCAATTATACAATGGACATTTTACAATGTAACAACCTAATCTATGGATTACATTAGATTATAACATGAATATAAATAAAAGTATATGTGTGTTGGATGTGATCTTGTAATGAAGTATGCAAAAAAATGATCTCGTAAAATAACATCCAAAGGGGGTTCAATGTAGAAATTGGTGTAATTCATGAAATAAATCGTTAGGTTATACGAATCTAGAAAGTCTATTGTTACTATAGGTGAATTAAAGGAAACAACTCAGATCCAATTTGTCATTTAGTCCCAATGGATCCATGGTTTGGTATTTCTTGATCCACATGACTTCTCGTCGAGACAGGAACTGGCTCAAATTCCTACCTTCTTTCATTTTGATTTTTTCAAGCACTAGAAATCGCACTTGGGCAATGTTATGTTGTTGTTGTAACCAGTGTTCTGCTGGGTTGGAATTAGTGTTCTTGGTGCGTATCATACTTTTGTGTTCCCCAATTCTGGTTTTAATCTTCCTTTCGGTTTTTCCGATATACATGAGTCCACATGGACATTTGATGCAATATACAACATGAGTAGAATTACAATCTGCAGTAAAGCGTAGTGGTGTTTTTTCACCAGTTCTGGGGTGGGTTACAAAGTTTTGCTGTATCACATTGTTACAGTGTGTACAATTGTTGCATTTTCTCATACCGAAGTTGCGAGTTGTTTCTGTGATTGTCTTTGGTGACAGCATTTCCTTCAAGTTAGAACTGCGTGTATATGCAAAAATAGGTTGATCTTTAAATACATTGTTGAAATCGCCCTCTTTTTGTAGGAGTTTCCATCGTTTAATGATGATTTTCTTGATTTTGACGGTTTTCGAGTTTCACTCGTGTGGCATTTTAATTAATTTTTGCACCGTTATGCATGACCTACAAAGTTTCAGGGCACAATGTGGATATGTAGCTCCTAAGGGCACCGTAGGATATTGTTGGCTTTATTGAGATATGTATACAGGTAATTTACCAATGTATATTGCTTTGTTTATTAGAAATTTATTATGACAAATGATTTTACTTACATTTAAAATGGCCCTTGAGGAAGGGACAGGAGGTCCCGAAATGCATCGGGCCGAAGGTCATCAATCGTCATTACTTGTGTTTTGATGTTAAAAACGCTATCATGCTCCGTTTATGCTGCATCGATTGTTATGATGTAATAACAATTGAGTCATAAAGTAATGACAAAAAAATCAAAAAAATCAACACAAATTGAAAAATGTGTAAATTTGTACGTCATTTAAAGTAAACGATAAATTATCAAAAGATTATCGTGAGATGATTGTGTCCGTGATACACTGTAGAGAAACTGCTAAACTTGAGAAATAAGTTTTGTTAAGACGAGTAACAGATCTTTACAGCTGTGCCCCCGGTCTATTCAAAACATTTTGTCTTGAATCAATTATTTATAATTGTCCGGCAGGTCGCCTGGTGATGGAGGGCAAACAGGACAGCAGGGCCACTCTCTGTACTGGCCTCAGTGATGCTGTTGTCCCTCATCTGTAGGCCAGTCTTGGCAGGGTTGGTGTCTGGACTGGACACTTAACAAGCCTGGGCTACTGCAAGGGCTCCGGTACCCAGGGTATTAGTTATGGTGGACTCCTGGAGGGTCTAGTGGCTCAAGACTAACTAGGGAGATGGGGCTGACCTCTCGTAGCCAAAAAGTCCTCTTCCTGTGATGCTGCTTTCTTGGTGGACTTGGTAGCCCCCAGAGTGGCAGATGCGGTCAGTGCCTGCAGACTGCAGGGAAGTCGCTCCTCCACTTCAAAGGAAATGGAGACTGGTTGGTGAAGTGCTGGCATCCCTCCAAGGTTTTTGGAGGATTCACAGCTGCAGGACCAGTTGGGTCTTTGCAATTGTTGGGACAATAGCAGGCAGGTAGGGTTTGGCGCCAAATCCTGGGCTGGTTTACACTTCTTGCTTTTTCGGCTCTTCTTGGTCCTTCTTCTGTTCCCAGTAGATGAATCTAAGTTCCTGGTGTCAAGGGGCCACCTAAATACTGAATTTGGGGTGGTAAGGGGAGTGTAAGGTAGTTGCCAAAGGGCTACCTATCCATGGGGTGACTACACCCCCTATATGACCACTTCCTGGGGTGAGTGGGCATAAAATTGACCCAGAGTTCCTAATTCCTCTAAAAGCAAGATGTTGCAACCCTTCTTTCGTTGTTCACTTCAGGTAGCCCACCTTAGGGGCGTGACTAGCCTGAGAGTGAACACGCCATCTCTCTTGCTAATTTTCCCACCTGTCTTGGTGACAAATAGGCCTCAGGGCAGGGGGTGGCATCTCCCAGGTCTGGTGGGAAGCCAGAGTTGCATATTAAAGGCGGTAGAGGCTTTGAAGACTCAGGCCTTGATATGTTAAAACACTAGCCATCCTGCTCGAGGAGGTGTGAACACCTTCCTCCGTAGAAGGCATTGTTTTTGGTCTCTGAGAGCGTGGGCTCTCACCTCAAGGTGTTCAGAAACTTGTTTTTGGTGGCAGGCTGGATGATACCAGTCAGTCAGCACAATAAGAGACTACTAGAATTCAGGAGGCACATCTAAGGTGCCCTCTGGGTGCAAGTCAGGGCAAATTCGATACTGGCATCAGTATGGATTTGTCAAGACGCTGTGTTTGATATCAAACACCATTATTTTCAGTGAAGCCATCATGTAGCTGGGTAACTCGTTATTACAAGTGCCCAGTGCATATACTTAAGATGGCTTCCTGAGCACTTGCAATGTCATAGCAATGGAGCCTGACATCACAGAAGCATATCTGCTCAGGCAGATATGTTCTCACATATAATATAATGCACCTTGCCCTAGGGTTTTAAGGCCTGCTGTAGGGGTGACTTAAATATATTATATGCAGTGTGAATGGGCTTGGCACACAGGGAGTGTGCCATTCTGTGTTTTCAAAATAAATTGCGCCATTTCACACAACCTGCGATGGCAGTCTGCATGCAATTTGTGTGTGGGTCCGTTAGGGTGGCATAAGACATGCTGCAGCCCTTGGGAACCCTCTTTAGCACCCGTGCCGTAGGTACCAGGGGTACCATTTACTAGAGACTTACAAGGGTGCTGAAGACCTTGCCAATTGGGCTTCAGCACCAAGTACTAGGGCAAAAAGTGGGGGGTGACCATATCAAAAGGAGTTACTTTCCTGCAAGTGCTATCAGCAAAACATTAACCCTGTGGCAGGTAGGAAATTCTCACTTGTCTTGACCTCAGCTTGTTTGCCGCCGCAAGGTTCAAGAGCAGGGGACTGGTCTTCTCTAAGCAAACCAGTATTAAAGAGGGGACCCTCTTTAGCACCCATGCCATAGGTACCAGGGGTACCATTTACTAGAGACTTACAAGGGTGCTGAAGTCCTTGCCAATTGGGTTATAATTGAACATGTGTTCTGTTTTAAGGGAAAGAGCACTGGGGCCTGGTTAGCACGGGCCTAGTGCATTTTCAGTCGAAAAGCATCAGTATTAGGGCAAAAAGTGGGGGGTGACCATGTCAAAAGGAGTTACTATCCTGCAAGTGCTATCAGCAAAACATTAACCCTGTATTTGAGTACAATTGTTTAATAATTGTCACTTAGTTCTGCATATTAATATTGTGTGCTTCTCTTTTTATGGTATTTGTTTGATAGAGTGCTTGGGTATAGGCTCTAGGTGTAAGGATTGGGACGACTGGAAAGACAGATGAGGTAGTGTTAGAAATGGGGGTCTCTAGTTGGCAATGGCTGGCCACTGTCCAAGTAGGGACCCTTCTTCCTAAGTCAGAGTGAGAGGGCTACACCCTTCGATAACCCCTGCTCATCCCTGTGGTAACGTAGCACGAGCAGCTAGGCCTATCTCAGAGGCAGTGTGTGAAGCATTTATGACCATACACAGTAACACAGTGAGTAACACTACAAAGGGACACCACACGAATAGGTATATCAAAAATAAGTATCTTTATATAGGCTCATCACAAGACCCAAAACGACCATAAAGCCACAATACTATAAAAATGGAATTACTCTTGGAATGCTGCAAAAAAAAGTTCAAAGTGTGCAAGAAGAACTCAGTTCAAGGCAGTGGTCTCTGCGACCCTTCTACTCACAAAGTACCTGGATTTCCAAGGCAAAGAAGTAAAAACGTTGCACTGAAGCTGTAGCGCTGATGCTCTCCCCGCGGGGCTGATGGTGCGCTGACTCCTTGCCGCGAGGGAGGAGGCGATGCGCTGATCTGCGGATGCGAGGGAAAGCGAGGCGGTGCGCTTCTGCACGCGAGGTGGTTGGTGCGATGACTCCTTGCCGCGAGGGAGGAGACGATGCGACGATCTGCGGATGCGTGCTGTGAGCTGGTTGCGATGCCAAAGAATGGTGCTCCGCTCGGGAGCGGCGAGCCGGGTGCGATGCGAGGGAGCTGGTGGCCGCGATGCGTCGCGCTGCGATGTCGTGATGCGCCGATCGCGGGGATGCGACGCTCTTGGTGCGATGTCGTGGTGCGCCGATTGCGGGGATGCGACGCGGTTGGTACGCTGCGATGATCTTGGATTTGCGAGCACTCAGCGGCAGGAGCGCGATGATTCCTGACAGCGCTCTCAGCTGCAGCGGCTCGCAAACGTGCGTTAGCGGTGATTTCAACCCGCGTTCTCTGCAGTAGAACTAGAGGCCCTGAGTTCCTTGACAGGAGCCTCACCTGCAAATAGAAGTCCTCGCTGGGAGGATTCAGAGGGCTGATGGTGAAGTCTAATGTGCCTGAGACTTCGACAGGAGGCTAGCTCTCTTCTCGCCCTTGGGTGATTGCTTTAGCAAGATGAATTAAAGTGTCTCTCCAAAAGTCCTTTTCACTCTCTTTCAAAGTCCAATGGTAACCACTGCAGACTAATCCAAGAAACAGCACACAAGCACAAGGATAGTCACCTCCTGCAGATTCCTTCAGTTACACGGACAGAGGTTCGTCTTGATGTCCAGGAGCAATACACTTTGTAGGGGTTTCAACACAGATATTTATACCCCAAAAGTCTTTGTTCTCAAAAGCTACAAGTCACTGAGCCTAGCCAGAACCAGTTCTGTTCAGTCCTGGAGCACTTTGTTTACCAGGCTGCATCCTTCCTTTCAGGAAGAGGGGTCTGCTATCAGACGCACAGTGGGAGGTGGAGCCATCATTCACCTTGCCAGGCACAGCCCTATTCAAGTCAAGGAGCTACCCCTCCCCATACTCCAAACACAGATCTCTCTATTCAACCCAGGTCTGGATCAGCCTGCCCTGTCCCTCCAAAACCAGACAGCCAATACAAATAACAGCAGAGCACACTGGAAGGCTTAGGCAAGAAAATACCCACTTTCTAAAAGTGGTATTTTCAAACACAGAATATAAAAATAGACTTTCCTAAAAGATGTATTTTAATATTCTGAGCTCAGGCATACTAAATTCGTTTTTCTACCATGTTCCTGGGGTCATTTAGGACTATAGAATGTAATAGTCACAATTGCCCATTCTGGCCTATGGGGAACAGGTAGCCTTACAGTAGTGAAAAACGAAATTGGGTGTAAGTCACTACCAGGACATGCTACACACACCAAGGCATGTCCTACCTCACACATACAATGCACCCTACCATAGGGGTGGCTTACATGATGCCAAGGGAAGGTTCAGGGGCTGGGAAGTGGGTGCACTTCACAGCCAAGATGGCAGTTCGGGACTGCACGCAGACTCTGCAGTGGCAGGTCTGAGACACACTTTACAAGCTGCTCTGTGGGTGGCGCAAACCAGCGCTGCAGGCCCACCGGCAGCATTCGGTTTACCAGCCCTGGGCACTCACAGACCACGCTACTAGGGACTAACAGGTAAACCAAATAAGCCAATCAGGGATATACCAATTCATATGTCATATTTACACAGGGAGCATTCGCGCTGTGGCACTGAAGGGCAGTGGCACAGCGCCCAGAGCATCTAACACCAGCAAAACGGAGGAGACAACAGCGAAAAATGGAAGGGAGACCCACGCCAATGGTGCCAGGTCTAACACGTAGGAAATGACTCGGTTACATTCCAGTAATCTTCATTACTCTGCCCAGAAATCCTAGGTTCCTTCCCTTTCCTGCCCAGGGAAAGAGGAAACAATTGTCAAAATAGGCTTCTTATTTCTGGAAGTCCTCCAGCTCGATCCCTACTATTTGTGGCACACAAGGAGTTATTTCTGTGTTTGCCATATTGGGAGGGGCACAAGTTGGGAACATTTTTTATCGGGATGAATGCTGTCCATGAGAGACTATGTTCTAGATGTAAAGACCGTGACAAGGAAGTCTATGGGCCAGATGTACGACCCTAAATTGCATGCGCAAACGGGTTTGTGACCCGTTTGCGCATGCAAAATGTTACAGGGCCATGTACAATTCCTAATTAGCGAGTCGCAATTTATTTGCGACTCGCTAATTAGGAATTGGGAGTCACTATTAGGAAGGGGCGTACCAAGGGTGTCCCTTCCTAATAGCGAGTCTCTACCCTATGTAAGAATGTTTTTCTTCAAGAGGGTGGTAATGGAGTCGCAAATGGGAAGGGGTCCATAGGGACCCCTTCCCCTTTGTGACTGGCTCCAAAATATTTTTAAGGGCAGGCAGTGGTCCCAGGGACCACTACCTACCCTTAAAAAATGAAACGAAAAGGTTTCATTCTTTCTTTTTTAAATGCATCCCGTTTTTCCTTTAAGGAAAACTGGCTGCATTTAAAAAAAATGACTGCTTTATTGAAAAGCAGTCCCAGACATGGAGGTCTGCAGAGCCCAGCAGGCCACCATCCCTTGGAGGGCCAGCCATTCCCAATGGGGTGGCAAATTGCGAGTGGCTCATTAATATTCATGAGCCTCGCATTTTGCGACCCCATTGGGAATCGATAACAGTGTCTCTGACACTGTTGTACATTTGCTTTTGCGACTCGCAATTTTTCGCAATTTGCGAGTCGCAAAAGCAAATGGTCGTACATCTGGCCCTATGACTCTGAGTAATGAATATTACCAGTAAGTAACAAAGTAATTCTTGGTTGTTGATTACTGGCCATATTTGTAAATATTTGTAACTCTGTGGGCCTAAGTCCATGTGATGTATCTGGTGGAGGGAGGAGAAGGTGACAGTGGTTCTGGTAGTTTTCAGGTGGCCTAGACATCCTTGGTTTTCTGGCTGAGATGGTCGCTATGGTTCCAGAATTTGGTCTTCCCCTCTTCTCAGACCATTTCCTCCACTCATGAGGCCCTCCTTAGTGTGATTCTTACAGTCTGTTTGCTGAGAGGATGGTCTTAAGCTCAAGAGAATTTCCAGAGAGGTGGTCTTCACACTCCATATTTATGCTTTCTATTAGAGTCCCTTTGGAAATAGTAGGTAGATAAGGGTCTGGCCCAGCTTTCATGTGATCTGTTCAAGATCCTTAATTTTCCTAGAGATTCGTTTCTGCTTGGCCTTGCTCTTTCCTTTCTCAGATGCCTGTTGTTTGCCTTTAAGGCCATCAAGAATCCTTGGAGATGGATTCTAGGTGTTGAGGTCTGTGGTGCTCAGCTCGTCCACAGTTTTGAATTGGCTAGGCCTATGCCGTTCCATCTGTGTCCTCATTTGGACCTTCCCCTTCTACTGATGGTTCTTCAGCTGCTTGTTTCAAGCTATTTGAACATTTGTTTCTCTTGAGGATGGCTTTCTAGCGGCCATTACCCCCTCTCAGGACGCTAGTGAGGTTGGTACCCTTCTCACATGGCCTCCAACTCAAGCTGTCTCCAAAGTTTGTGAAAACATCATGTTGGATTTTTGTCACCAGTGGGAGACTGTCCAGCCTGCTATAGAGAATGTTGAATTGGCTATATGTGTTCACCACTTTATTGGTTTTTAGAGAGAGTTAGGTGTCAAAAAACCACTCACCTGAAATCACGTGTCCCCTCCAGCTGAAATGTGGGGAGAACTACCCATCCCCTTGGAAGTTCTCATCACTAAGGCGGAAGAATCTGGACAGACCATCGGCATTGGCGTGTTCTGTACCAGGGCGGTGTTCCACCGTGAAGTCCATACCCAGTAGGGAAATGGACCACTTCAACAACTTGGGATTCTCACCCCTCATCTGCATCAACCATCTGAGGGGCCTGTGGTCTGTCTGAACCCGGAAGTGAGTCCCAAACAGGTATGGTCTCAGCTTCTTCAGTGCCCAGACCACAGCAAATGCCTCACGCTCAATTGCACTCCACCGCTGTTCCCGTGGAAGTAACCTCCTACTGATGAAGGCTACAGGTTGGTCTAGTCCCTCCTCATTTATCTGTGACAGAACGGCCCCCACCCCATGCTCTAAAGCGTCTGTCTGGACAACAAATCCCTTAGCAAAATTGGGCGCCTGGAGAACGGGTGCTGTACACATGGCAGTCTTGAGGGCATCAAAAGCTTTCTGACAGGTGTCAGTCCAGTTCACAATCTTTGGCTGCTTTTTGGAAGTCAGCTCAGTCAAGGGCGCAACAATGTTGCCATACCCCTTGACAAACCTCCTGTAGTAACCTGTGAGTCCTAAAAAGGCCCTCACCTGGGTCTGGGTCCTTGGGGGCTCCCAAGCCAGGATGGTTTGAACCTTGGGCTGCAGGGGTGCCACCTGGCCACTCCCCACCTGGTGTCCCAAGTACACCACAGAACCCTGCCCAATCTGGCACTTACTGGCCTTGATTGTGAGGCCTGCTCTGCGCAGCGCCATCAACACCTCCCAGAGGTGGTGCAAGTGGTCCTCCCAGGAGGAACTAAACACTGCAATGTCGTCCAGGTAGGCGGCACTGAAATCCTCCAGCCCAACCAACACCTGGTTGACCAACCTCTGGAAGGTGGCAGGGGCATTCTTCATCCCAAAGGGCATCACACGGCACTGGTAGTGCCCATCTGGTGTGGAGAATGCTGACCTCTCCTTTGCCCCATCAGTTAAGGCGATCTGCCAGTACCCAGACGTCAGATCAAAAGTGCTGAGGTACCGGGCAGCCCCTAACCGATCTATGAGCTCATCAGCTCTGGGGATGGGGTGCGCGTCGGTCTTCGTGACCGAATTGAGACCTCGGTAGTCCACATAGAACCTAAGTTCAGGTGTGGCACCAGGCATTGCAGCTTTTGGTACCAAAACCACGGGGCTGGACCAAGGGCTGCTAGAGGACTCAATCACCCCTAGGGCAAACATTTTGGAGACCTCCTCCTTAATGTAAGCCATGACCCTGTCAGTCACTCTGTAAGCCTTGTGCTTGACAGGAGGACTGTCCCCGGTGTCCACCTCATGGACGCACCAATCAGTGACACCCAGCACCAGGGAGAACAAATCAGAAAATTGCCCCAACAGTTGGTGACAATCTCTCTGCTGCTCAAGGGTCAGTGTGGTGGAGAGGACCACACCCTCCACTGACCCATCCTTCTCTCCTGCACACAGGAGGTCAGGAAGAGGCTCACTCTCCTCTTCCATCCCAGCATCTGTGGCAAGAAGCATGCCGACTTCAGACCTCTCAAAGTGGGGCTTCAGGCGGTTCACATGCAGGAACCGCAAGGGGTTCCTGGGAGATTGAAAGTCCACCAAGTAGGTAACTGGACTTTTGCGCTCCACCATCTCAAAGGGGCCGGTCCACTTATCCTGGAGCGCACAAGGCTCCACTGGGGCCAGTACCCAAACCTTCTGACCAGGTTGGAATTCGACCAGAGTGGCATTCTGGTCGTGCCATCGTTTCATTTCCTCCTGGCTGGCTTCCAGATTTGCCTCAGCAATTTTTCTGAAACGCCGAATCTGGTTCCTAAAGGCCAACATGTAGCTAAATACATCTTGGGGAGGTTTCCTGGGAGATTGCTCCCAGCCTTCCTTGACCAGACTCAGAGGCCCTCTTACCGGATGGCCATAGAGGAGTTCAAAGGGACTGAACCCTAAGGACTTCTGTGGCACCTCACGGTAGGCAAACAACAGGCATGGCAAGAGGACGTCCCGCTTACGCCTCAGGGGCTCTTCTAGGCCCATGATCATGCCCTTCAAGGTCCGGTTGAACCTTTCAACCAGACCATTAGCTTGGGGGTGGTAAGGAGTGGTGAACTTATAAGTTACCCCACACTCCGTCCACAGAGACTTCATGCACTGGGAGATGAAGTTGGAACCCCTGTCAGACACCACCTCTCTGGGGAACCCCACACGGGAGAAAATCCCCATCAGTGCATGTCCCACCACGGGGGCTGTCACTGTCCTGAGCGGGATGGCTTCAGGGTACCGGGTGGCATGGTCCACCAAGACCAGGATGAACCTGTTGCCCATGGCTGTCTTGGGGTCCAGAGGCCCCACAATGTCAATGCCCACTCGCTCGAATGGGGTACTCACAACTGGAAAGGGCTGGAGTGGGGCCTTGATCTTCCCCCCACTCTTCCCACTTGCCTGGAAAGTCTCACATGTCCTGCAATAAGTGTCTGAACTCTTGCGCATCTGGGGCCAATAAAAGTGGGTGGCCAGCCTCTCAAAGGTCTTGGTCTGCCCCAGATGTCCTGCCAATGGAATGTCGTGAGCCAACCCCAGTAGGAAGGCTCTGAAGCACTCGGGTACCACCAGCACATGGGCTGACCCCGGCTCAGCAGCCTTAGGCTCGCTATACAGGAGACTGTTCTCCCAATAAATCAGATGTGAACCAGACATGTCACCTGCTGCCTGGGCTGCAGCCTGTCGCCGCATACCCTCAAGAGAGGGGCAAACTCTTTGCTGCTCACAAAATTCCTCCCTGGTGGGTCCCCCTTCCTGCTGCCAATGGGTCAGCTCAGGCAGGTCCCCCAGTTTGGTGATCTGCTCCCCGCTAGTCTCCAGGGCATCCCCCTCAGGGTCTGCTCCCTCCTGGGCCGTGGGAACCAAGGGCACCGGCTTCCCGTGCCCCCTGCCCCTTCTCTCTAAGGCAGGGATCTGGGCCATACTCTCAGGCTCCAGGTCCTTCTCAACACCCTCCTTGGCTGCCATGGACCAAGTGGTAGCACACGCCCACTCTGGCAGACCCAACATTTCTAAGTGAGATTTCCTCTCCACCGTAGCCCACGGGGAGTTCTCCAAATCATTGCCCAACAGACAGTCTACAGGCATGGCGGGCCTCACAGCCACCTAAAGAGTTCCTTAGACCCCCCCACTCAAAGGGAACCTGAGCCACCTCACATTGGCTCTCTGAGTTGTCTGCTGACACTACTGGGTAGAATGCATGGGGGACAACCTGCTCTTTGGACACCAACCGGGAGCTGACAGCAGTTATAATGGCTCCTGTGTCTCTTAGAGCCTCCACCCTATGGCCATTGATGGTCACCCACTGCCTGTACTTTTTAGTGTTAGCAGGCAGTGCAGGCTTAGGGACCATCTCAAAGTCTCCTAATGAGACAAGGGTCAACTCTACGGGATCCCACCCACCTTGGGCACCCATCTCCTCCCCCCCCCAGGGCTACACTAGCAAGCTGGCGGGGTGGTGCATTAAGGTCCCTCTGGGGACACTGGGGATCATAGTATCTGTGGCCCACTTGACCACACTTATAACAAGTAAGGGGCCCCTCTGAACAGGCCTACCTTTCGGGGCACTGGCTTCTTCTCTTGGGGAGGCTGGGACACCACTGCTTGGTTCCCTTGGGAATTACTTTGGGGGCCTCTTTGGAACTCCCTCGGTTTACCCCTGTCCCCCCACTTCTCTGCTGGGGACCCTGCCCACCTTTGGCAAAGTCTCCCACTGGACCCTTGCGAACCCGGGTGCTCACCCAGCGGTCCGCCTCCTCAGCAAGCTTCCTAGGGTTAGTCAGCTTGCAATCAATCAGGTGCTGGCGTAGCTCAGGAAAACAGTTACTAGATAAATGCTCCCATTCAATCAAATCATAAAGCTGCTCAAAAGTTTCTACTTTGCTACCTTTTACCCAGCGTTCCATTGCTCTGCAAAAAAGACACATATTCAACCCACGTGGTACCCTCTAGCTTCTTGCAGGTCCTAAACCTCTGCCTATACATCTCAGGGGTCAAACCATAGCGGGTCATCAAAGCTTCCTTCATGTGGCTATAAACCATTCGACTTTCTGGGGGCAGGTCCAACAAGGTATCACTCCCCTCACTCACAAAACGTCCCCACAACCCCGCTCCCCAATCCTTCTCAGGGACCCGTTGGGACACCATGGCTAATTCATAAGCGGCAAACCATTGCCCAATATCTTCACTTTTGTGGAAATCCTTAATAACTTCCTTGGGTATATACACTCTATTCTCAGTATGCACTACAGGTATGCTGCCACCAGAGGGGGAGATCTCTACACTCTTTGCTTTAATCTCCAACTCCCTCAATATTCTCTCATGCTCAAGTTTCATTTTCACAATCTCAAATTCTAACTTCTTGTTCTCTAGGTCCCTGTGACCATCCATTTTAAGCCTAGCCATCTCCATATTATGCCGCCTATCTCTCTCCCTGTCCTCCATCTCTTCTGGGGACAGGCCCCTGGCGGACACACTAGTGCCCGGGCTGGAAATTGCTTTATCTCCCACCAAATCTACTACTTCACCCTGCTGCTCTCCTGCATTCTCTTCCCCCTTCCACAGGCTCTTCCATATTCTTAGGGGCATCCCTGGCTTCTATCCAGGCCTTCAGCGCCTTGTAATACTCCTCCCTTTTAGTGAGACCTGTGATAGGGACTGTGAAGCGTTTGCAAAAATATTTGAGCTGCTTGGCATTGTAGGTTTCTAATTTCTCTTCTTCCCAGGAGAGATCCTCCGAGGCATTGGATCTGGGCTTGCCCATTGTAGCAATAACTAGCAATATTAATGAAAAATAGAATCACGAAAAAAAAAATCAAAACGTATGTGGTTGCGTTATGGTCTGCACTCACTAGTAGTGTACACTATAATTACTGTATGCGATCATAAATGCAAGTCCAGATCCTCACCGCCGACCACCAATGTTAGAAATGGGGGTCTCTAGTTGGCAATGGCTGGCCACTGTCCAAGTAGGGACCCTTCTTCCTAAGTCAGAGTGAGAGGGCTACACCCTTCGATAACCCCTGCTCAACCCTGTGGTAACGTAGCACGAGCAGCTAGGCCTATCTCAGAGGCAGTGTGTGAAGCATTTATGACCATACACAGTAACACAGTGAGTAACACTACAAAGGGACACCACACGAATAGGTATATCAAAAATAAGTATCTTTATATAGGCTCATCACAAGACCCAAAACGACCATAAAGCCACAATACTATAAAAATGGAATTACTCTTGGAATGCTGCAAAAAATAGTTCAAAGTGTGCAAGAAGAACTCAGTTCAAGGCAGTGGTCTCTGCGACCCTTCTACTCACAAAGTACCTGGATTTGCAAGGCAAAGAAGTAAAAACGTTGCACTGAAGCTGTAGCGCTGATGCTCTCCCCGCGGGGCTGATGGTGCGCTGACTCCTTGCCGCGAGGGAGGAGGTGATGCGCCGATCTGCGGATGCGAGGGAAAGCGAGGCGGTGCGCTTCTGCACGCGAGGTGGTTGGTGCGATGACTCCTTGCCGCGAGGGAGGAGACGATGCGACGATCTGCGGATGCGTGCTGTGAGCTGGTTGCGATGCCGAAGAATGGTGCACCGCTCGGGAGCGACGAGCCGGGTGCGATGCGAGGGACCTGGCGGCTGCGATGCGTCCGCGCTGCGATGTCGTGATGCGCCGATCGCGGGGATGCGACGCTCTTGGTGCGATGTCGTGGTGCGCCGATCGCGGGGATGCGACGCGGTTGGTACGCTGCGATGATCTTGGATTTCAGAGCACTCAGCGGCAGCAGCGCGATGATTCCGGACAGCGCTCTCAGCTGCAGCGGCTCGCAAATGTGCGTTAGCGGTGATTTCAACCCGCGTTCTCTGCAGTAGAACTAGAGGCCCTGAGTTCCTTGACAGGAGCCTCACCTGCAAATAGAAGTCCTCGCTGGGAGGATTCAGAGGGCTGATGGTGAAGTCTAATGTGCCTGAGACTTCGACAGGAGGCTAGCTCTCTTCTAGCCCTTGGGTGATTGCTTTAGCAAGATGAATTAAAGTGTCTCTCCAAAAGTCCTTTTCCCTCTCTTTCAAAGTCCAATGGTAACCACTGCAGGCTAATCCAAGAAACAGCACACAAGCACAAGGATAGTCACCTCCTGCAGATTCCTTCAGTTACACGGACAGAGGTTCGTCTTGATGTCCAGGAGCAATACACTTTGTAGGGGTTTCAACACAGATATTTATACCCCAAAAGTCTTTGTTCTCAAAAGCTACAAGTCACTGAGCCTAGCCAGAACCAGTTCTGTTCAGTCCTGGAGCACTTTGTTTACCAGGCTGCATCCTTCCTTTCAGGAAGAGGGGGTCTGCTATCAGACGCACAGTGGGAGGTGGAGCCATAATTCACCTTGCCAGGCACAGCCCTATTCAAGTCAAGGAGCTACCCTCCCCATACTCCAAACATAGATCTCTCTATTCAACCCAGGTCTGGCTCAGCCTGCCCTGTCCCTCCAAAACCAGACAGCCAATACACATAACAGCAGAGCACACTGGAAGGCTTAGGCAAGAAAATACCCACTTTCTAAAAGTGGTATTTTCAAACACAGAATATAAAAATAGACTTTCCTAAAAGATGTATTTTAATATTCTGAGCTCAGGCATACTAAATTCGTTTTTCTACCATGTTCCTGGGGTCATTTAGGACTATAGAATGTAATAGTCACAATTGCCCATTCTGGCCTATGGGGAACAGGTAGCCTTACAGTAGTGAAAAACGAAATTGGGTGTAAGTCACTACCAGGACATGCTACACACACCAAGGCATGTCCTACCTCACACATACAATGCACCCTACCATAGGGGTGGCTTACATGATGCCAAGGGAAGGTTCAGGGGCTGGGAAGTGGGTGCACTTCACAGCCAAAATGGCAGTTCAGGACTGCACGCAGACTCTGCAGTGGCAGGTCTGAGACACGCTTTACAAGCTGCTTCTGTGGGTGGCGCAAACCAGCGCTGCAGGCCCACCGGCAGCATTCGGTTTACCAGCCCTGGGCACTCACAGGCCACGCTACTAGGGACTAACAGGTAAACCAAATAAGCCAATCAGGGACAAACCAATTCATATGTCATATTTACACAGGGAGCATTCGCGCTGTGGCACTGAAGGGCAGTGGCACAGCGCCCAGAGCATCTAACACCCGCAAAACGGAGGAGACAACAGCGAAAAATGGAAGGGAGACCCACGCCAATGGTGCCAGGTCTAACACGTAGGAAATGACTCGGTTACATTCCAGTAATCTTCATTACTCTGCCCAGAAATCCTAAGTTCCTTCCCTTTCCTGCCCAGGGAAAGAGAAAACAATTGTCAAAATAGGCTTCTTATTTCAGGAAGTCCTCCAGCTCGATCCCTACTATTTGTGGCACACAAGGAGTTATTTCTGTGTTTGTCATATTGGGAGGGGCACAAGTTGGGAAAATTTTTTATCGGGATGAATGCTGTCCATGAGAGACTATGTTCTAGATGTAAAGACCGTGAGAAGGAAGTCTATGGGCCAGATGTACGACCCTAAATTGCATGCGCAAACGGGTTTGTGACCCGTTTGCGCATGCAAAATGTTACAGGGCCATGTACAATTCCTAATTAGCGAGTCGCAATTTATTTGCGACTCGCTAATTAGGAATTGCGAGCCGCTATTAGGAAGGGGCGTGCCAAGGGCGTCCCTTCCTAATAGTGAGTCTCTACCCTATGTAAGAATGTTTTTCTTCAAGAGGGTGGTAATGCAGTCGCAAATGGGAAGGGGTCCCAAGGGACCCCTTCCCGTTTGTGACTGGCTCCAAAAATATTTTTAAGGGCAGGCAGTGGTCCCAGGGACCACTACCTACCCTTAAAAAATGAAACGAAAAGGTTTCATTCTTTCTTTTTTAAATGCATCCCGTTTTTCCTTTAAGGAAAACTGGCTGCATTTAAAAAAAAATGACTGCTTTATTGAAAAGCAGACCCAGACATGGAGGTCTGCAGAGCCCAGCAGGCCACCATCCCTGGGAGGGCCAGCCATTCCCAATGGGGTGGCAAATTGCGAGTGGCTCATTAATATTCATGAGCCTCGCATTTTGCGACCCCATTGGGAATCGATAACAGTGTCTCTGACACTGTTGTACATTTGCTTTTGAGACTCGCAATTTTTCGCAATTTGCGAGTCGCAAAAGCAAATGGTCGTACATCTGGCCCTATGACTCTGAGTAATGAATATTACCAGTAAGTAACAAAGTAATTCTTGGTTGTTGATTACTGGCCATATTTGTAAATATTTGTAACTCTGTGGGCCTAAGTCCATGTGATGTATCTGGTGGAGGGAGGAGGAGGTGACAGTGGTTCTGGTAGTTTTCAGGTGGCCTAGACATCCTTGGTTTTCTGGCTGAGATGGTCGCTATGGTTCCAGAATTTGGTCTTCCCCTCTTTTCAGACCATTTCCTCCACTCATGAGGCCCTCCTTAGTGTGATTCTGACAGTCTGTTTGCTGAGAGGATGGTCTTAAGCTCAAGAGAATTTCCAGAGAGGTGGTCTTCACACTCCATATTTATGCTTTCTATTAGAGTCCCTTTGGAAATAGTAGGTAGATAAGGGTCTGGCCCAGCTTTAATGTGATCTGTTCAAGATCCTTAATTTTCCTAGAGATTCGTTTCTGCTTGGCCTTGCTCTTTCCTTTCTCAGATGCCTGTTGTTTGCCTTTAGGGCCATCAAGAATCCTTGGAGATGGATTCTAGGTGTTGAGGTCTGTGGTGCTCAGCTCGTCCACAGTTTTGAATTGGCTAGGCCTATGCCGTTCCATCTGTGTCCTCATTTGGACCTTCCCCTTCTACTGATGGTTCTTCAGCTGCTTGTTTCAAGCTATTTGAACATTTGTTTCTCTTGAGGATGGCTTTCTAGCGGCCATTACCCCCTCTCAGGACGCTAGTGAGGTTGGTACCCTTCTCACATGGCCTCCAACTCAAGCTGTCTCCAAATTTTGTGAAAACATCATGTTGGATTTTTGTCACCAGTGGGAGACTGTCCAGCCTGCTATAGAGAATGTTGAATTGGCTATATGTGTTCACCACTTAATTGGTTTTTAGAGAGAGTTAGGTGTCAAAGAACCACTCACCTGAAATCCAGGTTCCGCGGGAACGAAGATTATCCACCCACTCACCTCAAGGCTAACCCTTAACACTTAAGTAGTGAATGAGTGCTGGTGATTTACCCCCAGGGTAAAGGGGTTTGGGAAAGGGAGAAGGGCAGGTAGGAAATTCTCACTTGTCTTGACCTCAGCTTGTTTGCCGCTGCAAGGTTCAAGAGCAGGGCACTGGTCTTCTCTAAGCTAAACCAGGATTAAAGAGGGATCTCTTGGTCACTTACACAGTGAGTCTCTATCAAAGAAGAACAAAAGGAAGGTGTTACACAGTAGTAAGCTAAACACTATCATGCAATCAATAGCTCACTGAGGTGTCTTACAATATGAACTTCAGATTCACTCACTAAATATACTTCGCTTTAGAATTCTGTGACTATTAATTACCCAGCAGAACAGGCAACTTTCAATTCAAGTTCACTATTATCCTATTTCCTCTTAGGAATGATAGAGAGTGAGTTATGTAATGTCCTATTGCAGCATAGGGTCGGATTAAACCTCTTTCCCTAAAAGACTCTGTTTCAGGAAGTGCTTGTGATGGTTGAAAAAGCACAACAGTCTCTTTATTGTCCGACCTCAATTGTTTTAAGATTTAGTGCACTGACCTTATTTTTTTCCTTGGCTGTGTTGCTCTGTTGATCTGATAGTTGCTATATTCTTCTTTTCTTTGCTTTGTTTCTTAGGTTATCCTACTATGGAGACTGTCCGCCAGAAGGAGATGCTCGATGTTCCAAGGTGTTGAGAGCTTGACTGCATGCAGGATGCTGTGCCAGAGTAAGCCATGATTGAAAGATCCTTCTCCCATGTAGTTAGAAGCCAAGTGAGGGACTGGAGCTGGGGTCTTGGGCATGGTATTTACAGGATGCTCCTCAAAATGGCCACTAAATCTTGGGAGCAGAGAAATCCTCTACTCCCAAGCTAAGCACAAGGATTCATAAGGTACTTGCTATGGCTGTCTTTCTGATTCCCCACTCTCACTTCTAATCACACATATAATGACCTCTTGAGATGCTGTCAGAGTTGTAGTCTTGATCAATATTTGACAGGTTGGCCCTGGTGATTATGTCACAGTCTATATTGGCTATGTCTCCTCTCCTGTTGCCTTAGGGTAGGTAGTGCTCAAAGTTGCATGCTAGTAATTTGTTTTGTCTTCTGTAGTAGAACTTCAAAGGCATTGCAGAAATATCACCTACGTGTGTCTTTGATCAGCAACCAATCTGTGACTGCTATATTACAAATTGCTATAAACTCACAGAAAAAGGACTGTGATGGTAAATATGAACCTTGCTGTAATGTCCAAAATATTTTCCTGTATTCTTCGTAACACCAGCTCTGACTTTTCCTTCTGGCAATTAGACTCCCCTTACTGATCAGTAGATTGGGCCCAGTTATTAACAGATTCAAATGAGATCCCTGTTTCGAATTATTGGATCACCCTCATGGAATATCGTGGAATACTAATGTGTTGATTTAATGCAAATTGTAATAGTCTGGCAATAAAGCTTTTAACCTGTATGGGTGCATCATGGAATTGCTCATTTTTAAAAGTGATCTAACGGAGTACCCCAGATTATGAAAAGGTATGTTACTCATTGACTCATGTCAGCAATTGGTTATTAATTTGGGAGAATGACACCCCAAGCAATTTACTTATTGCAATCTGGTTATGCATTCATTTGTGAATTGTCAGAAACAATTACTGTTCTCAACTAATGCAAAAAATATAAAGAGACCAGCACTCATTTTCACAATTTTCATAGTAATTTATACATCAAATACCTATCCCACCCATTCAGTGCAACGTGTCCCAAATGAACAGAACTACCAAAAAAAGTTAATACAATCAACAAAAGTGACAAGAACAAGAGTGAGTGTTACAACATCAAACAACCCTGAATTTCTCAGTCTGTAGGCCTAGTGTGCCTTAGCTGGTTACACAATCAGGCTTCGATTTGTCTGTTGGTGATATTTCGACCCTTGCTGCTAGATATAGGGACAGGACAATTTGGGGACATCCTAAACAAGCATTGGCATAGCCAATAGGTCTCGCCTTTGGGACCTTATAAGTGTTTAGCCATGCAACACTTGATGTTGTTGCACCAAGGATATTGTGCTGGATAACTAAACACTTATAAGGTCCCAAAGGCGAGACCTATTGGCTATGCCAAATTCTCAGAAGCCTAGAATCAAATCCAGAGTTGTGCCTACTTGCCCTACTGCAATTGAGAGACTAAGACAAAAGCAGATGTGTTATAGATGCCTTGATACATTATGGCATTCTTCTGACATCTTCTTGGCTTTAAAGGTGCTGGCAAAAGCAGAGAACCAAAAATGCAGCACTATAGGAAACACAGTCCACAAGCCCAAATAATGTTTTGAATTGCAGCACCCAGGAGATAAATCCTATAAAACTGCCAGGACCATGTTTGCCACACATTAGAGTAAGCCTTGATTGATTGATTTGCTGTCCTTGGAGAGTTAAGTGGATATCCAAATAAAGTACAAGAGTACCTAAGGTATTCAACAGTACTCGTCATTTAAGTACCCAAGACTGATATAAACACTCTTAGATATAATACTCCCAAATTTTGCCATAAATAATACTTAGGTGGGCAAGTGTTTGAGGTGACATTTTGTTCACATAGTTCAAAGAGGGGCAAAGGTATATGCAAGCCAAAATAATCCTTTCAGTAGAAAATAAAACCGCACCATCACTAAATAGTCACAATAGCTGAAGCATACCTATATATTATGGTCCCCGTTTTATGGTAAACATATTTTTATTTCTGTTTGAATGTATACATATTTATTTTTGCTAATTGTATCTGTGTTTATCCATATTTACTTTGGGTTTTGTGAAAAACTGAGAAGAAAGTATATTTCCACGTTTACTTACCCAATAAATGTACACATACTTGAATGCCTCACAATTTCAATGATATGAACACCCATAATGATAAATCAATACACTTATGAAAACATTCACATTTTAGTACCAATCTGTGAACATGTACAGCAGTTCAAGCCTAGTCAGTAAAAGTTCTCTGTTTTTTAAAATCCCTTACCTTGCAGTCTTTATAACTATAGGACTGGAAGTCGTGATTGACAAGATTTAGAATCACTCAAAAAACACTAAACTAATTGCCACTTGCATCCAAACTTAAAGTTAAATACAGATAGGCAAATGTATGGTTTTCTGTCTTTACTTTAAAATCAGTAAAAATGGAAAACAGACAGCTTTGGGTATAAATTTTATATGCCATTTTACGACCATTGTTCAGTGTGAAGAGCGGCTAAGGTTGCAGAGGAGAAGCCTCAATTGGGTTATGATACCTGTCCCTCAACAATGGTAATAAACAGTACATTAATATATGCAGACCTGCTATAATGAGTCTGATTGGGAAAGAAAGTAGGCCCGAGCACCAAGTGGCCCCCATTAGCAAATCAGATAGCTAAAAAAGCATGCCACTTTTGCAAATTGAGGCCAATTTGAACTTTACAGACAAGCTATCAAAGTGTTTTTCAAGGTATGGTGGAAAGCAGCATTTGCGGTTTCTTCAGGCAATGTCTGTGGTAATATGAGAGAAATAAACAGTAAAACCACCCCACAGGACAATAAAATAGCCAAATTACCAAAAAACAGGCCTACGGACAGCTCTTCAGGAACTGCCAAATTGCCGGATTATAGGCCGATCCAATCCATATGCTATTCAATTTATGGCATGCTGTTTTCACACGTGGGACTTATACCTTTCCACCACTAATAACCCCACCTAATTCCTATTGATTTAATCCACTACAAGGAAACTAGAGTAAAAGCATGGAATGGTTTTCTTGTGAACACAACAGTAACGCCAGTGGTAGTAAACGCTATATAAATGCAAGGACTATACAATACAATGTGCATTAGTTGTGAACACAGGTATTTAACCAGAACGAGTAGTGACGTTTACTAAAGAGATGGGTTGAGGTATTTTCTTACCAAAGCCACTGCAACACGGATTACGAGATCCAATAAGAAACAAGACAAGAGGATTTTACAAGTTAATCCATTCTAAGGTTAAAACATTTTTTCCAACTGTGCACTGCACTCATACAAGGGTGCATCGGTGCTTACCATTACACTTACAGCCACGTTTATTTCCACAGCATGGCATAAACGCATTTAGACGCACATACATACACTTTTTATTGTGCATCCTGTAATGCAGCTCTTCAGCCTCTTCATCTGTCCCACCTTGCACTCTGTGAGAGCTACATGTTTAAATTTGCTGCTACATGTCACTAGCGCGCATCTAATAATTGGCGGACAAGCGGGTCGGAACATATCAAATTATATTTGCAAAAGCAGATTTTAGAGCAGAAACTAGGCGTCTGTGGCGCAGGACGCGCCGAACATGATGAGCACGGAGCAGTGAATAGACAATGCCTTCCTCCCGGGACCGTGAAAGGAGGCAGTCAGGTGTCAGCTCTCCGAGGCGAACACTGCGTCGCGCGCTATTGGAACGGGGGAGGGGGGAGAGGAGGGGTAGACGCTCGGCGAGTAATGCTGCGCGAGCCTCAACGGCTCGCGGGCGCCCACCTTAGAATCGCGCCGGCGTCTGACTGAAACCTCGCAGCCCGGGAAGGGTAAACGCTGCGCTGCATAAAGCAGGGAGGCGCCGCTGAGCGGCAGAATTAACCCAACAACAATCAGCAAGGGTTGGGCACAAAGCTGCCCGCCCTCTTGTTGTTGTAGTACCGAGGTGACAAGCGATATATGGCCGCCGCACGCATCGTACCTGGCACTCTTGAAGGTGAACTGGTAGTTGCTGCTAGCGCAGTGACACTTGCAACCTTTCACGGGAGAGTAGTGAGGAAAATAACAAGGAGGCACTGCTCGCTCCTGCAGGCAAAACACCGCGGGATGCGAGGAATGCAGCTGAGGGGGGAGGGGTGGGGGCGTGCGGCCGAGAGGACACAAAGTGTTTCCCTTGCGGGAGCGAGTTAGGGGCACCATCTGTTTGAAAGTTAATTACAAGCAGATGGTTTCAAAGCTCGCTCCCGCAAGGGAATCGCCAAACGTGCACGCGTTGCCATTGAAAGCAATGCAACGCGTGCACGTTTTTGCCTGCAAAAGTGAATCGATTACTAAAGGTCTCCTCCTACGCAGCGCTGCGTAGGCAAGACCTAAAAATAAAATGAATTATTAGAAAAATGGCAGTGGATAATTATAGAGGCAGGATAAGAGAACATACATCATATGGCAGCACAACAATAAAGCTGTTCCTTAGTAACGGGTTGGTCTAGTAAAATCTCACCAAATGTGAAAACACAAAAAAATGAATACATTAATAGTACTCACTTAGAGGGAACCTTCTCGCAGAGTGAGTGAATATAGCTCTGCCCTTGTGGAGTACTAGCTGTGAGGTGCTTGCTTTCTGTAAATAAAAGGGTTAAGTCCTTGTGTCACTGCTGAGACCTTATCTAAATCGGGAATCTTGGCTTACTCATGGCTCATGCTCTTTTATGTTGCCCTCACAGGTTCCCCCTAAATGAGTACTATTAAGTTGGGCAGCATTTGAAGAGTCTCCAGATTCTTTTGCAGTATCTGGTTGAAAATCGAGGGCTTTCTGCATACCCTTGAGAAACTCAACACCATGATAGAACCCTATTTTGGAACTGTCATGGTGCAATGGAATGGAAAAGAATGCTTGGCACAGGTCGATGATGGTAAACCACTCAGCATCACAAGGAATATGGAACAATTTTACATCTGGATTTGGTGCCTCACGACAACACTGGAAAATGATATTACAAATCTTTTGCAGGTCTTGGCTGACTTGCCACTTTTTATTTGGTGTCTGTATCCCCATGATGGAGGAATTGCAAGGACTACCTAAAATCTCCTTTAAAATGCCCTGCTCTAACATGGATTCAATTACAGGGGTTATTCCAGCCACCGCCTGAAGTGAGAAGTTATACTGGGACATTCAAGGAAACTCTGGATTTTAATTTATTGTAATCTTTACAGGTTCAACACCTTTAATCAAGCCAGTGTCAGACTTCCTCCTTCATAGAGTCCTTTAAGTCTGGTGGTAGGTCTTCTTTTGTCAAAACTGGGAACAGTCCAATGACTGGCTTTTGGGTGCTCAGCTTAAAGTCTGCAGTCTCATCATGTGTTTGAAGCTCTGCACCATCCAGTGTGCAGTAAATTACACAATTCAATATGCACAAAAGATCTCTACCTAATAGGTCAACTTGACTTGTGCCACATATCACAAATTGATGGTCCTCTTCAAGGGGACATGTCTTCTCAAGGACTTTAACTGATACAGAATTTACAATTTGCTTAAGTGTAGTGCCTACAACTTGGATTCTTTTCCCCAAGAGATACCCCGTGGTGGTGTAGGGCAGTGTTCCCATTGTACATAGTAAAATGCTGCATGTGGAGTACTTGCTTTATGCAAGAAGTGGTGACCATAATGTTGAAAACAGAAACATTTTTCATAGTTTGTCAGATACATTTCCTCAGAGTTAAAAACAGTGGAATACTCAAGATCTTCTCGCATTTCGTGCACTGTATCAATGTCCTAATCATTGGACACAGTACTAGGGGTGATAATATTATTTAAAGAAATGCAGATTACATATGGTATTTGCAAAAGTTCCGTCAGCCCAAATATGTCATGCAATACCCTATCCCAAACAATTCCATCAGGAACTGGAACAGCAAAAATGTTCACCAGGGAAAGGTCTCTTCGTGTTTTGTGTGATGAAGAATGAGGACTTAAAACTAATTCACCAATTGAACAGCAGAGCGTTCCGGGTGATAGTGTACATTTGGAAGCAGAAAAAAGACTCTCACAAAATCAATCCAAAGAACAAGGAAACGTAATGAGATTGTAGTCCACAGATATAGCCATGGGGGAACAAAGTCTGTCATCTTCGACCAAAATTAGAATTCACGCAATCTACCTTGGAGAGGTGGAGGCAGCTCAGATGAATCCGAAGAGAAGTCATCAAAACCGATAAAGTAGCCAGAGGCTGCTTGATCTATTTTGGGCAGCTCTGGAGGCTGTGTAGAACTCGCAGTTGACTTGAATTGTGGTACATTGACGTAGACCCCATCCGTGTCAGATTTCCGAATATGAAATTTGTGTTTCTGTAAAAGTTGTTTGTATAGTAGTTGTTGATTTAGCAGGTAGAAGAAATACTTATTTATTTGTTATCCACAGCCGGGGAGTAGAAGCTTCATTGCTGATCAAAGCTTCCAATGTGACCTCCTGTATAGTAGTGAGAGGAGACAGATAACTACTCAGGATCCCACGGGGCCTACTGTGTAGAACTGGCCACATGATGCAGTTTGATGAAATCTATTGACATAAATCTCTTGTTTTTGCTACCAGCAAGGTAAAAGTGCAGTTCTGATACCTTCAACAACAAGTACAGGCAGTGGCGGCTCGCACAGGTAAAGCTGTGGGGTGGTGAGGCGGGTGCGGGGCAGGGTGGCGGCTGGTAGTGGAGTTCGACATACGACGGGAAAGGTGAAAGTAAAGAGGTAATTAAATAAAACCACTTACCTTGTGCTCGCCGGTTCAGCGATGCGGTGAGAGCAAGGTAAGTGGTTTTATTTATTTATTTCTTTACTTTCATATTTCCCGTCATATGTCGAACTCCACTACCACCCACCCCGCCCCCCGTCCCGCCTCCGCCCCCACGTTACCTGTGCGAGCCGCCCCTGAGTACAGGTAAAGGCGCTCTGTAAGATGGCCAAATTCTTCTTGACCACTATTTTTCCTGGACCAGTTTACCAATCTTGGGGATCCAACCAGGAGTTGCTGGAGCTTTCTTTCTCATGCAGTTTCCACCAATCATTAGGAGCTGCGTGTTTGTGGACGACATAAACTTAGGATGGTGCCAGACTAATTCCATGCTCCCCCTTAGGATATGTTGTCCTTTTTACCAGCTAGCTCGCAGTGCCACTGTTAGCTCCCTTAACCTAAACACAGAGCAAACAGTTCTGGCAACCACTGAACGTGTCAACTGTTCCTTCAGGAACCGTGGTGACAGACTTCAAACTTTCGCTCAATCACTTGTGCTTTCTTTTGCTCAGAGAAATATACAAAGAATACATAGAGGGGCGTTTTCAATATTTATTGAACCAGAGTGACTCTTGTATAAAATATGTGGGCTGCGATGATTAAAAGACAGAAGCAGATAAAAGTTACAATGAGTGTCAAAACAGAAAATAAAACAAAGAGTTCCACCAACTTGTTGAGACAGGTTGTAACAACCAAGTGTATACCTACGATGCTAACCTTAACCTATATGTCTAGGGTGAAAATATGGTTTGCCCAGGAACCCCCCATCTGGATGTTCTAAGCCCTTTACCTGATGGGTAAGAGTGTACGACCCTGTCTTGGTCACGAACTGGACACCCCTCACAGAGATGTCAGTAAGTTGCTAGGTGAAAGCTTCAACATGCAGGGACCCCTCAAGCTCAGCAGAAGTGTCTCCCCTGATTTTGTTAGGGAACAAAAGGCTATATATAGAAAATGGCATCCTTGCCTCGGGTCGAGATTATAATCGGGTAGCCATTGTTTGTGTTTTAGAGATAGCTGCATCACCATATGGATGTAATAATAAAACACATTTGTATTACGTACATGATAGGCCTTTCACCAAATGCCAAGGCAGTGTGATAGGATTCTCACGAAGTGTTCTGTGTCAGCAAGGTTGGTGTTTCTGCGAAACCAATCCAAGCATCACCCATGTAAGATGTGTGTCAAATGTTAATGTGGCAAAGAAAAGGCAACTTTAGGAAGAAGAATTTATGTATGTGCAAGAATTATACTAATTCATATCAGGCCTAACTCGGGCACATGACACCTTCACTTTTCCAGTAGTGGTGTGTTTTACTTGGAAATTGCTCTTTGTCCTGTAAGCTATTCAGTTCCTGTAAAACAACCAATCATTCATTGATGTCAAATTGTGTTTCAGCTGCCACTGTGCTGGGACAGTCGGGGTCAGGTACCCACATATTAACCAGAAACAGGATTTTCTAGGCAGATTGTTGAGTGCTCTCTCAACCCCATACAGATGATGGACCCAACTGTGGCCAGAGCCTTGTACCCTACCTGAGTAGGAATGCTTTAAGTACCGGTTCTTCCTCTCCACTACCATATTTACCTCAGGATGATCGGGGGAGGAGTACCGCATGGCCACACCCAATTTTCCCATGGTGTCTGTGTAAGCCTTAGAGGCGAACTCCGGCCTCTGGTCCGAATAGAATGTGCCAACTGCGTACGTCTCATAAAGACTTGAATCTTTGATAACAATTCAGGCATCAACTGATTGCTGTGGCCACACTCACAGGAATCAAGAGCAGGAACCCACTGCAACCAAGATGTATTTGTAAGCCCCATTCTGATTGTGAAGGGCCGCAGTGGTCCAGAGAAATACAAGTGAGTGGCTTATTTGAGAACGAAAGAGCTGTCTGTGCTGGATGTGCTATGGTGGAACCCTTCATCTGCTGGCAGATGTTGCATTTAAGGACAAAGGGGCACATGCATCAAAGGTTTTTGCGATCGCAAACGGTGCGAATCGCAAAAATCGGCCGTTTGCGATCGCAAATTGGCCTTTGGAGATGCATGAAAGTGTTTCCTATGCGCAATTTAAGAATTCGCAATTAATTGCGAATTCCTAATTGCGATTGCATTAAGGAATCGCAATTTGCGATTCCTTAAATGCAATGCTAGAAGCACTTTCAAATAGCGATTTCGCTATTTGGGACCGCAAATTACAGACAAATCAAACTTGTCTGTAATTTGCAATACCTTCGAAAAATGCTCTAAAATGCATTTTTTTAAGTTTTAGGTTACACACACACATGCCCTTGGGGCATGTGTGTGCGCAACATGGGTGCACATCACAATTTCAGGGTGCAACAGGGTGTCATTTTGACACCCTGGCACCCTTGAAATTGCATTCTCAATTTGCGATTCTCTAATTGCGAATCGCTAATTGAGAATGTATTCCAATTCATTCCTATGGGCCTCTAGGCCCATAGGAATTAATGGGAGGTATTCCTTAATTGCGACTCGCAATTAGCGAGTCGCAATTAAGGAATGTTTAGGAATCGCTATTTTTATAGCGATTCCTACATGCATAGGCTTTTGCGATTCCTTAATTGCGATTCCTTAATAATCGCAATTAAGGAATCGCAAAGCCTACCTTGATGCATGTGCCCCATAGTCCCTAGTCTGTATAGATCTGGCTACAAATAGCGTTGCTGCAAAAGTGAAATTGTAGCCGTCACCCTTGCGTGTGCAGATGCTAGTCCCTCATGTGCTGCTAGGATCAAACCTAGCCTGTGATCTGAATTTAGTATCACTCTATATCCCCCACAGGAATTTGAGTAAATGGTCTATTTTTCGCACTTCACTGGTAGGAGTACTTTGCTGGAAAGCCTTTCGGCAAGGAGGTTGTAGTGTTGACAAACATCATAATGTGTCTATCTACTCTCGTACTGGAACAAGTAAATGCAGTGACATCAGCAGTTTGCACTATTGATTTTGCAGCTTTCTCAGCCATAGAATTCCCTGCAATGTGTATTCCTACACGTTGATGACTCAAGGTGTGTATCACATAAGTCCGTGGCAAGCAGTCTTTCAGCTTAGCCACTTGTCCCCAAAGCATTTTGTGCTTTGTGGTGTACCCTTTGGAATCTCTGAATCCATTCTGGCTCCAGTAATTTAGATACTCTTTATAAGACTGGACAAAATAATACAAATACCACACAATGAGTGTGGGGAATCCGGGATCCAAATTCTCCATATTCTCAAGTGCCAGAAATAGAGCTCTGAGTTTTGCCAGCTGCGCTGTTCTTTTTAGGTTGGAATTCACCATCCTGGAATCTGTGGAATCTGCCCTTAATAGCAGTGCACGCTGCAGAGTATTGCTGTTTAGTCCACACAGCAGGCTGTGTGGAACCATGAGTATAGATTATGTAATCATACTGATCAAGAGGCATGATTTCATTAGGCAGAGGGTATTCATTTTCCTTTGCAGATATGCTTGTGTTTATAGTGTGCAATCAAATCTGCACTGTGAGAGTGTTGGCCCACTGTATCCATCTTGAATGTAATGCTTTAGCATTGGGAATGCTTGCTTTTGTGACAGTCTCTAAGGCCAGCACAGGAGTCACAACAATTATTCGCTTCCCCTGAGCCAATGCTTTCTCTCTCTCACCACAGCAGTCTGTACCATTGTCAGAATCTTTTCAGTAGGTGCAAAACACATCTCAGCATTCGTGTATAAATGCGATTTTTATGCAATCGGTACAGTTTCACCTTCATTGAATGTAATGTAGTTATATCCTGATGCCCTGCAATGACATGGATCACCAAGTTTGTTGTGTTAATACATATGTGCAAGTGTTTTGAAGCTAGAATGCCAACCTGTACTGAAAGTAAAATCTGTGTGTGTTGTCCAGTGTGTGCTTGAAAAATCTGGACGAATCAAGAGTTAAAATGGTTTAACCCATTGTGCATAATCTAGAATGTAAGGACGGGCAATTTCTGTGACTTCTACCCCTTACCTCCCATGTGTTCCCATGAGGATCAGGGTCAAAGCTGATTTGCATATGACTGGGTCCAAACTGGGGTGGCATGGTGGGCAAAAAACAATGGATTGTGATGCGGCCTTGAGCAATCGGCAGTGGCTGAGATTAATTAAAGCATTTCATCCATTACTTTATTTCTTGATGCCCTCTATACCAATCAGCTCTAAGAAGAGTTGCCAACCAGATTTTGAGAGGTAAATGCCCCGGCATCTGGTATTTTTTTTGTCCATTTAATAGGGATGGTCTCTATGAACCTTCGAGCTACCCCTGTGTCCATAGCAATGTTGATGATTTTGATTTTCCCTGCTTGATCTCATATCCTGGTGTCCTCTTAAAATCATCATCCTTGCTTAGTAAAGTCAAGTGGACATGGAGATTTGTGGATCTTGTTAGAACAACATTATCTGCAAATAAGCTGGGTGTTCTCTAAACTGTATCCCCCTCACCTCATTGTTTTGGTTGCTTATTCTGCAATTGAGAAAGCAAATGAGAGAGGGCAATACAGGTATCCCTAACTCGCATCCCACTTCAGCTCTATCAATTCCCATCTTTGCCCATTTAAAATCACCCCTGGCTTGTGCATGTGTAATTTGACAGTAACCACCTTTGATATCTTGGTCCTGTGCCAAGGAAAATCTCTCTCATGAAATCCCAGATCCCCCTTTTTTTCTGCATTGAATGCTAATTATTATTAAGATCTTTAAAAATATAAATCTATAGCATACATGAGAGATTCAGCTCGAAAACACACACACTGTAATAGAGTGCTTCACACATCATTAAAAAATAGTGCCTGAAAACCAAGCAGTGGAAGCAGGGAAGCCAGCCAGCCAATGAGATTGTGAAAAGGAAATGCTCCATGGGACAGGCAAACACAAGATTGGCAATATGGGACATGAATAAGAAGCAGGCAAATCAGCATGACTAGGCAAGCCAGCCAATAGTAAGTAATGGATGGGCTCCAAGCTCCTCCATTTTCTTGGTTAGCTACTATTTGCCTGGCAACAATATAGTGCATGCGCTGTCCAGTAGGCTTAGCCTAAAAATCTTTAGAAGTCAGATATTAAGTAGGTACTTTAACTGATTGCTGCTGTTTCTCTTATGCATTTCAGGGTAGCCTCGCTTTTTTTTCATTAATGTCTTTAATAAGATGACAAAAGAGAAAATGTATCAGGGGGCTGGTGTTACTATACAATTAACAGAACCGTTGAGCAACAATGGCAAGAAATTCCACTCAAGCAATGTAAGTAGCAAAATATTGTGGTTCATATTTTTATCATTAAGTGAGTGCTTAAACGTTTCCGCTCGTATTGCACATTTCTATCGGGTCAGCATGGCACGAATACTTTTTCATTCGGGACCACCTCTCTATTAATGCATTGATTCCCACTTGTGGTTTACTCTCGCATCGTATTTAAAATGCTTGTCGATAGAAGCAGCACTAAAATTGATCGTATTGTTATGTGGGCATATATTTGGATTTCCCCCAAATCCGCTGCAATTTTTGGATACAACAGTGCACTACCTTGAAGGTGCTTCATCTTTGTATAATACCCATGAACAGGCGCTATTTGTGTTGAAAAAGCCTGTTGTTTGTTTAATTACAGATTGTTGAAAAATCAGATGCTTCATGTAATATATCAGTTGATACTATGCCAGGCAACTGATCCTCAGTCCTGATGATGATCCCATATTTTTTACGAGATCGAAACGTCGTCGACATACACTCTGACCCTGTACACTATGCTTTGTAGTATTTTTGTTTTGGGTGCAGTAGTGATTTGCTTTTTTTAAGAAGTGACCTAAAGGTGTTATATTAATGTTGGTCACTGTTTGCTTGCCTGTATATGTTTATATGTCTTTTATTGTCAGTTTGTAACACCTGGTTTTCTGTGCATTATTGTTTTTTTGCTCATTGTTTGTTTCAGTTCATTGTTTGTTTGTTCTCTTGATCTTTGGTTTTTGAAATTATTCCGGCTGGGGTAATTCAAATTTTTGATCGAATTGTGGTAATAAAATTGAAAACTCTGATCATTGAATCTGTTTATGGAACTGATTTTTGTATCCAGAACAATTGTATTTCATTTTCTGTTAAGGGGCCGTTGTCTCTAGAATTAAACATTTCCGCTCAGCACATTCTAGCTTCCAAAGAAAGAGTTAAATTCTTAATTTCTCTTTAGTGTGTAGAAACCAAGTGAGTGCATTTATGTGAACTACAAGGAAAACATGGGAGTAAGACTCCAGTCAAGCTAGCTTTGTCACTGGCTCAAAACAGAAACCAAAATAAAAGAGGTGAGACGTCCTTGCCTCACAGTCATGTTAAAAAAAAAGAATGCATGGCTCTGCTTTTTAGTAAGATTGCAACCATCTGATGCCCAAAGAGAGTATCTGTCGATTTTATAAAGCATCTGTAAAAGCACAATGGCTTATGAGCTGTTATAAATTCTTCAGGAACCTCTTTTCAACTTCGTTTTTCTGTTGACAGCAACCATAGTCTGGCTCTGTTCATGAGTTTTTAGGACGAGCATCAGTGCGCATGCGCTGTATGCAAGACCTGCTGTAATCACTCGTACTGAGTGTAATCCCGCCTGCTTTTGTAATTGGTTTACTCCTGCGTCGCTTTTATTTCCTGGCATTTTATTTGTTAGTGCTCTAATACATCATTTCTGGTTTTACGCGAGGAGCACCAGTAAATGACGGTTTCCCTACACTCATAAGTGTTGTGTGTTCTTTAAGGACTACTTGTTTAATTTCATGCTAGTGTGTGGCACGGCGTGCTTTCACTTTAATTATGGTAGCTGCTGCTTGCTTTTGTTTACACGCGGCGCGCTTTGAAGTATGGCTTCACGTGTTTCTAAAAAGTGTGTGGCATGGCTCACTTTCGCTTTTTTTAATTAGTGTGTGGCACGGCGCACTTTCACTTAAAGTATGGTAGCTGCCCCCATCATTAGCTTGCTGCAAACATATCATCTCTGAGGCCCGTTTATTTTTGAGGGGGCGTTTTGACCTGAAGTGTTTCTGCAGTAACACCTCTACACATGCAAGCACATGCTGCTCAATAGCACAGTTCTGGGAAATCTCTCTATTGAAGAGTTCAGCTGCTACGAGGCTTCCTGTTGAGGATCTTGCACTACATGTAAGGTAAGGCTTTGTTTTTACCTCTTAGTGCATACTTCTATAGTTTTTACAATATAGCGCAACCTCGATCCGAAAGTGTTATAGCGCTTTACAGGCGCACCAGTTACATTACGCAAGGCCATGTATTGTTTATAGTCGGCTGCTCCGGCTATAACATCACATCTCAGGTAGAGGGAGGCAGCAGCCACACGAAAGCTCCTTTCTTTTACAGCCCACTGCTTTCAGTTATGTCACTTCAACTGAGGTGAGGGAGGCTTAGTGCACAAGTCGAGGGTGGTCAGAGACCTGCTCCATAATTGTTAAGGGGGGGCTGTCTCCCTTTGCCCGATCCTGAAGGAACCTCAGACATCGTCCTTTTTTGAAATAATTATTTGTTTTTTAAAATCCGTGCTGTCACCTTTACATTTTCATTACTATTCCCAAGGGCACACGTATGCCTTAGTGTGTACTCACAAACACTCCTTCTCCTATCTAACCTATACACTCATCCCACCTTCCGTTTTCATAAACTCGTATTAAAGGACCATTATTAACTCCTGTTAACTTAATCTACTTCAAATAAATGTGAGAATATGCATGGAACAGTTTCCTGAGTGCACAACACTAATCCAAATAACCATCATTGGCTTATAGCTTGCAGACTAACCATTAACTTTAGAATTCAGATAGTGGGCGACCTGACGTAAAGCCTTAACTCCTTATCAGGGATAGTAAGCGCTATATAAATGCAATCATAGTTCAATGCAATATTTGCAATGGGTGCACAGTGTTTTCACCCACCATGCAACATTTTCCTTCTCCTCGCGAAAAGCCCAGGGTGGGGTTAACTAAGAGAGGATCTGCCCAGGATTTACCCATTCATTTCTTAGTAATGTTGAAAAAGTGATGTTTTCGTTTTATGTTATTAAAAGTAACAGCAGGAACCAAATATATAACGCTAAAACATTGACTCTTTACAAAATATACACCAACCCTATTTTATTTTCTCAAAGAAAACTGTAGTTTTTGAATGTGACAAAGAAGTGCTTTTGAAAATTTCACTTTGAGTCATTTTCTAAAGTAAAGTACCCTTGGTGTTTGAAAAACAAACACATGATTTACAAGAAGTAAAATAAATAAAAACATGTTCTTTTAACATTTCTTTGAGCTGCCTTCTGCTCGTCACAATGAGGTCCCTGGACATAATAACGATGTCAAGGTAAATTAGTGATCTGCATATCTAAAGTAGTAGTAAGCCTTAATACACAAGCCTTCTGTGGCAGGACCGGTTACTCTCCCAGTTCTACACTGATAGGCATTACTTTTGCACACCAATGGTTACATGATGTCCATCATCTCCCCTCAACAGGAGGTGCCTCTGCAGAAAAGCTAGGTGAGCAGCCTTAAAGAGCTTGTGTACTGCTAAGGCAACCTTGTCGCCCTCATCCAAAACCGCGTATTATTTGAAGTAAGTAACAAGCAAAAAGTAAGTTCTGCTGTCTTAGCCCTGCTGTTCCCTATGCGCTTCTACTTTCACGTACCCAATGTTCGGTGCAAAGAGCAAGCAAGTTCATTAGCCTGTACTTACACCTTCACATGGCAAGTTTTCCA
Source organism: Calotriton arnoldi (assembly GCA_963921515.1). NCBI lineage: Eukaryota > Metazoa > Chordata > Amphibia > Caudata > Salamandridae > Calotriton > Calotriton arnoldi. The sequence continues at coordinate 445,132 of CAWUFW010007624.1, read as the reverse complement.
AAGTTGTCTTAAGGCCATTTAACTTGTAGCTGCTCTGTGTCTGTTTTCGTGTGATTTTTATTTTTTTACAGCTGGAGGGCAGGAATTGCCAATATCTGCCTTAGCTTCATAAAATGCTCTCGGGTTGCAGGCAAAAATCAATAGGCGGTAGCGCTACTGAAAAAGCATTAACCTACTACCTCTTAAACAGGTCACGTTGGAATGTATGGGGTGGTCACCATCAGCTTTGCATGCAATGGTGGTGGTCTAGTTTCTAAAGGCTTTAATGTTTTGCCCCATGGATGTCAATCTCAGATGAGTGTTTGAACTCTGGTTTGAGATGTTTTAATGGTTGGTTTTCCAAAATGTGTTTAGTGGCATTTATTGCTAAACATGGTTTCTCAAGAAAAGAGTATGGGGTCATGGAGCACCTAGTAGATATGTGAAGTGTTTCCCTGTGCTCTTAAAGGAATCTGGCTGCCCTATTGTTGCTTTTTTTCCAAGCGTTTGTATGAACATTACAAGTACCAGTAACCAGTAAGTAACGATTGAACAATGTTGCATTTACAAGTGCTATAAACATTCTTGAAATTCTCTAGATAGCAACAACCACCTCTGGACCAGTGTTTCACTCGCACTTAATCTCTAAGGCTGAGTTTCAGAATTATTTGTCAGTTATTAAAAGTATTGTCCATCAGGCAGGATGACTACTCTCGCTGATGCAGTGAATGTTAGATGGCTTGTTGCTCCTGTGGCCTGACAGGAAAAGTATTCAATTTTGTTTCACTCCATCAATTTGTCAGCTCTTGAGAAAAATAACAGCAAGTTTCATGGACAACCCAAATGCCTTTTATTTATCTGTTTTAAAAACAACACCTAAATAAAAGGCATTGTTGTTTACTATGCCAATTGCTCAAACTCTGGTAAATGCTAGACCTATTGCATTGCAAATGCTTGTTATTTATCCAGTGGCTTGAATTACATTGTGAGTGGCTTTGGAAATCAGTGGCTCTCTGTAATGATAACAATAATAAAAGTAATATTAACGGTAGCAACATATAATATATTGTATCCTCGAGCTATTTTGAGACCAAATGAAGACAGGAGGTTGTAAGTTGAATGCCTTACCGAGGTCAAGCAACTGCAAGGTGACCGGCAATATATTCTTTTTAATGTACATTTGAGGGTATGTTAGTCAATATAACATGTGCATTGTTTATCCTTCCATCAGATGTGTTTGGGAAGGTGTGAGTCATTCATCTAGTACAGTTTTTCTTCTTTTTACCTTTAGATTCTGAGAATAGTGTTTTTGTTGTGTCCTAACATTCAAAATTTCGTGTCCCAAAATCCAAAGCAACAATTGGGCTAGGATCCAGTATTTACACTTTGTAGCTTACATATTCATACTTAATGAAGGCTATCTACAGACTTCACCATTGTTGCTGTGTAGTGGAGTGTGAGCAGACAGCAGCTTCATGCAAGGACAGGTGTTGTACGGCTTGTACCTTCTTGATAAAACTATGCGTTCATCGGGCAACATAAACGTCAGGATTGTGCCAGACTGATTCTGCACACACCCTCTGGATATGTTGGCCTGTGTCTCTGCTAGCCTACAGTTCAACATCTGTATCCCTAACCCTACAGGGTAACAAATGTGTATGCAACCTTAGAACATGACAACCCTGATCCCCCAAGGAAATTGTGGCAACAGATCTAGAACCTTTTCGTTTGGACTCTCATGCATACCCAAAGAAATACACAGGAAATGCTCAACAAGGCATTTCAATATTAATTGATGCATTGTGATTCTTGCATAAAATATGTGCGCTGCGAATATCATTAGAATGAAACAGATTAGTGTGATTAGCATTATGAGAACAGTGAAAAAGATGATCATTTTCACCATGGTGCTAAAGCAGTGAATATATTTGGGCATATAAGAACTGTATATAGTGTACTCTACCTAGCGCTCCCTAACCTAGTCTTGCCTAGGGTGGGTGATCTGCCAAATTCCTTCCTAGGTGGTCTTACTCCCCATTACCTGTGGGTCAGTGTCATCAGGCTGTCCGTCTTGGTGTAGAGCCGGGCATCCCTTGTGTCAGTAATCAGGAATCAGCTGAGCTGGAAGTGGAAGTGGTTCTCTATATATAATAAACAGTCCCCATGAGGCTATGTTGCAATACCTGTCAGGCCGCAATTGTTTATTCTAGTTGGATAGTGTCGTCGCCTACCGGAAAACAGCATAAATAATTTTTGCGCAGTGAGCTTTATCCTTTGTATTGAATGTTTAAGGTGTCGTGATAGTGTGCCTTCAAAATGGAAATGTAAGCAATGCAGTTCAGAGAATGTTATCCTGCATGGTCACACACGCAAATGTATGTCAAAAGTCATCGTGTTGAAAAGAGAAGGCAACTTAAGAAACGTGAGCATGTAAATGGTAGTGTTACTAACCGGGCCTATCCTGAGCACGTGACACCTGCAGAACATGTGCAAGATAGCGGAACACTCCTAAAAAATGCTGGAGTGAGCACAGGCTGATTGTTGACTTACCTGGCTTTTGCCATTTAACAAGTCAATTTTTCCTCCTCCCACCAGTTGTCCATGGGTCTGTGTGAGTCATTCATCCAGTACTATTTATGGATTGTGTTATGTTATGTTAAGAGGATTTGTATAGCACACTTATTACCCAAGGGGGTATTCAGGTGCTAGAGAAGATGTGTAGGCCAATGGGATCTCTCAGGTGAACAGCCAGGACTTCAGTTCCTTGCAGAACTCGAATAGAGATAGGGAGGTGCTGATGTGATGGGGAAGGTTGTTCCAGGTTTTGACGGTAATGTAGGAAAAAGAGCGTCCTCCTGTTTTGTTTCAGCAGATGCGTGGTATCTGTGCGAGCCAGAGTGTGGCTGCCCTCAATTGCCTAGTTGAATTGTGGAGGTTGAGGCGGTGGTTGAGGTAGGCTTTTCTGGCATTGCGGAGGACCTTGCGTGGATGAACAGTTTGAATTGGCAGTGCTTCTGGATGGGTAGCCAGTATAGCTCTCTGAGGTGGGGCATGGTGTATGCGCTGCGTGGAATGTCGAGGATGAGTCTGGCAGAGACATTCTGGGCAGTCTGAAGCCTTTGTATGAGTTGTTTTGAGATACCGGCATAGAGTGTGTGTTGATGTAGTCCAGTCTGCTGGTAATGAGTGCCTGGGTGACCATGCGTCTGGTGTTTGTGGGAGCCATTTGAATATCTTGCGGAGCATATGTAGGATGAGGAAAAAAGAAGAGGTTATGCATTCACCTGTTTGGTCATCGTGAGTTTGTCGTCCAAGATGATTCTGAGGTTTCTGACATGGTCTGTGGGGGTGGGTGTGGGTCCCTGTTCAGTTCATCTGGCCACCAGAAGGAGTCTCATGAAGTGCTCTTGTTCCCAAAAATCAGGAATTCCATTTGGTCAGTACTGAGTTTTAGGCAGTTCTGCTTCATCCAGTTTGTCACACTTGATGTGCAGGTTATGAAGTTGGTCTTCGTGGTGTGGTTGTTGTCTGTGAGGGAGAGGATGAGCTGCGTGCCATCTGCTTAGGAGCCAGTGTTGATTTTGTGAGATCTTATGACATGGGCGAATGTTGCCATGTAGACGTTGAAGAGGGTAGGGCTCAGCAATGACCCTTGAGGGACTCCGCACATTAGGTTTTTTGGTTTGGAGGTGTACAGCGGGAGTCTGACTCATTAGGTTCTGTTGGAGAGGAAGGGGACAAGCCATCTCAGGGTGGGTCCTTGTATTTTGGAGTTGTGGAGTCTTGAGACGATGGTGCCATGGGAGACAGTGTGGAAGGCCATGGAGAGGTCAAGCAGGACGAGAACTGTTGCTTTCCCTTTGGCCATGGTGATCCAGCTGTCATCATTTGCTGCAATGAGGGTGAAATCCAAGCTGTGTTTACTGTAGAGACCTGACTGAGTGAAGTTTAGGGGATGGTGCTGTTTTAGATGGTTGGAGAGTTGCATGTTGAGGGCTTTTTCCATTACTTTGGATCGGAAGGGTAGGAGTGAGATGGGTCTTTAGTTGCTGAGCTCTTCTGGGTCTGCTGAAGGTTTCTTCAGGAGAGCTGTGATCTCTGCGTGTTTCCAGTTGTCTGGGAAGGTTCTGCTATGGATGGAGGCATTGATGATGGTGGTGAGGTTGGAGCTAATCAGGTTACTCCTATGTTGTAGATGTCATGGGGGAAGAGTGCAGCGGAGGCTCCTGAGTGAATTGTTTTCATGATTTTGGTGGGGTCTTCCAGTGTGAGGGTTCTCCAGTTTGTTAACTGGTGGTCAAACTTGGTAGTGGTAGGCAGCTGTTTGATGAAGTCTTATGTCATGTGTCATTTGTTGGGGGGTCGAAGTTGCTATAGATCCTGAGAATTTTGTTGGAAAAGAAGTCGGAGAAGTTGTTCCAGAGCTCCTGGGATGGGGTGATGGTGCTGGTGACTGCTGAAGGGTTGGAGAATTCTTTGACAATGTTGAAGAGCTCTTTGCAGTTGTTGGAGCTGGTTTCTAGTCTCAGTGCAAGGGCTGCTTCCCTGGCCTCTTTGATTTCTAGGAATGACATGGTTAGCAGAGCCCAGGAAACCTTCAGAGTCAGTAACAACCAGCATCAGTCAAAAAACTGGGGATAATCAAGGCTAAAAGTATGATTCTCCTACACTTCTCAAAACTATTTTCACTGTAGCAGGGTTGGATGTTACATAGGAAAGCACTGAGATGCAATATTAAATACTAACACTGTATCTTGGGAATTGTACTAGCTAGAAAATTATTTAAACAACTATTTTTAATAGTTATTAAAAATCCAACTAATGGTGAAGTCATATTTTTTTCTCTAGAAAATTACCTTTTGCCCATTAAAATTCACTTGAAGCAAAATCTGCAATTGGCTCTTCTACTTTTACCAGCCAGTAATTAGCATTTCAGTAGGGCTGAATAAGGTGTCAACTTGCTCCCATGACAGAGACAAAAAGCCTTGGGTGTGGGGGGGTGTTGTTGTGTCCTTGACATGATGGTCTGTGGGCTGGGCACAAAAAGGACTTGAATAACTTTAAAAGGCCTAACCTGTCACAAGCAAATGTAGCCTACATAGAGGCCTGCACCCTTCTGTTGTCTCCTGAGCCAGTCAGGCCCCAATCAAACAGGCCTCTTTTGACATTACAGTGTCACAGCCTGTTTGTTAGGTCTGCTGGGTGTACATATAACATTTGGGGTACCCTTCAAAGGGGGAAAACAGAATGCCAAAACAATTTGTGGGTATCCACTGCCTGGTTTCTGAAAGCTCTGCTTTGTTATATCAGATCTCTGCCTCTGTGGTTGTTGTGGGTACAGGGACTGCCGAAAACTGGTTTTTAGGTGTGGGAGAATAACAGGATTACCTTAGTGCACTCCCTATCACACTTCTAGACCCAGAGCCCATGTTTAGTGTGGCCGAAGACTTCAGCCATCTAGAAAATGACCAAAGTGGGTAGAGTTAGCCCCAGGAACCTTAACCCCATTGTTTAGGGCATCCTCAGGGGCCATTTCCAGCCACCAGCTCGTGCCAGGCATAAATTTGGCATCTCCAGGCAGCCACTTCAGAACCCTCCTGGACCTGAGGAAGATCAGAAGAGGACTGAATGTGCTGTTTGCAACCTGAAGGAAGCCCTGGAAGATTGCACCTGCTCTCTCTCTTGTACCTAGGACAAAGAAATGGACTCCAGGCTGACCTCCTGTTCAAGGTACCGGGTTACAACAAGCTACAAGAGGCCTTTTTTGCAACTGCCCAACTGATCACTGGTAACTGATCACTACAACTGGACCTGGACTAGACTCTGCTTGCCACCCTGTGAGTCTCCAAGTGCCTCCCCTCAGGTACTGAGGGGGACTTTAGAAGTGTACACCTGTAGTGGATTGGGACTTGAAGGACTAAAGTGAAAAGGTATAGTCTTTGACCAAGATGAACCTGATTGGAGTACCTACAAGTGCTTTACTGCGTTCAGTGTCAAATTGTGCCTAGTTCCTGTTCCATAGCGACCATTGACTATCATTGCCACAGTGTGCTTCTTGGAGCTATTTCTACTTAAAGCTGTAAAAAATCATATCTCTGTTTTCCCGTATTAGGTTCTTTGTTATTTTGGTGTCATTTTGATGATTATATTTTACCCTATCTTTCTTATTTGTTTTGGGACCTTTATTGTTTTGCATTTCGACTTTATTACTGCAAAAATACTCTACACATTGCCTTTAAGTTATATCTGGTGGTCTGTGCCTTAGCTACCAGTGGATTGGGCTCAGGTTTATTTAGTGAATTTAGTGGTTCACCCTGACTAGGACTGAGATTTTTACTTGAGGTGGATACTTTCTCTCTCAATTAGCAACTCAGTTTCTTACAATTATGAAATTCCATCCAATGAAGGCAAGAAACATAGAGACGTAACCTAAGCAGGACATTTATCCTAGCCAGTTGTATTGTTGGCTACCCATTTCTCCTGTTGAGCCCATACAGCATTTGTTCTGGCGTCCTGTAATTAGTGCATAGCCAGGGCTTCCCCTCTGCAGGTTGTGGATGGATCCTACAGAGCTTTTATCCCATACACGTGTAGCCAATGCATGCATTGGGCAACCCCCACCCTCCCCCTCCCACCTCCATTTTCCATGGTGGACCATATAGACATTGTCTTGCTATCCAGTAATGTGTGCATTATGTGGGCTCTTGCACCTGAACTGACCATACTGAATATTTAGCCTGGCTGCCTTTTACCAGTGCATCCCCATGGGCTAACCCTCAGTTGCTCCTGGGGGATCCTCTGAAAGTCTAAAATCTGACTGGCAGATTTTCATAAAGTGGGGGTGTGCATATTGATGGGGGTGTGGCTTTGCATTCTAGGGTAAAAGACTTGTGTGAACATCAGGTAACAATCAACTAAATAGGGTATGCAGCAAGGAAAAAGAAAGGGAGGCGTAGAAAAGCAGGTGTATGGGTAGGAGTGTGAACAGGAGCCAATGTAGAACAAGATTTCAACTTTGGTTGGCATTGGATAAAACCTCCATAGCAAAGGTTGGTGCATTTTCACCTCTGGTAAGCATTTAATAACTTAGGAATTTTAACCTTTAAAACCAACGCTGTCTTATTGATTGGTCAGTGACAGATACGTTCTATTGAGTAATCCATTGGAGACTAAGGGGCCGATTCCGATCTCGGTCGGAGGCGCACCCAATACTATTCGGTCGGGAAAAAAGCCATGCGAAAGCCTGTTTCCCGACCGAACCGTACGCTGGTCCGGCCGAGCGAGTACGATGCGACTCGCCGACCGACTCGTCCGGGCGACCCGACCGCTCCGACCGACTCGTACCCGGATCGTACCGCTCCGACCGACTCGCTCGGACCCGAGTCGCACCGCGCAATGGAGACGTTTTCCGGCCGGGTAAGTACGATGCGCACCTCGACCGCTCCGACCGACTCGCGCCGTCCGACTCGAACTCGCTGTCGGAGCCGTACTTTGGGGGTCCGTGTCGGACCCCCTGTACGCGTACCCATGCGAGGCGCACACAGGGGGACCCATGGGTCCCCCTACCTGTGCGTGTACGCCGCGGAGCGCTCGCGGCGTACTCGCTGTAGGGGGCGCCCTTGTCCGCCTCGCACCCATTGAGGCAATGGGAGCCCGCGTACGCGTTGTACGACCGGCTCCCATTGAGTTCAATGGGAGTCCGACCGACTCGTGTCCGATAACATACGGACGCATCGTACTCGTTCGGTCGGACTGCACGTGTCCGATTCGGTCGGAAATCTCTCCGGGTCCGGCTCGGTCGGAGAGATTTCCGGCCCGAATCGGAATCGACCCCATAATTTTACTCCTCTATGTTTTGAATGAAGTTAAATGCTAATACTTAACATTTGAAACTGTTGCAATACAGACTGCTGTATTTCTGTTTGAGATGTTATTTTCTTCAGCTTATCTTGGATGGGGTAATCACTGCACATCCACTCAGTAACATGCAGTTTGCAGACATATTCCTGTAGCAGACAAAGTAGCAGATGGGTGCTATTTTACTCATGTCAATAAACATTTAGGACACATTTTACCATATTGCTTGTCAAAATATAACAGACAGCGTGCTTGGTCCTTTTGTTATTATGGCTGATACGATACCTTCATCCAGTGGAATCCATATTCAAAGTTGCGAAAAGGAGTGTTCTTCTTTGCTGCCTTGTCCAACGTGGTGATTTCATTGTCTCCCCCTGTCAGAATGTAGGTGCTTCGGAAGAGCGTCGGACTTATTGCACTCTGATTTCCACTCGTTGTTAAAATTATATAATGTGAGAGACACTCTTGAAAACAGGAAACATTCTTCTTTTCAACAGTGTTTCTCTTGAGTAATGTTCCTTTGGGTGATTACAGTCGGGGTGCTATTTTTTGACATGTGTGCACATTTCCGGCATTAATAGGCAGTTGTTTTTTACCGTGCATATAGTGCCGAGGAAAGGTACTCATTCTGAGGAGTAGACATGCTTAAAATGTTTTAATAGGGTTGGGTGAAATTCATTGAATCTTGTGTGGAATTTTGTGAGATCTTGTTCTCCAAAAATCCAAATGAGGAACATATCATCAATTGGAGGAGGAGGCAGGACTTGGAGAAGATAGCCACTTCCCTGCAAGGCTACTTGTGGTCCTCTGTGTCAGGATTTCTGACAGAAACCAGAGTGGGACATGGTGCATGAGCCCCATGTCAGCTGAAGGGAGTGTGCGCTTCTTACCACATCCTTGTCTTGTGGGCACCGTAATTTTATACCATATGGCAGAGGAATCACTGACAAAATATCGAAGGTCAGAATATCGACCTACAGAAATATCGACGCAAGAATATCGAAGTCAAGAATATCGATATCCTATCTACATTATGGTAAGTACAAAAATATTGAGAAAAAAAATATCGATGTCAAAAATATCGCTGTTAAAAATATCGTTTTTTATTTAAGTTAAAAAAATAATGTAAAATAAAGTAAATAATACATATGATTAAAATAAACATAGTTAAAAATATTTTAAAATGTTTAAAAATTATAAGTAATATATATGTAATGTAAAAATAAATTAAACATACATATAATATATAATATATATACTTACTAATAATTTTTAATAATTATTTTAATAACTTATATTTTTTTAAATATCATATAAATTATAAATACATCTATACACATAAAACAATAATATAAATAAAAATTAAATAAATATATATAACAAATTAAAAAAATTAAAATTATTTTTAATCTTTTAAAAATTAATTATATATTACATTAACTAAAATAATACAAAAAATATTAGATAGCGGAGGTAATAAAATTACTATTCCAACTCCAAACAGTGCAACAGTAGGGAAAATGTTGAATAGCGTAGGGGTAAAAATTACTATTCCCACCCCAGTGAGTGCAACAGTAGGGAAAGTGTTGGATAGCGTAGGGGTTAAAATTACTATTCCCACTCCAGTGAGTGCAACAGTAGGGAAAGTGTTGGATAGTGTAGGGCTAAAAATTACTATTCCCACTCCAGTGAGTGCAACAGTAGGGAAAGTGTTGGATAGCGTAGGGGTTAAATTAACATACTTATTAATTAAATAATTTTTGTAAAATAAATAACATATTAATAATTAATTAACAAAAAATGTAATAATAAATACCAATAAAATTAAATTATTATTTACTTAAATAACATTAAATTACTTCCCACCCTATTCCCCCATAAACACACAACCCGCTACACATAAAAAAGAACACAATTATTTTAATTATCAATTAATCAATTAATACAAATTAATTACCAATTAATAATACATTTACAATAAATTAAATAACAATAACAATAAATAAAAAATATTAATTAATTAATTATAATTAAATTACTTCCCACCCTATTCCCTATAAACCCACAACCCGCTACACATAAAAATGAACATAATTAATTCAATTATCAATTAATCAATTATTAAAAATTAGTTACCAATTAATAATTAATTAACAATAAATTAATTAACAATAACAATAAATTTTAAAAAAATTATAATTAATATAATGCTAAATTAATCAATTAAACAATTAATTACCAACTAATAATTAATTAACAATAAATTAATAATCAATAACAATAAATAAAAACATATTAATTAATTAATTATAATTAAATTACTTCCCACCCTATTCCCCTATAAGCCCACAACCCGCTCTGATACTAAAACGCAAAATTTACTTAAAAAAATTACTAATTTCGAAACATTTAATACATATATTTAAAAATAATAAAAATACATTACAAAAATTGTTAAAAATACATATAAAATACATACTAAAATACATAACACTAATATAAATATCGATATTATTAACAACGATATTTTTGCTAACGATATTACTTACTTCGATTTTACTTACTTCGATATTACTTACTCCGATATAAAAAAAACACGATATTACTTACCTTAAGGTCGATATTCTGGTCACTGATATTCTTGACATCGATATTCTGTCCCTACGATATTAAAAACTCGATATTAGTGTAGGTCGATATAAAAAAATCGATATTTTGACTGCGCACCATGGCAGAGTAATTAGGGACCTCATTCTCTAGTTCCTGGACAGTAATCCTGACTCAACCAGAGAGACAGACTACGGTGCATTGCAGACCCGGCACTGCACCTGTGTGAAAGCAAGAGGGAGCAAAGTGAGGGTTGTCTCCTGGAAGCACCTGGTTACTCCATACAGCACAGTACAAGAGATTGAAGTGGCCAGGGCTGTAGGGGAACCAACAGCACTTTTGGGACCCATCACAACAGAGGATACTTCATGTGCAACATAGGCAGCTATTGCATAGAGGCATGCTCTTCCGTCATCCACCTTCTTTACTTCTCATCTTCGGTGATTGCTTCCATAGAGGAAGCATTCCATGAACCGGGAGCCCATCGAATGCCCTACTTTACTTCACGATAAAGGCTCCCCATCTGTGCACTGACTACTGAACCATCCTGGGGCCACCTTCTAACCTTCTAACCTTCACCCCATGGCCCATACTTGTTTGGGGACGTTTAAATGTAAACTCTGCCTCAGAAGGACAGGATGATAAGACGAATCATGGGGATTAGCAACAGCGTGCATGAATAGAACCCTCAGACATAAAAACAGTGTTGACTTTTCCTGAGAATAGGGCCCCACCATTAGATGATCCAGGGACGCAAAACATGATAATTGATGTTGCCCTCTGATACGTATACCAACATGTGCTGGATAGATATGAGGTGCTCAGAAACATCACTGGAGCCTGCTTAACTTTCGAGATGGCTGACGAGCCCAGCTGTGGATGACTGTACTGTCTGTGAAGTTTCTCCTTGCTTTTGTATAGCTGGCATAATCTCTCTGTAAATCCATCTGACACTTCCTGCTTCTTCAACGGATACTCAAGAGACTCTTTTCACATTCACTATCAAAAGGATTGGAATGTTGTCCAACCAAAACTTATGTCAGCTCCTGTGACAAAGGCAATGACAGGGCCCAAACAGAATCCACCAGCACAAGCAATGAAGATGCCTCCAATCACACCGAGACCATTATGAAGGAGATCTTTGAGGAAGGCTCCTTGATGGACGCAGTAGAGAGTAAACTGATGGAAATGCCAATGGAAATTAAGTCTATCAGGATATACATTGCTTATTTTCATGCACACCTTGATTCCACCGACAAACAGATCAGGGCACTGGAGGGCTCCTTGCACAACCTGCCCAATTAGGTTTAAGATGTATGCCACTTCCATAAAAAGGTCAGGAATCTAGAAGACATGTCCAGGAGAGACAGTGTGCTATTTTATGGTGAAATTGTGAATGAGATGAACCCAATGGATATCAGGAACTGAGGCTATTACCTCAATAATCATGTCACGACTCAAACCAGCACAAACAAAATTCCACCCAAAAAAGCTTGACCAAGTAGTAGAAACTCTTATTTTAGGCTGAGATAAATCCAGATCTCCCCTGAAGCCCGGAGAAACCACAAGCTCTACTCATGAGAGGCACCTGAAAGCAATACTCTTTCTGAACCCCAGCAGTGCCACTGCTATGAGTGCTCTTCTTCCAATCTGTTTTAGGCCTATTACCCATCTGCTAGGGTGAATCCTGCTGTTTTTGTCCCCTCTTGCCTCACTTTAAATCTGAATCTTACAAAACCTGAGGTCACTAATCCAAACCCCCAGCCACAGAATGCTTATCTGTCAAGAAGTTAAACACTAAGGGGCCGATTCCGATTCCGGCCGGAAATCTCTCCGACCGAGCCGGACCCGGAGAGAATTCCGACTGAATCGGACTCCTAGCAGTCCGACCGGACGAGTACGATGCATTCGCATGCTATCGGACTCGATTCGGTCGGCCTCCCATTGAAGTCAATGGGAGCCGGTCGTACAACGCGTACGCGGGCTCCCATTGACTCAATGGGTGCGAGGCGAACAAGGGCGCCCCTACAGCGGGTACGCGTCCATGCGCATCGCGGGGTACATGCACAGGTAGGGGGGACCCATGGTTCCCCCCTGTGTGTGACTCGCGCGCCTACGCGTACAGGGGGGTCCGACGCGGACCCCTAAAGTCCGGCTCCGACAGCTCTTTCGAGCCGGATGGCGCAAGTCGGTCGGACTGCTCGCGGCGCGCATCGTACTTACCCGGCCGGGAAACGTCTCCATAGCGCGGTGCGAGTCGAGTCCGAGCGAGTCGGTCGGTGCGGTTCGGACCCGTGAACGAGTCGGTCTGCGATTTCGCGTGCGCTCGCATCGTACTCGCTCGGCCGGACCCGCGTACGATTCGGTCGGGAAACAGGGCTCCGAATTGGATCCGGTAAATCCGAATCCGATTCGGAGCACTACCGGCCGAGATCGGAATCGGCCCCATAGCCCGACTATACATTTTCTCACTTAGACCACCCTCTCCATCATTACATCTCCTGCTTCTGATGGGGGATACATGCAGTTCTTGGTTTGTCCCAATTTTACGTAACTCCATTCCCTGTCAATTGTCCAGTGATCCTATAGGGAGTGAGGCCCTCCTTTCCTACTGGACGTTACTGCGTTACATCTCACATCTCTTAGGTCTCTGAAACCCCACCCCAACCCCCTTTGTAGGTAATGTTTTATAGCGCTATGAAGCTGGCTGGGTCCTTGGCCTGTAGATTAGTTTGCTGGTTGAACTATATAGCCACATTGACACTCGACTTCCGTCTCTTTGAGCCCTCTAGGTATTGGGATTGTGGGACATCGATGAGTGAGAGATCCTGTAATTGCATATCTCTACTGTTCACAGCCCTCTTTTTCTTTCAAGCCATAAAGTAAAGAACATATCACTGTAACACACAAGGTCTCTGAAAAACACCATTGCTCCTTCCATCTTCTCCAAAATCATCTTGGTCCTGCTCCAACACCCCCGGAAAAGAGTACCACCCCTAGGATGTTCCTTCATTACACCACTTCTGACACTTCCACATTGTCTGAGGTGTGGCTAACCTTATGGTCTCTCTTTCATTTCTATTGTGGTTGTGCATCTTTTAGTGTGCGATTAGGCACCCATCTTGCTAGACTAGAGGGGGCACACCTCCATCATAATACAGGCGCTTTCTTTTCTCCCTCTCAATTTTAATCCACTCCTCTTGCACCCCACCAGAGGTTACCAGTCTACAGGATTGACATTTAAGGATCATATCCTTAAAGGTAAATGGATTGTCACACTTATAAAATACTGCATCACTTTGTATTAAAGCAAGCAGACATTGTGCTTATGCAAGAGAGCCATCTCTCACCAACTGATATGGACAGACTACGATGAAACTGGGTTGGTAGTGTAGCAAACAATAGATTTAAGGAAGACGTTAATAGAGACTAGGGTGACACCGCTAACCGTTCCAAAAAATGCAGAGTAGCCATTATTTCAGAAAAGACTGCGCCATACAAAATTTTAAACATGTGGACTGATTAGAAGTGATGTTATGTCTTTGTCAAATTCAGACAAGGCAAATACACGTTTTTAGAGGGATCAATCTATGCCCCTTGCCATTTTAAGTTCTCTTTCTACACTGCATTAAACAGGTCATTAGTGGACTTTAACCCTGCGAGGGAAATGCTAGGTAGAACGTGGAACACAGCCTTTGACCCAGTAGCTGATAAATCAGGACTGCCTGACAGGGTCAATCCAGCTGACAGGGTTATCCTTACTTATATCATAAGGATAATGGTTTTGTTAACATATGGGGACTGTTATATCATACTGATGGAGAATATTCATCCATCTGAACAGGAAGTGACATCATTTGATTTCCCATCATCCACCTGCAGCGGAAGTGATATCACTAGATTTCTCATCATCCATCTGCACAGGAGGTGGCATCACTGTATTTTCCATCATGCTTTTGCACAGAAAGTGATATCACTGGTTTGTATGCAAGAAGTGTATGGAGTTCCTCTGAGAAAAGTGTAAGAACAGAGAGATACAGAAAGTGGGATTAAACAGCAATAATCCCACACTGTGACGAAGGGGGAATTCCCCTTTTCGGAACTAGGGCTCTCACACACCTAGCAAGCTAGGTGTCATGCTTCATCATATGAGCCTGCCCCTCGTGAGGTCGGCGCTGCAATACTCGACGGGCACCCAGTACGGGGCTCTCTGGCGGGGATCTTTTGTTCCTGCCGCTGGGTGCAGTGGGGGTAAGGGGCCTAGTATGTGTAGATGTGAAAGGGGAGTGAGTTCAAACAGGTCAGTTAGTCCTATCAATTATTTATTCAAGAAGGTAAACATTACAACCTTTTCATTTTTCTTGTTGTGTAGATAGCGTTTGTTCTGGTCCCGAAGAAGTGCATAGATCCTCCTGACACCCAGGGCACGAAACATGTTGACCGACCGAGAGTAGGGCGTATATAGCTAGATACATAGCCTCTAGCTCACCCCCACTCTCATATTTTTTAATCAGGCAGTTTACCTTCTTGAATAAATAATTGTTAGGACTAACTGACCTGTTTTAACTCACTCCCCTTTCACATCTACACATACTAGGCCCCTTACCCCCACTGCACCCAGCGGCAGGAACAAAAGATCCCCGCCAGAGAGCCCCATACTGGGTGCCCGTCGGGTATTGCAGCGCCGACCTGACGAGGGGCAGGCTCATATGATGAAGCATGACACCTAGCTTGCTAGGTGTGTCAGAGCCGTAGTTCCGAAAAAGGGAATTCCCCCTTCGTCTCAGTGTGGGATTATTCCTGTTTAATCCCACTTTCTGTATCTCCCTGTTCTTACACTTTACTCAGAGGAACTCCATACCCTTCTTGCATACAGGACTGTTGGGGCACGTATGTTGGACCTCTTTAAACCTGCCCCCATGTCCCTCTTTTTGGAAGCATATCACTGGTTTCCCAACAAAACTGTCTTCACTTAATGAAGGCTGTATTTCGAACGTGCCAAAGGCAAGCCCTTGTATGCCCATTCACGCTCCACCCATGCCCAGTAAAAGGGCCCCGGTCCTCCTCCCACCCTCCTCCCCCTGTCGCTTTGCCACAGCAACCCTTCACACCCTGAACTATGGTCGTATCTACGAATGCTACTACCCTACCTCGCCACCCAACACTGAATGTGCACTCTCCTACGCCATGTGCCTTTTCAAACGGAAATCTTGCACACCCACCTTACTCCCCAACACACCTCACACACCCAACACACCGAAAATGCTCAACACACACGACCACACACACACCATACCCCCCACTACACCACATCAGTTCCTGTCTTGCATACTCCTCAACATTCACTCCCTCATTGAATATGCCACAGACATTTGGGATCTGCTACATGACCACTCACTGGATCTGCTCTCCCTGACCGAAATTCAACTAGCTCTCTTATAGTAGTAGCAGCTGCTACTTAACGGCGGTGGAGGTGAGGTAGCGGGGGGTAAAAAAAATCACTTACCTGTGTGCCGCCTCTCAGTCCTCTTCGCCCGCTTCCAGGACTCCAGGGGCAGGAACAGGAAGCACCCAGGCTTGCAGACTCCCCTAGCCAATCACAACACTGCTGATAGTAGCGTTGTGATTGGTCTGAGCACCATGGTTTGGCGCTCCGAGAGGGACTGGGAGCTTGTGCATGTTCTCCACCCAGGCTGTGCAACACAGCCCTGTGGAGATCATGCTAAGTGTGCATGACTGTTTGGCCGGCCCAAGACGTCAGGCCAAACAGTCATGCACCCTTACTTAGTGCCACCACTTCTCCCCCTGTCCCTCTGACACAGCCCAGCTCCGCCCCGCCCCTAACCAGCTGATCAAGGACGGAAAAATAAAATGAAAATAACAATGCGTTATAATCATTTTATTTTTCCTTTTTCACCTGCTCACAGAGCAGCGGGGCAACGCTCCTATGCCTTTGCCGAGGAGCCATCCCTGCCTTATAGGCCCCCACTATTGCCATGGCCAGGCCCCCAGATACAAGATCACAAGACACAACAGCACAAACATTCCTAGAAGGAGAATTGCTTTCATATTGAAAGAATCCATCCAATGGTCTACCACCTTGGAAAGCAGCAACAGCAACATGGAACACTTCAAATGCCTCATCAATGCCAACTATACTCTGAGCAGTACCCTCATTTACCACCCTCCCTGACCATGTGCCAACTTTTGCAGCACCATTGCGGACTTCCCTGCCCTTTTGGTCCTTTACTCCAGTGCCTTCATCCTACTCTGCAACCTCAACTACCACCTCGAGGACCTCAATGATCCCAACACGACCAACCTCCTCGAGGACTTGTTCAACCTTGGACTCACCCAACAAGTGGATATCCCACACAAGTCACTGGACACCTATGGGACCCCATCTTCACCAGCTTCAGCAGAGTCACAGTATACAAGCCCACACCCATCACCTGGTTAGACCACACTCTCATCAACCTCAGCATACCAATCCTACATCACTGTAGAAACACCATCATCATTTTTTTTAATGGGAATAGAGCATGATCTTAGAAGCATCCTGGTCTCCTACACCATCGGCCTCAACACAATACCCTCCCCGAATCCATGTCCAACTTCAACACCTGGATCACCGCCTGCACATATGCCATGTGCCAGAACCCCTTTCAGAGGGCCTCCGGGGCATGCAGGTGCTACTGGTCCCAACCATGGCAGTTGAGGCTTTTTACTCCTGATGTCCCGGGCCCGACCTATTATGGATTCTGAGCAACTGGTCCAAGTAACCCTTCTGCACTTGATTCCCAGGATAACGTGGTCCGAGTAGTTCAAGGCTCCGTACGGTGGGAGGAGGAGGTGGATACAGAATAGTGAACACAGTCTCACAAATCAAAATGTGCGCAGCAACAGTAATAAATCATTGTACAGCCAAACACTCCCTTTCATGTAAAAAGAGAAGTCTTTTATTTTCTACCATTATCCACACAAAGGGAAATATAACATCCTCAAACAATTACACAATCCTCTCCTGCGGTTTGGGCTCTAGTGCTTCTTTGGTGATTCCCTGTCCCACTCACTCCTTGCGTTAGCAATCATGGTTGCTCCCCATTCACTATTGGTAACATCCAGGGTATGCCCCACTAGTAATCCGTGTCTCAAGAGTCCACTAAGACTCTAACTTAAAGTCAATAGTGTTCCAGTGCTACTGCGCTAATGTAGCAGCAATCTCCGCGGGGGCTGACAAACTCGAAACCAGCCTTAGCTGTACTGGCAGGTGTGAATCGTGTGGAGTTTCGTAGTGTGCCCCATCCCCAGACGCTCCCAGCGGCTGCAGCTGAGTTCAGGTGAGTTTGCCGCAGGCAGCCTAGGCAGCAGTAGGTGCAGAGTCTCACACTTGCAGTGGCGCTCCTGAAGCAACCGAAGGCTCTCTCTGCCCTTTTTGTGGGGTAAGTGTTTGGTTGGTCTCCTGATGGGGGTGGCTTCGAGGATCCTGTCTGGATCCTGTCTGGTGTCCCTCACCTAGCTAAAGGTTGTCAGGTGCTTCTACAGCATCCTCACTTCTCCGGTGGGGGCAGAGCAAGTCGCAGTCTTTGGTGCTCCCGATGACCCCCTCCAACATATGGGGGTTACTGCAACTCACAGTCCATGGACTCCGGCCAGATCAGCATGGTGATTTTCTCCATGGCAGCCCCTCCTGGCATACGGGCAGGGTGGCCACCTGTCTGTATTTTTCATGGACTGTCCGGTATTCTTGTGTCTTGTCTGTAAATGTTTGAACTGTCCTTTACGGACATAATTTGTCCATTGACAAGAGGTTCCAAATCAGAGACTCCAGCTGCCACCTAAAATGGCGAGTGAAGGGTCTGAGAGTATTGGCGCTATTACGCCCTCACAGCGGGACCTGGAATCCCAGAACCTCACGGCCCAACATATTTCAGACACCTTATTGGGGATCATGACTGGCGATACTCCAGGGGGACCTAACTTAATTTACACTCTGTTGACATGGAATATAGCAGGCTACAACAATAAGCGGGAGAATGAGGAGTGGATTTCTGCCTTGGCCGATTTCCATATTATTAGTATACAAGAAAGCTGGGAGATTGCATCCATTACAGTCAATAGTTACCGGTCTTTTCAAACTGCAGCCGAGCCCTCCCTAGGCTGCAGGCCAAAGGGTGGTCTACTTACTTTGATTTCCAATGTGGTAGTTTTTAAGGTTTTAAAATTTATAAACACATCACCCTATTTTCACATTCTGGTTATTAAAGGGGATGACACATGGGACTTATTGCTTGTGAACTATTATAATAATAACTTCCAAAATCCTGAAATGGTACCTTCACTTTTAGACGACACATTAGAGGACCTTGCAGAGTCTCATCCCAAACCTCTACACCTAATTTGGATGGGCGATTTTAATATCAAGCCATGTCCCAGGGACTCGGAAGATTTATGTGGGATCACAGATCAAAAGGGAAACTTTATTCCCCACTTTTATCATGACGCGCAGGAGAATATTTTAAACAGTATTTTAATGAAGTGGGACCTTAAAATACTTAATGCATCAGACTCACAATTGGGGAAATTTCCCCCTACTTTCTATAGAGCAGATTATTCATCCACAATTGATTATATTATTTTTTCCGATACCCCACTTTTTAACGAACATAGTGATCATGCCATGCTTTTGTGTGCCGTGCCCTGGTGGGACACTAAAAAACACAAGAGTACCATTGTACCAAAACCAGTCCTTGCCAGTACAAATGGCTTTACTTTAAAGTAGGACAATGTTGACGCGGTCACTCTTTTTAATAGTTTTATTTTAGCAAACCAGGAGGATATCACAACCTGCCTGGATCCTTCTGCAAATCTAGCAAAGGTATTCAATGCCTCTGGCAATTTATAATTTTTTTTAAAACTACAGCTGACTCGCCCGTTACATACTAGAGATAGCACTGTATATAGGTGGTTTGATCAAAATTGTTCCCTGGCTTCTGCAAAATTGTGCAAGGCCCTTAAAACCATACCCAGAGATAAAGTGCAGGTTTGTGAATTGAGAAAAATCTATAAACAAGCTAGAGAAGGCAGACTGAGGCAACTCAAACTGGAAGCATGGGATAATCTAAAGCAAGCCTCAGCCCTTCAAGATAGTCCTGCCTTTTGGAGGGTAATAAATGCGCCTTTTTTTAAGGATAGAGGCGGACCCTCTCTAGAGGTACATATCGATGAGGATACCTGGGTAAAGTATTTTCAGGAAATCTTCCTAAAAACGGGGGTAGCTCCTAGTGCAGATGAAAGTACCGTTACCCAGGCATCCGCCCACCTTTCTTTTGATCTGGAGGAAGTTGAATTTGCTCTGCTACAATCACCATCGAGGAAAGCGCCCGGGCTGGATGGGGTCCCTATGGGCATTTTTCTCACAGACGTCACTTTTTGGTCCCCCCCTTTTAATTGTGGTCTTCAACGCTATAGCTAAAATTGCCCCCCCTCCTGAAAAAATTATGTCATAATCCCGATATTCAAAAAGGAAATGCCTCCTTGCCTGCAAACTATCGGCCTATTTCTCTGATCGATAGTACAACTAAACTTATGGGCAGGCTTTTGCTAAACAAATTGGAAGTTTGGGCAGAGGATAAAAAAATCCTCTCGGAAGTGCAGTATGGGTTCAGGCAGGGGCGGGGCACCGTAGACCAATGTCTTAACTTAACAATGATTTTAGAAAAGTATACTACGGTGAAAAAGGCCCAAATATATATGGCTTTTATGGATCTTTCAAAGACCTTTGATTGTGTGGCACACAATAAACTCTGGTTAATTCTACAGGACATGGGAGTAGATGATGCTATCATTAATTTTATAAGAGAGCTCTATAGGGACGCCACCGCTGTGGTTCGATATGGAAGTTCAGGCGAATGTACCAGTTTATTTAAAATTAAAAGGGGAGTCAGACAAGGATGCGTTCTGGCTCCCTTCTTGTTTGCCCTATATACAAACAAACTTAATGACACTAAGTCTAATATCGAGAAGAGACACTCCAATAGTCCTGTCATCCCCCCTTCCTATCCTACTATATGCGGACGACACAGTTTAATTGGCAAGGACCCCACTGGCACTTCAAAATCTTATTGGCAACTACAGGCCAATCTCTTTGCTCCCCGCCCCGGCGAAAGTTCTAGAGAAACTAATACACCAGCAATTGGCAGCGTTTATCGAGTCTAATAGCCTTTTACATGAGTCTCAGTCCGGCTTCCGCCCTGGATTTAGTACTGAATCTGTACTGATTGAAATGGCTGATTCCATACGCTGGGCAGTGGATGGAGGCTCTAAGGCCATGTTGGTGCTGTTAGATTTATCTGCAGCATTCGACAGTGTCTCACCCCATCCTATTAGATCGACTGAAGGACATAGGCATCCAGGGAACAGCACTGAACTGGTTGACATCCTTTTTACATGGCCATAACCAACAGGTCTTGACTCACCCCTTCACCTCGCCCGCTAAACCTCTGAAATAGGGAGTTCCCCAGGGTTCGGCCCTGAGCCCGCTTCTCTTTAATATCTATTTAACACCTTTGGCGGAGCTTATCACCAAAATGGGGATTAAGGTAACATCATACGCTGATGATACTCAGCTGCTGTTCACTTTTAGCGGAGTGTCAGACTCCACCTTTGCCCCGCTAAAAGAATGCCTCAAAAACATCGCTGACTGGATGAACCGCAATTTCTTAAAACTTAACGTGGACAAGACAGAGGTCCTGTTTTTTAACCAACCCACCCCTCCCCTGTCCAATGCATGGTGGCCATCAGAATTGGGCAACGCACCCACTCCGAAGGACTCGGTCAGAAACCTGGGTGTGAGATGGGACAAAGATTTGTCCCTCTCGACCCATGTACAATCGGTTTCGGCGGTCTGTTTTGGCAAAATTAAAACTATCAGGAAATTTATAAAATTCCTGCCTGATTCAACCCGCAAAACCGTGGTCCATGCCCTAATCATCTCCCACCTTGATTATGCGAACGGCCTGTATATGGGTCTGCCGCTCGGTCTGATTCATAGACTCCAGATCATTCAAAATGCGGCAACCTGACTGGTCTGCGGGGTCCCGCTTCGACACCGCATCTCTCCTTACCTCAGGCAACTGCACTGGCTGCCAATAGCCAAACGGATTGAATTTAAGGCCCTGACGTTTGCCTTTCGAGCAGACAAAGGGAGAGGTCCTATCTATCTGAGGAGGAGACTCCGCCCTTATCAACAAGACAGACCTTTAAGGTCCAATACCAAACGCTTTCTCTCCATACCTCGTTTTGCGAAAGCTAGAATGGGAGGCAGAACATTTGAGGTGGGCACCACCAGATGCTGGAACAACCTCCCCCTCCATTTACGCATGATGCAGTCCGAACAGGAATTCAGAAAGGCCTTGAAAACTTGGCTTTTTAGTCGGAATGACTAGTTTTGCGTTGTCCTTTACCTTGTTCACTGTCTGTTATAGCGCCGGGACACCCCATTTGGGGTATCTGCGTGCTCTACAAATGCCTTTTATTATTATTATTATTATTATGCAGCATTCATGAGTAGCCTGGATCTACATGTAAATAAAGCCAAAATCTACACAATGGCAATAGTGGGTGCTAAAAAGAAATCGATGAGATACCATCTAGAGGGGGACAAAATTGACCAAGTACAACATTTTAATTACCTAGGTATTGTCTTTGATGCAAAACAAAACTGGAAAGAGATGCTGCAAAATTGCACAAATTTAATGCTCCAAAGTATCTCCGCGATTTTCAGATTTTCTAAAACACTGGGGTGTAAACCAATCTTAGAACTGGTCAAAATCTATGTGGCTAAAACTTTACCAATGGCAACATATGGGGCAGCGATCTGGGGTATCACAGACGTGACATCATTACAAGTCTTAGAAGATACATTTATTAAAAGATTGCTGTCAGTCCCACAATCATGTAATAACTTTGTGGCTCACACTGAAGTCGGTATGCCTTTTATCACAGACGCCATTAAATTAGCTCCACTTTCTCTTTGGTTATCAGTCTGGAAAAGGGATACTGTGGGTGTAAATCAGAACATCCTGAAAGACATTATGAATATGGCCCACGCCCACAAAATCTCGTGGCTTTCATACGTCAGGCAAACTTTAACTTCCTTGGGTCTTGCCTTCTTGTATGAAACCCCTACCCTTTGTGTGCAGTTTCCCAAAGCTAGACTGAAGGCCATTTATTTAAGGAAAGCTACGCGTGATAGGTGGGATAGCCAAAAGGAAAAACAGTCTGTAAAGTTTTATGAGAGTATATTACAGATGCCAAACCATTCCAATCTTTACCTAGAGTTTGTCGAGACAAATCAGCATCGTTTTATCCTTACCAGATTCCGATTGAACTGTATACCACTTAAGTTGGGTCACCCACACAACTTATTTTCTATAAGTTCTATAAGTTCTATAAGTTCCTTACCGCCTTGCCCGTGTAACAACTACTTTGCATATACTGTTCTTTTGCACTTTGTACAAAGCAGAAAGAAAGATTTTCATTATCCCACTTTTAAAGAAATTTTCCTTGTGTAACCCAGTTTTAGCCCTCTCGTTATTTTACCAACTAGAAACCCCATTGGTCTGTTATGCACTTGCCTCTTTTTATTGGCTGCTTTGAGAACTCGCAAGGTTTTAAATAACGTATTTATTGTATCCTAAGATTCATCGTTTTAACCGATTCTACTGTCCTAAATTTTATCGCTGCTATTTGCTTTTTGATCCCTTATTGTAATTTGCACTGTTTTTATTCTATGTACCGTTTGCAATGAAACGTTTTTTTTCTTTTTTTGTTTATTCGAATGTACTTTTATGCACCTCTTTGATGCAAAATAAAGTTGATGATGATGAATTTGTCCATAATTATAGGCTTTTACAAGAAAAAGCAGTCCCCTCCCCCAAAGATTGAAATGAATGTCTGTAGGCCAAAGGACAGAACTGGATTAATAAAGATGTCCTTGTTGATATCGCTGCTCAAGCACATACTCTGATTATGTTGCTGTGCCTTGCAATGGTGCCTGGGCACCATTACTGGAGACACCTTCTCCTCTGCACATTCTTCCTTTGCCGTTGTCTTTCGTTTTTTTTACCTGTGAGCTCAATGTGGGAACCTCATGTGAACATTTGTTACACACTTTTCCAAAGTCATAGGCATTTTCACTGCAGCTCGAAGGTGCTTTACATTCCATGTGTAATAACGTTTTAGAGAACATAATGACTTCCAGCCTCATACTGTTTTATTTTGGTGAACAGTCAATCCGATGCGTTTTATATGTGGTGCGCCGCTTGGTTTCACATAATTGATTATGCTTAGTGTACTGCACAGAGTTTAAGTACATCTCGTGCTTTGGAAAAAATATTTTGATGCATTGTTATTTATTGGACAAAGCAGAAATATTCAGCACTTTTCAGTGCCTAACTATTCCCAAATGTTCTGTAGACAAATAGATCATTCTGGCTGGGACAGCAGGCATAACGTAGCAAAACAAACCAACACAGATATGTCAATGTTATATTTAACCATATAACAACATGTCTTTCTTTATCAAGGCCATGTGATTAAACACATATGCATTTGCCACATTCTGCACTAAACTAAGGATTTAAGCTATAAACAGTCAACTTCAACTGCTGGCCTTTTTGCACTAATGGTCCTGCACAAGTCAGATTATCAGATGCCTCCATTTTATGGTGGATATCTTAATTTCCAGTTCAGGGTTCCAAAACTAACAAATCAGAAGTTAAATGAATACACTGGACAAGAATAGTTGTGTTGTGGTGATATGTCGGTATCCCTATGAAGAATGTGTGCATTCTATCTGCTGCTGCTGGTGTCCATCTCTAACGTCTTTTAGCGTGCCTTTGTTGTAGGGATGTACAACAAAGATACATCACTTTCCCCGGTACTAGAGGCAGACAGAAGAGATCAGGAAACTAATCGCATGTTTTGCTGTCTTGTGTAGATTACAATATATATCACTACTGTTTTGAGATTGCAAATATGATGCAGTTAGATATTGGTGGTCGATAATCCCATTAAAGTCAATGGAAGCATAAATATGTACCTAACTGTGGCATTATGATACTGGCATGCAAATGCGACAAATATGTATTAGACCTTGCATTGGAAACCCACATGCAGCAACTGTAAACCTTGTATCAAAATAAGTGCCTAATTGGCAGATAGATAGTGGCATAACAATGTGTATCCAACCGGTTTATTGTAATACTGACACAAAAAAAACCTGGTTGTTTTGATTAATGTATCTGGATCAACATGCCGTAAAATGCAGTGTTTTTCTAACCTTCTATTGAAGTTTCCTGGAGGTAGACTCTAAAACCCCTGAGCGTACCTTTATTTTCTACACAATTCTGATTTATGCTACCTGCCGCATGTGCCTTACAACGCACAGTTGTCCTTAATAATTCTTAACAGAGAAATGATCAGTGTTTCTGATGCAGTGTACTCTGAAATGCATCTTTTGCCACAGTATTTAATCAAATGTGTTTAAGGCAAAATGTCCAAACTCTAAATCATAATGGGCCCGATTCACAGAAGTAATCTGACACGAAAGTCTAACTTTACGACTTTCGGTATTCACAAAGGGCATTTATGAGTAGTAAAGTTAGACTTTTGGTCTAAGTTAGACTTTTGGTCTTTAAACCTATCAACCAGCTGTCTTAAGACAGCTAGGTTGAGAGCAAGTGCAGGCATCCAGTGCCATCGGAAGCGCAGAGAGAGGCCACTCCCCCAATTAGGGCACTGCTCACATGCTGGTTAACAGCATGTGAGCAGGCCTGAATTGGTTGAGGGAGTTTGCTGGGACCTACACTGCAGTCACAGCAGACGAAGTCAGAGGGAGGAGGACATTGTTCTTTTCTTTTTTGTCTTTTTTCTTTTGTTAACACGCCCCCCACCATCAGCAGATGCCAGTCGCCACTGCCGGCACGCACTGCACAGCACTACATCCTTCAGGTACCGTAGCATTCATTGGCACATATATATCCAGCACATGAATTTACCATACATGCACTGCTCAGTACTGCATTATCTCTGTATTGTACCCTGCCAAGGCACACATACACCCAGTGCAGAACCACCACCTCCAAGTTGCGCAGCACTTCACATCAAACTGATGTAGCCCAATGATGATTTAAGCACATAGCAATGGACCTTTGAAAGTGAGTGACCTGTAGGCCTCACTCCAGTGACACATGTTAAAAAGTACCTGCTCACTCCTACTGATCGCTACACAGTTGGCTGCCACCACAACGTTTGTGCTACTTAACTCCAGGTGAAGGCAGTAGCCTTCCACCACTATGAGGGTAGCTCTTTGGCAGTTCCGTACGCTTGATCCGTGTTTGCCTATGACAGCAAAAATCAGTATTAGGGATCCAGGCATCAGTACAGTTGGGTACTCAGGGCAGGGGTTCACGTCCATTACCATGCAGAGGACTTTTCTGTCCCAACACCCTGCCTCCTCTCAAAGCCAACAAAGCCACAAGAACCAAACCTTAAGCAAGGTGGTACATGGAAGAGCTCAGGTCACACTAAGGGCCGCTGCAACCAACTTGATCGCAGAAAGAGACAAAGTCAGAACGAAACCGACAAGAGCACCTGCAAATCCACCCTCAGATGCTGCCATCAGCATATCATAGACAGGATACGCTCTGCGCTCACTGATCTCATCACAAGCAGCACCACTAGCACCAAGGAAATCTTTGCTGTAGTGAAAGACTTCACCTCTCTGGCAGCAAACTCCACCACCGCCACTCAAGACCTCTGCACCTGTTCTTCAGCAACAGGATCACCAGCATCTATGAAAACTTCGAGCCTCAACCAGACCTTTCCACCCTTGCAACCCTCCTGCCCATCTCTAACAACACCTATAGGACCTCCCTGACCACCAAGCCCACCATCATCACTCAGGAAATGACCATGAAGTCTATGCACTCCTGATCACCCTCAGAACCCTGACCTCACCATGTCTTCATCAAAAGACTGGACCCCCATCAGCGCAGTCCTCACCCCGATCATGAATGACTCAATCATCATAACCACTTACCTGGACACCTGCAAACCACCAACACTTAGCAGACCCAATGACACTAGACAACAACCGGCGTATCTCCCTGCTACCCTGCCCGGTAAAATTAATGGAAAACATCATAAACAGATGCCTAGCCACCCACCTCAACAACAACCATCTCCTCAACACCACTCAATCTGGATTCAGGCCCCACCACAATACAAAGACCACCCTCATCGCCACCACAGAAAACATCCGAAATAACATGGACAGTAAGGACACAATGGCCCTCATCCTACTGGATATTTCTGCAGCCTTAAACACTGTCTCCCACCCCATCCTTATCCAATGACTGCACGAAGCCGGCATCCAAGCTCCTGCACTTCACTTGATTTGCTACTTCTTGATAGGCTGCTCCCAGTCAGTCAGCCTTGCCTCCTTCAACTAGGACGCCATCAACCTCATCTCTGGAGATATCAATCAATCAATCAATCAATCAGGGATTTATAAAGCGTGCTACTCACCCATGAGGGTCTCAAGGCGCTGGGAGGGGGGGGGTTGCAGCTCCAGATCAGTCGAACAGTCAGGTCTTGAGGCTCTTCCTGAAGGTGGACAGAGTGGGGGACCGTCTGATGTTGACTGGGAGCTCGTTCCAGGTCTTTGCTGCGATGTAGGAGAAGGCTCTTCCGCCTGCTCTGGTTCTGCGGATGCGTGGGGTCTCTGCCAGGGCACGTGGAAGGAGACTCTTTAGTTGAGGTATTTGGGTCCGATGTTGTGGAGGGATTTGTAGGCGTGGGTGAGTAGTTTGAAGGTTACTCTCTTCTCGATGGGGAGCCAGTGGAGGTCTTGTAGGTGCTGGGTCATGTGCTCGTGTCGTGGGGTTCCGAGGACGAGTCTGGCTGCGGTGTTCTGGATGGTTTGGAGCTTGTGTAGCAGGGTTTTGTTGATTCCGGCGTAGAGGGCGTTACCGTAGTCCAGTCTGCTGGTTATGAGTGCGTGGGTGATGGTCTTTCTGCATTCGGGGGGATCCACTTGCGGAGGATGCAGAGGTAGCTGAAGCAGGTGGAGGCGACGGCGTTGATCTGGTGGGTCAGGATGAGGGAGAAGTCTAGAATGATGCTGAGGTTCCGGGCGTAGTCCATCGGAGTGGGTGGGTTTCTGAGGGCAGGGGGCCACCAGGAGCTGTCCTACGCGGTGGGGGAGGGTCCGAGGACGAGGACCTCTGTGTAGTGTAGTTCTTTGGCTGCGGAGTTGGCGTTAGTCGTGGCGGAGGGGGGGTCGTGGAGGAGGGTGGTGTTGAGGTGTTCCTCTGTGATCTTGCTCCAGTTCCTTCATGGCGGGTGCGGGGTGGGTTTGGGTGCGGTAGTGGTGTTTAAAGTGAAGTATACGCAGTGGTGGTCTGTCCAGAGGGGCTGCGTGGTGTGGCTGAAGTGGATGTTTGTCCCTTCTGCGAATATGGGGTCGAGGGTGTGTCCGGCTCTGTGGGTGGGGGTGCTGATGAGCTGCTTCAGTCTGAGGTTGGCGAGGTTGTCAAGGAGGGTGGTAGAGTCGGGGTCGCTGCGGTTGTCGAGGTGGAAGTTCAGGTCTCCGATGAGGATGTAGTCCGTGGAGGCGATGGCGTGGGGTGCGACGAGGTCAGCAATGGTGGTGGTGGAAGAGGCGCGAGGCCCGGGGGGGTCTGTAGACGAGGGTCCCGCACAGCGTGGTTCTGGGGCTGGTTTGGACCTGGAAGTGGAGGTGCTCTGTGTTAGAGAGGGGGTCGCTCGTACTGGAGGTGGAGAGTCAGAGGGAGCTCTTGTGTGCAATGGCGAGTCCTCCTCCTGGGCGGTGGGTGTGGTCCTTTCTTTGGATCTTGTATCCGTTGGGGATGGCGGTGGCGATGTCGGGGGCGGAGGTGGCGTTGGTAGATTTTCCGTGAAGAAGGCGATGTCTGGCGAGAGGGTGTCGAGCAGGTCCCAGATCTCCGTGGCGTGTCTGTGGAGGGAGCGAACGTTGAGGAGTATGCAAGTCCGGGCTTCAGTGGTGCGGGCATCCGTCGTGGGTTCAGCGGTCGTGGGAGGGCTGTTGATGGTGAAGGATTGTCGACAGTGTCGGCAGGAGAACTGGCCGTGGGTGGTGTTTGGCATCGATCTCTGGCAGTTGTTGTCTCTTCCGAGGCTGAGTGCGAGGAGGGCAGCTGAGTCGTAGTGGTGGATGGCCGGAGAACCAGGGTCCCTGACGCTGGCCGCAGTCTGGTCACGGACGGGCGCAGACGGGCTTTCCTTTGGCGTGCCTTTGGCAGGCCTGCGCAGCAGCCACCATTAAGTAGGGGAGGGGGGAGGGAAGCGCAGCTGGGAAGCGGGAACCGGCAAGTGGGGAGGGGCCGTGGGGGCAGCAGCGGCGGGAAGGACGACAGAGAGGAGGCCTTATTCAGCTGTACTCTGGTCAATGCCTACAGGACCCCACTCGCCAGCATCATCATGCCCACAGAATCAACATAATATTCTAGGCTTGTGACACACAACTTGTACTCTCTGACAAGATGCCAAACACCCAGACCAATTTTTCCGCCTGGATGAAAACCAACTGCCTCAAGTTCAACACAGACAAAACACAAGTAGTAGTCTTCAATAAAGACACCACACCCTGGAACACCATCTGGTGGCCTGCCAAGCTTGGACCCACACCCCTCCTGGCAACCCATGCAAAGAACCTCAGAATAGTAATCCACAACAACTCAACCTGACCAGCCAAGTGAAAGCAGTCTCCGTCTTCTGCTTCCACACACTCAAGATGCTCAAGAAGATCTTCAAATGGCTGTCCACAAACACTCGCCGAACCATCACCCAAGCATTCATCACCAGCAAGCTGGACTACAGCAATGCACTCTAAGGTGGAATCGACACTCAACTGACCAAAAGACCCCTGCCATACAAAACTCAGCAACCAGGTTCACCCTCTACCTCCCACTCTGCACTCACATTACCCCACACCTCAGTGAGCTTCACTGGCTCCCAATCCATAAACGAGTACTCTTCAAACTCCTCAAACACATACAAAGCCTTAGACAACATTGGTCCCATGTATCTCAACAGCCGCGTTATATTCCACAATCCTACTAGACACGTCCACTCAGCTAGACTCCTATTTGCACATATCCCCAGGATCTGGAAAACCAGACCTGGCAGTCATGCCTTCTATTGACTCGCTCCTAAAGACTGGAATGACCTGCACCTTCACATCAGAGCCACTTCCTCAGCTCTAAAATTCCACAAAAAACTGAAGATCTGGCTCTTCACCTAGCCCCGACCCTGGCTTAGCCCATTTAGCTCCCTTTTCAGCGGCAGGATAACCTCCAGGGTGAGTTGTGGGCTATACAAATACATATAACATAACTTGACTTAATGTAACTAACTTAACTATTCATTTCTATCTTTTATACATGGCACCTCTTCACCTACTGATTTTCTCTCTGTCATCTGGCGCTGTACTTCAGATGGTTGCTGCATGCAAAATTCTGGAGAGCATTCTCTCGCACCATACCTCAAATACAGTTGACCTAGAATTGGGATTTTTGCAAACATTTGTTCCATACTTGTGTAAAATATTGTTTTACAGTAACTCCAAATCCATTGCTGGCAGTAATGTTCCAGTTGGAAAATAGAGGAATAAGTGCATTAGGTTTGTGCATTTCCTTGATGTTGTCCTGGATGTTGTTGGGAGTCTTTCTTTCAAATGGTTTCAGGATATTTTGTACACTACCAGAGATGTTCTCAGTTAGCATACATGATTTTGAGCATGATTGGGTGCCCAGGGTTGTTCTTTTTGTGTATCTTGGGGGGCATATAGAACCTAGAAGATTCTGGGTTCTCCGGTAGTAGACTCTCAATGTGTTCTACTGTGTTATGTGGGTGTTATATGTTTTTAAAATCTTATCAGTCAATTTTCAGACAGAGCCTTGTTTCTGGGGTCCATTTAGAATTTTGTTTCTTTCTACCTTCATAGACACCCACAGTTTCAGTGCTGTTTCATACTATCTCTGGTTTTTTGTGGAAGAATTAGTTCAAGTGTACTTGAGATGTCTGGAAAATGCTTTCAGGTCATTAGTCCATTTTTTAGATGGACAGAACATGAGCCCCTCGGACACTACTGAAGCTTTCACTTGTATTGGGGTGGAGCCAGTGTTAGACCTCTCAGCCTTAGGGTGGTCTTCGCCAAACCTTTTGCCTTCCTCCTCCATTTTTATTGACCTCATTTTTTCCGCTTCTTAGAACTCTGTGCACTTTACCACTGCTAACCAGTGCTAACGTGCTTGTGCTCTCTCCTCCAAACATGTAACATTGGTTTATACCCAATTGGCATATTTAATTTACTGATAAGTCCCCAGTAAAGTGGTACTACATGTACCTAGGGCCTGTAAATTAAATGCTACCTGTGGGCCTGCAGAATTTATTTGTGCCACCCACTTAAGTAGCCATTTAAACATGTCTCAGGCATGCTATTTCACAGCCTGTGTGCAGTTTTAAACTGCCATGTTGACCTGGCAAAATAAACCTTTTGCCAAGATTAAACCTTGCTTCTTAATACATATAGGTCACCCCTAGGTTAGGCCCTGGACAGCCCAGAGGACAAGGTACAATGTATTTAAAATGTAGGATATGTACTTTTGAGTTTTACATGCCATGCTAGTGAAACACTCTTAAATGTGTTTTTCACTACTGCAAGGTGCATCTCTCCCATTGGATAACATTGGAGTTTCCTTATTACATTTTATAAGTGTAATTTCCAAATAGGAAAAGATGACCTGTTTATGTTTGATCTCTCTGAGGTCTCAATTTAAAATCCTTACTTATGGTGAAGTCGGATTTTAAATTGCAATTCTGAAAATGCCACTTTTAGAAAGTTGGCATTTTCCTGCCTTAGCCATTTAGTGCCTGTAGTCTGTCACTGGTCACATGACTGGGATTATCTGACGGTTGAAGTTTGTGTATTCCTCCTAGACAGCTATACACAATAGGGAGCTTAGGTGTGTCTGGATGGGCCATCACTGGCACGATGGAGTGGAGGAGCTGGGCACAGCCCCATTTTCACCTGAATTGGCTGTGCCCTGCCTACACACAAAGGTCTGCATTCCCCTGCAGTTAGTGTGGAGCCAGGATAGGGAAGGCAGGATGCCTGGGGATTTCAAAGGGAAACCTCTAGAAGCTTCTTCCCCCACTTCAAAGGCACAACTGGGTATGAATACTTAACCTCAGACACCAACTCTCCAGTGCACTTCTAGACCTGTGGATACTCTGCCAGGAAGGACTGCTGTGCTGCTGAAGGACTGACACTCTGCTGGACTGCAATCTGCTGGACTATTGCCTTACTGTGCTGCTGCTTTGCTGTGCTGACCTGCTGCCTGCTGCTTTTCTGCCTGGGTGAGAAGAACTGGACCTGCATTTCTTGAACCCAGAAACCAGAGCGACTCCAAATGCTAGTTGGCTGGCCTCCTGATCTCAAGCCGCAGCGACATACCAAGCTTCCGACAACTTTGCACCGGCACCTGGACTCTCCCATTTGTGAGTCTACCATGCCAAGTGGTGCCACCCCAGTCCCGGACCCTTGAAAGAGGGCTTGAGGTGCTTACCAGCCTCTGTGGATCCAGCGGAGCCGACGCATCTCTTAAGAGTAAGAGGATGTGGTGCAGAGGCCAGAGCTGCTGACTCAGGTGCTGGGGATCTGGGTTCAAGTCTCAGCGTCGGCGCAACATTCTGTGAGTCTGGGCAAACCACCTAATCTCCCATTGCCCATCGACAGCGCCTGGATAACCACATGGGTGATAAGCTGTGCTATTTAAATCTACAAACTTAAACTTAAGCTTCTGCTCTGCTGCGCAAACCCAAGCAGAACCAACGCATCACCGCTGCTGCGTGGATTGGACCCGTCGCATAGACCTTCATTGCATCGCAGCTCTTTGGAACCACGAATCAGTCCTATTGCATGACACATCCTCGGAGTAAGCCCTTGCATCCCTCATCGATGGCATCATTTACGACAATGACGGACTCCGCATCGCAGCCTGTCAGCTCTTCGGAACTGACACATTGCTCTGACTGTGCGCCGCATCCTTGACATTTTAAGAAGGAAATACAGTAAAGAAAATTATATCACAAAACACAAATCATAAAAAATTGAAAAAAATAAGAATATTGATACCCATCAAAAATGTATACTATTTTTTACTAAGACTATAATATTAAAATACAATACAATCTTAAACTAACAGTGCTTACACAATTACACAAAAAACAAGATCAGAAACCACAATTATCAGTGTAAACAGAAAAACAATGGCAGAGGCAGATGCATTCACGGAAAAACTTATTGGACAAAACACAAAACCAGGAGAGGCAATTAATGCATCCTCTTGAATAAATGCCAAAGAGAGGCGTTGATGGCGTTTCAACCAAATAGAATTAGTATGGTCATCATAAGGACAAACACAACAATTGACAAAGCATCCAACAGAGAATTCTGAAATAAATATATACAACGTTATCAAAAAACAGAAAATCAGTTTCATTTACTAACAACATAGCAAAAGGCCAAAAAATCAGTCTCATGCATTGAGTTGTGGTTATTTACCATTAGAAAAAAGTTAAAAATTGAAAGTATATAAAGAAGTATTAATCATCACAATCTAATATCAAAAGCATGCCAGATGAAGAAAGCAAGTAACGTGCTCAGTCTTATATCCACACCAAATTACAAGTGAGGGCCCGATTCTGATGCGGGTTGGAAAAGCTTCCCGACCGAGGGCCTGATTCTGATGCGGTTAGGAAGGCCTCCTAACGGCATTTGCTCCTTCCAAATCGGATCGGGAACGTGTCTTCCCGACCGAGGGCCCAATTCTGATGCGGTTAGGAACAAATGTTCCCATTGAAGTCAATGGGAGTTCAACCAAATCGTATCTGGAAGCATCCGGATGCATCCTACTCTGCCGGTCGGACTTTCCCGATCCGAGTGGGTCGGACACCATTTCCCAACCGATTCGGTCGGGAAGCTTTTCCAACCCGCATCAGAATCGGCCCCTGAGTGTTTACACCAGGTCATGTGTTTAAAAAATAACAAGTAAAGAAAGAATCAATAGGGAAAAGGAAAGAAAAGGAAAAAACAGCAAGTGTTATTCACCAATAGTGCCTGCATAGGACTTCTATAGCATAAAGCCCTTAAGTGAGTGCATTAAATAAGGACCTACTTGTTTAAAATCTCATTCATGAATATAAGTTAAAAACAATTTTCACAATAGAAAAATAATACATTTCATTGCAAAAGTTCTGAATGAGTTAGGAGTCCTAGTTATCGAAAAAAGGGGAGAGATAGAAAGGAGGGTAATTAATAGAAACAGGAGCCAAACTGATAACCTCAACCACAAAGAAATAATTGAATCCAAACTAACCTGTCATAAAAATACTGGAACAAGGAAGGAGTAGGGCAACGGAACAAATCTCAGCCCTCAGACAGATGCCGGTACAAACTCAATGGCCAGCACGAAAAGAGATAATTTTATATCTAAAAGTGAAAAAGTCACCATTACTTGTTTTGAAAAATTATCTAGGTCTTCAAAGTATTTAAAATAAGAGTCAAAAATGAAGGTACTCACATATCCGAAACTATGGACCTGCATCAATTTCGGATGCCATACAAGCAATGCTGGCGTGTTGAGAGCAGCATCAAAAAAGGCACTGCTCACTAATAGTATAGAGACCGTAGAAAGACTATGCGTGCATCGGAAGTCGTCAATACTTCTGACCGATGATCATCAGTATTTAAAATTAATGGATACACTTGAAATATAAAATAAAATAATAACCAATATTTGGGAAATAATTAGGGTGTGGCCCATGCCCGCAATTACGGGTATACATTGATTAGAAGAACCTTACGAACAATGCTGATGTATTAGAAGCAGCGTCTGTAAAGGCATTGCTCACAGATGGTATAGAAGTCAAGGTGTATTTGACCAATGATCATGAAGGATTACTATTCATAGGTAAAGCAGGAATATAAATCAAATAATTAAAATATACTTAGGGTGTATTCCCGTGCCTGAAATTATGGGTCTACATCGATTAAAAAGACCCTACGAATGATGCCGACGTATTAGGAGCAGCGTCTGTAGGGACATAAAAATTGAGGAGAGACTATGTATGTATGACCGATGAAATGGGAACTACTAACTGGGATTAAACATGTTTTAAAAGAACAACAATTATGCTGGCCAGAGATCATAAATTAGTCAGAATTAGATAAATAAAGCAGAAATAATAAAGGAGTTAAACTATATAAATATAAAAAATAAGGACTGAAACTGAACAATAATGATTAAAAAGTTGGGAAGGTACCCATTTACATAGTAGTGCACATATGTAGAAACAATATGTTAAATATTCCCAAATTTTTGGCATTATGATAGGTTTGTCAGTAACCATCATAGACGTGAGCATCCATTAGCAATAGAGACATCAGGTCAATATATCATCCCATAATTAACAAGAGAAATGTCATTTAGTGTACATAATTCAACATGAAACATTGAGTGCTTTATAAGTAAACATCGATTACATTCATAAAATGAACATAGAATTAAATAACCCCTAGTCAATGAACAACTAAATAAGACATCAATGTACAATTATAGAATTACATTCCTCCAGAGTATATAGTCCCTTATTGATGCTATCACATCGTAGGATCCAGCGGCATTCAGCTTTGTTCAGCAACAATTGAATGTCACCACCGCGATGAGGTCTCTCTATAAGTTCAATGACCTTCTTTGGAAAACGAAGAACACCGGGCACAGTGTATATTACCTTAGGATGGCATCTTAACTCCAGACTAAATTGATATATCTATACTGGAAACACCAATACTACTACACAATATAAATTGTTTATTTTTTCTTTTTAATATTCTTATATCTTTTTATAGAAAATGTTTTTAATAAATAGTAGATAAACAAAAATAAATACATTTACTTTCTGAATAATATCCTATAAACCACATATATTCTTTTCCTTAGACAGAAAATACATATCAGACGATTCCATGATTTTATATTTCAGATAACACAATTATCATAATGTCAATTCATTTGTACATGCATCATTTTCTCTTTCTTCAATTTTCTATTTTAGTCAAAGGAAGTCAATAATAAAAACCCTTGAATCACAGATAGCTAAATGCACAGAGACTGGCGGCTTGTTGGAAAACAACGCTATTCGGCTAGGCCTTCATCAGGACTCCATCAGTGGTTTAACTAAACAGAAAAAATATATATATAAACATGAGTTTAGTCTAGAGTTTACATGCCCCTTTCAATAATTAAAACCAAATAGTAAAACCAAAGGTACCCATTCAATAAAAATGATACAGTCAGAGGTTTCTATCCTCGAGTCAGGTTAAAACACCAACAATGTATGACAACTACATATGGTTAGACAATGAATCTACAGCATGAGCCATAGTTCAATTTACATGCTGACAATGTGAAAATAGGAAACTGTGTCAAAAACCAGAAAATTCTGAAGGTGTCAATCGTTTGCGTTATCAGTGCTTAGAACCAAACTTCCCAGCATGAGAACATCAAGAAAATTAAGGTGGGTAGATCTGTCCTAATCTACTAGAAGTGCCCTCACATACTTATAGGGTTATCTAAATAATTAAAATGTTATATTGCTCAAACCTACCTCGTAGGTATCTGGATGACACTATCTTTGAGCACATTGGGATATAAAGTAACTCTATCCTGGATATGCAAAGACTATATAGATAAAACAAAAAAGGCAATATTATAGCCTCCAAATATACTTTTAGACTCTAGGTGGCAATATAGTATTATGCAGAGTCTGCCTTGTTTGTTAATAGGTACCTTGTAATAAAATCTTCTTTTCAGGCCACTATACAAGGTTATTGTTGAGATTCCAGCTGACAATGCATCTTGTGGAGGAGCAATCAAGGGAGTTTACAGCCTGGATAACAATACAATAAATGAAGAAATATGTGAAAGAATAAATCGATATCTGTTCTGAAAGGAAGAGACTGGAGAAATGTATCTCAACAGATATATCTAATTCCAGAACATTATATTCAATGCTACGCCCCATACCAAGGGATCCTTCGATAATAGATCGTCTTTTTACCTTTCCACAGTTATTCTATCTCTTCTTTTAAGAATGGATACTCCATTTCAGTGTGTCCTGGGGGCATCAGGCGAGGATTACCTAAGAGGTTGAACAAGTGTTTATGCAATCCATGAATCAACAAGACCCACCTACTTGTTAAGAAGTTGTATAATATGTCATGTAACTGAAGGTAACCACTAACCTTGTGGTACTAGGTAGGGATGAACAATCTCGCAAAGTATTTAGATATAGATCAGGCTGAATTCTCTTTATAAATAACCAACGTCAGGCGATGATAAAGATAGAAGAGAGGATGGGACAAAAAACGGGGGGAAAAATTATAATTAGGATCACATAGTTGAAGGACCATTGTTGCTAAGCTGTTCTGTGAAGAACGTAGCTATGACAATGTGAGCTTCCTTACTACAAAACGGCATACTGAGGGTTAATATAAGCTTGCATACTACTTGTACGACAATACCGAATTCGATCACCAGACCAGTATGGTAATTCTGGTGTTTCTGAATTCTTGTAAATTGAACTATGATATTATGAGGCCCCTGGTGTCTATCTTGTTATGCTCCATGTTAATATTACTGTCTACGCAAAATTAGAAAGCTCGAGAAGCATCTATGTCAATAGCTTAACAATTTAACCTTGCCGAGCGTCTCCTATTCCCTCTATGTCATCTACCGTTAATGAGACTACGCGTAAAGTTATTAATGCTAACGGCCTATATAAGAGCAAGCGATAATTAAGCATGTGAATGTCGTATGAGTATTATGTTCTGGAACATTGCTGACTATCGCTAATCCAAGATATAATTTCTAATTAGGCAGAGCTGTTGCATGGCGCAGTAATCCCATAATTGCTTGTTGTGCTTACCGTGATGATATATCCTGCATGCTCTGCAATACTCCAACACCCAAGTAGAGCAAACCAAGCATGGCGCTACTTATACTTCCGCCCTTAATTATGTCTCATTAATGATGTCATCAACGCGAGCCGTGCTACATCAGATAAACAAACCCGATACGCCGACGTCGGCGCCATATTGAACCGTCTTAAAGAGCGCTGGTATCTAGATACGACAACATGAATGTACACTGCAGATTAATATCTGTATTTGATTAATGCGGAGAAAACCCTCTTGGACTAAGCAAATTTATTGTCAGTCCAAGTTGCCCTTCCACATAGTCTAGGGTCCTATAGAATATAATAGTGTACCTTACAAGATAAATCGTTGCCATCTTTAAGTTCCCTGACTATACCAGCTTGAATACCCTAAAGTGCTGGTTAGCGATGTAAAATCTGTAGATACACCCTCACTTGTCTCTACTAAGAAGATGTATACCAAGATGAAGGGGAGAATGAAAACTACCCCACTTCACAAACGTGATCTAAAAAGCTAGTGCCATATTACAAAAATGAGTTGCGTGTTTATGGGACGCGGTACAATTAGCTTCACAATTATATATGTACTCGATTATATAGAACGGGCCCCACTTAGAGTATACATTCATGCATGTATCCATGTTTCACCATTTGGGTTGGTAATAAGTTGTATGTCATGTAATGCCAACAGTTATTTTAAAGAACTTAGTAACAGGTAAATCTGAATAAGACCTTGGTTCAGGAGGTTTAATGTGAAATTTAATCTCTTGTCTTTATTCTCTAAATGTAATGTTGCACTACAGTATCTAAAGTCATGGGATCAATTAGGTATTATATTTAATAGCTTGGTCCCAAGGTATTTCCTGGTTAAGACCCTTCACTGCTGTGCCCAAGATAAAAATCCAATAAACCTCTCTCAGTTTCCTAATCCTGTCTGTGGTAGTGACTAGTTTGTGATAGATCTTCTCCAGAATGTACCATAGCATGTCATCTGGTGTATGGTCTTTCTCTACATAATGATGTACCATGGGTGCCGACATTTTCTTCGTTCTAATTGCCGATCTGTGTTCTATAAGCCTCGTGTTGAGAGTTCTTCCAGTCTCACCCACGTATCCCAGTTTACATGGGCATATTATTAAATAGTTTACATCAGTGGATTTACAGTTATTCAGGCTGTTGGGAGATATGCACTGACCATTGAAATGTAGGGTTGATGCTTCAATGGCAGTGTCGCAGGATTTGCAGGAGGTACATTTAAAATTCCCTACCACTGCTCTATTACTCTCAATGCTTCTCTGGAGAAATCTATTTGTTGTTTTCATCCTTGAATGGACTACGTGGTCTTTTAGGTTTTTATTGCATCTGTACGCAAAGAGAGGCCCTGTCTCCCTAGACTTGTCTATGTTGAGGATTTGCCAACTGGAGCAAACTGCCTGACGTATTCTTTCATTTAACATGGAGTGTCGTGTTACGAAGACTAAAGAGGAATCACTTTTAGCTTTCGTATTGGTAAGCAAATGCTACCTGTCATAAAAACGGGCTCTTTTGTAGGAGTCCCGTTCAATCTTTTTAGGATAGGCCCTAGCCAGGAACTTATTTTTCATAGCGACTGCTTTTAAATCAAAGTCCTTGATATTTGTGCAGTTACGCCTTAGGCGTAAAAACTCGCCAAAAGGTATACTGTTTTTTTGGGTGGTTGGATGGAAACTATCGTAGTGTAGTAACGTGTTCCTGGCCGTGGGTTTGATGTACAAATCCACTACCAGGACACCCGCTTCAGGTTTAATTAGAACATCCAAGTACTCTACCTGGTTGTTACTTATTTTGTGAGTGAAGCGAATATTGTCATCACATAGGTTTATCCAAGCAAGGAATTGAATGAGTTTATCCTGGGTGTCTGTCCAAATGAAAAAGACATCATCTATGAATCGTGACCACTTGGTCACAGATTCATAAAATGGTGCTATCTCATTAAAGATAAATTTCTTTTCAAATTGGGACATATATATATATTACCCACCGTGGGGGCACAAGATGCCCCCATGCTGACACCCTGATTCTGTTAATACAACTGATTGTTGAATTCAAATATGTTATCTTCCAATACTATTTTCAAGCACTCTAGTACAAAAATGGAGGGACATGTGATTTTGTAGGCGTTCATGAACCAATGGACCGCTGATATTGCTCCATCTATAGGGATGTTACTATAAAGAGCTTCAATGTCCATAGTAACCATATATTGTGTATCAGCACAAAAAGATGTATTTTCAATTAAATTTATAATGTGCTGTGTGTCTTGAACAAAAGCAGGTGATCGGGACACATGTGTACATAGTATGGCGTCTACATATATGGCAAGTGGCTCAATGGCTGATCCAATAGTTGTCACTATAGGTCTCAAGGGGGAATCAATCACATTTTTGTGAACTTTAGGTATGCCATAGATACTGGCCATCCTCGGTTTTTCAATGTTAAGGAATATCCATTCCTTGTGACAAATATCTCCATCCTTCAATGCTCTATAGGTTAATCTGCGTATCTTGCTTATTATATTAGGAGTGGGATCTCTAGTGATTGGACAATAGAAGTGGATATCTCCCAACATAGTTTCCATCTTGGTGACATATGTCGGTGTATCGAATATGACTATGCCACCTCCTTTGTCACATGCCTTGATGGTCATGTTAGGCATTTGTTTTAATTCTTCTAATGCTTTGTATTCCTCTTTGTTGAAGTTGAAGGGAGTTTTCTGCACATATTTTGTAATGTTGATGATCTTATTGTACACTACCTGTTCAAAAACTGCCACTTCTGGCGGAAGCTGGTCCACTGTAGGAGTGAACAACGATTGGGGGGCAAGTCCAGACAAATTTACACTTTCTGGTTGCCTGTCCTTGTTGTCAAAAAATATCCTCAATCTGATCTTTCTAAAGAAGGCCATTAAATCCCTGAATAGCTCGAATTTATTAAGGCCTGAATGAGGTGCAAATGTAAGTCCTTTAGATAGTAATGACATAGTCGACTCTGTTAAAGAGGAACCACTTAAATTAAAGATAGGTATGGCTTCTACTCCCTCCAGTACTGCGCGTTGCGAGTAACTAGGAATTGGTTGAAGTCCATTGGTGCATTGGCTTGGAAACGTGGCTGGTATTGTGGATTGGCCTGGAAGCGTGGCTGGTATTGAGGTCTCCAGTTGCTGCGTCTTGTGAAACGCCTCCCTAAAAAAGGCTGTGTACTACGTTGCCTCCTTGTGTTATATCCATTGCCTCTAGATCATAGCTACCAGACTGTCCTTCATTATCTGAGTCCGATGTATCGGAAAAAGTGGTGACTTTCCTACCATATCCATATTGCCTATTAGCGATTTGGTCATATTGTACTCCCTCTGGTTGACTGTAATAGTTGTCTGATAGATACGGATAGGTTGTTTCCTTACTGAAGAAACGCACATCTTTTTCAATTTCTCTATTTTTCGTTAGGTTAAATATTCTGTGTATGAATGCAGATCTCTTTCTATGTCTTCCAACTTTTTTTAAGTTCAATGACGTGCCATTTTATTTCATATTTTTATAGAGACATCCGCGCGGCAGTGACATTCAATTGTTGCTGAACAAAGTGGAATGCCGCTGGATCCTACGATGTGATAGCATCAATAAGGGACTAAATACTCTGGAGGAATGTAATTCTATAATTGTACATTGATCTCTTATTTAGTTGTTCATTGACTAGGGGTTATTTCCTTCTATGTACCTTTTATGAATGCAAACGATGTTTACTTATAAAGCACTCAATGTTTCATTTTGAATTATGTACACTACATGACATTTCTCTTGTTTATTATGGGATGATATATTGACCTTATGTGTCTATTGCTAATGGATGCTCACGTCTATGATGGTTACTGACAAACCTATCATAATGCCCAAAATTTGGGAATATTTAACATCTTGTTTCTACATATGTGCACTACTATGTAAATGGGTACCTTTCT
This sequence comes from Calotriton arnoldi, assembly GCA_963921515.1. Lineage (NCBI taxonomy): Eukaryota > Metazoa > Chordata > Amphibia > Caudata > Salamandridae > Calotriton > Calotriton arnoldi. The sequence continues at coordinate 403,587 of CAWUFW010007624.1, read as the reverse complement.
CAACTTTTAAATTATTATTGTTCAGTTTCATTCCTTATTTTTTTAATTTAAATTCTTTAACTCCGTTATTATTTTTGCTTTATTTATCTAATTCTGACTATTTATGATCTTGGGCCAGCATAATTGTTGTTCTTTTAAAACATGTTTATCCCTGTTAGTAGTTCCCGTTTCATCGGTCATACATACATAATCTTTCCTCGATTTTTTTTGGTCTACAGACGCTGCTCCTAATATGTCGGCATCGTTCGTAGGGTCTTTCTAATCAATGTAGACCCGTAATTGTGGGCACAGGAATAAACCCTTAGGGGTCGATTCCGATCTCGGCTGGCAGCGCACCTAACACCATTCGTCCGGAAAAAAACCAAGCTGAACGCGTGTTTCCCGACCGATTCGAACAGTCGTCCGAACGAGCAAGTACGATGCGCATAACAGCACAGATTCCAAGCGAGCCGTACTTACCCATTTCAGCTCCTGTTCCCCACCGGATCCGTAAACGCCGAATCGAGTCGCACGGAACCAAATACACAGCACCTTCCGGCCGGACTAGTACAATGCGCCTTCCGTATGCGCCGAACCCGTCGCTACGTCCGGCACGTCAGAGCATCCGGGAGAGCTGTACATAAGCTCCGATTCGCGCGACAAGACGATCCACGGCGACGAGACGAACAAGCCAGCGACGAGTACGAGTTGAAGCCACGAGAAACCCGAACGAGACGAACCAAACATGAATCCCATCGCGCAGGTCCTACCAATACTCTACATCTATTACCGGGACCGGTACGGACGCGTACGGCGCAGAGGGTAAGTCAAACACCCACAACCTAAACAAACGACACATACCCGAAATATGTCACACACACATAGGGATGCAGGAATGACGTACACTAGCAACAGCAGAACCATAGGGGCGGGATGGCTATCACCAATGCCATACACACCCATAGGGGGATGGATGCCTACCACTAACACCACCCCTACTCATGGGGGCCTGGATGCCTACCACTACCACCACCCCTACCCAAGGGGGCCTGGATGCCTGTCACTACTACCAAACCCACTCATAGGGGGATGGATGCCTACCACTACCACCACCCCTACCCAGGGGGGCCTGGATGCCTGTCACTACTACCATCCCCACTCATAGGGGGATGGATGCCTACCACTACCACCACCCCTACCCAGGGGGCCTGGATGCCTGTCACTACTACCATCCCCACTCATAGGGGATGGATGCCTACCACTAACACCATCCCTACTCATGGGGGCCTGGATGCCTACCACTACCACCACCCCTACCCAGGGGGCCTGGATGCCTGTCACTACTACCATCCCCACTCATAGGGGGATGGATGCCTACCACTAACACCACCCCTACCCAGGGGGCCTGGATGCCTGTCACTACTACCATCCCCACTCATAGGGGGATGGATGCCTACCACTAACACCACCCCTACTCAGGGGGCCTGGATGCCTGTCACTACTACCATCCCCACTCATAGGGGGATGGATGCCTACCACTACCACCACCCCTACTCATGGGGGCCTGGATGCCTGTCACTACTACCATCCCCACTCATAGGGGGATGGATGCCTACCACTAACACCACCCCTACTCATGGGGGCCTGGATGCCTACCACTACCACCACCCCTACCCAGGGGGCCTGGATGCCTGTCACTACTACCATCCCCACTCATAGGGGGATGGATGCCTACCACTAACACCACCCCTACTCATGGGGGCCTGGATGCCTACCACTACCACCACCCCTACCCAGGGGGCCTGGATGCCTGTCACTACTACCATCCCCACTCATAGGGGGATGGATGCCTACCACTAACACCACCCCTACTCATGGGGGCCTGGATGCCTACCACTACCACCAACCCTACCCAGGGGGCCTGGATGCCTGTCACTACTACCATCCCCACTCATAGGGGGATGGATGCCTACCACTAACACTACCCCTACTCATGGGGGCCTGGATGCCTACCACTACCACCACCCCTACCCAGGGGGCCTGGATGCCTGTCACTACTACCATCCCCACTCATAGGGGGATGGATGCCTACCACTAACACCACCCCTACTCATGGGGGCCTGGATGCCTACCACTACCACCACCCCTACCCAGGGGGCCTGGATGCCTGTCACTACTACCATCCCCACTCATAGGGGGATGGATGCCTACCACTAACACCACCCCTACTCATGGGGGCCTGGATGCCTACCACTACCACCACCCCTACCCAGGGGGCCTGGATGCCTGTCACTACTACCATCCCCACTCATAGGGGGATGGATGCCTACCACTAACACCACCCCTACTCATGGGGGGCCTGGATGCCTACCACTACCACCACCCCTACCCAGGGGGCCTGGATGCCTGTCACTACTACCATCCCCACTCATAGGGGGATGGATGCCTACCACTACCACCACCCCTACCCAGGGGGCCTGGATGCCTGTCACTACTACCATCCCCACTCATAGGGGGATGGATGCCTACCACTAACACCACCCCTACTCATGGGGGCCTGGATGCCTACCACTACCACCACCCCTACCCAGGGGGCCTGGATGCCTGTCACTACTACCATCCCCACTCATAGGGGGATGGATGCCTACCACTAACACCACCCCTACTCATGGGGGCCTGGATGCCTACCACTACCACCACCCCTACCCAGGGGGCCTGGATGCCTGTCACTACTACCATCCCCACTCATAGGGGGATGGATGCCTACCACTAACACCACCCCTACTCATGGGGGCCTGGATGCCTACCACTACCACCACCCCTACCCAGGGGGCCTGGATGCCTGTCACTACTACCATCCCCACTCATAGGGGATGGATGCCTACCACTAACACCACCCCTACTCATGGGGGGCCTGGATGCCTACCACTACCACCACCCCTAGCCAGGGGGCCTGGATGCCTGTCACTACTACCATCCCCACTCATAGGGGATGGATGCCTACCACTACCACCACCCCTACCCAGGGGGCCTGGATGCCTGTCACTACTACCATCCCCACTCATAGGGGATGGATGCCTACCACTAACACCACCCCTACTCATGGGGGCCTGGATGCCTACCACTACCACCACCCCTACCCAGGGGGGCCTGGATGCCTGTCACTACTACCATCCCCACTCATAGGGGGATGGATGCCTACCACTAACACCACCCCAACTCATGGGGGGGCCTGGATGCCTACCACTACCACCACCCCTACCCAGGGGGGCCTGGATGCCTGTCACTACTACCATCCCCACTCATAGGGGGATGGATGCCTACCACTACCACCACCCCTACCCAGGGGGGCCTGGATGCCTGTCACTACTACCATCCCCACTCATAGGGGGATGGATCCCTACCACTAACATCACCCCTACTCATGGGGGCCTGGATGCCTACCACTACCACCACCCCTACCCAGGGGGCCTGGATGCCTGTCACTACTACCATCTCCACTTATAGGGGGATGGATGCCTACCACTAACACCACCCCTACTCATGGGGGCCTGGATGCCTACCACTACCACCACCCCTACCCAGGGGGGCCTGGATGCCTGTCACTACTACCATTCCCACTAATAGGGGGATGGATGCCTACCACTAACACCACCCCTACTCATGGGGATCCTGGATGCCTACCACTACCACCACCCCTACCCAGGGGTGCCTGGATGCCTGTCACTACTACCATCCCCACTCATAGGGGGATGGATGCCTACCACTAACACCACCCCTACTCATGGGGGCCTGGATGCCTACCACTACCACTACCACCACCCCTACCCAGGGGGGCCTGGATGCCTGTCACTACTACCATCCCCACTCATAGGGGGATGGATGCCTACCACCAACTCCACCCCTACTCATGGGGGCCTGGATGCCTACCACTACCACCACCCCTACACAGGGGGCCCTGGATGCCTGTCACTACTACCATCCCCACTCATAGGGGGATGGATGACTACCACTACCACCACCCCTACCCAGGGGGGCCTGGATGCCTGTCACTACTACCATCCCCACTCATAGGGGGATGGATGATTACCACTACCACCACCCCTACTCATGGGGGCCTGGATGCCTACCACTACCACCACCCCTACCCAGGGGGGCCTGGATGCCTGTCACTACTACCATCCCCACTCATAGGACGGGTAATGCATGACACAACCAGCATACTCAAACATAAGGAATGTCAGAAAAAGGCATCACCCCAACATCATGACAAGCGTGTGTAGTCTGTGTCACATGCCTACAACACTGAACATGACAATGAACATACAATGTGACCCCCTATCACATGTGTCACACATAAATGTGTGTGGCCTCCACAATGCAATCAGACCATGACCACTGTGCCAATGGGGTCTAAACCCCCATCATCACAGTGACCAAAATGTAAGTGTGGGGTCCATAGCTGAAGCACATTTTGAACATTGTGGCAATGGCGTCTAAACCCCCTTCATCACAGTGTCCAAAATGTAAGTGTGGGGTCCATAGCTGAATCACATTTTGAACATTGCGGCAATGGGGTCTAAACCCCCTTCATCACAGTGACCAAAAGGTAAGTGTTGTCAAGGAAAAAGCTGCAAATGCCAAACAGCATGGATGATTCCTGGTCACACAACAACAAACACATCAGTGGCAAAGTAGTGCTTGTGTCCCATAGCAACATAGATTGGGTGAGGCAAACAGTGCAGTGCAAATAAGACATACCTTTGGCCATGTGCAGACAAACATCACCCATGGGGGCTGACATTGTCAACATTTATCAATTACACAATGACAGAAGTGACCATCATAATGCAGACCCACATATCTGCGCCAATGGACACACAAATGAAGATATCCTGTGGAGACTTAGATGTGAGCTGAACAAATACCATACCATGGCAGCAATGGGACATACAAACCATGATTATTGTGCTGACTGATGACCTAGGAGTCCCAGGGACAGCAGGGGAAATGCACCAAACAACATACAGCCAATGCAACACTAAAGATATGCCAATGCAGTGGTGCAGATGCACAAACACAAACAGGCAGCGTCACACTGCATATCAAACACAACAGGTGATGGGGGGGGGGGTGTGCCAGTGTCCCCAGGCAACCCTACAACACATGAGGAGGCCTGAATCCCAATTACACTGATGTGTATACAGTGCCACACAAAAGTAACTCATGGATCGGATTTCCCTATGTGGGCAATCGGGCATTGTGAGATGAGAGGGAGCCCGAATTACACATGTCACACAAGCTTGTAGGAACAGCAACTAACACAGCAAGAGACAGACCCACCACAACACTACTCCCAGGGACACCGCATTTTGGTGACACTAGCCTGCATGATAATCCCACTGTGATGACAAAGGTAGATGTCGTTCACACTGTGAACCACAGCCATGTGTCCAGAACAACTAACTACCATCACACCTACACAAGCACAAATCAATCAGCACGGCCTGTCAGCCAAGACCAATATGGAGGTAGGGGTCTAGCCGTGCAACAACTCACATTTGCACACACTCAACACCACACACCTTGATCTCCACCAATGTGCAGCTGTGAAGCTCACATGGACTGGTGACATTGCACATGCACCCATGACAATCCCAGGGGGGGGTGGTGGGAACTAAGGTGTGAAACCCATCACACATGGCCAGTCAACAAGACTCGTGAATGTCTGACACACTGCACAGTACGCCGTACATGGGCATGACGTGAATCCACCCCAATCAATGGGATCCCGGCCACAGTCACACACCAATGAAGAAGCCAAGGTGACCCACAAAGAACACACATAGACAACTTCCAACATTGCAGCTCTGACCCTGAGGAGTGGCAGCAGTCACATACACAACGTGTCACAATCACTGACAGCTACCACAAACTGTAAATTACATGACTTGTGTAACCCACAAGTGCCAAGGGGAATCCTGACTGTGTCCCATCTGCATTTGCCCACATCCCCAGCCCTGACAACAAAGACAACTAGGGATGACAACCTCATGAACATTAGTTTACCATGCACCCACATCCCGGAGAAACCAGGTCCAAGATGCTGGATGAACACAGGACAACTCAGCAAGCATCACAAACAGGAACATCCCTAGGGACACAGCCTGTGTAGGAAAGGGAAGGGAACACACACAGACATGCTCACACAACACACAACACGGGCCCAGCCAATGTCACGGGATTACACACTGCCATGAGGGCACTCCACTCCAGTGGAAGGTCCGCTGTGCCAAACCTTGTCTGTGCACGACTCAAACATGTCAGCAGAACACTCGGTCAGTGAGTCAACAACTACAACACACTGAAGGCTCTGCTCACATCAGCCTGGGTACGGGAGTGTCACGTCAGTCATCTGCATACACCCTAAACACATGTCAATCAAGTTGCACTGTATACACAGATGAGTCCTTCAACATTGATGTGCAAAACTGCATGTCCAGTGGAGATGGGCACACAGTCAGGGAAATAGAAACATTGAACAGTGGTAAGCCCACCAGATGTGCATCAGTGTAAGCCAAAGATGGTAATTTACAAATGCAAAACGTACATCCATGTGTCAAATGCTGAACATTACACCCTCAGACTGCAGCAAAGGATGCTATAGATCCAGACTACATTAGGACACATATCCCATGGACCACATGGAGTCCATCACAGCAACACTTCATTTTCCTGATCTGAACACTATTACAACAGCAAATGCATGATGATACTCATCTACATCATGTACATCCAAAGAAAAACCACAATTAAACAAAAAGAGGCTTTATTCAGCAAATGTTAAATAGAAATTTGAAGTCCAAAAGAAACTAAGGCCAATGGCCAGTCCAAATACACAGTCCCAACAGGGTGATACGTGACAACTTGTCACCCATTGCTTGCCTGCACTGGTACGGACAGGGGACATCCCCCTCGGAGGGGCATACAAGGGGCAGGCCAGGCACCGCAGGGACAGGATCAGGGGATGCCAGAAGGAGGCAGTGAAGGGGTGGTGGGTGCAGGAGTGTCACCGGCAACTGCAGTGGAGGTGTCTGACTCAGTGGGGGCCGTCACCACTATAGGGCACAACTCAGATGTTGTGGGTGCTGCAACCACTGCAGTGGGCCGGTCAGATGGAGTGGACTGGGTCCCCACTGCAGTGCCCGAGTCAGACGGGGTGGTTGTGGACTCCACTTCAGTGCACAACTCCAAGGGAGTGGAAGGGGGGGCAGATGAGGTGGGCAGGACAGAGGGGGGGGACCCGGTCTCCACACCAGTGGCACAAACAGGCAGAGTGTCTGGGTTGGGGGTGGAAGAGCAAGTGGTAGGGGGGAGGGCCTAAGCAGTTTGGGGATGCGATATCGGTGTGTGGGGGAACCTGGGGCAGGGTGTGGCGGTGGAACCTGTGCAGTGGTGGCCTGGGGGATGGAGGAGAGAGACTGTGTGGTGGAGCTGCGTGGTGGGGTCTTGCCCTTCCTGGTCTGTGGGGACTTACGAATGGGGTCCTCTGTCTGCCTGTGCCTGGGGGAGGGTGTCCGGGTGTGAGGGGCACTCCCCTCTGTGTGTGGTGGTCGCCTCTTCCGCCTGGACTTCGTGTCAGGTGTATCTGTGGGGAAGAGGCCAAGCTCACAGAGGAAGAGCTTCTGGGAGGGGGGGGTTGCAGGTGAGGCAAGGGAAGGGCTTTTGGAGGGAGAGGCATCTGAGGACTGCGCAGTGCTCGTGGATGCGTGTGTGTGTGTGTCTGGGCCCCAGCCCCTGTGAGTGAGGTATCACTCCCCTGACTGTGCGTGCGTGTGCGTCTGGATTTTTATGTGTGTGTCTGTGTGCTGCTTGTGTCTGTGCTGGTGCATGCCGGTGCCGGTGTGTGTGTGCCTGGGACAGGTAGGGTGTTGGGTATTGTGGATGGGGCAGAGGTAGGAGGGGCGAGGGACTGTTGCAGGAGGGACACTGCTGCCGTCAGTGAGGAGGCCATGGACTGATTGGTCTGATGTAGGGCAGACATGCCAGATGACATGCCCTCCATGAATGACACCAGTTGTGTCAAAAGACCCGTGTGTGCATGGAGGACACTCAGAATTGATGTCTGCCCTACATGGATCTGCTTAAGCAAGTCCACAGACTCCACACTCAGGGCAGCAGGGGGGACAGAGGCAGGGGGTGCGGTGCCTGGCATGAAGGAGACACGCTCCCCTACACGGGAGCCTCCATGGACATATGGGATGGGAGCAGATGGGAGGGTGGAGATGGTGGTGGTGGCGGGGACAGACTTGCTTGATGTTGCTCTGGTCTGCTGATCCGCCTCCAGAAGGGAGTCCTCACTGGAGATGCTGTTTTCCCCAGCCGAGGTGGTCGTAGCTGAGGTATCCTCAGTGTGGATCCCCTCACCCTCCGTGCCACTGGGTCCCTCGGTCTCCCATGCAGTGGACCCAGTCTGGCTCTGCCGCTCCTCTTGGTCCGTGGAGCTGTCTCCTCCTGTGGCCGTGGATGTATCTGCAAACAATCAGGATAAACAGAGCAACATTAGTCACCTGTACTGACCACACACACCACAGTAAGTACAGCACATCACAGAGCAAGCCCTGCCATCATTTGCTAGACATTGCAATTCGTGCTGACACTGATTTCAAGAAGCCCATTGTCTGCCTGACAGTCAGTCATGCCACACATATCCTACCTGTCCATGCACCCATCTGTCTGCTGCCTGTTGTATGCGACTAATCATATGTGCACACATGCACCACATACACAGTTGTTGGACATCCAATAGTATATATGGAAATGTGTCACTCCAAACACATGCCATCTCCTGCCACTGACTCAGTACATGTGTCAGGAAAAGTGATGGGCAAAGTCTCTGTTGATATGCGGGTTTTGGTTCCATCACCAGACACAATGATGTCCTCATGTCCTGATAGACAATGCAACAATGGTGTGCATGCAGGACATATCACACCACTGCTGGATCACCCTTTGCGATTTGAATGTCATGGCACAGGCCTGTCTGGCAAGTCAGTCATAACTGTCTCCTGTCACAGGGGCAGTGCATACACACAACACCAGTCTGCACTGTGTTACAATCAGGGGAGTTTCAGAAATGTAAGCCCTGTAGCTGACAGGTGCACATGTGCACCCCTGGCCACCCACATCATGAGGACTGAGATGATCCCACGTCAATCAAATGAGACATTTGAGTGACTGCAAACACAAATCCATACACATGAGCACTTCACCGTCTGATGAGAATGAACCAAAGCTGCCGGCACCTCAATGTTTCATACAACATTGTGCACAGTCAAGGGATCATAGACCTATGCATTGACCTATGTGCAGATCCCATAGTCATAACTCAGATGGCTGGCCACCCCAAATTGTTAAACACTCCAGGAGTCCAAATAGCAAGGCCACACCACGGTGACACAGAGGCACACACCTGAGTGCACTCTTCACAATGCCCAATATGTATGCTGACACACGGGAGTGGGAGAACAGAGTGCCTTTGATGTACGGAGTAGGCATTACAGTCCTGGTCCATGTGCAACATGGTATTACCCTGAACACTAGGCAGGTGGCTATGCATGTGTCACACACATGATGTACATACTTCTGAGGCCCCTACCTTGGTCTCTGCAGCAGCATGGATGTGTGGCACATACCCCAGACATGTGGTGAGTCAGAGCAGCAATTGGAACACGTATTAAAGACATACCCAGAGTACATGTCAGATCACAGGCAATGTGAGCAATTGTACCACCCATGCAACCCACCACAAAGTTTCTGTAACTGATGCTGTCCCCAACTTGAACCACAGGTATCTGCAAGTACACAGTACCCAAGCGACCTAAGGGCCACACCTGTGTATCAGATGAGGAGGGGGCATGACACAAGTGAGGGACATGAGTCCAGGATGACATGACAGTTGTACTGTGGAAGTGGAACCAGGCTAAAGGAGTGCATAGAGCATGTCAGTCATAGTACACAGTTGAGGCTAGCACTTACCCCCTCCTTGCTGCTGTCTGGCCTTCAGCTGCCCATCCAGGTCAGGGAAGACCACTGCCAGGATCCGGAGCATGTGGGGGGTCAGGGTCCGGTGTCCGCCCCTCCTGCCAGGAGGCGACAGCTTCAGCTGGACCCTTGCGATCCTCCAGGTCCAGCCCCGAAGGTCCTGCCACCTCTTCTGGCAGTTGCGGATCCTGCGCCTGTAGACCCCCACCGATCGTACTGCCCGGACGATGGTCAGCCAGATCTCCTGCTTCTGGTGGGCATCAACCTGTGAGGATGACAAAGTGAAAAGGCCATTACTACACATGCCACATTTCCGTGCATCACACAGTTGGATATACATGTCTCAATCACAGGGGCATATGATCTACACAGGTAGTGCAACTATGGCTATGAACAGTTTGCCAGCAGTTACTAAATGGTATCATTGCCTGGGAAGTCAAACCTTGTTGGAATGCACTGTTACTGCACTATACCTGTTCAGTGCATGTGACTACACACTTTGGGGGGGTGACAACTACTCAGTGAGCATGCTACCCACTGGTGTACACACTGTACGTCTTGCTAGTCAGACAACATGCACAATTAGTAAGGCAGTGGACAGCACACTCACCTGCTCCCCTGGTTTCCCATACAGCTTGCTGTACTGTGGAAGGAGGCTGTCCAGCAGGGCCTGGTTCTCCTCAGTGCTGAAGGCTGGGGCTCTATCCACAGTATGTGCCATTGCAGTAGCCAGAGGATGCAGAGACAGCAGCAGTGGTAGTGGCAGATGTCGTCCTGGAGCATGTAGTGCAGGCAAGTGAGCTCTCAGGGGAACAGCCAGCATTATATGTGTGCTGCAGGGGCAGATACTGTCCCATGTGTCCAAAGTGATAGGTCCAAGTCGTTTGCATCTTCTGAATCTGGCCAATCCATGGAATTGCACCACTTATACACGCCCACAGCATCCTTCAAAACTTCAACTTCATGACACCCATGAATTTGCAACATTGTTGTGGGTGGCCAACTGAATTCACTGCATCCGACTCGTTAAAGCTTCAAAACGCGTCCGTTACCATGTCAGGCCATAGCCAATGCGTGCGCACCGATCGGGCCATTGCTGTACAACGCGTATTTCGAAAAACAACACGTATCCGTTCACATCATATGCAATGTCTAATGCGTGCGCACCGATCGGTCCATTGCTGTACAACGCGTATTTCGAGAAACAACACGTATCCATTCACATCATATGCAATGTCCAATGCGTGCGCATATATGCAATGTCCAATGCGTGCGCACCGATCGGTCCATTGCTGTACAACGTGTCTCCGCTCACATCATATGCAATGTCCAATGCGTGCGCACCGATTGGTCCATTGCTGTACAACGCGTATGCGCTCACATCATATGCAATGTCCAATGCGTGCGCACCGATCGGTCCATTGCTGTACAACGCGTCTCCGCTCACATCATATGCAATGTCCAATGCGTGCGCACCGATCGGTCCATTGCTGTACAACGCGTCTCCGCTCACATCATATGCAATGTCCAATGCGTGCGCACCGATCGGTCCATTGCTGTACGACGCGTCTCCGCTCACATCATATGCAATGGCCAATGCGTGCACACGGATCGGTCCATTGCTGTACGATGCGTCTCCGCTCACATCATATGCAATGGCCAATGCGTGCACACGGATCGGTCCATTGCTGTACGACGCGTCCCTGTACAAGTCACTCGCATATGTCACCATGCTTGTCACTGGTGAACGTATGCCAGCCACATTTACTTGCCAGGGACTCAGGGGCACACCTACAATACCACAGCTTGTCCACACTGTATCCTAAGGCATGTAAGGCTGCATTACCTTTTCTGTGTATGGGGGTCAACATGTGGTTTTTTGGGTGGCACTTGGGGGCAGCCACTCCCAGGCTGTGCACGTGTTCATGGGGACAGAATCCTTTGTGTGTTGTGCACATGACCACTGTGATGTCATGTGCAACTGTTCATTTCATAGCATGTGGAATGGTCACATTTCCAGGTTGTGTATGTGTATGTCATGTCACATACCCCCTGAGTCCCATGTGGGAAGGTATGTACGTCACAGGGTGACCCATTGCCACAATAGTGATGGCACTCCACAGTCTGTGTGCATGTTGTGTTTCCGATGTCTCTGATTCCATGTGCACAATGGGAGACAGTCTCCACATCCATGTTGTTTGTGCATGGACTTTGATGTTGTGCGTGAGTGTCTCACAGACGTCCATGTCTGTCCTGCAGAGGCAACAGGGGTCACTACCTGTGGGAGTCATGGTTGTTTTGCTGATGTGTACATGATACGCCATGTCATGCCAGTGTCTATGTGGCAATACAGGGTCCCTGGGAATCTACCTGTCAATGAGCTGTGATGCCTGTGGCACATCTGTCCTGACATGTCACTGTGGTGTGTGTTTGGAACGTGACAGCAGTAAATGGGTACTGTGACACAGCCTAATGATTTCCCATAGCACAACCTGGAACTTGTTGTCAACACAGTTGAACTGTGATGTTAGATGTTGGCCATGTAGGTGCCATATATGTCCATACAGAACGGCACACACATCAGGTACTTGTGTCTCGTAATGATGTATCATGTGATATTGAGTATGGTCAATGGCACATATGTGGGGTGACTGACAATCTTTCTTTCTTCACCTATGCACTGCAGGGCACCAGCTGTCCATAGACCATTCCCTGACCTTGCAACGATGGTGGAACGTGACTGCATCCGACGGTACCGCTTCAACAGGGCGCTCATTGAGGAATTGGCGGTGCGGTTGGCCCCACATTTGCAACCTGGCCGGCCATACCCTACAGCGCTGACCCCCAAGGTTAAGGTGATGGCAGCCCTACACTTCTTTGCCACCGGTACCTTTCAACACACTGTGGCGTCTGCTGGTGGGATGTCACAGACCATGTTCAGCCGTGTGCTACGCGATGTTTTGGAGGCAATGTTGAGATACCTGAACCAGTACATCTATTTCCCTAAACGGCAACAACTCACTGACGTCAAGAGTGACTTCTATGCCCTGGGGAGGATGCCACATGTCATTGGCTCCATTGATGGGACACATGTGGCTTTGGTACCACCACAGGCACATGAGCAGGCATACAGGAACAGGAAACATTATCATTCGATCAATGCTCTGGTGGTATGTCTTGCAGATATGAGCATCTCACATGTGTGTGCCCGTTTCCCCGGTTCGGCACACGATGCCTACGTGATGAGGAGTAGTCGCATCCCGAGGATGATGTCACAGATGCAGAACCAGCGTGCCTGGCTTGTCGGTGTGTACTGACTTTGTACCATTGTGTGTGTTCTGCTATTTTGCATTCCGCCCTCTTTTCCAACTCAGCTAATGTGCAATTGTCTGTCTGTAGGTGACTCCGGATACCCCAACATGCCGTGGTTGCTGACACCCCTCAGGAACCCTGTGACACCAGCCCAGATGCGCTACAATGAGGCACATGGTCGGACCAGGAGAGTGATCGAGCGGACATTTGGTCTCCTGAAGAGCCGCTTCCGCTGCCTGCACAAGACAGGAGGGGCCCTCCCATATGCCCCAGCAAAGGTGTGCAAGATTGTCATCGTCTGCTGCATGCTACACAACCTGGCAGTGCGGAAGGAGTTGCCTCTCATCCTGGATGACGATGACCAACATCCGCCACCTGTGGAGGATCCTGACCTGGGCCACGATGCCAGTGATGATGATGATGATGAGGGTGATGTCCGCACACAGCTCATCACCAACTTCTTCAGCTGAATGTGAGTATCCAGAGAGTTGTCATGTCAATGATGTGAGTTTGCATGATATGTGTGGGTGGGGCTCTGGTGCTGTTTGAGTGTGGCCATGTGCTACTTGACTGGATGCGTGCAGCGATGTGTCCTTACAGGTAGTCTGTACTCCCCAACAGTGTTGACATGCTAACTTGGTTTTGTGTAGGTATCTTGTGACATGTATTGTGCATGAGTATTGCAGTTCTGTCCTGTTCTTCAGTGCTTTTGACTGTGTGTCATGTCTGTCCTTCACAGGGTGCTTACAGAGTTGTATGGTCAACTTGGATCCCCCGACACCATGATTCAGCTTTCAGGGTGGCAGCAGTCGTTTCCCTACAGGTGATGTGCCACACACCCCTGGACTTTATTTCTTCTACACTTTTTGACTGTGTGGCCACTGCCACGTGGGATTACCTTGCATTTGTAGTGGAAACAACATGTTGCAAATGTGTAATAAACCTGTGCTTCACTTTGGGATGTGCGTTGTCTGTGGTCACACATCTGACTGACATTTGCTTACTGCACCTGTGGGCTAGTTAACACAGACTCTGAATAGGTGTGGTGTCTGTGCATTCCACTGTATTTCCTGGCAACATCAGTGTAAGCGATGAGTCCGATGGCCCTGGTGTCTATGTGTTGTGTAGCCCTAGTGGTGTGTCTCCCTCATATGTGTCACGTCGCCATGACTCACATGACGGTGTTGAACTTGCTGTGGCAGTTAGCATGCACAGTGTCATTTAGCAGATCATCATCTCCATGACAAAAACAACGTTGGAATCACAACAGAGGCAAGTATGGTGTATTAGTGAGTTTATTACATACATGTGTGAGGATAGTGCACAGGATGGTGGGTGCTGTACATTGGTATTGGAATCCAAAGTTCCCAGATGAGTTGGAAGTGTTGGTAGCAGAAATGTCCAGAGTAAAGTCCACAGTCATCTGATACATTAGTCCAACTTAAACTCCCCATGTCATGTGGGAGAGTTGTGTTGCATTCAACAGGGTGTACAGTTTGCACACAAAGGAGAATTTCCAGAACAGGTGTTGGGTTCCTGGGGGATGTACATGGCCATCAGCCTCTCAGTTGTCCTTCCTCGGATGACCCCTCTTCTTTCTGGGGGGACCCTCACGTGCAGGCCGCTGCGGTGCAGAGGACTCTTCACCAGAGTCATCCTCCCTCCCTGTGGCAGTTGCAGTTGTTGCGGCACCAGATGTTGTGGGCACACAGGGAGGTGTGGACATGTTGGTGCTAATCTGGCGGAGGCATGTCAATATGTCCCTCTGCACCGCTATCAGTTCTTCCAATGTGTCCCACTTGGACTCCATGCCAGACATGTGTGTCTCCACACGGGACATGTGTGTCTCCACACGGGACATGTGGGAGTCCAAACGGGCATGATGGGCAGCCTGCTGCTGTTGAATGCCCTTGAGGATCCCCACTACCTGGCTGACCTCTCTGGTGCTCTTCTGGTACGCATCAGCAATGCGTGCCAGTTGTGGGTCATCATGCAGTCCAGACCCCTCTGCAAACAACGAACTCTGCCTACCACCCCTACCACCACCCCTGGACACACATGCGGGAGCTGCCATGGCACGCACAGGTGACCCTCAGCCCCCTTGGGGGTTGGTACTGGGGTTGTTGTCCGTTGCTTCACGGTGGGCTGTGGTCCCTGTGCTGTTGTCATTGAGTGTCCTTGGTCTGTCCGTGTCGGCGGGGGTGGTCTGTGTGTTGGCAGATGTTGGAGGAATGGGTGCAGGGGGTGCAGATGGTGGTCCTGCTGGTGCTGCATGATGACTCCCACCGGAGGTGCCAGGTTGGTCTTCGCCATCCGATGAGGGCAGAGGCTGTTCCACACCAGAGAGCTCAGGGTCCCCCGGAGCCTGGGACAGGGACTCCTCCTCATCTGCTGCTGTGTCCCCATCATCACCTGTTTTTGGAAGAGACACACAATGTATGTTATGTTTCTGCAGGCATCAATGGTTCAAACACATGACAGTTGTGACTGTACCTCTGGATGCGGCCCTGTACATTGCATTGTCCTAAGTTGTCACAGTCAGAGGTTGATATTGGTGTGGCTCATTGTCCTGCCAACCTGATGCATTTCAATGTGGATGTTGAGGTGTGTGCATGACCAGCATTGGTGGTATTTGGTCGACATCCGGACCACCTTCTCCCCCCAGCCCAGTTATCCCACCATGAAGCATGCCACCCTTGCAGTGGGTGCAGGTTAACTCTCAGGATGTCAGTCAGTGGTGTCCTGCTGTTGGTTGGTGCCCAGTTCCCAGCAGGGCCTGGTACTCCCCACAACAGAGCACCATTGTCAGACATCTTTGAAGTGGCTTTTCACTCCCTGTGAGGTGTGCATGCTTCAGTGTGAGCTTGCTGGGCCATGTGGGTGGGGGATGTTGAGCTGTGACTACCACTCCCATCATGCTATGGCCTACACCCCCCTTCCCAGCATGCCCATACTTCCTTCCTTTTGAGTGGACTTCACTGTGTGTGAGTGTGACAGCAATGGCAAGATGGCTGACAGTGGTGTCCTGCTGTTGGTTGGTGCACAGTTCCCAGCAGGGCCTTGTGCTCCCCACAGCAGTACCCAGTGTCAGCCATCTTGTCAGTTGTTTTCCACTCCCTGTGATGTGAGCATGGTTCAGAGTGGTGTTGATGGGCCAATTGTGAGGGTGAACAATATCTGTGACTACCACTCCCATCATGCTATTGCCTACGCTACCCTTCCCAGCATGTCCATACTTCCTTCCTTTTGAGTGGACTTCACTGTGTGTGAGTGTGACAGCAATGGCAAGATGGCTGACAGTGTGGTCCTGTTGTTTGTTGGTGCCCAGTTCCCAGCAGGGCCTTGTGCTCCCCACAGCTGAGGCCAGTGTCAGACATCTTTGAAGTGGCTTTTCACTCCCTGTGAGGTGTGCATGCTTCAGTGTGAGCTTGCTGGGCCATGCGGTTGGGGGATGTTAAGCTGTGACTACCACTCCCATCATGCTATTGCCTACACCCCCCTTCCCAGCATGCCCATACTTCCTTCCTTTTGAGTGGACTTCACTGTGTGTGAGTGTGACAGCAATGGCAAGATGGCTGACAGTGTGGTCCTGTTGTTTGTTGGTGCCCAGTTCCCAGCAGGGCCTTGTGCTCCCCACAGCTGAGGCCAGTATCAGACATCTTTGAAGTGGCTTTTCACTCCCTGTGAGGTGTGCATGCTTCAGTGTGAGCTTGCCGGGCCATGCGGGTGGGGGATGTTGAGCTGTGACTACCACTCCCATCATGCTATTGCCTACACCCCCCTTCCCAGCATGCCCATACTTCCTTCTTTTTAACTCTGCTTCCCTGTGGGGTAGTGTGCCTGTGCTGACAGGATGGCTGACAGTGTTGTCCTGGCGTTTGTTTGGCTACAAGTCCCAAAAGTGTCCCTGTGCTTCACACATCACAACCCAGTGTGGTTGTTCTTTGTGGGATATTTAATTAGAGTGTGAGGCATTGCATTCTCCCAGGTGAGTTGTGTGGAGTTTGTGTTAAGGGGGTGTGTGAGAAAAGCTGCTGGTGACAATGGTCAGAGCTGTCAGTCCTCCTTCCCACCCAGCCAGATATCCCACCATGGAACGTGCTTCCATTGCAGGGAGTGAAAGTTGGCTTTCAGGATGTCAGTCAGTGGTGTCCTGCTGTTGGTTGGTGCACAGTTCCCAGCAGGGCCTTGTGCTCCCCACAGCAGTACCCAGTGTCAGCCATCTTGTCAGTTGTTTTGCACTCCCTGTGATGTGAGCATGGTTCAGAGTGGTGTTGATGGGCCAATTGTGAGGGTGACCAATATCTGTGACTGCCACTTCCATCATGCTATTGCCTACACCCCCCTTCCCAGCATGTCCATACTTCCTTCCTTTTGAGTGGACTTCACTGTGTGTGAGTGTGACAGCAATGGCAAGATGGCTGACAGTGTGGTCCTGTTGTTTGTTGGTGCCCAGTTCCCAGCAGGGCCTTGTGCTCCCCACAGCTGAGGCCAGTGTCAGACATCTTTGAAGTGGCTTTTCACTCCCTGTGAGGTGTGCATGCTTCAGTGTGAGCTTGCTGGGCCATGCGGGTGGGGGATGTTAAGCTGTGACTACCACTCTCATCATGCTATTGCCTACACCCCCCTTCCCAGCATGCCCATACTTCCTTCCTTTTGAGTAGACTTCACTGTGTGTGAGTGTGACAGCAATGGCAAGATGGCTGACAGTGTGTTCCTGTTGTTTGTTGGTGCCCAGTTCCTAGCAGGGCCTTGTGCTCCCCACAGCTGAGGCCAGTGTCAGACATCTTTGAAGTGGCTTTTCACTCCCTGTGAGGTGTGCATGCTTCAGTGTGAGCTTGCTGGGCCATGCGGGTGGGGGATGTTGAGCTGTGACTACCACTCCCATCATGCTATTGCCTACACCCCCCTTCCCAGCATGCCCATACTTCCTTTCTTTTGACTCTGCTTCCCTGTGGGGTAGTGTGCCTGTGCTGACAGGATGGCTGACAGTGTTGTCCTGGCGTTTGTTTGGCTACAAGTCCCAAAAGTGTCCCTGTGCTTTACACAGCATAACCCAGTGTGGTTGTTCTTTGTGGGATATTTAATTAGAGTGTGAGGCATTGCATTCTCCCAGGTGAGTTGTGTGGAGTTTGTGTTAAGGGGGTGTGTGAGAAAAGCTGCTGGTGACTATGGTCAGAGCTGTCAGTCCTCCTTCCCACCCAGCCAGATATCCCACCATGGAACGTGCTTCCATTGCAGGGAGTGCAAGTTGGCTTTCAGGATGTCAGTCAGTGGTGTCCTGCTGTTAGTTGGTGCACAGTTCCCAGCAAGGCCTTCTGATCCCCACAGCAGTACGCAGTGTCAGCCATCTTGTCAGTTGTTTTCCGCTCCCTGTGATGTCAGCATGGTTCAGAGTGGTGTTGATGGGCCAATTGTGAGGGTGACCAATATCTGTGACTACAACTCCCATCATGCTATTGGCTACACTGACTTCACCAGCATACACAGAATTCCTTCCTTTCAGTGAGCTTCCCTGTGAGGTGGTGTTCTAGTGGTGGCAAAATATCTGACTGTGTTTGTTGGTTAGATTTGTGCCACTGCCTTGCTCTATTTGTTGTTAGGTTTGTACATGTCATGACACAGTTACATATCACTATGAGATGGCATGTATTGTGTTTATCTAACTAACATACACATCTTGGGATGATTATCTTTTGGTTGCTGCGGATTTGCTAAGGGTGCATGGTTTGACTATCCCCTTGACAGTGATGTGTGTGTATTGTCACACAATATTGTGTATATTTGTTGTGTACTCACCAGGCTCTGGGATGTTTGATAGTCCATATACGCTCACTGGTGGTAGGATGGCCCGCACCTTCTCCTCCCAGGGCCTGAGGTATAGTGGTTTGGCAGGAGGGCCACTGCCGGTGCGCTGACTCAAGACGTAATCCTTCTTTAGTAGGTCCTTGACCCTCCTGCGCACATCATACCACCTGTTCTGGATATCTTCCTTTGTGCGCAAACATGGTGATTGTGCGTTCACCCTGTCGACGATCCTCTCCCACATCTTGGTTTTCTGCGACATGGGGGTCTGTTGGACCAATGTACCAAACAACTGTGGCTCTACTCTGAGGATCTCATCTACCAGGACTTCCAATTCACTGTCTAGGAACTTTGGATTCTTCTTTGGGGGCATGGTGATGGGTGGTGGTGGTGATTGATGTGTGTGTGTGTGCAAGTGAGGGTGGGTGAGTGTAGGTTTTGCTGGGTGTATGTGAGGGTGCTATTTGTTGAGGTGCTAATGGTGTGTGGCTTGTGTGATGGATGAGCTGTGAGTGTGTCTGTGGTTGCTGTCTGATGGTGTTCTGTGCTGGCAGGTCAGTTGAATTTGCAAAGGATCATGGTAGGGATTTGTGGCCTTTATATGGGTGGAGTTGTGGGTGTGTCTTTGTTCCATGTTTTTCCCCCAGTATTTATTGGCTTTGTCATTGCTTGTTTGGCCCTTTTTATTTGTATTTTTTCCTTTGTATTTTTTGTGCGTGTAGGAGACGTTCTTCTGACCGAGTAGGACGCTGCAGTTGTCTCGTGCGAGCTTCTCCGAGTCGTTCACGCTGTGTTTCTGCTAGGTTTCATGTGCGGCGTACGCGTCGGTCGCGGAGTATTGGGTTGCTTCGGCTGGGTTTTGTATGCGTGTCGGTCGTACGGCTTGGGCTCCGTGCGACTCGGTCTGGTTTTCCACGCATTGCATCGTACTGCGCGGGTACGTTTCGGTCGGGTTCATTCCTGGTGTGTGTCGGTCGGTTCGATTCGCGTAGTTTCCCGGCCGGATAGCTTGTTTCCGTGCGGTTCGGTCGTTCGGCTTGTGTTCCGTACGAGTCGGTCGTGATTCACATGCATTTCATCGTACTACGCAGGTCGGGCAGCGCCGGTACGTGTCGGTCGGACTATATTCCCGTACCGAGTCGGTCGGTATGTTTTCCGGCCCGAATCGGAATCGGAATCGGCCCCTTAGTATATTTTAATTATTTGATTTATATTTCTGCTGTACTCATGAATAGTAATCATTCATGATCATCGGTCAGATACACCGAGTCTTTTCTTGATTTCTATACCATCTGTGAGCAATGCCTTTACATGAGCTGCTTCTAATGCGTTGGCATCATTCGTAAGGTTCTTCTAATTGATGTATACCCGTAATTACAGGCATGGGAGCACACCCTAATAATTTCCCAAATATTGTTTAATATTTTGATTTACATTTCCGGTGTACCCATTAATTTTAATTACTGACGATCATCGGTCAGTATGTGTTGACGACTTCCGATACACGCTTGTCTTTCTGCGGTCTCTAAACTATTAGTGAGCAGTGCCTTTTTAAACGCTGCTCTCAACATGCCAGCATTGCTTGTATGGCGTCTGAAATTGATGCAGATCGGTAGTTTCGGATAGGCGAGTACTTTCATTTTTTACTCTCATTTTAAATGTTTTGAAGACCTAGATAATTTTTCTAAACAATTAATGGTGACTTTTTCACTTTTAGATATAAAAGTATCTCTTTTCGTGCCGGCCATTGAGTTTGTACTGGCATCTGTCTGAGAGCTGAGATTTGTTCCATTGCCCTACTCCTTCCTTGTTCCAGGAATTTTATGACTGGTGAGTTTGGATTCAAGTATTTCTTTGTGGTTGAGGTTATCGGTTTGGTTCCGGATTTTATTAATTCCCCTTCTTTCTATCTCTCCCCTTTTTTTGATAACTAGGACTCCTAACTCATTCGGAGCTTTTGCAATGAAATTTATTATTTTTCTATTGTCTAAAAGTTTTTGGCCTATATTCATGAATGACATCTAAAACAAGTAGGTCCTTATTTAATGCCATCACTTAAGGGCTTTATGCAATAGAAGGCCTATACAGGCACTATTGGTGAATAAAACTTGGTGTTTTTTCCTTTTCTTTACTTTTTCCTATTGATTCTTTTTTTTACTTGTTATTTTTTAAACGCATGACCTGGTGTAAACACTCACTTGTCATCGGGTGTGGAGGTAAGATTGAGCACCTTTACTTGCTTTCTTCAGCTGGCATGCTTTTGATATTAGATTTTGATTATTAATACTTCTTCATTTTCTTTCTATTTTTTACTTTTTTCTAATGGTAAATAAGCACGACTCAATGCTTGAGACTGATTTTTTGGCCTTTTGCTATGTTGTTAGTAAATGAAACTGATTTTCTGTTTTTTGATACCGTTGCATATATTTATTTCAGAATTCTCTATTGGATGCTTTGTCAATTGTTGTGTTTGTCCTGATGATGACCATACTAATTCTATTAGGTCAAAACGTCATCGACTCCTCTCTTTGGCATTTATTCAAGAGGATGCATTAATTGCCTCTCCTGGTTTTGTGTTTTGTCCAATTAGTTTTCCCGTGAATTTATCTGCCTCTGCCATTGTTTTTCTGTTTAAACTGATAATTGTGGTTTCTGATCTTGTTTTTTGTGTAATTGTGTGAGCACCGTTAGTTTACGATTGTATTTTATTTTTATATTATGGTCTTAGTAACAAATTGTATACATTTTCGATGGGTATCAATATTCTTCTTTTTTTAAATTTTTTATGATTTGTTTTTTGTAATATAATTTCTTTCCTTCTTGCATTACTTTCTATATGTGTTATTTATGCTTTGTATAATTATATACTTGAACCTGTGTTAGTATTATAGTTTTCAATTTGCCCCAGGTTCGGGTAATAGGGCTGCCCCTGTTTGATGCAACTGCATCCTTGACATTGGACTTTGCATTGCAAGCCCCGTCAGTGGGATCCTCGATAATGATGCAGGCACTCACACCGTAGCCTCGCTGCATCTTGGAACTGATGCATCGCTTCGGCTGTGTGACGCATCTTCGAAACAGACCCTCGCAACTCTCCACAAACCAGGATTGAAGGTACGTTGTTCAGCGGGCCTAACTAGGTCCATGTAACCGGCCCACGCTCCATTACGGTCGGCCTGAAGTTGTGACTTTGTCCTGGTCCGGCAGGGCCAGATATCCACAGTTGACGCTTTACGACATTTCGGTGCTATTTTTACTTAAATCTTTCAAATTGAATATCTCCAGTTCTACTAATTAGATGTTTGTCGTTTTGGTCTTGTTTTATTTATTGAAAATGAATCTTTTTTTCTAACTCTGTTGTGGGCTACTTTTGTAGGGTGTTTTCCCTGTGTTACTGTTTAAAGTGTTGCACATATACCTTCCACATTTCCTCTGAATTAAGCCTAACTTCTCTGTGCCAAGCTACCAGTGGCGCCTGGTGGAATTTTAAAATGATGCGGTGTAAGAGCAATGAATTATTTTTTTCACATGAGCAAGCAAACCCAAAGTCTATCAGGGGGGATTGAGGGATCCTCCTCCGGGGAACGTTTTAAAAAAGTGGCCTATTTTGGAGCAATTTTCGTGCCTTTTTTTCTCTACACATCTTATGAATCCACTTCCTCATATCTCCTTCACTTCACCATGCCCAAACACACTATGCACCAACTCACCTACAAGCACTGCATTTTCTTTGACTTTTGCCTTTTCAAAATTTTGACAACTGTATACCTCCTTCACACATATTTGCACAGAAGCATAACTGGAATACGTGACCATTTCTCTGTGCACTCTGCAAACGGGCTGAGAATGCGAGAGGAAAATACTTGCTCTAGATGGAGATTCACACACACACACACATACACACCTTAAATTGCAAAGTAAATGCAAATTAAAGTAACTGGTAGAAAATGTTTGTTACGTTATGAAAGTTTAGTTTGTTAATACAATCACTGAAGATGTGTATGTGTGTAACCAGTCAAAGAACTGAACTTGTTGGTGTAGCGGAAAATAGTGAAATTTGTAGTTATAAAATTACAAAGTCACAGCCTGCAAACATAAGTAATGTACATTTGCAATTCATCATTTTAATATTATATTACACACAATATAAAATAGTCTGCCACTAAAAGCTTGCATTGAGGCGCTCTCTCCCTCACTCTCGCAGGAACAATGTGAAGCCCTCACAGACTTTTTTGTTAATAAGTTAATGAATATCTGCCGCACCCTGGCTGTGAGAGACATGGACTCTCTTCCCTCTGAAAGTATCGGCTCTTACCCGGCCGGAGACTTAGCACCTCACACCAAAACAACTTCACCAGATAGTGCGGCAATACCCTCCTACTTACATTCTTTACCTCCTCTGGATGATGCCAAATTCATGGATTTATTACGATCCATTAAATTGGGTTCCCCGCTGGATCCCTTCCCCCTCTAAGTTGAACACCTTAAGTTCACATTCTCTGTCCTTACTCATGGACTTGCTGAACTCCTCACTACGTGAAGGCCCCTTGCCCAAAACCTGGAAACATGCCATGTTACTACCTCTACTGAAAAAGCCCCATCTAGACCCCGTCAACGGGGCAAACTATAGACCGATCTTACTCTTGCCCATCCTGTCCAAAATTCTGAAAAAACACGTCACTACTCAACTCTCCACCTATATAGAAACCCAAAACGCTCTTCACCCTTCCCAGACAGGAATTTGTGCAGACCACAGCATGGAAGTTGCCCTGTTAGGAGTAATGGAACACCTGCATCAGCTCCTAGATAGGGGTGGTACAGCCACACTGATCCTTCTAGACCTTAGTGCGGCCTTTGACACAGTGTCTCACGATAAACTGATTGACAGACTGGCTCAACTCGGCCTAAAAAATGCTGCACTTGGGTGGTTAAAATCCTTTCTGGCAGATCGAACTTTCCAGGTTTCCACTGATACTATGTCT
This sequence comes from Calotriton arnoldi, assembly GCA_963921515.1. Taxonomy (NCBI): domain Eukaryota; kingdom Metazoa; phylum Chordata; class Amphibia; order Caudata; family Salamandridae; genus Calotriton; species Calotriton arnoldi. Next base: position 379,465 of record CAWUFW010007624.1, on the reverse strand, counting down.
AGTCCTCACTCACTGACCTGGGGTGTCCCACAGGGTTCTACGCTTAGCCCTCTGCTAGTTAACATATACGTTCGCCCTCTAGCTGATCTAGTAGAAAGCCATGGTTTAACCTTGTTTTTCCACACCGATGACACCCAGATCATGTTCTCTTTGTCATAGGATCAGGAAGCAGGCCCACGGGCTACCAAATCCTTCCTCAGTGATGTTGCCAACTGGATGAACACTAATTCCCTTAAAATCAACAGGGATAAGACCGAGGTGCTTCTTCTGGGTAAAAATCCTCAACTTTGGGGACCTAAGTTCTTGCCCGACACTACGGGTTCCCTTCCCACACTGGCCGACAAGGTGAAAAGCCTGGGAATTTGGCTGGATGCCACTCTGTCCATGAAACCTCAAGTAGCTAAAATGACCACCTCTTGCTTTGTCACATTGAAATGGCTTGAAATGATCCTATGGTCATTCAGGCCATGATCCTCTCCAGACTAGATTATGGCAACATCCTCTATTTAGGCGTCGACAAGGCAATAATTAGATGCCTTCAGATTGTTCAAAATGCGGTTGATAGGCTGCTTTTTCATCTACCCCAACACTCTTCAGTATCTGGCCTCCTCCAAGATCTCCATTGGCTCACTGTGGACAAACGCAACAACTTTAAGGCTCTCTGCTTTATGTACAAAATCAAGAACCACATAGGCCTAGAATTTTTGCAAAAGTTAGCCGTGCCTTACCTCCCCCCTCGCACATTACACTGTAGTAACCAGTCCATTTTTTCAGTGCCTAGATTCAGACGTTCATGCATTGGCGGCCGGTCCTTTTCCTTTATCTGTCCCAAATTCCAGAGTCAATTGGCGGTTGTAACTCTCTGACATCGTTCTGCAAACAGCTGAAAACTTGGCTTTTCTAGTCACCACAAGTAGGTTACCAACCAATGTCCTCCAGCGCTGGGAACCTTATAGGTAGCTATCTGCTATACAAGAATATAATAATAATAATAATAATGATACCTAAACTAGTGCAAACCTTTTCTATTAGAAGGGTGAACACCAGAACTCACTTGGTAAAACTCTTACAGTACATCTGAAAAAGAATAATTCTGTCATCATGAAGCCTCAAATTACTCCATCAATTTAAGACATACTGCTCCCAAGCAGCCTTTAGATCTGTTGATTATTTGTATCAAGGTTGTAGAAATAGCTGTACAGAGGCTGAGCAGCGCAGAATGGACACCTTTTTTACAGATGCTGTATCTTGGTGCTTTCTCATTACTGATCCTAAAGTGAACATTTATTTAAAGGTAATAAAAATAAAAAGTTAGTGCACACTAAAAGCAACTTGGCTAGGATTCATTCTAGTGAGTGTGAATTAAGACACCCCGGTCAGTGGGAGGCAGGGAAAGAGCTGTCAGTGGCAAGCAGCCATGGCGAGTAAGAAAAGACTATAGTGAGGGTGGAGGCCCGAAGACAGCCTAATGGCAGATGATACACAAATTGGCAGGAAACCCATTAATTACACTATACTACACCAGACCCAAGTCTCCAAGAAACAGCAGCTACTCACCATTTTGTACCCCCTTGTACTTTTGGAGAATGAAAGTGGTGCACATGAGAATGGTTTGTAGCACTGAGTGCTACTGCTATGAGCGTGATGCAGACTCGCTCAATTGACATGGCAGTCAGAGCTACGCATATGTGAGGTGTGCTGATATAAATGGTTTCTACTGTGGTCAGACACTGAGAGCCTGGTATTTAAAGAGGAAATAATCACACAAAGCTTACCATCCTTGCTGCAAAAGAGCCCAAGGCCAGGCAGATTTGCGGGTGAACTGTATTTACTTTCCAGCTGTCCTTTGCTCTGCCATAGAACAGCCAAGCACCTCTTACCTGCCCTCATGTTCTCTTATGGCTGGAAAATCTGCCATCTGTTGTAAACTGGCACCAGTCTGCATAGAACAGTTTGATGGTTCACTTTGTTTTCTTTTTTTAATCTCTGTAGCATATCTACCAGTGGCAGTTGCTGAAGTGCTCTTAAGAGATGCATGAGGTGCAGAAGCATGCACAGTGTATCTGATCAGAGCATGCAGCAATTGTCCCGGCCTCACAGACCCATGAGATGAGTCTCATGACTCTGTGATATCTACCCCTCTTCCCAAGGATGAAACACCTCCCTTTTCCAGCTCTTCACCCTGTGATGACTTGGGAAAGGGAGGAGTGGTGAGAAACAGCTTGGAATTGACAGGCAGCCACAGGATGTATTGGGCTGATACTGCACACGCTGCTGTCACAAAATGATACTGCATTGCATCATTGCTAGGCAGTATCCAGGGCCCCCAACTATTGAAGGCCTGGGCTGGCACCATGTCAGCCCCTAGGCTGCTGAAATTTCACATCCATAACTGGCACATATGCACTAGCACATGTGCCCAGGAAAAACTACCTTACATCCGTTTTGAGGAGTGTCACTCTAGGCAGGCAAAGGCAATTTGGAAGGTAATTGGTTTTTGCAATTACCATCCATGGGGCTCGTAAAGCTCGGGTGCAGCCCCTACACTCATTATCAGGAACCGCCACCTCAAGCTACCCAAGGGTTTAGCACAAGTTAATTTAGGGTTTGCTTGTGACTTCACCCGGAGAAGATTGCTGCTTGGGAAGGGTCTCTGAAGAACCAGAAAAAAGGAGTGCACCCTGCAAGCAAATCTCGCCATTTGTGAAAGGAAAAAAGATCATCCATCAGGCCCCAAACATTGCGAATCATTGAAATCAAGTTTACTAATTAGTTGAACACCCTCCCTCACTGTCTGCCACCACATGAACCATCAATCATCACTCACAATCACTCAATAATTAGGCCTGGGTGGTGAACTCTGCTCCGTTTGTGAAGTTTGCAGAGTTTTTAGCTCTCCGCGGAGCACGTGGAGTTCTGAAAAACTCCGCTCCATGTAGCAGAGTTTTTTCCTCACTCGTGCTCGCCAACATCAAGTTGTCGAGCACGAGCGAGGAAAATCCACCTCCCAGCAAGATTTCTCAATGCGGGCGGTCAGATTTTTCAATGCTGGGGGTCGGGGATGGCCGCTACTGCTCGCGTTGAGAAACCTTCCGTTTGCATTGAGAAAGCTGCAGCTTGGGTAGAAAATCTACTCGAGCAGCAAGAAAAGAAGCAGCACCCTCTTACGCTGTGCATGGTGCCGTTCATGCTGATTTTACAGCACGCGACAAACACCTGGTGATGAAAATCAATGCAGACGGCATGACCAAATGCACTCAGCCACTTGCGGAACTCCGCGTAGCACGCAGAGTTTTTGTCACTTTGCGGAGTTCCGCTACGTGGAACTCCGTGAACTCTGCCAAGGCCTATCAATAATATACAACTCATTGGCGCAAAAGTGATCTGTTCCAAATCAAGCATGGTGGCACACAATTGTGTTTTCTCTTTGATGCAAGCAACACATTGGCAGTCTTGCAAACCAAATGATCTTTACTGGGACAGCTCGGCTAGGAGATGAATAAAAAAGGATAGGCATAGGATACAGGCCATCATTGTCTCCAATGCCCTTGAAGGGAATGGGGAGGCTTCTTCACTGCACACTGGTCCAATACCAATCCAGCCATACATGTGCCTAAAAATGTTGGGGCTGCATAAGTCAACACAAACAAAATATATAACATTTCCCTAGCTATATCTATTTTATTTATGTTGGGCAAAACAGTTTAACAATAAATAATTCAAAAGTTCTATGGTGGTCTACTCAGTCAGGAAAGTAGAGTTTGTCCTCAAACTCAGGTGGTTCGCACAGAAGTTGGTCAGCTAACACACTTGAGTCTGACCAATCGTCCTAATCCTCCTCCTCTTCCTGTGGTATAGGAGGAACAGTGTAATTGTGTGGTATGAAGTGTTAGTTCATTTTGATCATGGTCAATCTCTCCACGTTTTGAGGTGAGAGACTGGTCCATCTCACTGGGACAACTGCACCAGCTGCACTGAATCCACACTCAGCAGGCACACTGTTGACTGGACAAGCCAGATACTTTACTGCCAGCCTGCTGAGCTCTGGCCATTGGCCCCTTTTCCCATACCAATAGACCAATGGGTTTGGATCCAAGTAGACCTCTTTTGTGTCATCCAGATAGTCCTGGAACATCCTCTGAATAGCCATTGGTGCTGCCACTTGCTCGACCTCTTTTGCCTTCACTTCTGCACTTGACTTATGCCCTGCCACTTGAAACCAAGCCAATGCAGAGGTTGGGTCAAATTCTTCTGTTCCTGTTGTTGCTGGTGTTCTTGTTTCTGGTGTTGGCTGCTGTGAGATAACCGGACTGCCCTCTCTGAAAGTTGTAAGCTGCACGCCAGAACTTCTTCCCAGGACTCTAATTTCCAGCCGTTCTTCTTTCATTTCTCTCGCTTGCTCAACCACATTTTTGTAAAGTGAAACATCCATTTCTGAAAAATGAATGATAGTAGCCAGTCATTTTTTGTACCGTGAATCAAGTATTGTGGCACAGATGCACTCTTTGGACGACGCAATGTCTCTTTGCAGTTTTGGATTAAAAGCCAAATGAAGGATTAAGCTTTCAACCAACCTATGCACTCCTCGGTTCAAACCTGTGAAACTTTTCAACGCCTTTTTTAACTGGTCCTGTAGTAGATGCAACAAGAGGATAGCTTGGGTCATCATACTGTCCTCCTTGCTGACTTCCTGTGGAAAACCTCAAAAGAAAGTAGCATCTGTGTCAGAAATTTGACTAGGCCTCATTTGTCAACCTCCATGGTCATGTTTTTTTTCTCTGTGGCATCCCCCCCTCTTAAAGGACATAGTCATTGATCAGTTTGTACTGCTCAAACAGATGTTGCAGCATGTAATAGGTCGAGTTTCAATGTGTTGGCCCCTCCTGTATGAGGGCTTTAACTTGTACTCTAGTAGCATGCTGAATGATCCTCAGCTGCTTACGGGCTTTAAAAGAATGGCTGAAATGAGTGCAGATTCTTCTGCAGGTAGTCAGTATGTTGCTAACTATGTCTTCTTTTTTGAGAATGTCCTGTACAATCAGGTTGATGCAATGTGCAAAACATAGAACCCTGAAATTGCCACCATCTGCTGTGGCCTTAGCCATATTACTGCCATTGTCAGCGGCAACAAGACCAATTCTGAGACCTTTAAACAGGAACAGGGGTGGGAGCACACCGCTTCACCCCCCAGCAAGGTTCGCCCCTGGCATTCTGGTAAATGCAGTCTCTTGTTACTTGCTTTGCTCTAGTATTCAGAGTGTTTCGCCAGAGTTGGCGCAGATAGTGCTGATCTCTAGACACGTGTTTCTGGTTCTTTAACTGTCATCAGTAGAGATTACAGGCTTCAAATTTGGGGTTTGCTGAGTAGGCTGCCAAACATTGCATCAGGTCAAGTACCTCTCACTGGCGCGCGGGTGCTTCTTCCACGAGCTCGTCAGCTCAATGACTCACTGGAGTACTTTTAAACAGGAACAGGGGTGGGAGCACACCACTTCACCCCCCAGCAAGGTTCGCCCCTGGCATTCTGGTAAATGCAGTCTCTTGTTACTTGCTTTGCTCTAGTATTCAGAGTGTTTCACCAGAGTTGGGGCAGATAGTGCTGATCTCTAGACACGTGTTTCTGGTTCTTTAACCGTCATCAGTAGAGATTACAGGCTTCAAATTTGGGGTTTGCTGAGTGGCTGCCAAACATTGCATCAGGTCAAGTACCTCTCACTGGCGCGCGGGTGCTCCTTCCACAAGCTCGTCAGCTCAATGACTCACGGGATTACTTTTAAACAGGAACAGGGCTGGAATTTACCAGAATGCCAGGGGCGAACCTTGCTGGGGGGTGAAGCGGTGTGCTCCCACCCCTGTTCCAATTCTGAGACCTCTCGGTTGCAACCTTATAAACACCTTCCTGTTAAAGTATTCCAAGATGTTTGCAGCTGTATTTGATTTCTCCATGGCAAACATGGCTACTGTTGCATGCCACCGAATGCCCTTAAACGTTTCTTCAGCGCTGAGACCTGTAGATAGCTATTGCCTAACCCCCACAAACAAGATCCAGTGTGCAGTGATATAGATGTAATCAGTGGCTTGACAACTGGTCCACTTGTCTGTTGTCAGGTGGATAGTGTGAACAGCACTCTGCTGCAAAGCTTGTCCAACCAATTGCAACACAACGTGATGGAGCGCTGGAGCAGCAACTCTGTCAAAATAGATCCTGCTCGGAACCTTCCATGTTGGAAGATGGCCACCACAAATTCTAGAAATCCCACTCCTTCAACAAAAGAAAAAGGGAGGAGGTCCAGCTCTAAAATTTTAACCAGCTTCCCGTTGTACAAACATGTCATTGGTTGGTTGCATTCACAGATTCCCTCCTGCCAACCATACCCGCAATAGTAGCCTGGATTTTTTCTTTTCTGGTGCCACTGACGCTGGCGACTTTCTGAGAGAAGAACCAGGAGATGGTAGACTCAGTGTGTGTCTTAGGGCAGTCACTGTATGCTGTGGTGTCTCCATCTGTCTCTTGTGCCATTTCAAGTTTGCTGAGGTGGGTGATACTGGCGCACTGCTGGGGACAGTGCTGCTTTGTGTAAATCTGTCACCCTCTTCTTCCTCATCACCTTCACCTACCACTGTGATCGGAGCTGATTCCCCCCTCTCATCACCACCACCACCTGAAGCAATTTTTTTAAGGGGCGCTTCCCACCGGATTGCATGGTGTTTTTTCATATGGGTCATATGGCCTCCAGTACCATAGTGTGAACCAGGCTTACCTCGATGAACACTTGCATATTGCATATAGCCTATTGCAATGTTATCCTCCTGTTTGTAGTTGTAAAGAAGTCACAAACTTTCTTAATGTGCCAATGCCTGAAGAAGAACTGGAGATAGGTGGGTGTGTCGTCGATTGCCTCTCTGCAGTGTGTACTTCAGCTGAGGTAGTGGTGAATGCAGGTCTCGGCAGGGCCTTACAAATATGGAAGCTGGCTGTGGTGGAGCCAGTGCCACATCCCTCTGACCATGTTGAATAGGAGGGGTAATGTCGGTGTCCTCTGAGTCAGCTTCCATGACAGTGTCTGGCTCGACCTCCTCATTTCCTTACATAATTGTAAGGCTTTCAGGAACTTTCCTTTTCCCTTGTCTCTCCTGGGGGGTCTTGGACTCAGCCGGGCTTCAATCCATGTCCAGATCATCAGAAGAGGGGCTTGGAAAAAATGGTTGAGTACCCTTCCTTGTTCTTGCTGGATATGTGGAAACCAATGGTTCAAGAAGAGGTACATCTTGCTCAGCAGGAAGCACAACCTCCTGTTCTGCTCCTTCTTCAGAAATATCTACTATTGCTGCTCCTGTTGTCTTCTTTGCTCAGATTCCAGTGACGATTGGGTACTAGTTTGAGGTTGAGACAAATCCAATTCAGACTCACTGCTCATCGCCATGATTGCAATTGCTTCCTCGCTGAGAGACAAGGCCTTGGGCTTAGGTTGAGGTGATGCAGTTGATGTGGGAGTGCTGCTCCCAGCTTCCTGCTCATTGTGGCAGGCACGCATCACCTAAAAAGGTTTGGGGCAGCACGCCATTGGTTGAAATCTGATTCCTCTTCTCCTCCTCATTTGCTACTTTCTTGGGAGCACATTTCTTTGGAGTCATCTTGAAGTTCTGTCAGTTGAAAATGGCACTTAGCTGCACAAGCGGAAGAATCTGGAGGATTCACGTGTTGTGGTCACGTCACTTTGTGCTGGCCTTTTGTCTGGCAATACTGTGATTGATGTCTCTTTTGCACCTAAAAGCAAACAAGCAAGAAAAACATTTAGTGAAACATGGCATTTTTGTAGTTTGAATTATTCATAGTACAGACAATATAATTTAGCGTGGTTACTTATTATCCTAAATAATTAAGAACAATAGTGTATCCATTCCAAAGTCAAACCACACCACCATAACATAATATTCCATTTTCAATCAGGATAACAACATACAGATGTAACTGTTTGCTTTATGTGCATCTAAGGGGAGACACCTGTGGCAGTCAGGGAGGTGCAGGGGAAAATTGAATAATCCTTCAAAAATGAATGCTGGTGTGAACGTATGGCAGGCAGGGGGTCCAGGGGAAAATGTAATAATCCTTAAAAAAATAAATACTGGTGTGCAGCTGTGCATCTATGGCAGGCAGTGGGTCCAGGGAAAAATGAGTAATGACAGTCCTTAAAAAATGAATGCTGGTGTGTGCCATGTGCCTGAGTCAGGCAGGGAGTAGATAGAGGGAAAATAAAAATAAAAATACAGATACATTTTTTAAAATTAGGTTTTTTAAATTTAAAAACAATTAATTGCTGCTGTACTAGGGGACTATGAGAAACACATTGGGATGCAAGGAGGTGCAGGGGAAAAATGGAAATAAAATGCATATAATATTAAACACTGTACATATATACACATTATAATTGCAGCAATGATACGCAAGCATATTAAACTAATATTAGGGAAAAGTTTAAAAAAATTAACAAATATAAAAAGGCATGCCCATCTCCTATCAATACCACTAGAAAATGGCTTTGAAAACTGGAAAAATAGGATTTACACAGTGGCTGGCTGCACAAAATGGCCACCAGGCACATGGTCAATCAACAACAACAAGCAAGGAGGCATGGACAATAAAGAACACATGCGGGCTTATGGCAAAAGTACACTGGCTGGCTACACAAAATGGCCACCAACCACATGGTCAAACAACAACAGCAAGCAAGGAGGCTTGGACTACAAAGAACACATGCAGGCCTATGGCAAAAGCACACTGGCTCGCTACACACAATGGCCACTGGCCACATGGTCAAACAACAACAACAATCAAGGAAACATGAACAACAAAAAAGAACACTTGCAGGCCTATGGCAAAAGCACACTGGCTGGCTACACAAAATGGCCGCCGGCCACATGGTTAAACAACAAGGAAAGAGACATGGACAACAAAGAACACATTCAGGCCTATGGCAAAAGCACACTGGCTGGCTTCACAAAATGGCCACCCGCTACCTGGTCAAACAACAACAACAAGCAAGGAGGCATGGTGAACACAATAAAGAACACATGCAGGACTATGGCATAAGCACACTGGTTGACTGCACAAAATGGCCACCGGCTAAATTGTCAAATAACAAGCAAGGAGGCATGGATACAACAAAGAACACATACAGTCCTATGGAAAAGCACACTGGCTGGCTACACAAAATGGTCGAAAGAAAAGAAAAAAAAATTCTTGAGTCCCCTCACTCACCCAGGGTTGCCCCTAGGTGACATGCTTCATCATTGGGGCCATCCCAAACAGCTGCTGCTTGGGGCGTGCTGCGACTTGCGGAATTACGTAGGAGCACTTTTTTGTGAAGAAATGTGTAGTGCAGTGTTCGTGGAGTGGTGGAAGTGATGTTAAAAATACCTAGCTAGTGAGCTACTGTTTTATTCTCAGATGCGGTCCGCCCGGGTGCCAGTAGGTGTTATTAGACGGAGGTGTGCTTTGACGAAGGTATGACTACAAGCCCCTCTACCCCGGCAGACCATGAGGCATAGTATTGCCAAAACATAAATACTACGAGTCAAAGACTAAACCGTATGTATTTTGAATCAGGTGCTCACACATTAGGTGTGCATCCTCACTTTATTATAGGTTTTCACCAGGAGTGGCACGCATGGGGCTGGTCCCCGTGTGGTCCTGAAGAAGAGGTTTAGGGGATACCTTGAAACATAGACAAATGCGAGAAATAGGTAGTAGTGTTCCCTAAAGGGAGAAACCGCACATCAAATAATGACTTAGTATGTATGTCTTATAGTCTAGAGCGTGTGACGTAATTTTCCAAAAATTAGAGCGGGGTGCCAGGACAGCTTGTAACATCTACTACCTAAAGATGTTGTCAGCACATTAAACAATAACATGCACATACATCAACTCTTAAAAGCTTAATCAGCACACCCTTATATGTATTTATCAGTCCAACTCTAGTATAGGATGAATTCAAAAATCCAAAGAAGATGCACTAATTAGTACGATACATTCTGACAAGTGAAGATCAATCAGTATTGTACTTATCCAACAGACAGTCCAGAAACAATTTAGTCAGTTTTCAAATCCTTGTCTTTATTGATTCTTTTTTTTAAAGATGATTCCACGGCAGTCCGCTCGCATCCAATGCGTGTTGCTAGTCATTGTGGACTATCCTACTACAGGTGTACATTCTTACTACGGACTTGTACCTACAATTTTGACCACCATTTGGAGGTACATACCCATTTGAACTTTCTACTTGATATATACATATAGAGGCCCCATGCCTTTTATGAGAATGAGATCAGTCCGGCACTGAACGGGGGTATTGGATACCCGTTAGCCACCAACAATACGAGCTTTTACTCAATTACAGTTGTCTGAGATCATTGGTTATTCTATACGACATTCGCAAGGAAACTTCACACGCAGTCTGAGGCACCGTCGTGCCTTCTCGCTGTTGGAATCATCTGTTACCATATTCCCATACCGCCTTGAAAAAGTCTGAGTATAGACGAAACACGTGTCGGCTAGATCGTGTGCTGGGAATCTTTTAAAAAAAAGAATCAATAAAGACAAGGATTTGAAAACTGACTAAATTGTTTCTGGACTGTCTGTTGGATACGTACAATACTGATTGATCTTCACTTGTCAGAATGTATCGTACTAATTAGTGCATCTTCTTTGGATTTTTGAATTCATCCTATACTAGAGTTGGACTGATAAATACATATAAGGGTGTGCTGATTAAGCTTTTAAGAGTTGATACCTCAAAACATGTCGACCGAATATTAGGGACTGTATACACATAATAGTTATATCTTTTCCCTACTATTTAACCCCCTTTTTATCCATACCAACTAGGAGCGAGAATAAAACAGTAGCTCACTAGCTAGGTATTTTTAACATCACTTCCACCACTCCACGAACCCTGGGTGAGTGAGGGGACTCAAGAAAAGAATTTTATTTTATTTGGACAGAGGTCTTGTTTTTTTCGCGCATTCAGCGGAATCCCCATTCCCTTGGTTAGGTTTTTTGGATCTGACATTTACAGATTTTTTGTGAACTACATATACATTGGAGGGTGAACCTAAACAGTACCTCCATCTCCCCCCCTTTTTTGATTGTACACAAAATGGTCACCAGCCACATGGTCAAACAACAAGCAAATAGGCATGGACAACAAAGAGCACATGCAGCCCTACGGACACCCCTGGCTGCATGGCATGGAGAACCAAGACAAATGTTGGGCTATGGCAAACACATACACACACTGGCTAGACAAAGGAGGCATGGTAACACTGAAGAAAACACTACCATTAATTCAGCAATGCCAAAAACGAAAATTAAGTGAGCTACAAAGATTTTACAACAACACATATCCCAAGGCATCAAATATTACCCAGCCAAAATACACTTTTTCTTAAAAAAAAAAAAATTGAAATAGAAAAAAAAACACATTTTTAATTTAATCCAGTGCCATCCTTGGCCTAAATGATGTTTTAAAACAAGATTTGCCACAGAAACAGTTATTTCATGTACCCATGACTAGTACTGGGCCAATTAGCGAGATGGTCAGTGGGCAGACTAGGTCACATAGTAAAATAAATGAATAGTGCAAATTAAACAAAAATGGAGAAAATGTACTGAACTGTGCAACCTTATTCCCTTACAAAAGATACAAAAATGAATGCAAGGAAATAACTCAGCCCCTACTGAAACTCCAGGCCACCCACCACAATCAAATTTAAAAAAATCAAATAAAAGTACAAATAAATACTGGTGCATGCCCTCTATCAAACGAACAACACCCTTATACGAACGGTTTTAAACTTACTTGTGATCTCAGAAAACAAGGTTCTTAAATCCAATGGAATATATGTAGCAGACAAAGAGAGTGATCCTTCCACCTCCAAACCCAAATGAAATGTAAACAGGAGATGGACAAAGCACTGGGAAGAGCCTGCTGGAGAGGAAGAAGAAGTTGGAGTCTCTGGGGCATTGCCGTCTCGTTGAAAAAGAAAAGCAAAATAAAATAATGATTCCAGCACTAAAAACAACCTGAATGGTCCGCTGGAGTAGAATATTAATTTGAAAACGTCTTTTCGAGTAGATTTAGCTGCTTCCCGAGTAGAGAATCTGCTGGAGAAGCAGCCACGGTCACTCGCACTCAGCAGCATCACGGAAAGGGCGCTGGAAGGCTCCGTAGCGACTAGAAGCCACACTAGTGGGCAGCAAATCTCAAGCGCAATCTCTAGTGGCCGACAAATCTCATTGCGCTCACCAGCGAGCGCCAAAGCAAGTCTTGCCCGGGCCAATGGAAAAATAATTCCGCCAAGTGCTGGATGGCAAAATGTAGCGGGAACTCTGCATTAAACGCAAGTCACAGAGTTCCTTAATTCTGCCAACTCCACGAGCGGAATTATATTCCTGCCCAGGCCCAGTAAATATTGTTTTGTCATCCTTCTATGATTGAAGCAGGTGCTGTTTTGGTCGTTGCTTAATCTTTGAAGGCCCTGATGCATAATTGTTGTGAATATCTTGCTTTGTAGTTAGAAATCATGACGTTTTTTATTACAAATCCTCTTTGTAAGAAATATTCTCTTTTGCATTTGCTGAGCAAGATGTTGTTCATAATCTGTCAATAATAAGCAATGATTTCCTTTTTGATCAAAGAGATTCTGAAACACACTGGGATATCGTTGTTCTACTTTCATTTCTCATAATAAGGTCCAATTTTTTAATTGAAGGTCTTTTTATACCGCTTTTGAGATTAAGTTATTAGGGAAAATATATTTGTTTGAAAATTTTGATTTTCTGTGCCACCTTATTTTGCTAATAGCTGTTGAAGTTCAATATTATGATGATATTGTGTCAGTGTGGCTGTGGATGGTGAATGTGGCAGTGAGCACCTAATGATTTAGGGAAGCATTATGAAATTAGACATTTTTAAAGAAACTTTTAAAGAATAGATGCATTTACATGTTTTCCGTTTTGCGGGTTCGACTAAATAATGAAAGAAATGTAACAGAATGCTTTAACCTCAAGGTCACCCTCTTCCATAAGATAATATGTGGAGGTGCATCGGTCAGCCCACAGTCGCATGGAGTGCCCATACCGCATGATGCTGCAGTGCACTAGCACATGCCAGCAAAGCGCAGGGTTTTGTTTTAGTCGATGGTACTCTTTGTTTACCACTGTCAAGTTGCACAGAAGTTAAGATGAATGTTCATGATGGTTAACTGAGTGTAGGTGTGTTTGGTATCATGTTCAGTTTCCCTTCATGGTGAGAAAACTCAAGCCATGCTGGGAAAAAACTGACAAATAAAGGACCCGCAGAGCACACTAAAGATAAACATTTTGTGCGATAATCTTGCATTTATCATTTTGTTTCTCTTCTTTACTATGATCCGCGCTGCGCTTGAGATGGAAACGATGTACCAGCATTCAGAAACACAGGATGCTGCATATTACACCGGTATTAAAGCTTTCAGTTACATGCAGAACACTAACAACGTTCATGGAGCGTAATGCCTAGTGGAAACACGAGTGAATTACAGTGAAGACCGTTGGAATGTTGTTTATACAAGACTGTATTATTAACAAATGAGTTACACACCCTTTGGTCCAAGAATGCCTGGAATTTATTTGGGAAATTTGTTTTATCATAAACATTTATTTTAGGCAAGGGCGAGTATCAGTGATTGTGTTAAAGGCGCAGCTTCATATCACAGATATACTCTGCGTTGTTTCTGTTGAAGAATGCGAGGAAATGGCAGCCGTCGCGGCCTGTCTCAATGAAAATAAACTCCAAAGTTGCCTAAAATGTCTGATGACAGGAGTTGTTTAGGCATATATAACACACACATGCTTGTAAGATGTAGTAACTTAGAATTCTGGTTTTATAGTTGGTAATGGATGGTCACACTTTCTGCTTTGAAGTGGTCTAAGAGTGACTTTAATTAGCATAAAAGCACTAATATGACATAACATGTCGAAGTATTCCCTCTCCCACCCTCCTCTCCTCTGCCTATACTCTCCCCCCCACCTCCTTTCCTGTCACCTGCAGTGCCGCATGTGGGGTGGGGGGGCAAGGATGACATTAAGCTCGATACAAGCCACTGATGTGTCATTAAAACACACCTGATACTACAGGAGCTCAGAATCTACAGCCATCAATCACGAATGACAAGTGAGCGATTAATCTGGGTCAGTAGTCACACATTGCTACAAAAGCTAGGATTCGTATTCCTAGCTCCCCTGGATAACTAGTGTAGAACCAAACTCCTCTCCTGTGCCAGAAGGGAGCATGAAATACAGACTCACGGCTCTTCCTAATGAAGCGAGGACTCTCTATTCCCATCTCCTGCTAGAACACCTTTAAATCTGTGCTAACATCACTGCCTGATGGGTTTAGCCAAACGTTCATGGGGGCAGATCTACAAGGAAGTGACGCAGCGCGGCAACGCAAGCCCTTTGGCTGCGCCACGCTGGGCACTTCCGAAGCACAGGAATGCGACATATTTACAATAATATGTTGCATTCCTGTGCTCTTCGCTGCGCTGGTGCACAAACTGCTGCCATGCGCCGGCGCAAGGTCCCTTGCACCATGGTGCAAGGATGCCTGCGTCGTGGGGAGATTGTTTTTGTGCAGGAAGGGGCACCTTCCTGCTCAAAAACAATCACTATAGGCATTTTCCTCTTTCAATGCGTGCTGTAGAATGCAGCATGCATTGAAAGAGGAAAACGAGGAGAAATGAAAACATTTCTCCTCGTTATGCCTGCTACGCCTCCCCTGGGGAGGCGTAGCATTGACACGCATTTCCAGATTTACGATTCCTCGTAAATCTAGAAATGTGTCTCATTCCATGGGTGTTGCGTGGGAACACCCACAGCAACACCCATGGAAAGGCCCTTCCACGCAAAGTTCTGCGTGTGAAGGGGCCATATTTACAAGGAGAGGAAAAGTCACGCAGGGTGGCTTTTCCTCTCCTTGTAAATATGGAGAAGTGAAATGCGCCTCCAGTACGTCACAAAAAGTGACGTACTGGTGGCGCAGGGGGTTGTAAATCTGCCCCATGATCTTTAATTCATGGTAACACCAGCTACAAGCCTATGCTCTGCACCAAGTGTCTTTAACTCTAAACTCATCTCTCTTTTCTGAAGAGTTTCTTCATCCTTACTCGTATTTCTTGCTATCCGGGTGCAATCTACCCTGCACATGCAGCCAGGGCTAATAGAGCATGAAGCTATACTTCTTATAAACCATCTGAATCTATTACCTAGGCTTCTGTTGGGAGGGGAAAGAATCAGCATTCACTGCTTTGGTAGTGTGAAATGTTTCCACACATGCCGCCTAGTAGAAAGATTGGAATTTATACTGTCAGACTATGCTATGCCAGCTTGGAATCAGCATAACATTCTGCACCCATGCCATGATAGATGAAAGTCCAACTACAAGGCCTCTTTTCAAGGAGCTTCGAATTTAAGCTTCCATCTCCTGATAGAATAACTCGAAAACTTTTCTCACACCACCTGCTAAGTTGACTTAGGACATGTATGCCCATCTGCTAGGGAGTGTGGGATCTGTATTCACGTTCCCTGCTACTACAGCTAGTACAGCCTGTGGATGTAGGATTCAAGGACCGTATGCCCCACACTCCGCAGTGGAAGTCATCTTTAGGTAATTTTACTTTCTTAGCTGTGCACAGAAGAGAATCAATATGTCCGTCTCACAGTAGTGTATTGGTTACACAGGCACACTCGCTGTTGCGCCCCTTCAGCTTTATGAAAACTTATAATATTCAGTAAAGAAACACTTTCTCCTTTAAGTGTTTACAAATGAGACACGTAGAGCTGCTTATCTGGCTCTGGAGCATCATCGATTTACCATTTAACTGCATCCTTCTTCCATAATATGCAATCTGGCAATGTGCAAAGTGGATTTCTTCTTGATGTCCCTGTGTTGTAGTAATATTAAGTGTATCCTCTAACCCCACCCTAATTATGTTTACTGGGGCATGATTTTCACTAACTGAGCTCTTCCTACTACATTGAGAATGGTCCCTCCTCTTCCAATGACTGCTTATTAACTAGAATATTGGAGAACAACCGAGTTTAAGGAGTTTTTGCCTTTCGCTTACTTTTACATTCGATAGGGTTTTGACTAGTTCCCGAAGATTTGTCTGCTGTTTTTTGTCTCGGATTACACTTTGCTTTCTAGACTTCTTCTGAAAGGGGCGTAAAATACACTCTTTTGCTGCACTATAAGTATGTTTTTCCCCCATTCATGAGGTTTATCCAGTCTACACCCTCAAATTATAGCCTTGTCTGGTGGTCCTTTCGTGCTGAAGCTGGGCAGTTTGCTGTGTTTAATTACAGCATCCCCCCTTGCAGGCTCTTAAATCCTGCTGCTTCTGTTCTTCCTGTTTCCAGAGGCCAGAACCCTCCTCCTCAGCCGCTGCCTCTCACACATCCAGTGTGGCACAGCATCTCAAGCCTCCTCGAGCCGAATGCTACCCAGTGGCGTAGCAAGGGGGGGGGGGAGCTCTTACCTGCGGCCGTGCGGGACGGCCGTCGGGGGACTCGCCAGCTCCCACTGTCCCCCCGGGCTTTCATGTGGCCGCCGGGCGGCACAACATCTAGCTACGCCACTGGTGCTATCGGCGCTTAATGCCATACTCCTCCCTGAGCTCTTTACGTCAATCAATCAATCAATCAATCACAGAATTTGTAGAGCGCACTACTTACCCGCGAGGGTCTCAAGGCGCTGGGGAGAAAAAAAGGGGGGGGGGTGCTGCTACTGGTCGAACAGCCAGGTCTTGAGTAGCCTCCTGAAGGTCAGCAGGTCTTGGGTCTGTCATAGGCTTAGTGGAAGGGTGTTCCAGGTCTTGGCGGCGAGGTGTGAGAAGGATCTGCCGCCGGTGGTTGTTCTTCGAATGCAAGGGACGGTGGCGAGGGAGAGGTCGGCGGAGCGGAGCTGGCGGTTGGGGACGTAGAAGAAGAGTCGTCTGTTGAGGTAGGCTGGGCCAGTCTTGTGGAGTGCCTTGTGTGCATGGATGAGGAGTTTGAAGGAGATTCTCCTGTCGACGGGGAGCCAGTGCAGGTTCCTCAGGTGGGGGGTGATGTGGCTGTGGCGTGGTACGTCGAGGATCAGGCGTGCGGAGGCGTTTTGTATGCGTTGCAGTCGCTTGATGAGCTTGGCCGGGGCTCCGCGTAGCGGGCGTTCCCATAGTCGAGTCTGCTACTGACGAGGGCCTGGGTGACTGTTCTTCTTGTATCTGTCGGGATCCACCTGTAGATCTTGCGAAGCATGCGGAGGGTGTTGAAGCAGGAGGAGGAGACTGCGTTGACTTGCTTGGCCATGGAGAGCGTTGAGTCGAGGATGACTCCCAGGTTGCGTGCGTGGTCGGTGGGTGTCGGGGCTGCTCCCAGCGTCGTTGGCCACCAGGAGTCGTCCCAGGCTGAGGGGTTGGAGCCGAGGATGAGGACCTCTGTCTTGTCCGTGTTCAGCTTTAGTCGGCTGATCTTCATCCAATCGGCGACGGCCTTCATTCCTTCATGGAGATTGGATTTGGCGGCGAGGGGGTCCTTGGTGAGGGAGAGGATCAGTTGAGTGTCGTCGGCGTAGGAGATAATGTTGAGGTCGTGCTGTCTGGCGATGCGTGCGAGCGGGGCCATGTAGATGTTGAACAGTGTTGGGCTGAGGGAAGATCCCTAGGGTACGCCGCAGATGATCTCGGAGGCTTCGGATCGGAAAGGTGGGAGGCGGACTCTCTGGGTTCTGCCGTCGAGGAAGGAGGTGGTCCATTCCAGGGCCTTGACTCGGATCCCTGCGTCGTGGAGGCGTGCGCATAGAGTGCGGTGGCAGACAGTGTCGAAGGCAGCGGAGAGGTCCAGCAGGATGAGGGCTGCGGTCTCACCGTTTGTCCAGCAGGGTCCTGATGTCGTCGGTGGCGGCGATGAGGGCAGTCTCAGTGCTGTGGTTGCTGCGGAACCCTGATTGGGATGGGTCCAGGATGCTGTTTTCTTCGAGGTATCGGGTTAGCTGTTTGTTGACGATCTTCTCGATGAACTTGGCTGGGAACGGAAGCAGGGAGATGGGCCGGAAGTTCTTGAGGTCTCTCGGGTCCGCCTTGGGTTTTTTGAGTAGGGCGTTGATCTCTGCGTGTTTCCAGCTCTCTGGGAAGGTCGCGGTCTCGAAGGAGAGATTGATAACGTTGCACAGGTGGGTGCGATGGAGCTGCTGGCTTTGTTGAAGATGTGGTGTGGGAAAGGGTCTGACGGGGAGCCGGAGTGTATTGTGCTCATGGTCTTGATGGTGTCATTGATGTTCACGCTGGCCCAGGCTGGCAAGGGGTCATGGTCGATGGTGTGCAGCGGGTCTGGTGTATCTATCTTAGTAGGGGCTGTCTGGGTGTTGAAGCTGTCGTGGATGTCGGCGATCTTGCGGTGGAAGAAGGTGGCGAGGGAATCGCACAGGGCTTGCGACGGCGGGATGTCGTTGGTGTTGGAGCTGGGGTTGGAGAGTTCCTTCACGATGTTGAAGAGCTCCTTGCTGTTGTGTGCGTTGTTGTCGAGGCGGTCTTTGAAGGAGATTCTCTTAGCGGACCTGATGAGGTGGTGGTGGTTACGGATGGCGTCTTTGTGGGCTGCGTGGCTGTCCGGTGTCTTATCACTGTGCCATTTCTTCTCTAGTTTCCGGCAGGTACGCTTGGAAGCTAGGAGTTCCGGGGTGAACCAGCTGGCTCTTTTGGTGGTGTCGCTGTAGGTGAGTTTTTCAGCGGGGCGAGGGTGTTGGCACAGTCGTCTATCCATCGTCTGAGGTTGCAGGCAGCGTCGTCGGTGTTGGATGGGTCGGAGGGAGGGCTGAGAGCGAGGTTTGCCCGTAGTTGGTCTTCGGTGACTTTGCTCCAGCAGCGGCGTGGGATCTGTTGGGTGCGGTGGTGTGTGGTGGGTTTCTGGAAGGTGAAGTGGATGCAGCGGTGGTCGGTCCAGAGGAGTTCCGTGGTGTGGCTGAAGGAGACGTGGGAGCTTGAGGAGAAGACGGGGTCGAGAGTGTGGCCGGCGGAATGAGTCGGTGTTGTGACGAGCTGTCTCAGTCCGAGGTTGGCGAGGTTGTCGATCAGGGTGGTGGAGTTGCTGTCGTTGTTGTTCTCCAGGTGAAAGTTCAGGTCTCCGAGGAGGATGTAGTCGGTAGAGGTCAGGGCGTGCGTGCTGATGAAGTCGGCGATGGAGTCGCTGAACTGGGGTCGGGGCCCAGGGGGTCTGTAGACAAGGGTGCCTCTAAGGGTGGTGTTGGGGTCCGTGTGGATCTGGAAGTGCATGTGTTCGGGCGGTGCAGAGAAGGTCGTCGGTGCTGGTCGAGACCCTGATGGAGTTCTTGTGGACGATGGCGATTCCTCCTCCTACTCCGTTGACGCGGTCTCTGCGGGTGATCTTATAGCCGTCTGGGATGGCTATGGCGATGTCGGGTGCGGAGGAGTCGTTCATCCAGGTCTCTGTCAGGAAGGCGACGTCTGGTGATGATGTGTCGAGCAGGTCCCAGAGCTCGACGGCGTGTTTGCGTGCGGAGCGGGTGTTCAGTAGGATGCATCGGAGGTGGTTGAGGTCCTTCTTGGCGGGCGCTTCGGTGGCTCTGAGGCTGGTGTAGCTGCAGTTCTGGCAGGTGAAGGGACCATGAGTGCGTTTCGGGCGGCCTTGAAGCAGTTGTGTGTCCGTCCGGGGTTGAGAGCGTGGAGTGTGGTGGCATCGTAACGGCGTCGGTCCTCGAGGCTGGAGCGGGGGGCGCGCGGCCCAGGAGTTCTGGCACTGGGCGCGGTCCAGGCGCGGACGGGCGCAGACGGGCTTGCCTTAGGCGCGCCTTCGGCGTGCCAGAGGCGCGGCCGCATAGCGGCCGCCATATATGGGGAGGTGGGAGGGAGGAGCAGCTGGGAGGCGGGAGGCAGGGGCAGCGAATGGGCAGTCAGAAGGGCGGGGCCGCAGGGGACGCAGCGGCGGGAGTGGAGAGAGGCAACGGGGGTACAGAAGGCAAAGTTGGGCACAGAAAAATGGGGGCACGAGGGGAAAACAGAAGGCAAAATGGACACACAGAATGGGGGCACGAGGGGAAACAGAAGGCAAAATCGGGCACAAAAAATGGGGGCACGAGGGGAAACAGAATGCAAAATCGGGCACAAAAAATGGGGGCAACGAGGGGAAACAGAAGGCAAAAATGGACACACAGAATGGGGGCAACGAGGGGAAACAGAAGGCAAAAATGGACACACAGAATGGGGGCACGAGGGAAACAGAAGGCAAAATTGGGCACAAAAAATGGGGGCACGAGGGGAAACAGAAAGTAAAATGGACACACAGAATGGGGGCACGAGGGGAAACAGAAGGCAAAATCGGGCACAAAAAATGGGGGCAACGAGGGGAAACAGAAGGCAAAAATGGACACACAGAATGGGGGCACGAGGGGAAACAGAAGGCAAAACGGGCACCGAGGCAACAAGCAGAGGGGCGAGCTTACCAGCAGCAGCAGCGGGCAGGACAACACAGGCGGAGCTGTGTGGCGGGGGAGTGACCTACCTGGCAAGGTCAAGGGTCGCTCTCCTCACCGCGCAGCGGCCGCCATATATGGGGAGGTGGGAGGGAGGAGCAGCTGGGAGGCGGGAGGCAGGGGCAGCGAATGGGCAGTCAGGGGGGCGGGGCCGCAGGGGACGCAGCGGCGGGAGTGGAGAGAGGCAACGGGGGGTACAGAAGGCAAAGTTGGGCACAGAAAAATGGGGGCACGAGGGGAAAACAGAAGGCACCAGGGATGAGGCGCAGGGAAACCTGCGGGTGGAGGAGGGCCTCGATCACCAACACTCGAGAGTGCAGGGGCAGGGGCAGGCCTCACTTAATGGTGGAGCTGCGAGGGTGGGAGAGCAATTTCACTGACAATGAGTCAGTGGTCTTGCTCGCCTGTCCCCGCAGTGGCCGCCATTAAGTAGGGGTCGGGAGGGCTGGACAGCTGGGAGGCGGGAGCGGGGAGGGGAGCTGGATTGGGCCGGTCGCGCTGGGGGAGGGGCCGCGGGGCAGCAGCGGCGGGGAAAGGTAAAGGGAGGAAATAAGGGATAAAGAAAAAAGGGAAAATAGGCAGAAATAAGGCACAAAAGAGCAGAGATGCAGAAAGGTGAAAGATAAAAGAGGGTAGAAAAACCAGTGAAAACTAGTGAAAGGGCAGAGCGAGAGGAAGGGAAAATGAGCAGAAATAAGGCACAAAAGAGCAGAGATGCAGAAAAGTGCAGAAAGGTGAAAGATAAAGAAGGGTAGAAAAACGAGTGAAAGAGCAGAGTTAGAGGAAGGAGACAGAGGTCCACTGGACCACCAGGGATGAGGCGCAGGGAAACCTGCGGGTGGAGGAGGGCCTCGATCACCAACACTCGAGAGTGCAGGGGCAGGCCTCACTTAATGGTGGAGCTGCGAGGGTGGGAGAGCAATTTCACTGACAATGAGTCAGTGGTCTGACTGTCTGCAACATGCCTCGTAGCAGCCGCACATGGTTGAGCCATGCAAAGCCTCAGGCTAGAAGCTGCAAGACCAAAGAGACCACAACACTTTTATTTATTTATTTTATTTTATTTAATGCAGTTTTATATAGCGCAAACTTTACCCAAAGGTGTCAGAGCGCTTTATAAAAGAACCAGGTAAATTACAAAAGGTACACAAAATAGATTAAACACGCGAACAAATTACATATATACAGTAACAGGTACACAAGATAGGCTGATCACGCTAACAAGTTACATATATGTAGTTACGACGCTAACAGGTTGCATATTATATTGTAAAAATATGAAAGATGACAGCGTAAGGTTGAAACAGGGGTAAAATACATATTTACACAGTTGTCCTCATGTGAGTGCTAGATGGTCATAGTGGTCAAGGAATAGGTTGAGTTATACCAGGAAGTGTCTTTGGAGGAGGAGAGTCTTAAGATCTATGTTGAAGGTACGGAAAGAGGTGGTGGTTCGGAGGGATGGAGGAAGTGAGTTCCAGATTCTGGTCGCATTACCACAGAAGGATTGAGCCATAAATCTTTCTCTTTTGAAGGTAGGAGGTTCGAGCAGTAAATTTTCCGCATTGTGTGAAGGTCTAGAGCCACCTGAGAATTTGAGTTTATTCGCCAGATAGCGTGGGTGGAGGTGTGCAGGGCTTTGTGGGTGATACAGGCAGTCTTGTAAATTGACCTTGCTTTGATAGGAAGCCAGTGAAGAGACAACAGTATGGGTAAGATGTGATCATTTCTTTTAGCCCCATATACGAAGCAAGCTGCTGAGTGGAGGGTGGATTTTAGAGGGGAAAGGTGGGATTTGGGGAGGCCAGCAAGGAGAGAGTTGCAGTAGTCCAATCTGGAAAGAATCAATGATTGGACCAAGGTTTTTAGGTCTTGTTCAGGAAAGAAGCACCGAACCCCCCAGAGAAGGCACAGTTGGTAACATGCATTCTTGGCGATGGAATTGATATGGGACTGTAAGTTGAGCCTTTTATCTAGGATGACGCCTAGAGATTTGGCACTGTCAACAATGATAGGTTTGTTGTTGAGAATGTTCAGATTGTTCATCCAAGATTGGATAGGAGGAGGAGATAGTGAGGTAGAGAGGAGAAGGAATTCTGTTTTGGAAGGATTCAGTATTAGTTGATGAGTAGACAGCCAGTGGTGGATGGAGTTGAGTGTGGTGTTGAGGATTGAAATGTCATGAGTGGAAGAAACCTTTAGGTAGATTTGGGTGTCATCTGCTTATAGGTGATAATGGATCCCAGATTTTTTTAGGAGATAACCCAGCGGTTCAATGTAGAGGTTGAACAGAGTGGGCGCGAGGATCGAGCCTTGAGGGACACCTTGTCGACCAGCCATTGAAGTGGAGAGACAATTAGCTATTTTGATCATCTGGGATCTGCTCAAGAGGAATGATTCGAACCATTTGAGCACTGTGCCTTTAAAACCCATTTTTAGCTTTAAAGTGTTCAAAAGAGTGTTGTGATTAACAGTGTCAAAGGCTGCGGATAGATCAAGAAGGATCAGGAGACAAGATTCACCAAAGTCAAGTACTCGCAGGGCATCATCGATCACTTGAAGTAGGGCTGTTTCGGTTACTGCAACCTTGCGTAAAGCCAGATTGGAATTCGTCAAGGAGGGAGTTGACCTTGATATGTTTGGAAAGTTGCTTCGCCTCACAACTTTCTGTGATTTTAGCAAGAAAAGGAAGGTTGGTGATAGGGCGAAAGTTGTTGAGATCTTTTGCATCAGCAGAGGGTTTCTTAAGAAGTGGGGTAACCTGTCCTGTTTTAAGGGCAGCAGGAAAGGAGCCTTGGCTGAGGAAGAGGTTTATCAGACTGGTCCAGTAGGGGAGTGTGTGTGTGTAAAAGTCAATGGCAATGTCACTGGGGATGGGGTCGATGGAATGGTTAGAGGGTTCAGTTTCTAGAATGCTTTCAAGGAGGGCCGTTTCGGGGATGAGGTCAAAGTTCTGCCATAGGACTCTGGATTTACAGACCTCAGGGGGGGGGGTAGGATGGGTAACCTGATCCACAAGTGATTTTACTTTTTCATCAAAGAATAATCCAAATTCTGCCGCTATCTTGGGGGACTCGTCAAATATGGTGGGAGAGGGAGAGATGTTGGTGCTCTTGATAAGGTCGAATATTTTTTTAGGTCTATTTTTGGCAGAATCTAGGAGGGTTCTGAAGTGCATCGCTTTTTCATGGAAGATGAGTTTGTGGTAACAGGATCTTGTGAGGCAGAGATTGGATAGATTGGTGGTGGAAGGAGAATGTCTCCATAATTTCTCAAGGTTCCTCAAGTGTTTTCTTTCTTTGTAGAGGGATTTATTGAACCACGGAGCTTAAGGAGTAGGTTTTTTCTTTTTACTTTGCAGTGGAGCAACATTATCAATTACAGCTGATAGACTGGTGAGACATTGGGTGGTCAGGTCATTGATATCAGAGTAAGGGTCTAAGATTGGAAGAGAGCTCAAAGCTGTGTTGCATAAAATGTCCAGGTCGATGTTTTTGATGTTGCGGAAAAAGGTAGTAGTTCTTTTAGATTGTCCAAGAGTAACAGAATGAGATAGGTGCAGAGAGAAGGGGATGAGGAAGTGGTCAGACCAATCTACTGGTATAGGATCAACAGCAGTTATCATATCTACTTTGGAGATAACAAGGTCAAGAATGGAGCCCTTAGAGTGCGTCAGTTTTGTGTTATGTTGAACAAGATCATTTCCTAAGAGGAAAGTGGCAAGTCTGTTGGCCGCTGTATCTTCCAGATTGCCCCAATGAAGATTAAAGTCTCCAATAAAAATCTGTTTGTCGCTTTGCGAGTATTGGCCGCTCGCAAAGTCAGTGAATTCCTCTGTGAAGGCAGAGCTGTCACCAGGCGGATGATAGATGGTATGAAACCTGACAGGGGAGTTTTGCTGTGTTTGAAACTTTAGCATGGACAGGGGATCACCATCCATCAAAAGGTCCTTTCCATCTTCTAGCGGGACCCTATACTGAGACCTCCTTGATGGATGAGCTACTAGGTAGGCTATTTCAGTTTGCCATAGATCGATTGCATTGGAAGCAAGCTTGGTGTGGGGTGACTTGTGAACACGCTAGAATGTTCTTTTACCATAGATGATAGGTCAGTTGCATGTCCACCAGTCTGTAATCATACCTACTGGTCAACGGTTCAGATCACTCAAATTCAACACAGTTTCGAGTCCTTAGAAAGTTTCACAATCCAACATGGCAACCTCTTGCTTGTGATGCCGAGGTTTGGCGTTACTCTGTTTAAAAGCAAGTTATGTCACGGGCATTGCAACAGTTCTATTGGAGCACACCTTGACGTGCTCTTTACCCTTGCGTCTATTCATATTTTTCATGATTCTGACTGTTCCTGTACTGCTAGCTGTGCTGCTTTATTTCCATGCTCTATTTATCGCTGTGTTTTTAATGCATTTTGTGTGCGGACTTTTGCTTCTCCCCATTCTGGAGGTCCCGGCTCTTTGGGACTTTCTTCTATTTTGTTTTACATATCTTTTATGTTATCTTGAGTAGGTGATGTGACTCACCTAGCGTCATCTAGAGAACAGCAACCTAACAACTAGGTAAAGCTACCCTCTCCATCCTTGTAACAGAAAACAGGAACAGGTAAGGGCTAAGTGATGACCGGCCTTTAACCAGGGCTTTAAGTGTGATGAAAAAACTAGGGGGTCTCTCAAAGGGGCGTGGCCAATGTAATTAGGGGCATGGTTTAAAACATGTAAGCTAAAAATCTGTACCTAGCATAGTGTGCCACCCGACTTGTATTTTGCTGTTTCTGTCATTGCATCCAGATATATGATACAACAAGTAACATCATAAATACAAGTCAGGACTATTGGCTTAGTCAATGGTTGTTACTTGCATAAGATAAATAAGCAGCAACTATGGCTTGTATATAATATTGAAAAAGCTTCCACTTAAAGCCCTGGTGACACCACGCCAATGTTGGTGCTCCTGAGTTTCAAAAAGAGGAGGGCAATCCAGAGAGAAAATGACTCTCTTTAAAGGATTTCCCTTCCCCTAAAACGCTCACCTGGCATGACGTCATGGCGTAACTTTTCCACTAGTGAGAAGTGAGCAGTGTGCCTGCTGTCACTGCAGTCCTGGAAAAAACGGACCGCCTGTGCCAGTGCACAAAACAGAGCCCGATAGAGACCCGTTTCGAGGCCCCCTTTAAAAAACTGCTGGTGCTCAGCACCGGTGACACCCGCCCACTTAAAGCCCTGCCTTTAACAACGCTACATTAGCCCCTTGCTCTCATCTTTTTTTAGGTTTACCGATTGCAAAACATTTCTAGAAATTTTTCGGAAAAGAGGGACCTTGTGGATTACAGATAAAATAATTTTCTGTTTAATGGTTGCTTTCTATATCAGAAGGAAACATAACTGAATTCTAGGGCCCTCGCATATCAGAAAAAACACATTTTACATTTGACGATTTATTGTTATGCTTACGTAGAAAGGTATCACAACTGAGAATTACGCTGATGTGCACCGGTGCTGCGTTACTTTGTACCGCCTAACCAATGCAAAACAATATTTGCGGTGATCAACAGATGCACAAACACAATGTTTGCACTGGTTGGTTTTCACAAATGTCTTTTTGGCACCAGTCATTAGTGCTAATACTGCCTTTTCATTTTTCAGTCTGTGTAAATCTTTATTGCGTGGATATACAGTCTCTATAAAGTATGTCGCTTTAGGAGGTTGATATGACACGTCATCCATATAACATGGCGTTGGTATGTTAAAATAAGTGCAGACTAGCATACACTTGCTCTGCTGAAAAAGGGGCAGTGCTAAAAAAGTGGCAATACATCTGTTACATTTTGAACAGGTTGCAAACGGCAGCAGCAATAGGGGAATTTAAGGAATATAAAAGAAAAGCTTGTTAAATACGTCACAGCAGTTCCTAAAAGGCTCTTCTGGCAATGAGGAAGCATTATGCTCAGTGCTTTAAATGGGCAGGTAATCGAAGGTACTAAGGGGCATATTAACAAGGCGGCGATAGACAATTATCGCCGCTTTTGCGGCCGTTTTCGGCCGAAAAGCGGCGATAATTATATCGCCTTATCAGCAAAGACACGCTATCGCGTGTTTTGCTGATTTTGCTCCCGTTTCCAGCACGCCTGACTTCGCATCGATAATGAGATGCAAAGTAGGCGTGTCTGTGGAAACAACATGGGTAAATATCGCGAAGGCAGCTTCGCGATATTTACAATGCGGGGAAGCGATTATTTTAATCGCGTTAAGTATGCTCTTAACGCAGGAATTTAACGTCTGTTAAATTCCTGACTAAGGCATACTTAACATGGGGGGTGGATTCTGTGGCTAAGACCACAGGCCCTATCATCTAGGATATCGCCCTTTTCCCATGGAAAAGGGAGATATCCACGCTATCTCTGACATTTTTATCGCCTCGGCGATGCGCGTTGTTAATAACGCGCTAACCGGGTGATAAATTCCAGAGATAGCCGGCGATAAATATGCAAGCGCTAAGCGCGCTTTGCGATATTTATCGCCGGCCCTTGATAATATGCCCCTAAATACCTGCACTTTGATTTGGAAGCAAAATTACCATCACTACCCAGCACTGGTGCAATTGTTTTACTGGGAGAGTACCTGCACCTCCCAGTAGCAACAAGCATTTGCAATGCAATCGGTCTCGCCTTTGGGACCTTATATGTATTTAGCTATGCAGCACATTAGCCTGGGTGCTAAATATCTACTGTTCTTTAACATGGAGGGAAAGTAAGCACCAAACTGCGTAACACGCCATGTATGGGAACACATGGAGAGAATTATAGCCTTTCAGCTGGAAATGGTATAGTCCAAAGCAAATGAAAATAAATATGTATACAGTCCAGTAGACACAGGATCCTCTATACATGTAAGTGACTATCCATACACCTATAGTTGGTAAAACATGAATCTCTATACAAATCGGTGACAATGCATGCTTCTATATAAATCAGACTCTCTATACATTATGGCGACAGTGCTAAATTGCCTACTTGTATTGCAAATATCAAAAATCACTTAATATGTGCCGTATACACAGGTGGATACAGTATAGGGACTCCAGCAGTAAAATCATCGTACTGCCACAACGATAAATATAGAAGAACAGCATATTAAAAGGGAGGGATGCATTAACGTTGAACAGTGAATGCGCGGTGGACACAAATTGGTAGATAGAGCAACGTAGGTAAAGTGGAAAATGAACGATAAGCATATGTTAAAGGTAACCGAAATATGCAGAGTGGCAAAGAAAAGCGGTGCTGGTACATCATAAAAATCAACTGCTTACCATGGCTTAGTTACGGTAAATCGTATTCCTACGGTAAACAAAACATAAGGGGTCACTAGAGCTTGCCACATGTAAGAGACTGACGTGCTGTAAATCACAGGAGCTGGTATGCCGTGACATTTGGGAGGTATCTTTAATGAATCAACATTCGCTAAAAGGCGTGTGTGAAAAGTAATGGTACTGGGGGAATTGACCACAAATATGAAACTGACGTGCTGTGAGTATTGAGAGCTGGTATGCCAAGAGGTACGGGAGGTATCTGCATTAGATTACCATGGCTAAGAAGTACGTTTTAAAGTAATGTGTGGGTGGAGGATACGGAGCATGGCGTCTGAGGAAATAACGCGCTGGAAGACGTGAGTCTGCGACTGGAGAGACACGCTGGAAGACGGTAGGGTGTGATAAGGTGAGCGTAAGTGGGTCTGTAAGGGGTGCGGAGCCCCCATCTTACCTCTAAGTCGCTTGGTTAAGGTCACTGCAGTCCCGGAACAAGACGAGTCACGGGAGACGCCGGTAGTTATAGCGTGACTCGAAAGTGACGTCAGTGCAGGGAGCATGACGTGTCGCTTCGGTCAAGGCCACTGAAAAGTTACTAAACTTCGGGGAACGGTGGGAATACCCCTTCAAAACCGTAATGACAGGAGGGTTGGACAAAAGGAAAAAATATGGGAAACAACCAGTCAAAGGGGTCCGGTGAAAGGTGGATGTAGGGGCAAAAAAGTTGAAGGAGCTTGAACAAGCATTGAACAAGCGAGACGCGATATGTGGTGGGGGAGGGGGAGAAGCGGGAGTTGTGTGCGCGACGAGGAGGGAGTGGGAGGGGCTAAGGGAGGGATTCACGTGCTGTAGAAAGCCAGATGGCAGCTGCTGTGCACATCGCGCGCGCTTGTGCGCGTAACAGCAAGCTGGTGCCTGGCTTGGTAGCACTTTCAAAAGCCCCTTACTAAATGTCTCGCAGAGCAGCGCATGCGCTGGCTCAGCAAGACCTAAAAATGGTACTCTGAGATAGTGAATACCTGCACTTTTATCTTTACGTTTCAAGCACTGATTATGCACACGAAATCCACGTGGTCGGAAGCACAGCTTTTATTATTTGTAGAGAACTGAAAACGGCCAACAGAGCCACTTACCCGGGAAACATGTTAGCTCTCTATAACCCCCGCACTTGCCCACGCTCCACTTCCCCACATCGTATTCCGTACTCGTGAATAAGCCAACATACCATCTTGTCTTGTAGTGGTCCATTGTTGGCCGCAGTTTATTAGGAATACACGCATATATATATTGCATTACTTTTGTGCGTCATGCATAAGCATTCTCAGCGAGCTGTCATCTTTGCATCATACCTCATTTGTATCTCGTTATACATTGCATTTGCGTATCTCATATATACATTGCCCCAATCGCCCCTTAGACTGACAGTTCGTTGCTCCTGTACTTTGCAGGCTTGCATTGTCTCTTGGCCCTGCTGGGTCGTTGCTTCTTCCGGTTGGGTTTGCCATCTTTTTGCGCGGAGTGGGTGTAGCTTCTGTCCCGGAGTTAGGCCACAACTCGCTACCTTGTCTGATTCTTGTTGTGCCCTGCCATCCGGCGGGGGCTGGGCAGCGAGCGCCGTCTCCGTTTGCTACCCCCTCGTGGTAGGCCACTACACCCTGCCATAAGGCATCCCAGAGTGAGTGGTCCTACCTACCGCCCTTAGGCTCAACTCACCCAGCCGTGCAGCATCCCAAGGTGAGTGGTCCTATTCTGGCACACCGCCCTCCGGTGTGCCTCTGTACCAACCATTCTCCCCGTAGTTTCCTGTGCATGCTCTGCCTGTTCCTACGCCCTGCGACATAGCTGTTCTTCTGGTGTGGGTGGGTGGGACAAAAGCCTCACACCGCTGCTGCTCCCCTGTTCCGTAGCTCAGTGCCTACCTGGGGAAGCAGCCGGGCTTATATCCCCCCCAAGCGCTCTCCCGCCAATATCGTGTCCTCCCCCCATTGGGGGGTTCGTAAATTGCTTGGGTCCCCCCATTGGATGGGGGGCTGCTGCCTCATTGGTCCGTGACGCGCGGGTGGGGTTGTCCCCTGGTTGTTCGCGCTCTTCAGTGCGACCGCAAAAAACTGGTTCTGGCCGGGGCTTGGCGTCGGTTAAGGCGCCGGCCCTCTAGGCCCCCTCCGGGTACCGGCCTCTGCTATAACCCCCACACTTACCCACTCTCCACTTCCCCACATCGTATTCCGTACTCGTAAATAAGCCAACATACCATCTTGTCTTGTGGTGGTCCATTGTTGGCCGCAGTTTATTAGGAATACACGCATATATATATTGCATTACTTTTGTGCGTCATGCATAAGCATTCTCAGCGAGCTGTCATCTTTGCATCATACCTCATTTGTATCTCGTTATACATTGCATTTGCGTATCTCATATATACATTGCCCCAATCGCCGCTTAGACTGACAGTTCGTTGCTCCTGTACTTTGCAGGCTTGCATTGTCTCTTGGCCCTGCTGGGTCGTTGCTTCTTCCGGTTGGGTTTGCCATCTTTTTGCGTGGAGGGGGTGTAGCTTCTGTCCCGGAGTTAGGCCACAACTCGCTACCTTGTCCGATTCTTGTTGTGCCCTGCCATCCGGCGGGGGCTGGGCAGCGAGCGCCGCCTCTGTTTGCTACCCCCTCGTGGTAGGCCACCACACCCTGCCGTAAGGCATCCCAGAGTGAGTGGTCCTACCTACCGCCCTTAGGCCCACTCACCCAGCCGTGCGGCATCCCAAGGTGAGTGGTCCTATTCTGTCACACCGCCCTCCGGTGTGCCTCTGTACCAACCATTCTCCCCGTAGTTTCCGCCACGCCGCCAGGGTGGCTACCGTCGCCCTGCGGCTCCCCCTCCTGCCCCTTCCGTGGCTTGTTCATCTGCAGCCTGCCAGCACCATTGCGCCTCACATGTTGTCCCAAAAGACCCTCATTCCCTCATCCGAGAGGTGCACCCCGTCTTTTGCATAGAATTTCGGGCGGCCCGTGTGGATGAGCCCGTGCCGCACTGATTCCATCCCGTTCGTTCTGCAGAACTTGCTCACAGAGAGATTCAGTTTTTTCCGTGAGTTCTCGACCGCCTTCTGTGAGTAGGCCCCCCGCCATACGTGTCTGCTGATCAGCTCTGACCATATAATGGCGGATCCCCTGAAGACCTTGCCTGCCTCCGACAGGTCTCTTTGTATGTCTTGTAGGAGGTCTTTCCTCCCTCGGCTGGCCAGATCATTCTCCCCAAGGTGGATTATCAGGATGTCGGGGTGCCATGCCGCTTCCGCCTGCAGTTCCGCGATGGTTGCCGGCAGTTGCTCCCATTTCATGCCCGGTCGGCCGTACCACCGTATGCAGGTGTCTACTGGTCGTCCCTCCAGCCTGTGCCCCTTCAGCCGCCACCAGGATTGCATCCGCGTGATGAACGAGTGGCCCACTACCCACACCAAGCGTGGTCTCCGTCCTGCCGGGGCAATAAAACATGTCATTCGACCGCTCGGGCGGGATAAGCAAATGCTCAGTGCGTTTCCCACTTCCCCCGGCAGGAGCCGTGGCTCAAAGCAGCTGGGGCCTCACATAGGTCCGGTATGCCCTTGACCGCCATCTTCCCACCGCTTGTATCCCGGCCTCGGGCATCCCGTGTTGCGCGGCCGTTGTGGCGGCCCCTATCCGGAATGAGTGGGACCCGAAACCTCCTGGCGGCAGCCCTGCCTTGCCGAGTGTCAGGCGCATGACAGCTGTGAACTGGAATTTGCTCAGGTGTGTGCCGTCGATGTGTTGAAATAGGGGGCCGCCACTGGCTGGTCGCAGTGTTAGGTAGGCGTGCAAGCAGCACACCGCGCAGCAGTTCCTGTCTTCGATGCACCGCAATTTCACCACTACCCCTCTGCCAGCCTGATCTGTCTTTGATCGCCTCAGTTTGATCTCTATCTCCCCTGCTTTCGGTGTAACATCCTCGGCCTGCAGGCAGCGCGTCGCTGGTCTATTCCTAGCCGGTGCTACTAATTCGCTGATGCGGAATGCCCCGAAGAATGCTGTGGCAAAGGCCGCCCTGAGCAAGAGGAGCTCGAAGTTATCCTTTGCAGTGTCCCGCAGTGCTCCCAACAGTACCCCTAGTTTGGTGTAATTTAACGGGCGTCTGCTGTCTTTCCGCACCCTTCCGTGCACTTCCACCCCTTCATAGCAGCCTTGATGTATTGTGTGGCCACGGGGTCCCGACCGGTTTCCAGCTTGGCGTAGTATCCCACGGCGGACAGGTGGGCTTGTGCCCATGACCTAGATTTGCGGGAGTTGAATGCCCACTGTATGAAACGCTCTGCCGCGCTGAGTGTGGCCGTCAGATCGCCCAGGGACTGGATCCCCCTCACCCGCAATACGGTGCTAATATATGTCTTGTATCTCCTGGCAACCTCCGGGGCGAGGGCCTGGCCGACCAGCTCTGACAGATCTATCCCCCCAGGTCCCACAGCTGGCCCGGGAACGGGAAAGGGGTCATGTTCTGCTCTGCTCCAGGGGCCAACTACCTGAATTTCTCCATCCTTGCCCTGGAGAGGGCGTCGGCTACTTCGTTCTCCACCCCTGGGACGTGGCGCGCTCTCAGGTCTATGTTGCCTTCCAGCTGTAACTTAACCAACCTGCGCATTAGTCGTAGTGTATCTGGGCACCTGGCAGTTCCCTTGTTAATTGCTTGCCAACCCCCTTGTTGTCAGACCATAGGGTCAGCTTCATGCACTGTAACTCTTGTCTCCAGATAGTGAGCGCAACTATGATTGGGAATAGCTCTAGGAAGGTGATGTTGTTGGTCGTGCCCTTCTTGTGCCAGCTGCTAGGCCACTGGCCTGCGCACCATTTGGTGCCCAAAATTGCCCCAAAACCTGTGCTGCCGGATGCATCCGTGTAGAGCGAGATCTGTTTGCTCGATACCCAGCCTTCCCTCCAGATCAGTAACCCGTTAAAATCTGTCAGGAATGTGTCCCACATCATCAGGTCCTTCTTTACCTCCGCCCCGAGCCTGACGTGGTGGTGCTTGTGGGTGAGCCCGCTCGTTAGGCGGGTTAAGCGCCTGGCGAATGCCCTGCCTGCTGGGATGACCCTGGCCGCAAAGTTCAGCTTGCCAATGAGCCGCTGTAGTTCCCTCAGTGTGGCCTTCTCTCTCCCACAGAGGTTCCTGATTTTGCCCTTAAAATCCTCTACCTTCTCCGGTGGGAGCCTAGATGTCCCTGCGACTGAGTCCAGCTCTATTCCCAAAAATTTGATTTTTGTTGTTGGGCTCACCGTTTTCTCAGCCGACAGGGGGATCCCCAGTTAAATCCACAAATGCCGTTAGCGTGTCGCCGCACTCGGCTGACGCCGCGGGGCCGGTGAATAGGAAATCGTCCAGGTAGTGGATCTTGCCGCCCGGGGGGTGTCTGGCATGTAGTGCCCATTCTATAAATGTGCTAAATAGTTCGAAATAGGCACACGAGACCGAGCAGCCCATCGGCATCGCCTTGTCAAAGTAGATCTCCCCCTCCCATTGGAAACCCAGTAGGTGGAAACTTGAGGGGTGAACCGGGAGTAAACGAAAAGCTGACTCGATGTCCGCTTTTGCCATGAGGGCCCCCCGGCCCGTAGCCCTGACTAGGTCAATGGCATCGTCTATTGTGGCGTATGTAACCGAGCATACGTCTGTACTGATCCCATCGTTGACGGACGCGCCGTCTGGGAATGACAGGTGGTGAATCAGCCGGTATTGCCCTTGCTCTTTCTTGGGGACAACCCCTAGCGGGGAGATCACCAGGTCCTTCCTCATGTGGGAGGGGAGGGGGCCCTCTATCCTACCTAAGGACCTTTCCTTCTCTATTTTCTGCGCCACCACCCCAGGGTGCTGCATGGCTGACTTTAGGTTTCTGGCGCTGCCTGGCGGGAGGGAGCCTGTAAAGGGGATGGTGAAGCCTTGCTCAAAACCGAGCACTAGTGTCTCGGCGTCCGTATTGATGTGGTAGTTATTGGCTAGCCTGCGCAACATGTGCGTGTTGATGGGGGACCTTGCTAGCTTGTAATCTCTATACCCCGTTGGCCCCCCGCACCCTTCCTGCATTGGTCACTGCTTCCTGCGCTTGCACCCCGCTGCTGGGTGACCCCCGCCGCACGAAGAGCAGATATGTTGAAATTTGCAGGACGCTCCGTATGTGCATTCGTTTGCTTCGAACTTCCAGCATATCGCCGGTGCCCTGCTGTGTGATGCTCTCCCTGAGCTGCCTTGTCTGGTTTTATGAAAGGACCTCCCCTTTCCTCTTTGTGCGAACCCGCGAAAGGACTGCTCGTTCCTGCCTGCCCAACACTTAACCTCCCTAGCCACCATCATCTTGTGGATGAAACCTGAAGCGTCCTCCTCGTTCCACTCCATCTCTGGGTATGTCTGCATTTTTAGCCTGAACCCCTTGTCGTACTCCAGCCATGCCTCGCCTGGGAACTGCCTCTGTGCGTTGTGGATGGTGGCCTCGTAAAGCCATAAGTCGGCTGCGCAGCGCGGGAATTTCTCCACTATTATGCAGGCCATTATGCGGAACGCGTCTAGCCAGTTATCAAAGGTTCTCTCCTTATGCTCTTTCCTCCTTTCCCTCTTATCCTCATCCTTTTTGTCACAGGTGGTCAGGTCAAGGCCTTCTAACTGTATCTCCAGGAGTGAGAAGATATCAATAAACTCCTTCCTCCAAATTCTTTCTTTCACCGCTAACGGTATGAGGCTGGCTAGTCCTGTAGCCCTAGTGGTCATTGACGCTGGCCCTGGGGAGGGCCGTGTGTAGGACCCGGGTACTGCCGTTGCGGCGGGCGCGGATGGTGCTGGGAGTGTGTATCCCCATGCCACTGTGGGCGACCCAACCTCTCCCCCAACCCCGGGAGTGGGCTGCCCCCCTAGGCGTTGCTCGCGCACCTGGCCCGGGTCTAACAGGTGCCATGGTAACCCAGACGTTTCCTCCTCCGCCAGTGCCCCCATTTCTCCTATGGTCAGCGTACCTCCCTGCTGCCGACCTGCCTGCACCCCTGACCCCCCCGCCTGGATGCCTAACCTTTTCAATAGCAATGGCGCCATATTTTTAAAACATTCTTGTACAATTGCGCTAATATGCTCACCGCTCTCTGCCGTGTTCGTGGGCCCCCTGCTTACTCCCACCGCCGCCGTGCTGACTACAGGTGGCTGGGTATTCCTCTGGCCGGGGGCCGTCTTGGGTGCTGCCGCCTCTGCCAGCTTGGCTGGTGCCTTCCTCTGTCGCTTGGCCCTTGGTGTGGCGTTCGCGTTCTCCTGCCGGCTTGGTTCTTCTCCGCTGTCCTCCCGCAGGTGGTACTGCAACCAGCTGCTCCCGTGCACTTCTGACGCTGCGCGAACCCTGCGCAGCAGGTGGTTGAGGTCTTCCTACTGCCTCTTGCTCCCCTTTCGCGCCATCTCCTGTGATGTAAGCGGGGTGCTGCCGCGGAAATATGCACCAAAGTTTTGCACTGCGGTCTCTCCCCCGACCTGTGGATCAGTGGTGGGGGGGAGGGCGAGCCCCTTGCCCGGGCTGCCTGCGAGCCCTTGCCCGGGCTGCCTTCGCAATGGAGGGGGCGAAGGTCAGCCTCCTCCCCTCTGCCGCCACGCCGGTCTAACTAGTGCGGGGTGCAGCCGCGGCAATACGCACCAAGTGTTGCAATGGGGGTGGGCAAGGGAGGTCGCTCTACCTCCCCCGTCGCTGGTTGCCGTTGAGTTCAAAGTTATGAAGGGGGGCCCCCGGATCCAAACCAGGGACCTCTTGATCTGCAGTCAAATGCTCTCCACTGAGCCATACCCCCGTTGTGCTCTTTTCCTTTTTTTTTTTTTTTTTTTTAAGATAAAATCAGCGGACCAGCGTGCCTGCTGGTCCCGTTCCTGCCTCTGCCTCTTTAATTGCAGCGGCCGACGCGCGCCCGCGTCTCCAGGCACTGCTGCTCCCCTGTTCCGTAGCTCAGTGCCTACCTGGGGAAGCAGCCAGGCTTATATCCCCCCCACGCGCTCTCCCGCCAATATCGTGGCCTCCCCCCATTGGGGTAAATTGCTCGGGTCCCCCATTGGATGGGGGGGCTGCTGCCTCATCGGTCCGTGATGCGCGGGGGGGTTCCCTGGTTGTTCGCGCTCTTCAGCGCGACCGCAAAAAACTGGTTCTGGCCGGGGCTTAGCGTCGGTTAAGGTAGCGGCCTCTGCTATTTTCGTTAGAAAACTTTTGATGAAAGATACCTGTTTGCACCCGAGACTTGTCCACTCAATAAAACGACTCACTGCTGTGGTATTTCATGCACACATCATCTAATCGGTCCACTTCTCGCTCTAATTGTCTGGTCAGTGACAGATTTTAAGAACATATAATGATCCTGATAGAGGGCAGTTTTAATACAGTGAATACTTCACTACAGAGAGGCAGTATAAGAGGAAGCTTAACGAGCTATTGTTTGTCCACTTTACATTACACACCAGTGCATCTCCTATGTGGAAAGGTGTCTGAGATCCATGTTTCTTTAATTATGTGGTTCATAGCTCACACAAAATCATGCTGGCTGTCAGGAGTAAATTGTTCAAAAATGTGACTGTGGCCAAGGACACCAAAAGATACATGAATGGCAATTATGAAGCTAGTAATCTCAGACCTATCGAGTTAAATAATCTATAAAACAAGTTTGACTGGTAATCATTGGAGGAAGTGGGTATCATTTAGGCTATGTGCTCTTATGTGACTGAAAGGGTGATCTGTGAAGTGTAAGAAAATGAAATTATATTTCAAACACTAGATCCACTAAGGCATTCTGCACAGAGGACTGATTAAAGTTGCCTCGACTGTTACAAAAGCTTCTGCCCAATTGAAAGAAACATATGAAATCTTTCCTCAGAAGGTGTGCACCCTGAATATGGAGGGAACATAATATTGAATATCAACAGGTAAGTAAGTCTAGATTTGCTATACCTAATTCCACATAGATGTACCTACGCTATACATATATTTTCAAGGTACATAGATGTGGAG
This sequence comes from Calotriton arnoldi, assembly GCA_963921515.1. Lineage (NCBI taxonomy): Eukaryota > Metazoa > Chordata > Amphibia > Caudata > Salamandridae > Calotriton > Calotriton arnoldi. Next base: position 342,569 of record CAWUFW010007624.1, on the reverse strand, counting down.
TTATGGAAAATATGAATCCAGACTTTCTTGCTGCTATCTTGTTTAACAGTTACATTGAGTTGGCCCTTTCAGAAAGAAAAAAAAATGACTAATTCTCTGACTTTCCTTTTTTGGAATGGCTTTTTAGTTTGTGATTGTGCAGAAGTTTACCAGTGTTTACATGTATACACTGATAAGGGACGTTCTCTTTCGGTGGGGTTTTATCAGTTATTATAGGCTTAAACCTAAAACAAGATAGCCTAGTCATTCCCTGCATTGTCCTGTTATTTGTGCTGTTTCTCTTATTTCCTCTCATAGTTGCTTCCTGGTGTGTTGCAGAAGGGTCTTGGGGCCTTTCAATGGATTCCTAGGTCGCTCACAGCTCATCTAAACAACACCCACTGCTAAAACCGGTGAGCACGGTTGCATTGTTGATACAATATTGGTTCAGCTGGCTGGCACTATAAACTTACCTACTGTCCTGTCTTCCAGACAGTTCATATCTACTTATCCTTACAACATCAAGACCGAGTGTTGTTATGCATTCATTGAGATGATTACATAATAGAGAATGAGCTCCAGTCTGGTGTTTCTCTCTCTCTATAACACACATCTTTCCCTGGTTTTCCGCAAAACCCTATGACTGGTAGCACGTTTCTCTCTGCTTGCCAGCATAGGTATTCAGGAATGGTAGGGGCTCTCAGTGGGTCGACAGCTCAAGAACCATACAGTTTGCCAGTTCCAACATTGAGCCAACTGAAAACCACGTCCATGGCATAAACCATCAGTAAGATTCATGAAGAACTAAAGATCGTTTGTCAGCACCAAGTCATTTTGTTAAACAGACTTCCTCTGATCACTCCTAGTCCAGCTAGCTCTATTCAGGTCTCACCACATATTGACAACCTTGTGACCAGCACTATTAATACTGCTGAAAATGGGAATAGGAGCACAAACCTAGGTATAGAGTAGAATATGTCTGAAGCACTGCCTGAAACATTTGGAGGACATCCACATACATTTCATAGATTTATGACAGAGTGTCAAGTACATTTTATGTAAGGCCTCAATTATTCCCTGAGGGTGCTGCTAAAATCACCTTCATATTGTCACATATAAATAAGGATACATTAATGTGGGCCACACTACTCATTTTGAACCAGAATTTCTGACATAATAGCTGGATCCAGTTCATTACACAGATCAGAAATCTTTTAGGGAAAAGAGGTACTCCCCATCTGCTCATACAGGCTTATTAACACCTAAACATGGTGGCCTGGACCTTATTAACTATATCAGCCAAGTCCAGCAGTTAGTAGCAGAAGCCGCAGATGAATCTGCTGCTTCTGCATTTTACCAGGCCACGGTTAGGTTGGTTAGTGAATTGGCCAACGATGTCTACAGCGTTAATTGATTTAATGCTCTGGATATGTATGTGCTATTCTATAGCGCAAACCTAGCCGAAAGTCAGTAGAGCACTGTACTGGATCAAAGACAAGCAAAAAGTCAATGAGTAACAGGAGAGGCATCTGGTTTGTGGACATTTAAAGCAGTGTCAAGGAAGCCCATCAAAGATCTGGTTGAGTTGACTGGAACAGTATTAACCACAGAAAGTGGACTCTAAGAGTAACAGAAAGTAGTGAGTGTTTTGCATCTGTTGAGAAGCCAATGCAAGTTGGAGAAAAATGAAAAACGCTTTCTTTAGAAGAAAAAAAGAGCACAGAAGTAAAACAGGACTCTGTTTCTTCTGTGGAAAGGTGGTAGAGTTGGTTAAAGCTTGCCTGCAGATGCAGAGAAAAGAGATAGCCCGATCTTGCTTACGTGGAGAACTTTATGAGAACACTATCATGCTACCTTGACATTGTGTACAAGGCCCTCACGTGCGTTATTCAAATGTGTTTGTTATTACGTCCATATGGCGACGCAGCTATCTATGCAATACAAACAATGGCAGCCTGATCACAATCTCGGCCCAAGGCAAGGATGTCTTTTTCTATATATAATTCTCACACAGGGGAGCCTATTGGAAGAATATGCTACAAATAGAATGATCTATCCTATACTACTTCCATGAATGGGTTACTCACACAGGATATAGGGTAGCAAAGTGCAACAAGAAAAGGCAATAACAGAAGGGGGGCACAGAGTGTGTTTTGGACGGAAACCCTCACTCACCCGAGGGTGACATGCTTCATCATTGGGTTCCTCCAACACACTGGGACCGCAAGGTACCCAGTGTGGGCTACAACTTACCCCGAAGGGAAGGAGCGGGAGTCTTTTATCTGAAGTATGTGTAGTTTCAATACCTCAAGGGTGACAGTGGGGGGCAGAGTGCAACAAAAATAATGTGTTTTAAAACTATCTCTGTAAGGACAATACCTTTATTCTAACGTCCTACAGGATAGGGGCTAAAAGCAGGGTGAACCAGGGTTATGGATGTATACCCTGTAGTGCGGTCAACATGCTTCTGCCTTCGGTGACAGATCTGTTCGAGGCATTCTTCAGGACCAAGATCTTTTGTCAGTCTGTTGAAAAACTGTGCAAAAATAATAATAATGAAAAGATACTCAGGCCTTAGTTCTTGACCCCCAATCTGTTGTAGTGACAATCAATGTGCTGGGTCAAAGGGCCCTACGAGAGAACATTTCAAAAAACATATCAACAAATTGTAACAAAACACCAAAGTGCACCATCACCTTACTCTCTGGTGAATGCCTGTTCCCAATAAAAGTTGGAGATCTTACCTAAGATCAACGTGTACAGTCTGACTCTACCATCTACAGAGTCTCTCACCAGGTAGATTCCTCTAGTTTAGAGGTATAATAAAAATAGTTCAGTCACCAGGAACGACAGACCAAAGTGCAGATACAATTAAAATCTCATACGGTGTATCATGTGAGAATTGGCACAATAAATTATGTATATGGATAGACAGATATATGTACACATAGAGTACTGAGACTGTACTCATATACTGTCCATCAAACACAGACCATGAGTCGTTCCACCTGAGGGCCCTACTGACAATAATTCAATTCCCCATTGTAGATTGTGATCCAATTAGCACTGTATCAATGGTGTCAGGGAAATTTAAAAGGGAAACCAATCTATATATCATGATGTGGAGTATCTCAGCAGGATATCGAAAACATTGGGCTAAACCACAACAAAGCTTGAAGGATAAAAGCAGTATTTGGTATAGTAATATCAGCAATTATACGGAAATGGGTAGCACATAGGTAGGCATCTAAACTGTATGATGTGCAAGTGTCTATTCACTAGTTCAGATAGACAACACTAAACAAGCGGTCCCCATGTATGCCATCGTCAACTAGCCAGAAGCTTATAGATGTAAGGGCCAAATTCAAAGTGCCACAAGTGCAAGCATCCTGGGACCGGTTTTGGGGTAACAACCGGTCCCAGGATGCTTGTTTCCGGTCCAGGGAAGACATGGCTTGGCAGTTCGGGCTGAACTGTTCCCATGAGGCACAGGGTCAAGACTGATTTGCATATAGCTGTGTCTGAACTGGGGTGGTGAAGTGAGCTAAAGAACGATGATGGATTCAATCCAGATCTGTGACTGGGGGTGAGTGTCTGAAAAGTTTCAGCGCTCCGTCCACCAACTCTTTGAGGAAACACTACAATGCACCTCTTCTCAGCATATAGGCTAATCTTGTAACACATGGAAAAAGGATTCTGTGAGGCTCAACAGAATGATCACGTGGGTTACGTGACGCGACGTCCACTGGGCAGGGTATTTTAAATTTCCCGGCGTCTGTCTTACTCATACGCCGGAACGAGACATCGCTCGTAAGACTAATGGACGCGGTAAGAGTAAGGACGGGGGTCTTGTTAACAAGTTGGGGCCAGAGTTCGATAGCTTTCTGATTAGCCCGCGCTTGTTTGTGACTGAAACGCTGAGCATGTTTTTAATTTGAGCACATTACGATATATGACAGCTATGCGGATGTTTTGAAACCGTCTCCGCATGTTGAGAGTGTTGTGTGCGGTTTGGGTAAAAGGAAAATTACCCCTGAATGTTGAAATTGATGTGATCAAGACACGGACGGTTTAAGCATATATATATGGCAAGCGGTTTTGATCTGAGAGTGAGTAGTAGCATAGATTAAGTGGGTCCTAAAACACGCAGTAGAGGAGTGTTGCATGCGGTTTGGGTAAAAGGAAAATCACGCCTAGATGTTGAAATCAATGTAATCAAGACACGGATTGTTTAAGCGTCTATATATGGCAAGCGGTTTTGACTTAATAGTGAGTAGTAGAACAGCTTAAGTGAGTCCCAAAACACGCAGTAGAGGATAGGTTTGTGTTACAAGATTAGCCTATATGCTGAGAAGAGGTGCATTCTAGTGTTTCCTCAAAGAGTGATCACTGTGATACTGAATGGTGATGTTCTTATTAAATATATTTCCACAGGTATACTAAAAGCAACGAAAGTGCTTTAGAATAAACGGATCTTTGTTGAATATACACCCCTTTGGCACAGTGGAAGCTGGTACGTGCAGGGCTTCCACTTGGTAAATATAGCTTTCTAGATTCATCATGATCCTGGCTGTGATTTAATACAACAGTATATACATTGGAGGACGCTGGACCTGGTTCGTCTTTTTATCATGAATTTTTTTTGTGTTTGTGTATTTGTTTGTCAGCCACTCCCAACACAAAGTCAGTTGTCCAGTGAGGCGACCATTAACCTCTCGCCCTGGTGAAATTGCCAAGACGAAGCAGAGGCAATGAAACATGTTGGCCTACTTTGAAAAGGTTTGCAACATGCTGTGCTTTTAATGTTGAGTAAGCTCACGAATGCGAATAAAGAGGGCAAAGCCAAATGTGAGTCTTAACTCAATTTTAATTCTGGGACACACTGTCCTGTATAGTTCACAGGGTTTTTTGCTTTGGATACATTCATTTCTAGTCTTTCACCTTTTTTGTCTCTTAACTGGACACATACTTAGTATTTTCAGTGAGAAAGCAACCAATGATGATAGATGTGGGGATGCTGGTGAGAACCTGCCAGTAGCTCCTCTGGTATAGCGCACGTGAGGTGCTTTCTCACTCTTTCACTTATTTTTTGTGTGTCCTATACTCACATTTCTTGATTAAGGGTATATGTTTGTGGAGTGTTCTGACTAACTTTATTTTTATAAACTTGAATGTTTGGGGTACCTAGGATGGGCTTAGACTGAAAAATGTATCAGCTGTTGGGTGGAGGTAGATACCCCCTAAACACCTTTCCTCTGTAAAAATGTAATGCTGCCCCTTCAAAAGCCAGGTCTTTTGTTGTTTAAATGATTTCTTATCTCCATACCATCCTGAGGGAAACGAGGTTGTGGAAAGGAAAATCAGGAATTAAAGCAATCTTTAATGGCAAGTGTATTAGGCTCACAGTTGGGTCCATCACATTTATGGGGTCCAGAGGGCTTTGAACAATATGCCAAGAAAGTCCCTGTGTGGTCGGACTCCTTATGAGATCCTGTTTGGGGTTAAGATGTGGGTCTCAGATCTTGATAATGCCAGCACAGTAGCAGTGGAAACACCGCTTGACATAAATGAACCTTTGTCTGTTTTACAGGAACTTAATGATTTCCGCTATGAACAAAGCAACGTTCAAGTAAAACACACCACCACTGGGGAAGTGAAGGTAGTTCCAGCGAGGACCAGTTGGATTCCAAAGGTTTGGGATCTCATCAGAGAAAAGAATGTGGACAAGAAAGAATCTCTGGGACAGTGTGTCACAAAAGTATACCACTGCTCAAGACTACAAACAGTGGACATGTGGAAAAGATATGTTTGACCTCATCAATACACCTTCTTTTCTTATTGTATTAGGCACAACTTGGTTGAGACATCATAACCCTCAAATTAATTGAGAAAAGCAGGAAATCTTGTTCATCTCATTGTATTGTGTTAATCGATGTTTTCCTAACACGTCACCAGAGAAGATGCAGTCATTGTTTGCTTCACCCTTCAACAGACCATCTCTGATGTTCACCGACATGAGTGGTAGTGAAGAGTGTGCAATCCCTATCCAGTACCAAGAAGTCACTGGTGTATTTAGAAAGAGAGTGGCTGGTTCCCTTCCTCCACACCAGGAATACAATTGCCAGATAGATCTTAGAAATGGAGAACCCATTATTTGCAGGAGAATTTGGAGAAGGGATTTGTTTGGCATTCAAGCTCACCAACTGGAGCACCGAATTTCTTCATGGCCAAAGTCAGTGAGGAATACCAACCTTGCATTCATCACAGAGAACTGAACTCCATAACCATTTCCGCACTGCTTGTTAAAGTCAAATCAACCAAGATCTTCACGAAACGTAATCTATATTAAGCATATAATTTAGCAGGGTTTGTGAGAGGAATGAGTTTAAAATGGCTTTTGAACAACTGCTACACACACCTATAGTACCTGATCATGAAGTCTGCAATGTTCTTGGGGCCAGATGTACGACCATGTCATTTAGCGACTCGCAAATTGCGCCCAATTGCGAGTCGCAATTTACGAGTCGCTAAATGCCATGTACAACAGTGTCTGAGACACTGTTAGCGATTCCTAATGGGGTCGCAAATTGCATGCCACATGCATATTAAACAGGCACTCGCAATTTGCGACCCCATTAGGAATGGCTGGCCCTCCCAGGTATGGTGGCCTGCTGGGCTCAGCAGACCTCCATGTCTGGGACTGCTTTTAAATAAAGCATTTTTTTTTTTTAAATGTAGCCTGTTTTCCTTAAAGGAAAACGGGATGCATTTAAAAAAAGAAAAATGAAATGTTTTTGTTTCATTTTTTAAGGGCAGGTAGTGGTCCCTGGGACCACTGTCTGCCCCTAAAAAATATTTCCCCCTGCATTCGCAAAGGGGAAGGGGTCCCCTGGGGACCCCTTCCCATTTGCGAGTGCTTTACCACCTCTTGAAGAGGGCGGTAAATTGTGAGTGTTTTGCGGCCGCAAATGCGGTCGCAAAACATTCTTACATAGGCCTCTGACTTGCTATTAGAAAGGGACACCTTTGGAACGCCCCTTCCTAATAGCGACTCGCGATTCTTATTCAGCGAGTCGCAAACAAATTGCAAAATAGAGTCGTACATCTGTCACTTGGTGGTTTATTTGGACGATATTCTGCTCTATTCCATTGCTTGCCAGGTTAGAGAAGTTCTCCCTAGATTATGTATACACTCTCAGTATGCCAAGGTCAAAAAGTGTTTATTAGATGTACCTTTTTAGGTTTGGAGATTTCTGTGCAAGTTATTGGTACGGATCATGCAAAGATCAAAGTAGTGCTAGAATAGCCTTTCCACAGAATGTGAAGGATGCACAGAGAGCCATAGGTTTCACCAACTTCTGTAGGCAGTCTTCTCAGAACTTTTCTATCATCATTCAGCCCAGTGTGCAACTATCCAGAAACAGAGTGAAAATCAAGTGGGGTGAAGAACAGAAACAAGCATTAAACCAACTGAAGGGCCCGTTCACTTCTGCACATGTCGTAAGACATCCTACGCATCTGCTCCCCTTTGTGGTAAAGACTGATGCTTCTTCATTTGTCATATGGTAGTAACCAATGAGTTACACCCAGTTGTTTACTGTGAGAAATTCGGTTATTGGTTGAGGGAGGTGAAACTGAAACCTTACTCAAGCAACAACCCCAATCCTTGTCAGGGTGAACCACAAAAACTCACTAATAATTTATTACATTTTACTCTATTTTTCTAAATTGGTGTACGATTTTTCTTGTGTTGTGTTTTCACTTTATTACAGTCTGTGTGCTTAATTACTTTACACATTGTCTCTAAGTTGAGCCTGACTGCTTTTGTGCCAAGCTACCAAAGAGTTAAGCACAGGTTAATTTGAGGTTTGCTTGTTTTTCGGCCTGACAAGAATTGTGGTTGCTGCTTGAGTAGGGTTTCACCCCCCCTCAACCAGTAACCCAGTTTCCTTCACCTTGCAAAAGATTTATTTTGCCACGTCAAAAATACAGTTTTATGGTTTAAATCGTTTTTATTGAATTTGTTGCAAGCAGTAACAATACGCCCACCTACAACCATTGGCCGGCGGGGAACAGTGTAAGCATCATCCAAATTTTAGGGGAAGGGAAAGTCGAGAGAGAGTGAAAGAAGACAGAGAAGAACTGAGGAGAGCGAGAGAGAAAAAGACAGGAATCTACCCACAGCCCAAAGTGCAACATGATAGGGGTCTAGGTCTCGAGCGGCGGCAGCTCCTCCCGAGGAGGCAGCGTGTCGGCGAGGGGAGTAGTGGGGATTCGCAGGACCTTCAAGTACCGGGGGCAAGTATGCTCAACAAACTCAGAGGATAGATAAACCACAGTGGACCCCCAGGTCTTATCAAATTTAGGCAACGTGCGGTTAATCCCTGCGGTGATCCTTTCCATCCCCACCACTTCCCACAGTCTATGCAGCCAATCTAATTTAGTTGGGATGTCATCCGTGCCCCATTTTGCTAGGAGAACCTGTTTAGCTGCCATGTGAGCGGGTTGGGAAGTCCCAACAGGATGTAGCTAGGGAATCTGGGGAGTTCTGTCTGGTATATATGGTCAACCAAAGGTAGTATAGCGTCCCAGTAAGCTTGTTTCTTAGGGCATTGCCATAGAATGTGGGACAGTGTGCCCGTCTGTCCACAGTTGCGCCAACAAAGATCGCTGCTGCGTGGTTTCCAGTGGGCAATAGGCGCCGGGGTGTAATACCAATAATGTGCAATTTTTAGGAGCATCTCCTTCCCGAGGTACTGCATGAAGAGGCCCGGGCCCTGTGTATGATGTCCGCCCACTCCTTCAGGGAGAATTCTCGACCCAGCTCCGATTCCCACCTACATTGTGCCAGAGACTTAGCTAGGTTCTTAGCCTTGTTGAGAAAATTATAGATATCTGACAAGAGACGCTTATTTGAGGTGCGGGTGATAAACCAGAGCTCAAACTTTGTGAGGGGCCGACCTGCGTGCACCGGGACGTGGGGCTGAGTGACCCAGTGGCACAGCGCCAAATACTGCCAGTACGCCTCTTTGGGGATCCCATAGCCAGTGACCAGTTGGGGAAAGTCTATGATTCCCTGCGTATAGAATAGGTCACCTAGGCGTTTACAGTTTGCTTCCTGCCATTTCAAGTATGCGTTCCCTACGAGGGCCAGAGGAAAGTCTGGGTTCCCGATAAAGGGGGTCAAGGGCGACACAGCAGTTGACAGTTGACAGTTGACATCTCTCCTGTACCTTGTCCCACACCTTCATAGTGGAGCGCAAGATCGGGGAGATGTACACGCTCTGGGGGCGATGACGCTTGGGGAGCCAGGGAACCTTCCAGATGTGGATCCCTGCCACCCCCCTATCAATGAAGCACCAGTGTTTTTCCGACTCCAGTTGGTACCATTCTATCATCCAGCGCAATTGGGCTGCCTCATAGTAGCGCCCTAAGTGGGGGACCCCGAGTCCCCCCCCTCCTGCCTCAGGTACGTGAGATGGCGAGCAATGCACGCTTTCTTGTCCCCCCAAATGAAGCCATCTAGCAATTGCTGCAGTTGGGCCAGTATCGTGGGTGGTGGACATAGGGGGAGTGTCTGCATTATGTAGAGAACACAGGGCAGAATCGTCATTTTAACGGCGGTTATCTTGCCCAGACATGAGAGGACATACTTCTTCCAACTGTGCAGTTCTTGGCGAACCCTGGCCAGTATCTCCAATAATTCACCTGGGCAATCTTCGCGGCTGTCGAAAAAACCCGGATACCCAGGCATGTGATGCCGCTAGAGGCCCAAGTGAAGGAAAACGCATCATTAGCCGGTGTTGGTCCTCGGTAGGCAGCGTGAGGCTTAGGACCTGAGTCTTTCCCAGGTTGATTTTAAATCCCGACACCACGCTAAAGGCATCGACTTCCGCCAACAAGGGAGGGAGAGATAGCCACGGGCGAGTTAAAAAAAGCTGCACATCGTCCGCATATAGCGAAATCTTGTGCTCCCTATCTCCCATCCGGATCCCAGTGACCGTGGGGAGCTGGCGGACCCTTTCGGCAAATGGCTCCATATAGAACGCAAACAGGAGAGGGGAGAGGGGACACCCCTGCCTCGTACCCTGCCCGATCTGAAAGGGACTGGAGACCACCACATTAACCTGGATACGGGCTTGCGGACCATGGTAGACACAGTTCACCCAGTTCCTGAATCTCTCCCCTAAACCAAACCGGCAGAGGACCTGACGCAAGTAAGGCCAATGGACCCGGTCAAAGGCCTTTTTGGCATCCACCGAAAGGAGTATCGCCAGGGTCTGAGTGTGTTGCGTCTTATCCAAGAGGTGGCATAGGCGTCGGGTCCCGTCGCCGCAATTGTGCTCCGGGATGAAGCCCGACTGGTCCGGATCCACCAGGCCTTGCATATGGGGGGCAAGCCTGGATGCTAAAATGCTAGTAAAGATCTTCAGATCCACATTAAGCAAAGAAATGGGGCGGTATGAGGCACACTCTTGGGGATCCTTCCCCGGCTTGGGAATGACCACCACCTCGGCCATGGACATCGATGGGGCAAGCATCCCAGTCATACTAAAGGTGTTGAACAGGCGCGCTAGGAGGGGGGCAAGATCCAGAGCGAGAATTTTATAGAAGTCGACCGGGAAGCCATCCTCGCCTGGGGCCCATCCAACGGAAAGTCCCTGAATGGCCCGCGAGACTTCCTCAGGTCTGATATCCGCGTCTAAGCTGGTCGCTACGGATTCCAGTAGCGGAGTCACCGGTGCTGCTTGCGTGTAATCCTCGGCCGCAGCAGGATCCAGGCACTCGGCCAAGTAAAGGGCAGTATAAAAGGCCTCAAACTCGGCCGCAATGTCTCCATCCGCTCTCAGGATCTCTCCTCGGCCATTCTTAATTTCCAAGACCCGACGTGCCGCCGTCTTAGCCCGAAGAGCGTGAGCCAGGAGTCTACCAGCCTTGTTCCCCCCCTCATAGTAGCGCTGCTTAGTGCTGAGCAAAGCATATTCGGCACGATCGAGGTCAAGCGCCCTTAGCTGCTTCCTCGCCTTCGTGAGGAGTCGCCGTGTTTGAACCGCCCCTGTGCGGTGGTGGACCCCCTCCAGCTCCTTAATTTGGTCTTCCAGTTCCCCCCTCATGGCCTTACAATCCATGTTCAGGCCCGCCGCGATAGCAATACAGCGTCCACGGAGGACCACCTTCAGGGCGTCCCAGAGCGTGTCCACCCCGACCGAGCCTACGTTATTCACTTCCAAGTAGGCTTTGATAGCGCCCCGCAGTTCGGTAATATTGGCGTTGTATGTAAGCAGTTTATGGTTTAGCCGCCACAAACCTGGCCGAGGGGAGACTCCAGGGAGGAGCAACGTTAAGACGATTGGGGAGTGGTCAGAGAGCGCCGCCACCCCGATAGATACGTCGTCGGTGGATGCCATGACTCTCGGCGATGTCCAAAAGAGATCTATGCGGGCGTACGCTTGGTGCGCCGCAGAGAAAAAGGTGTATTCCCGGGCAGACGGATATCGGTGACGCCAGGCGTCTTTAAGTCCAGCCTCCTCCAGCCGCTGTAGCATCATGTCTGAGATCGACCCCAAGTGACCCACCCTGAGCGCCGACCTGTCCAAACAGGCCTCCAGGACCAAATTAAAATCCCCACCGATGACTATGTCTTCGTCGGGGGACTCCAGGAGCAGACTTATCGTATCGCGGAGAAAGGTGTCCTGGTGCTCGTTAGGGCTATAAACCGAAGCTATCGTGTGCACGAGCTCTCCTAGCAAAACCCGTAGGGCCAAGAGGCGACCTGCTACTTCCGTGTGGATCCCCACTACTGTCCCCTGAAATTGCTTGGCTAAGAGGATCGCCAACCCCGCCCTCTTCCCCGGCCCCGATGAAAAGTATAGTCTATCGAACCATTTGGATCTAAGCCTCTTCCAGTCGGCTCGCATGAGGTGGGTCTCTTGTAAGAGACAGATATCATACTTAGCATCTCTCAACAAGGCAAGAAGCGCTCGCCGCTTTACAGGTGAGTTAAGTCCCTGCACATTAAAGCTCATGATAGCTACTTTAAGTCTTGTCATGGGACGGTGTGGGGGTGTACACTTGCGCAATTAGCGAGCACCTCGCGCACAAAACCAGCAACAACAGGGTACTTGCTCCCCCCCCTCCCGCACCCCGCCAGTGGACAGCCACCCAATCACTCCTGCCCCCTCCCGCAGTGCAACGCATTTCCCCTCAAGCAAGATGGAGCAGACCCTAGGTGTGTGTGGGTGGGTGAGGTTAGAGCACCAGGCCGAGTATCCAGCGTTAGCCTCCAGGGAAAGGGCAGGTAAGGGACTCAGACAGTGCGCCTCCATTGACCTCAGCGGCCCGCCTCCCGCACATTTGGTGCCCTGTCCCCCAGGCCCCCGCCCGCTGCCCCTAGCCTCCAGTATCGAAGGATCACCCTACCTGTCTGTGGGAGGGCTGCAGATCTCTCGTGGGTAGAGCAGAGAGAAGAGAGGAAAGAGAGAAAAAGAAAGGGAAGAGGGAGAAGACGGTGAACGCAAGAAGACTTCAATGTCGTCTTCCAGCAGTAACAAATCGCACCAACGTGCAAGGGTCCATGAGTCCGACGGACGGTCATCACCACTCTGAAGGTGGGGCTCCCCCGCCAAGGCCGACATCTCAAACGACTAGGCTCGGACCATTCTTCTTATCACCAGATCTCCGGGCAGCGACTGCAAAGTTCATTCAAATGCCTGGTCACCGGTCCCCTCCAGGTCCTGCATCTGTCGCAGTAGGGCTTTCCGTTCCTTTTGGCGCTCCTCCTCTGAAGGCTTCGTCTGTGCGCCCCTCCTAGGGCCACGTCTCCTGCCCGCTTTCTGCGGCTTCCCCGATGATGGGCCACCCTCTGTCCCATCCGAGTCATCAGCCACTGTCAGGGCGCTCCCGAGGACGGCCTTCGCTTCCTGTAGATTCCGCACTCCAGATGTTTCCTTATTCCAGACGAAGGACAGTCGAAATGGATGCCCCCACCTGTAGCGAATTCCCTGCTTGCGGAGGAGGGTTGTGACTGGTTGTAGCTCTTTACGCCTCTGAAGGGTGAGGGGCGAGAGGTCTTGGAAAACCCCTACCTGGATGCCCTCGAATTCCACTGTCGGACGGTCACGTGTGGCGGCCATAATAATCTCCTTCTGCCGGTAGGAGTGTAGACAAGTTAGGATATCTTGTGGCTGGCCGGAGGCAGGGCGCCCGGCGCGGTGAGTGCGATCCAACGTGATCTCCTTGTCCCTCAACTCAGGAGCCATGTGTTTAAAAAGGCGAAGAACCCAGTCCTCTAGCCTGCCGCCGTCTGCCTGAAGCGGCACGCCTTTGATGCGGATGTTGGAGCGCCGCGAGCGGTTTTCCAGATCTTCCAGCTTGAAGTAGAGTTCCTCATTCCGTTCACGGAGGTCGATTAGTTCCCGGGCCTGTTCAGTGAGCTCTTCCTCTCGTCGGTCCTCATTGCGCTCCAGGGTGTCCACTCTGTCACCCACCTCACGGAGCTCTGTTCTGAGCTGCTTAATATCGGAGGCCACCTCTTGTCGCAGTCCAGCGAAGTCATCCCGGAGGGGGCTGAATAGCTGTTCCATAAACCCTTTTGTGACCGGGTCAGCAGCGTGCCCTGTATCTGAATCCGTCCCTGCATCGCCAGCCTTCTTCCCGCCCGTTTTCTGAAGCAGGTCCTTAATGGAAGGGTCCTTACTCATGGCGTCCTTCTTGGATCGCTGTGTAGCCATGGCTGTGGTCGGTGGGGCACAGGACTACGGGGCCCACACCCCGTGTAGCCTCAGATGGGGGACAGGTGCTCCTTCAGCTGCCTTCGGTCCCGGCCGCCAAAGGTACAGCAATTTCTCGCTGGGGGGTGTGTAACTCAGTGGATTCAGCGGCTATGCCTGTGTGCGGAGAACGCCCCCGATGTGCTTCCTCCAATCTACCCTCGCTCCGGGGGAGTGCGCCTCTAAGCTCAAGAGGGGGCAGAGCTTAGCGTTGGGCCGCAGGGCCTGACCGTAAAAAATGCCACCAAGAGTGCGTTCTGACCAGGCTGCACCGACACTGCAGGGTTCCCAAACCCTGTCTTTACCTCCAGGGTGTCCTCTGATGGACTCAGGATGAGAGGCCCAGTTCGCGCTCTCCACGCTGGTTATGCACTGGAGATACTGCTGGGAGTGGGAGCCTGATGCCGCTTCCGTGCTCCCCGCGGTTTTAGGCGTGTGCGGGGCCAAGTCCAACTGAGGGCCAATAGGCCCCGTCTACGGGTTCCACCCCGTGGGTCCCAGTCCGAACAGGCACTCCTCCCTCGTGACGCGGTCTCGCTGCAGGCAGAGGCCGCAAAGTCGTGGCTGCTCGCCCCAACGGCGGCTCTCAAATACCTGGGGCCAGGTCTTCCGTACCAACAGTGGGAGCTTCGCTATAATGGCTCCCTGCGCACACACGAACCTGGTGCAGCTTCAGGATAGCGCCGAGTTAGGGGTCGCGGGGTACCGCCAATACCAGCAGGGGATCACAGGGCCTTCACCTCGCGCCACTTTCTGTGACTACTGCGAGGGCTCCACGCTTCTTAGGCCTTAGGGAGTGTTAGGCGTGTATCGAGGGGTCGGTTCCGTACAGGGTCCACTAGGCCTCTTCAACGCGCCACCCACCGTAACTGCAGTGGCGGCTCAGCGCTAGCTTTGAGCAACTGTGACCACACCGAGCCAGCGGGCACTCTCTGCACTGCTTCTCTTCAGGCCTGTTTCCTCTGCGCGCAGGGCCCAGCCGCAGAGCTTGATCCCGGGGGCCTCGCGCCACTGCCTCCCCGCACGCCCTCACCACAGGGCTGTCAAGTCTTCCGGTCCCGGAGGGGAAGGTTGCTTGCTCTCCCAGGATCGCACCACCCGCTCCGGCGCTGTCGCCAGGCATCACCTCAGCTTCGTCGCCTCCTCGCGGGCCCAGGCTCCGGTGCAGGCTCCCCGAAGTGTCCTGGCGTGTCGCACCCCTGGGGGGTCCGACGCCCCTCCGAGGCGCCTCTTGATGGGGGAGCTCACCATGGCCCCACAGACAATCGTGGCAGTTCAATGCGCGGGCACCGCACTCCTCCTATGACTGCGGGCTCCCCACTGCGGCCTCCGCGGTGTCCCCGTCTCTGCCGCCGCGGGTCTTCTGAAGGCGCTGCTGCCGCCTAGCGCTGAGCTCCACGCTTGCCCTCAGGACTGCACGATCCTTCTATGTTCCGGACGCCCTGGGATCACTTTCAGCGCTTTACAGGTCACAAGACTGCAGTTGGATGCCTGTTTATCGGCCTCGGCGAGCGGAGCCCCAGAGAAACGGTGCTACTTTGCCACCATCTTGGCCACGCCCCAAAAATACAGTTTTAAACTGCACACAGGCTGCACTGGCCGGCCTGTGACATGTTTTAAAGGGCTACTTTAGTGGATGGCACAATAAGTTCTGCAGGCCCACTAGTGGCATTTAATTTACGGGCCCTGGGTACAACTTTATTACAGACTTATAAGCAAATTAAATGTCCAATGAGGTGCAAGCCATTTTTACCATGATTAGAGGAGAGATCACAAGCACTTTTGCAGTCATGAGTAATGGTAAGGTGCACAGAGTCCTAAAGCCAACAAAAATAACTTTCAGCTTAACAGGAGGGGAGAAGCAAAAAGATTGGGGGGAACCACCCTAAGGCTGTCAGGTCTAAATATTTACTGTAAGACATTGGTTATTGGTTGAGAGGGGTAAAACCCTTCTCAAGCAGCAGCCACAATTCTTCTCAGGGTGAAGTCACAAGAAAATCCTAAGTTAACCTGTGCTCTACGCTCGGGTAGCTTGGCACAAAGCAGTCAGGCTTAACTCAGAGGCAACATGTACAGTATTTGTGCAACACCTCAAACAGTAACACAGTGAAAACGCACCACAAAAGTGTTAGAACAATAGAGTGATTTTTAATAAATAAAATAAGACCTGAACGACAAAACTCCAATAAGTAGAACCAGAATTATGAATTTCTAAAGTTTTCAGAGTAAATTAGAGCCAAAATGCACCAAGTGCCAACTGTGGCTATCTGGTTGTGTGAGACCAGGAGAAAGTCAGAAATTCAGGTCGACCACGATGGAGCGTGGGTCGGGTACAGGGACCAGGTTAGTCCCGCTGAAAAGTTTTCTTCTCAGTTCAGCGCCAAGGGTCCCGTTCGCGGTAGAGGGGGACGGTGAGGAGCCGGGAAGCGGCATGGACGGTTGTCAATGTAGAGCAAAGAGCATGCCGGCTGTCGCGTAAAGATCCTCATGTCATCATGGAAGGTCAGGCCGGTGCTTTGTAGAGCTGCTTCATGAGAGCTGTTGATGCTGTAATGTGAAAAGTTGGGCTGACGGAACTTCACGTTTCTGGGCTGTGTGAATGACAAGGATTCAGCACCATCGGGCCCGTTCACGGTCGCAAAAAGCCCAAAAACTTCAATTTAGCCTCTCTAAGGCAACACCAAGGGTCCAGGACCTGAGAGGCACCACTAGGGGGACACAGGCTTGCTCCAGCTGGATCTAGGTGCTGGTGCAGGTGCTTGGGAGCCTGTTATGCCACTTTGGTTCAGAACAGGAGGAAAGCAGACTATCCCTTGGATTCACCCTGGGGCCTTGGTTTCAAGAGGTACGGGTCCAGTTCTTCTAATCAAGGCAAAAAGGTCAGCAGTTCAGCATAGCAAGGCAACAGCACAGCAAGGCAACAGCACAGCAAGGCAGCAGTTCAGCAGGGCAGCAGTCCAGCAGAGTGGTAGTACTTCAGCAGCACAGCAGTTCTTCTTCCTGGTAGAGTATCCACAAGTCTAGAAGTGTACTGAAGTGTTGGTGTCTGAGATCCAGTATTTATTCCCAATTGTGCCTTTGAAGGGGAGAGAAGCTTCTAGAGGTTTCCCTTTGAAGTCCCCAGGCATCCTGCCTTCCATGTTCTGGCTCCAGACTAACTACAGGGGGTATGCAGCCCTTTGTGTGGAGGTAGGATATCGCCTATTCAAGTGTAAATAGGGCTGTGCCTCATTCCGCCCTCCCATCCTGCCAGTGATGGCCCATCCAGGCAAACCTAATCTCTCTATTGTGTGTGGTTATCTAGGAGGAATGCACGAAGCTCATCTGTCAGCTACACCCAGTCATGTGATCCAGGACAGGCTACAGGCACTAAATGACTAAGACAAGAAAATGCCAACTTTCTAAAAGTGGGATTTTCAAAATTGTAATTTCAAATCCAACTTCTCCATAAATTAGGATTATTCACTATAATTCCAAAGACACCAAACATGAACTGGTACCTGCTCCCATTTGGAAACTAAAGCTCATGAAATGCAATAAGTTAATGTCAATGTTAGTCTACGGGAGAGGTAGGCCTTGCAGTAGTGAAAAACAAATTTAAGAGTTTTTCATTACCAGGACATGTAACACTTAAAATTACATGTCCTACCTTTTAACTACACTACATCCTGCACTCTGGGCTGTCCAGGGTCTACCCTAGGGGTGACCCGAATGTATAAAAAGGGAGGATTTGATCCTGACAAAAGGTTTATTTTGCCAGGTCGAGAATGCAGTTAACCTGAACACACAGGCTGCAATGGCAAGCCTAAAACATGTTTAAAGGGCAATTGAAGTGGGTGGCACAATCAGTGCTTCATGCGCACTACTAGCATTTAATTTGTAGGCCGTGGGCACATATAGTTTCACTTTACTAGGGGCTTATGAGTAAATTAAAATGCCAATTGGGGATAAGCCAATATCACCATGATTTTAAGGAGTGAGCACATGCCCTTTAGCACTGTTTTGTGTAACAAACAACAGTGTCTCAAGCAAGGGTATTATTTGGCGTGCAAGTATACTGGGCACAATTAATTACCATGGATTAAATCAAGAGGGGAGAAAGCCAGAGAGACATTTTTCCAGAAGATAAATTGTATTTCAATTGCTGATCATGTTGGACATATTAAACTTCATATGAACAATCACATAAGGTGGTAGCACTGTGTTACATTAAATGACATGTAACCGATAATATACTGTGTACAAGTGCTCGTGAAGTTTTGGTGACGGCGCAAGTGACACGTGATGTGGTATATACAGCGATTGTGGTGGGCGCAACAAAAGGTAGGTGAACTTAAAATTCTTTATACAATTTGAGATACCCAAACAATTAATGATACATGAATAAAGAAAAGTAAGGTAGGGCATCCGGTATATAAAGGCGCCAGGAGTTACGCTGTGGAAGTCGACGGTGTTTCTGGCCTGTAGACAAGTTAGGCCATCATCAGGACCCGGTTACATTAATTGAATAGCAGTGCTAGGGATAAAGGAATACACAAAATTACAATTGTACAAAGGTAATATTAAGTGGACCAAGAGAGGACAGGTAGGGTAGAGGGTGGCTTTAAAACAATCGAGCCAACAGTGTGGAAGAAGAGACAAGGAAACGGCGCAGCTGCCAAATACCGCGTGTCTAGGCTCATAAGAGAAGAGTAGGTGAACTAAGAGCGCCAGAAGCAGTAGGGTTTCATCCAGGGGGACACAGGATGTCCAAGGATTTGATGAAGTAACGGGGGGCGGAGCGGCATGCAAATCAATCGCAGGAGCTCGGATGGCTGTCTGTGAAAGAAGGAGAAGCCTACTGTAGGATCCAGGGTGGGCAAAACCGCAAGGACAACAATGTAGGGGAGGAGGGAGGGATCGCTAGTAGTGCCCGCGACGGTGGGACCCGTGTAAGGGTGCAGGTACACGATTCGAGGCGCAAGCTGGACGGGCCTGCCCATGCAGGGGCCGGGGCAGGGGAGGTGAGGAGACGGTACAGGGTGCACGCAGGACAAAGGCCCCAGATCCGGGCACAGCAGGCGTGAGACAGCGATGACCCTGGGGCCGGGGGTGGTGGTGAAGCACCAGTCTAACATAAAGGGACGGGTGTCTGGAAGAGGTGGGTGACAGGGGACGAGGGGGCGATGCAATCAATGGCCAGTGATGGCAAGTACACGTAAATGGAAGATCAATTACCGGTGGGAGCCAGGGGCCGGTAGTGAACGGCCTCGCAAGGAGGTGGCGAGATGGAACATTAGAAACAGATCGGCACGGGTGTACTTACTCGATAAAATCTTCAAGATGTGGAACAAATCACACGCGCCAGCATCAGTTAGGCAGTGTGCATGGGGCTCTGAGCCGAGGAGGAAATAGACGCTCACTGGGTCACGTGGGCTAGGGAAACGGTAAAAACTAGAACGCGCGTTGCCTAGGAGTGAGGAAAGGGAAGACAGACTGTGTGGGGATACGAGTGCACAAAGATGAGTCGGTGAAAAAGTGCCTTAAGTATATAGGGAAGATTATGTAGAAAAGATGGTCTTTTCCTTGGGTAACACAGCATAGGAATACATTCATAACACGTGTAAAATAACTTGAAGAGTGGTATTGTTGGTAATGCGTTGATTACATTTTAAGAATATATAAAGTGTAATATGGTACAGAGTCACTGGTCTATAAATTTTATACACAGCAAAGCTTGTGAGCAGGGTGTCAACAAGGATGCATATAATTGTTCAATACACATACCACTATATACATGTTATGATTGAGGTGAGTTTGTCCATGCTGACAGGATGACAAAGTAATATTTAAGTGTCAATGAGCTAACACATTAAAATTAAAAAAGAATATGAATATAAAACAAAGCAGTCCGCTAGAACTGGAGAATACACGGTAGTCAGAGTGGTGGATGAATATGCACAATGTGGGAGAGCCACAGATGGAGAGGATCATTGTATGAGAGTGGTGCTCCATTCAGCCAAGGTATTCAGTCCTTGTTCGATAGTATTGCAGCGGGCGATCCAGCGACACTCACATCTATTCAGGAGTCTCTGGATGTCACCACCTCTGATTGGTATAGATGGTTGGTCGATAACCATCCAGGTGAAGTCAGTTTCAGCATGATTGTTTTCCTTAAAATGTGCGACCAGGGGTGTAGTCAGAACATCGCACCTGATATGACTGCGGTGTTGCAGGATGCGGTCTTTTACCATCTGGGTAGTCTGGCCGATGTACAGAAGGTTGCAGGGACAACGGATGGAATAGATAACATTCCTGGACCTGCAGTTGGTGAGGGATTTGAGATCATGTTTTACTCCATTGTGTTCAAAACATTTTGCGTTCAATGTAGTGGAACATGCGGAGCATCTCTGGCATTTATAATGTCCCAAAAGTGGTGGGAGATCCCACAGACCTCGAACAGTTCCATCACTGGCGTTGTTTTGTGGCCAGGTGATGGCATGCACCAGATGATCGGAGAGATTTTTACCTCTGCGGTATGAGAACAGGGGAGGGTCGTTAAATATGTTGTGGGGTGCCAGAGTATTCCAATTAGTCCTGATGATTTTTGAAAGTTTATTACTGGCCGGAGAGAATGTAGAGACAAAAGGGATTCGAGCGTTGGTCCTCTTTTCCTTAGGTGTGAGTAAGTTCTCCCGGTGATTGTACCATGCACGTTTTCTTGCTCTGGTGACCAATTTCTTTGGGTAGCCACGTGCGATTAGTTTTTCTGTGAGGATGGCTGCTTCCCTGAAGAAGTCCTTGCGCCACTTACAATTGCGGCGGATCCGTAAGAATTGCCCAAATGGTAAACCATCACGTAGGCTGCGCGGGTGGTAACTGGAATAGAGCACTTTTGGGACATTATAAATGCCAGAGATGCTCTGCATGTTCCACTACATTGAACAAAAAATGTTTTGAACATAATGGAGTAAAACATGATCTCAAATCCCTCAACAACTGCAGGTCCAGGAATGTTATCTATTCCATCTGTTGTCCCTGCAACCTTCTGTACATCGGCCAGACTACCCTGATGGTAAAAGACCGCATCCTGCAACACCGCAGTCGTATCAGGTGCGATGTACTGACTGCACCCCTGGTCGCACATTTTAAGGAAAACAATCATGCTGAAACTGACTTCACCTGGATGGTTATCGACCAACCATCTATACCCATCAGAGGTTGTGACATCCAGAGACTCCTGAATAGATGTGAGGGTCGCTGGATCGCCCGCTGCAATGCTATCGAACAAGGATTGAATACCTTGGATGAATGGAACACCACTCTCATACAATGATCCTCTCCATCTGTGGCTCTCCCACATTGTGCATATTCATCCACCACTCTGACTACCGTGTATTCTCCAGTTCTAGCGGACTGCTTTGTTTTATATTCATATTCATTTTTAATTTTAATGTGTTAGCTCATTGACACTTAAATATGACTTTGTCATCCTGTCAGCATGGACAAACTCATCTCAATCATAACATGTATATAGTGGTATGTGTATTGAATAATTATATGCATCCTTGTTGACACCCTGCTCACAAGCTTTGCTGTGTATAAAATGTATAGACCAGTGACTCTGTACCATATTACACTTTATATATTCTTAAAATGTAATCAACGCATTACCAACAATACCACTCTTCAAGTTATTTTACACGTGTTATGAATGTATTCCTATGCTGCGTTACCCAAGGAAAGGACCATCTTTTCTACATAATCTTCCCTAAATATTTAAGGCACTTTTTCACCGACTCATCTTTGTGCACTCGTATCCCCACACAGTCTGTCTTCCCTTTCCTCACTCCTAGGCAACGCGCGTTCTAGTTTTTACCGTTTCCCTAGCCCACGTGACCCAGTGAGCGTCTATTTCCTCCTCGGATCAGAGCCCCATGCACACTGCCTGACTGATGCCGGCGCGTGTGATTTGTTCCACATCTTGAAGATTTTATCGAGTAAGTACACCCGTGCCGATCTGTTTCTAATGTTCCATCTCGCCACCTCCTTGCGAGGCCGTTCTCTACCGGCCCCTGGCTCCCACCGGTAATTGATGTTCCATTTACGTGTACTTGCCATCGCTGGCCATTGATTGCATCGCCCCCTCGTCCAGCGTCCCCTGTCACCCACCTCTTCCAGACACCCGTCCCTTTAAGTTAGACTGGTGCTTCACCACCACCCCCGGCCCCGGGGTCATCGCTGTCTCGCGCCTGCTGTGCCCGGATCTGGGGCCTTTGTCCTGCATGCACCCTGTACTGTCTCCTCACCTCCCCTGCCCCGGCCCCTGCATGGGCAGGCCCGTCCAGCTTGCGCCTCGAATCATGTCCCTGCACCCCGAACATTGCCCAGGCCCCCTTACACGGGTCCCACCATCGCGGGCACTACTAGCGATCCCTCCCTCCTCCCCTGCATCATTGTCCTTGCGCTTTTGCCCACCCTGGATCCTACAGTAGGCTTCTCCTTCTTTCACAGACAGCCATCCGAGCTCCTGCGATTGATTTGCATGCCGCTCCGCCCCCCGTTACTTCATCAAATCCTTGGACATCCTATGTCCCCCTGGATGAAACCCGCACTATATTACTGAGTAAGTCCATGTATATACTGCTTCTGACGCTCTTAGTTCACCTACTCTTCTCTTATGAGCCTAGACATGCGGTATTTGGCAGCTGCGCCGTTTCCTTGTCTCTTCTTCCACACTGTTGGCTCGATTGTTTTAAAGCCACCCTCTACCCTACCTGTCCTCTCTTGGTCCACTTAATATTACTTTTGTACAATTGGAATTTTGTGTATTCCTTTATCCCTAGCACTGCTATTCAATTAATGTAACCGGGTCCTGATGATGGCCTAACTTGTCTACAGGCCAGAAACGCTGTCGACTTCCACAGCGTAACTCCTGGCGCCTTTATATACCGGATGCCCTACCTAACTTTTCTTTGTTCATATATCATTAATTGTTTGGGTATCTCAAATTGTATAAAGAATTTTAAGTTCACCTACCTTTTGTTGCGCCCACCACAATCGCTGTATATACCACATCACGTGTCAGTTGCGCCGTCACCAAAACTTCACGAGCACTTGTACACAGTATATTATCGGTTACATGCCATTTAATGTAACACAGTGCTACCACCTCATGTAATTGTTCATATGAAGTTTAATATGTCCAACATGATCAGCAATTGAAATACAATTTATCTTCTGGAAAAATGTCCCCCTGGCTTTCTCCCCTCTTGATTTAATCCATGGTAATTAATTGTGCCCAGTATACTTGCACGCCAAATAATACCCTTGCTTGAGACACTGTTGTTTGTTACACATTACTGCCCTAGTCTCCATGTGGTTTAAGGGTTACCTCCTGTAGTCCGATACTGCTTTAGCACTGTTTAGCAGTGGTGAAGTGCTCAGAATACTAAGGCCAGCTAAAACAAGATCAGCAAAAATGGAGGTGGAAGGCAAACAGCTTGGAGGATGACCACCCTAAGACTGACAGGTCTAGCATTACTATTCCTGGTCCAGTTGTCTACTATTTCTGAAACATTAACAGACACAGAGAATAACTATATTATCTATGACAGAGAACTCCAAGCTACCAAAGAGGCCTTCTTTCATGGGGACACCATTTGGAGAGGTCTCGCCACAAGATAATAGTGTGGACTGTTTGTACGAATCTGCTTCATTTAACTACAATGAAATGCATTAATGCCCAACATGCTTCGTGGACTTTGTTATTTTCTCAATTTGATTATATAATAGCCTACCAAGCTGATGCGCTCCTTTGCCAAAAAGATGGCAATTCCAAACTTAAAGACACAGTACCCTGTATTTCAGTCACTTCCACCAATCCTCTGAAGAGGTTTGAGAAACCATTAGAGAAGCTTAAAAGAAAGTGTCAACACAGCAATGGATACAGCAAGAACCCAACACAAGGTCCCTTCAGAATGAACTCCTGTACTGAAGTGAACCCTTGTTCCTTCCATGAAAACAAATATAAGCTAGGTTTTTAAAGTGGTGTCATGATTCACAGGCAGCCAGACATCCTGGGCAGAGGAAGATGGTGGAATTTATCACGTCAGATGGCCTGGAATTAAGTCAGCGGTCAGGGAATATGTAGAAAGATGTACAGTGGGTACCCAGGCCAAAGCACCATATATCCCTGCAGTGATGGTTCTGCAGCCTCTTCCGTTTTCCCATCAACCATAGGAAACGATTTCTATGTATATTTTAGTTGATTCCATGGGTATTCAACTTTGTTGGTAGTAATTGACCGCTTTACCAAGAAGAGGCAGTTTATTTTACTAAAAAAACTTTCAACAGTAGTGGAATTAGCAGATATTTGTCTTACTCACATTTTATACCTTAGGGTGTATCCACAAAATCATTGTTACCAAAAGAGGAACACAGTTTAATTACTGTTCCGAAAAGAACTAATGAAAAGAGTTGGTACCAGGCATTTCAAATCTACAAGTTATCACTAACAGACCGGTGGAGAAAATCAACAGGTGAATCAATCATTAGAACAATGCTCAGTATTTTCTCATGGACCACCCAGATGCCTGGTATTGATGGCTCACATTACCTGAACTTTTTGGAATCTTCATTGGGAAGATTACCCTTTTTCTGTTTGTACGGCTATCATTCTTAAGTCCTGCCCTAGAAAGTCTCAATTTCCTTGTTTGCTTCTGAGATGACTCTTCTGCAGAAACTTTGCAACATTCAGAAATACACTTACCAATACTTGTTGCAGGCAAAAGATGGCTATAAACAGTTTGCCAATAGACATTGTAGAAAGGCAACAGATTATCTGAAGGGAGACAAAGTTTGCCTGGCTACAAAACACTTGGCTATTCCCAGATATCACATTTGTACATCCATTTACAGTGGCAGGGAAAGTGGGGAAATCATCCTTGCAGTTATCACTACCTTCACATTGGCACATACATTGGGTATTTCTTGTGTCTAGAATAAAACCAGGCCTCAGACCTAGTTATTAAACCACCACTATTTCTAGTTGTGGGTCACCAGAATATGAGGTTGAGGAGATCATTTACTCTCATATTCACCAAAGTCAGTTGTAATATCTGGGGGCCTGGTAGCGATAAGACTTATCAGACTTATCATGGGAACCAGCAGACTTTCTTCATGCTACTAGACCAATGAGGTGGTTTCATGGACATCATCTCCTGAAGCCTCAGCCTAACAATGTTCCTAGGGTGGGCCACTCTTTTGTGGTGCACTGTCAGGACTTGGGTACATGAGGGCTCAAAATATTGGAAAACGGGCCAGTGGGAAGTAGCATCAGCAAGAACACTAGACCGCTAGCTTCAGTAAAGTTACTCACATCCTATGTTTAGGGTCATTTCCGGGTAAAAGGTGGTAGAGCCATAGTTAGGGCCTCACTTGGTATTTAGTCCTTGCCTGCCAACGAATCATTAGTAGCATTGGCACTTTGCTTTTCGTATCAGTTTGCAACCATATTGCATCACTCATATTTCTTGTTTTCCTGCCTCTTGGGTCTCCATTTACTCATTCCTTGCATTGTCCTGTTGTTTGTGCACTCTCTCTTATGTCCTCTCCTAGTTGCTACTGATGTGTTTGTCAAAGCTTCCTGGGGCATTCCCCTGGATTACAGGGTGGTGTGTGGCTCATCAAAGCACCGCTAGCTGCTCAAACCGGTTAGCTTGCTCAAATTATTTGTACATTATTGGTCCAACTAACCTGCATTATGTATTAACCTATCACCCTCTGTCTTCCAACCTATACCCTTAAAACTTCAAGATGGAGTGGTGCCATCTTTGAATCAGATGATTACATAACAGAAAGTGAGCTTAGTTTTATATATACATGTATAATCAAAGAATATCTTCACATTTTGCATACAGAGTCTACTTTAGAGTCCCTGGATAGAGTAGAATCTTCAGTAATAACCTCCATCCCTTTAACCCACCATCCCCAAAACATAGGAGGAAGCAGTAAATGACCAATAGCATTTTCGTCTTTGCTTACCAGCATAGGTATTCAGGGATGCAGGGGTATTCAACGGATTTACAACTCTGAACCTGACAGGATTGAAGGGTTGCTAGGTACAATGAGAATGTTTTGCCTTTATGTGACGACAAGGAGGAGTTGTGTATACACAAGGATGTGTTGAATATATATGGGAATGCCCAGAAACAAAAACGTATTAGCAATCAATCCTTGGTAGCATCTCTCGAACAATAGGGGCCCAATAAACACCCCATTGAACTGTGTCTTACTTAAAATTACAGGTGAGGAAACCACCATAACTCATCAAAAGATTTGGATTGCGTTTGGACTTGTGGTGGCCAAATGAAATATTGCCCGGCAATGGTTTGGGAAGGAAGCACAGTGGCGGAGAGACATTAACTAGTGTATGTTAGCGAGAAAACAATCTATGAGAACAGAGGCTACCTAAGAAAGTTGAAAAAAAAGAAATTGGGCGGCATGGGGAGTAAACATTGGGCATTGAGAGCATCCACAGAGTGGCACGATGTACCCCATCCAACTCATGGGTTGATGATCTAGTCTGCATTGCTGTGCTATTTTGTAAGTTTTTGAAAAAACTAATAAAAACAAGAAAAAAAAATGATGTGTTAAATAGGCATAGGAGATGTATTCTCCCAGAAAGTCTAAGAGAGAAAATTGTTCTGTGTATAATGGACACCTCAGTAGAAATCTCACTAAAAGTAGGGTTCGAGAGTTGTACTGGTGTCCAGGTGTGGACAAAATTGTAGATAGGTGATTGAGGGATTGGATACAGTGCACGGGTAGCAACAAGTTATAGTGGTTCCTATGTTATACTGTACTAAATTGGGCTAAGATCTCTTTGGGCTTTTGTTGTAAAACACTTAAACCTATGTTTTGATACTGGTTGAATATACTACCAAGGAATCCTGAGATATGAGTCAATTAATCAGGATTTGTAAAACGCAGTGAATTGCCCGATAAGGTATGCAGCAGCTTGGCGGTCCCGGAAGCTTATTCGAACAGCCAGGTCTTAAGGGCCATTCGGAATTCCGGAAGTGAGGCGATGGTCTGGAGTTGCGTGGAAGGCTGTTCCAGGTCTTTGCTGCAATGTGGGAGAAAGAGCGTCATCCACTTCTGCTTCGGTAGATGCGAGGAGTATGGCCAAGTGAGAGGGAGGCAGAGTGTAGTCTTCTCAATGGTTGGTGGAAGTTCAGGCAGTGGTTAATGTAGCCAGGTCCTTGGTTGTGTAGAGCCTTGTATGCGTGGGTCAGCAGCATGAATTGGCATCTCTTCTGTACGGGGAGCCAGTGACGTTGCCTGAGGTGGGGTGTGATGTGGGTTCTTCGGGCAAGGCAGAGGAAGAGTTTGGCTGCAGTGTTCTGTATGGTCTGAAATCTCTGTAAGAAGTATGCAGTGATTCCTACATAGAGGGTGTTGCCGTAGTCAAGTCGGCTGGTGATGAGGGCTTGAATGTAGGGGTAGCCACTTGAAGATCTTACATAGCATGCGCAGAGTGAGGAAGTAGGCAGAGGAGATGGCGTTGATCTGTGATTTCATGGTGAGCTTGTTGTCAAAGATGATTCAGAGGTTTCTGGCATGGCCGTAGGGAGTGGGTGCGGCGTCTAGGTCTGATGGCCATCAGTAGTCATTCCATGTGTTGCTGCTGTTGCCGAAGATCAGTACTTCTATCTTGTCTATGTTCAGCTGCAGGCAGTTGTACTTAATTCAGTCGGCGACACTTGTCATGCATCTGTGGAAGTTGGTTCTGGTGGTGGTGGGGTCATCGGTGAGCGAGAGGATGAGTTGGGTGTCATCAGTGTAGGAAGTTATGTTGAGACCGTGGGATCCGATGATGTTGGCCAGCGGGGTCATATATGCTTTGAAGAGCGTGCGGCTGAGGGATGAGTCCTGGGGGACACCGCAAGTGATCTCCTTGGGTTCGGCGGTGAAAGGTGTGATCACGTCCCCTTGAATGCCGATGTGGTGGACTCTTTGGATCAGCATGTGGTGGGATATGGTGTTGAAGGCTGCCGAGAGGTTGAGAAGGATCAGAGCTGCTGTTTCTCCTCAGTCGAGGAGGGTTCGGATGTGGTCTGTGGCTGTGATCAGGGTGGTTTCGGTGCTGTGATTTTTTGTGGAGGCCAGATTAGGAGGTGTCGAGTAGTTGGTTCTGCTCCAGCTGTGCCATGAGTTGCTTGTTGATGATCTTTTCCAGTGCCTTTGATGGGAATTGGAGAACCAAGTTTGGCTGGTAGTTTTTGAGTTCGCTAGGGTCGACGGAGGGTTTTTTGAGTAGTAATCTGACTTCAGCATGTTTCCAGGTGTTGGGAAATGTTGCAATGGTGATAGAGGTGTTGAGCAGGGTGGTGAGTTCCTGGCTGATCCTTTGGTTTCCAAGGTTGAAGATGTAGTGCAGGCATGGGTCTGTGGGAGCTCCCGAGTGGATGACTTTCAACATGGAGGTGGTGTCCTGGGTAGGGAGGAGGTTCCAGTTGGTCAGTCTGGGGTTCGTGTTGGTTGCGGCGGTGGCGTATCTGTTGAGGAAATCCGTAGATGTGGGTTGGAGTTTGAAGTTTCTGTATATGGTTGCAATCTTGCCATGGAAGAAGTCAGTAAGGTTGTATGACAGCTCCTGTGAGGGTGTGATGTTGTTTGCGATGGCAGCTGGGTTGGAAACTACCTTAACGATGTTTAAAAGTTCCTTGGTGTTGTGGCCGCTGGTTTTGATGTATGCAGCTTGGGTTGTCTTCTTTATTGCCCCCAGCAGGCGGTGGTAGAGGTTGAGGGAGGACTTAAAGGCTGGCCTGTGGGAGGTGTCCTTGCTGGCGCGCCATCTCCTCTAAGGGTGGGCGGATAACTCCGCTCCGCCAGTGAAGTTTGCGGATTTTTAAAATTCTGCACTCCATTTGGAGTGCACAGTTTTCTAAAACTCCCCAATCGCAGCAGAGTGGAGTAAGACCTATTATTCTCCTCCAGTCCCACAGCGTCCTGCCTGCTCTGCTCCTGCTGCTGTGGCTCGCTCCACTTGCCTTCTGCTACTCGGCTGTTCTGGTTCAACTAATTACCAGGAAGAACTGCAGTTCGCATGGCGTACTGCGTGAAGGCATGCCAGGGTCAGGCATGCCTTCACGCAGTACACCATGCACACTGCAGTTCTTCCTGGTAATTAATTGAACCGGAGCAGCCAAGCAGAGGAAGGTGAGTGGAGCGAGCCACAGCAGCGGAGCAGAGCAGGCAGGACACCGTGGGACTGGAGGAGAACGGTAAGTCTCTTACTCCGCTCAGCAGACACTATGCGGGAGGGAGGGGGGTGGGGGTTTAGCGGGGGTGGGGGGTTTAGCGGGAGGGAGGGAGGGGGGCCCGGGGGTTAGCAGGGGGGCGCAGGAGGGACAGGGGGGCAATAAGTGACTCTGCCAGCCACAGAACTTTGCAGAATTTCACCAAGTTTTCTAGTAACTCTGAGAAATTCCAAGGAGTGCTACTACGCAAGCTCCGCCCAGGGTTCATCTCCTCTCCAGCTGTTTGCTGTCTCGATTCCCTGTTCTGAGTTGTTGGGTTTACTAGCTGGCCTTTTTGGCGGATTTTCACTGGATGTTGCTCTTGATGGGGTTGAAGCTGTCGGAGCAACTGGCGAACCAGGCGTTGAAGTTCTTCACTCCCTGTTCGAGGTTGGTGGCAGTAGCGGGTTGGAGGTGTTGAGGGTGTCCATCCAGCTGCCTCTGAGAATTTCTTCCACCTCCGGTGGGTGGCGCTGATCATCTTGGGGGTGGCAGTGTGGGGGCTGGAGATGCTGAAGTGGATGATGGAGTAATCGGTCCAAGTGACTTCTGTGATTTGGCTGTATTTGACACGGATGCTGGAGGTAAAAATGGGGTACAGCATGTGTCCTGAGGTGTGTGTAGGGTCGTGGACAATCTGGGTCAAGACAATGTTGCTCATACTGTCGAGGATGTGTGCGGTGTTATTGTCATTGTGGTCGTTGATGTGGCAATTTAGTTCGCTGAGGAAGATGTAGTCCTTAGATTCTAAGGATAGGGGTGAAATGAAGTCTGTGAATTGTGTTGAAGAAGCTGGAATGAAAGCCTGGAGGTCAGTGTGCGAAGGTGCCTCTGATGGTTGTCTTGTCATCCGTGTGGAGCTTGAAGTTGAAGTTGAAGTTGAGATGCTCCATGGAGGTGGTGGTGTTGGTGGTGGTGGTGCACTGAATGGACTCTGTGGATGATGGCTGTTCCTCCTGCCAGCTTGTTGGTGTGGTCCTGGTGAGTGATTTTATATTCGCCAGGAATCACTATGGCAATGTCTGGGGCAGATGTGGGGTTGAGCCAGGTCTTGGTGAGAAAGACGATATCGGGTGCGAGGGTGATAATGAGGTCCCATAATTAAGTGGAAGGCTTGCATAGTGAGTGTGTGTTAAGAAGGGCGCATGTGAGTTGGTGTTTTTGTTCAGGTGGTGTCTGTAGTGTGTTTGGGGTGGGGCTGGTCGGTGAGCTGGTGCGTGTGCTGTGGCAGGTGAAGTGGCAGTGGGTGCAGGTGAAAGGCCTTACCGTGAAGCAAGGGTCAGCGCGGTGTCAGTGTTTGTTACGGCGTCCGGGGTGGAGGGTGTAGAGCTAGGTGATGGTGAATCTCCGGGGGCGGGAGGGCAGGCGTTGTGCATTGGGCACAGTCTAGGCATGGATGGGTGCAGACAGGCTTGTCTTTGGCGTGCCAGTGGCAGGCTCACTGCGTACTTCCGCTGCATGGTCACACTGCAGCCTACATTATGTAGGTCCTGGGGTGATCGGGGCTTCTGTTGTGAGTGGGTGGGAAAACCCGAGCAGGAAATCCAGGGCAGCGGTGGTTCCCCTGGATCATTCTGGAACAAGCAGGAACTAGAGGCCACAGGCAAGTGGCAGACTAGGTGTCCAGGTGCCTACTACTGAGTTTGCTTGTGATGGGGTACCAAAGACTATTGTTATTGATAATGGAATCCAGGTACTGCTCATGAAAATGAGCAACTTCTTGTGGAGTTTGGGGGTGGGTTAACACAAGGCAGCATTGTACTTTCCACAAGCCAATGAGTTAGCAGAGAGAGCAGGCAGGTTGGTGAAGGTATGTGTGCAAAGTTCAATGGAGATGAGAATTTCTGTGAAAGAGGTGTTGCAGGAACCAATTTGGGCACAGCGGACGACACCTAACAGTGTTACAGGTGTGTCCATTGCATGCTTGAAAGGCACAATTCCTGCATTTAAGTTGAATCTGCTTTGGTTAAAGTGAGAAAAGAAGGTTGATAGTAGTGTTGGTGTTGCGGAAAGGTTCATGAGAAATATAAAACTTGGTCTGGTGGACATCACAAAATAGAGCTGTGAAATGGAATTTTTTTTTTTTTTAAACTGCTCAGTGAAAAAGGTAGGTCAGATATGTAGGTCCGTTTAGTAGGATTTGAGTGAGAAGGAATGTGGTCAAATATGTACAGGGAAGGATTGGAGCATTTATTGGTTGGTTAAGCCAGGAGGTCATGAGAGTGTGGAATTGGAATCAGTGCATAAGCAAGTAATGAGAGAGGGGTCTGAGGTGCGAGAAAGAGAAGAAAGCAAAGCTGCATGAAGGATTGTTGAGTCCTGATATGTGATCTTCCATGTTGGTTGGTGATGTGGTTTCCTCGTAATAATTTAAGAAAAATCGTACATAGCTGCACTTTATTTTATGTTTTTTGCTCTTTCTTTGCATTTTACTTTTTACATCCATGTTTTGAAATGTCTTCATATTTTAAGTGTATTATGCTAGTGTGAGTGAGTGTTTCTTTGCCATAGTAACTTTATCTGATAGGTTATTGCTATTGTTCTTGCAATCCGTATTGTTCTTTTATGTTAATTAATTAGTTGTAGGTTGGTGCTAAACCGAAAAAGTTTTAATATTTGAACGGATTTAGTATTCTTGTAAAAAGTAGTGAAATTTTAGCAAACATCTGCATTGCCTAAGGCAGGGTATCAGACCGTGGTCATCAAGTAGCGAATTCCAGAGTTTAGGGGCAAGAACTGAGAGGCAACAAGCTCACAAACAGTTTTTAATAAATCGGGGAAGATTTAGCAGATTACCCGTAGCCAAACATCCAGTTTGATAGTACATATCTCTTTGCATATTTACTCTTAAAAAGAGAAGTATACCCATAAAATACCATACGTAACCTGTACAACACTTTACCATGGATTCGCTCTGGAGTTGGGAGCCAGTGCATTTTCTTGAGAAGAGGACAAACTTAGGCAAAGTGAAAGGTGTCTAGATATTGCTTGTGGAGTGAAATGCAGCACAGTCAGTTGGTGGATGAGCTGTGCCATGGAAAGATCTTGGTGGTGTGTTTGTAGGACATTAAAAGCAACATCTAGGGGGGCGTGGCTTAGGAGCCGGAGGGAATGGCCGCCGCTCTGGGGAGCTCCGGAAGAGCGTAGTGCGACGGGACTCCTCCGGGCTCTCAACGTGGATGTGGGGTTCCCGGAGAAGCATCGTTATGCAGCGGAACCTCTCCTACTTACACCAGGATGGTTGCGGAAGCACGGGGTGAGCGGGCAGAATGTTTTCTCGTCCCCGGCAATTAATCGCGGCTCGGCGCTGAGTCGCGGCCGCCATTTTATGGATTTGCCGCTCCCCGTGCGCAGATCATTATTACGGATGTTTCGCTCTGAGGTGTGTCTACATTGCTAACTGCGCTATATATGGCAGTTTTTCACCGTTTTTTGGGACAGTTGGGGGTATACGTGACATTCCGGGTTGAATCCTCATGTCTCCTCAGAAATGAGCAGTGTATGTCTGGGCGCCATCTTAGGTTCCTGAATCTGCTTAGGGAGGTTTAGCCAGTGGGTATTCCTGGTTTTTCTTTGCCACTGATACTATATATGGAGAATAACTTATCTTGGATGCGTACTGGCTGACTTCTCACTTCATCTCAGCTTTATCTAATACTCTCTCGACGCCATTATTTGAGCCTTGAGCCCACCTGCTAGCGATTTTCTTGACCCAATTTTTCTTTTCTGCGACAATGGCTCGTTCTAATCGTAGTAATACACAACAAATTGACACTAAATGCACATCATTAGAGGATACTAATCCATTTAGTGTGTTACAAGAAGATATGGATGAAATACCTAAGGACTCTGCCGGAATGAAAGGCCCTGCTCTTAATGGTTCCCGCCCAAGCTCCAAACTTAATTCTAAAATACCCTCTACATCAGGAAAACGAGTGAAGACAAACCCTCCTTCTCCCACCAACTCTTCCTCTTCCATTTCCATGGAGCTTTTACTTGAAGAAATACGCTCGCTTAAACCATATATGGCCGAAACAAATGCTCGCCTTCAGAGCCTTGAAGACAACTGGTCTCATACCGAGCAACAAGTTGCGGACCTTGAGAGAAAAATGACTTCAATGCAGGTGGTCTCGGACCAGGTCCCAGGTATGCACAGAGAAATACAATATCTTAAACAGCAGGTTGAAAATTTGGAGAACCGCAATAGACGCAATAACCTAAGAATTTATGGTCTTGCAGAAGGACTTGAAGGTCCAAATCCTATATCCTTTTTCAATCCTTCCTGCCAACTCTTCTTGATCTTCCAAGCTCCCCTCCATTGAACATTCAACGAGCTCATCGCTTAGGTCACGTTTCTCGCTCATCCAACTTTTCCTCCTCTTCAACGAAACCTAGAGGTGTCATCTTGTATTTTCTGGAATACACAGACCTAATTAAAGTTGTCCAAGCTGCCAAACAGAAGGGGAGACTTACTTGGAACGGTTCCAATATCTTTGTTGCTCAAGACTACGCTAAAGCTACTGCAGACCGCCGGAAACAGTTTTTAGACATGAGACCTGCTCTACGTAACTTGAATGCACGTTATGGATTGTTCCACCCTTGTCTCTTCAAAGTGACTTACAACAATAAAACGACAAATTATGAAGATCCTGTGCTGCTTCAACAATTCCTGAACACTTGCAGAGATGACTCCATGGACGCTCCCCGATTATAATTGTTATGATTGTTATAATTGTTATGATTGTTATGACTGTTATAATTGTTATAACTGGTTTGTCTGTCCCAGCAATGTTTGCTGTTGTTTGTATTATTTTCCTTCCTGCTATGTTTTGTTACGTTTTTTGAGACACCCTCCTAATGTTTTCCTTTTCTTTTTATCAGATGCGGTTCTGTGATCCCTTCTTTTATGACCTCTTCATTTTCGCCTGGAGGCTTGTTCCCCTGTGCTGCGCCCTCTTGGAGTCCTCCGTCCGGTGTGCTGCTCCCCCTATGTGGTTCCTCCTTCCCCATTCTCATTGTTTTTTTGTGGTATGTCTTTTTGACATTTATATACATCTTCAATTGTCGTCTGACTTGTTGTATATCCCTGTTTCGTGTCCTTTCCTTCCCTGTCCTTTTTTCTTTTCCTCCTCTTTTTCTTTTCTTTCCATCTCTTTCTTCCTTTTTCCTTTTTCCTTTTTTCATCTGGAGTTAGCTCTCTCATTTCTCCTTCTTTTCTTTATCTGGTCTGGATTTTCTATTTCATCCTTTGTCGTTCTATTTTCTATCATTCTTTCATTAATGAGCTTAGTTTTCTTATTGCTTGCATAATAACTGTACAAGTTAAATTGAATTGGTTGCATTTTCGTTTCTATTTTTTATCCTTTACTCAATAAGGACTCTAGTTTTCTTGTTGTTTGCATGATAAATGTTCAAGTTAAATTGATTGGTTACATTTAGAGTTGTTACGTGGAACGTTAAGGGAATAAATAACCCTATAAAAAGACAACGGGTATTAACCCATTTAGCTAAGTTAAATGCTGACATAGCACTAATTCAAGAGACGCATTTATCTGATGTTGAAGCGTTGAAATTGAAACGATGTTGGGTGGGTAATGTTTTTCTTCCCAAGCTCTTGGTAAGAAAAATGGAGTCTCTATCCTGTGTCATAAAAAATACCATATATCAGTCACCCATCAAGAATGTGATTCGGAAGGTCGTTGGATAATAGTTAAACTTCTCTTAAATCAAATTCCTTTAGTCCTTTTTAACATTTACGCACCAGTTACTGTTGACAATGTTTTTGGACTCATGTTTCTGAGAAACTCCTCTTATTTGACAATGAATATATTATTTTTGGTGGCGATTGCAATCAGGTTTTTGACCCTATATTAGATAGACACTCTTCTGTCAGATTCTCTAACACTAAGATGCATTCCCAATTTACTTCCACCATAAGAAGCAAATCCCTTGTAGACATCTGGAGACTCTGTAATCCTGATACTCGAGAATATAGTTTTTATTCCCCTTCACATCACTCACAATCCCGAATAGATTATCTTTTCTTTAGTAAATCCCTATCTCAACTAGTTTCTCATTCCGAAATTGGATCCATTTTAATATCTGACCACGCTCCAGTTTCTGTTGATTTTGATTTGTTACCTTTTACTCCTCATGCACGCAGATGGCGTTTCAATAATACTTTACTATCCGATCCTAATTTTACAAGCCAGTTCACCTCTTTTGCTTCTGAATTCTTTTCCTTAAACTCTACTCCGAATACTTCTCCCGTTATGATCTGGGACTCCTTTAAAGCTGCGACTAGAGGCTTTATTATCAAGTTTGTCTCTCAGAAGAAGAAATTTTTGAAACTAAAAACTCCCAAATGCTTGCTGAAATTAAACGTCTTGAGTATACTTACTATCACTCAAACTCTGAATCTTCATTAAAAAATCTTATCACCGCAAAAATTTAAGTTTAATAAGTCAACCACTGAAGCTGCTTCTTCATATCTTTTAAAGAGCAGTGCTCGTTATTATGGAGGTCAAAATAAGATGGGAAAATTATTAGCTAATTATTTGAAAATAAGACGTGATCGGACTAAAATAGAGTCTATACGAAATAACGCTGGTATTTCCTTATTTAAAGATAATGACATTTTAAATGAATTTGTTTCCTTTTATAAAACATTATACACTCCCGAACAACAAGTATCCTCAACTAATCTTTCGACTTATTTTCAATCTATTGACCCTCCTCCTTCTCACGGTATTGACTTTACATCCTTGGAAACGGATATTACTCTTTCTGAAATTACGCATGTAGTTTCAGTCCTAAAAAGGGAAAGGCTCCGGGCCCAGATGGATTCACTATTGAATTTTATGCGCATTTTGCTAATCTACTTCTTCCCCGTCTTCTATTACTTTTTAATTCTTTTATCACAATTGGTGCATCTTCTGGAACATTTCAAGAAGCCATGATTTGTTTAATACCCAAAGATAACAAAGACCCCTCTCTTTGCAAAAATTATCGTCCGATCTCCTTAGTCAATCTTGATTATAAGATTTTTGCAAAAATTCTTGCTCTTCGTATTGATCCCATTTTACCTATTCTTATTGGCCCCGAACAATCGGGTTTTGTAAAAGGTCGTTTATCTGCTGATAATTCCAGAGTCTTTTTAATATCCTTAGTAAGGCTTCCTCTCTTCAGTACCCAATTGCAGCTATAGCGTTAGACGCAGAGAAAGCATTTGATAGAATTGGATGGGATTTTATGTTTCGCGCACTAAGATGGATAGGATTTCCTCCTAAACTAATATCCTTTATTTCATTATTGTACTCGGGTCCTAAAGCTTCTATTTTTGTTAATCGAGGAATTTCAGATTATTTTTCTCTTTTTAGAGGAGTACGTCAAGGATGTCCCCTTTCTCCTCTTTTATTTATAATAGCACTAGAACCCTTTTTAACTAGAATTAGACAGGACGATCAGATCACCGGTTTTCAACTTGACACCTCTCAAATTAAAATGTCTGTCTATGCAGATGATATACTCTTATACTGCTCTAATCCTTCTACGTCTATCCCCTCTTTTATAAAACAAGTTGATATGTTCTCTCAGTTATCCGGTTATCGTCTCAACTCAGACAAATGTGAAGTTCTTCCCTCAATGTGCTTTGTCTTAAACAAGATTTCATTTCTACCGGTTTTTCCTGGCAAACTTCCAAGATAAAATATCTGGGCCTATGGTTCTCTACGAACATTCCGGAAACGCTAAAACTAAATTTTGCCCACATAACTAAAACTTTGTCTGAATCTATTGATCGCTGGCACCCTCTTTTTCTCTCTTGGTGGGGACGACTGGACTCCATTAAGATGATGCTCTCTCCTTTAATTCTATATATTATTTCCATGATTCCTGTACATATTCCTGGATTTTACTTTAAAAACATTGATTCTCTTTTAACAAAATTCCTTTGGAAAAACAAATCTCCCGAATAGCTCTGTCTACCTTGAAAGCAGACAAAACTTCTGGTGGTCTTAAATTTCCTGATTTAAAAAAATATCATTATGCATTTTCTTTAAAACAATCCTCCCGTTGGCTTTCTCTCGATCAGAATCCGTATCCTCCCATCTGGTTGACCATAGAAAATTACTTTATAACACCGTTCAAGTTTAAAGAATCTCTTGCTTTTACCAACAATGTTTCTGGTCTTAGAACTCCAACCATCTCACATGCTCGTAAAATTCTTGCTCCACTAATACCCTCCTTTTACCCTTCGTATTCTTCGCTAGATAAACAACCCATTTGGCATAATAAATTATTACGAATTAAAAATCGTTCCATTTACTGGAGATCCTGGAGAGCTAAGGGACTACTCTGGATTTCACAATTATTACTCAATAATATCCCTTTATCCTTTTCAGATCTTCAAGCACAATTTTCCTTACCATCTTCTTGTAAAACTCAATATAACCTTTTATACACTTCTCTTTCTCAATACCTTCGATCTCTACCATCAACGCCTTCTCCTTCCCCCAAATGTTCCAAAATATTTCCCTTACTATCTATCTCTTCCTCAGCTTCATCTCTATATAAATGCTTATCCCTTACGTCTGATAGGAGCAAAACAAAGGCTGAATTGGCTTGGGAAAAGGATCTTATAGAATGCTGGACAACCCCTTTTGGGATAAGTTGTGGCTCAAAATTCACAAAACTTCCAGAGCAGCTAACACTTCTCAAACCCTCTATTTTGTTTATCAGCGCCTCTTATTTACTCCCGCAAAACTAGCCTCCTTTTCTACAGACTCTACCTCTACTTGTTGGTCTTGCCCCTGCATAAATGCTGATTTAAAACACATGCTTTTTGATTGTCCCTCGGTGTACCGCTTTTGGCAATTAGTGTGGTCTCAAATTAACAGAATTTTTCAAATAAAAATTCCCTTCTCCCCCTCTAACGTTTTTCTAGGCTCCCTATCACCTTCCTGGCCCCAATCTAAACTAGTAGATTTGTTATTGGCAATAGCTCTTCACCTTATAACTTCCAATTGGAAACAGGCCGACAAAGTCACCTTTAGAGCCTGGTGGAATGCCGTTTGTTTTCATCACAGACTTGATACTAACTACTGTACCCCTACTTCTCTGTCCATTAAAAGAGACCTTTTGTGGATCCCTATTTCCACGTACTTAACTCGTATCGCTTCTCATACTGACCCATCAGTTAAAACTTCTGATGAAGTTCGGAAACCTCCTTGATATACTTGTTGTTTTTAATCTGTTTTAAACAAGTTTTCATCAATATTCCCTTTGATGTTTTTACATATATAACTTGTTGATTGTATCTCTTAAATTGCCATTTATGTATATAGAAATCTAGTTCATGTGTTATTTCTCTTTTTTATGATTATAATCGTATTAAGACTATAACAGTATATGTTTCCCCCTCCCCTTGCTCCCCTTCTTTTCTTGTTTCTTCTCCTCCTCTTTTTCCTTTCTCCTTCCCCACTTTTTCATAGAATGATTTCTTGGAAAATTATTATCTTAATGTCATGTATTTTATGCTTCTTGCTATATTTCTTGTACCTTGTTTCATTCTTGATGAATAAACCTAAACTTAAAAAAAAAAAAAGCAACATCTACATTTTTCTGCCCTGACTTAGCCCTACAGGCAGAGAAAAACTACACCTGATATAAAAGCGACAGAAAAGGTTTTCTATATAAAAAGCTATGGGGGATATTCTCAAGAACGTGCGATAAACATCGCCAAAATAGGTTAACGCAAGTCTTCATATCGCCGTCTATCGCGGGAAAATAACTCTGTGTTAACGTCGTATTTTCAACACGGCGGTAACATGCGATAGTTTCCCGATAACGCGTCAAATGTCCGTGATAACATTACCGGGACGGCGATGAAAATCCAAACCCGAACGCGAAAAAAGTTGCGATGGGCCCAACCGCGATAAGACAAACAGCGAAAAGCAGCGCCAGGCCTGCAATTCACACACGTCAGGTGTGAAAAACCACTACAGAAGCAGATAAAAAAAACACAAACAAAAACCAAACTACAGCAAAGCACAATGGAGGCAGCCGGAGCAGGTACAGAGGACGACCAGAACCCCACAAGTCCCCCGGAGGACCAGCCTGGGACCTCGGGGTCAGGGAAGGGCAATGACAAGAAGAAGAGGAAGACGCGGTTCAGTCCGCAGGAAAACAAGATCCTGATAACGGAGGTGATGAAATACCATCAACAACTGTTTGTCACCTCCAATGTGTCATTGGCGACAACAAATGGAATATGGCAGTCCATCGTGGCCAAGGTGAATGCAGTCGGAGTGCTGAGGAGGACAATGGACGAGGTCAAGAGGTGCTGGAATGATGTGAAGCGCAAGACCAAGCAGAAACTCGCAGACAACCAGAAGGCAGCAATGCAGACTGGAGGTTGGAGTCCAGCGCCACAGGAGGAGCTGGATGAGATGGAGAAAATGGTGACCACAGTCATCAGTGGGGAGACGGTGGCAGGAGTTGGGGGACCGGACACTGCTCAACATGACCCGACACAACAGCAACAGGGTGAGTAACCACCAGGGACTGGGGGGACGGTGGAGATG
The DNA here is from genome assembly GCA_963921515.1 of Calotriton arnoldi. Classification (NCBI taxonomy): domain Eukaryota; kingdom Metazoa; phylum Chordata; class Amphibia; order Caudata; family Salamandridae; genus Calotriton; species Calotriton arnoldi. The sequence continues at coordinate 302,954 of CAWUFW010007624.1, read as the reverse complement.
GGCACAATGGCACACAAAAAGTCCCTACATAAATCTCTGTAGTACTTATATGTTTATACGCAAAATCAGTGTCTAAAAAAGGCTCAAAGGACCATATATTTATACAATTAATTAAACAACATATATTTATACAAGTGATTAAACAACATATAATCAGCGCAACACTGAGAATGAATAACCAACTAAATGTAAAATCAATATAAGATTTATTCAATACTTGGTTACATTTACATCTTATATTGAATAAATCTTATATTGATTTTACATTTAGTTGGTTATTCATTCTCAGTGTTGCGCTGATTATATGTTGTTTAATCAATTGTATAAATATATGTTGTTTAATTAATTGTATAAATATATGGTCCTTTGAGCCTTTTTAGACACTGATTTTGCGTATAAACATATAAGTACTACAGAGATTTATGTAGGGACTTTTTATGTTTTTATTTATACTTACCCTGTCCCTACTAAAAATATTAGGGTACCTCCCTTTTTGTTTCTTACACAATGGCACACATGCACAATTAAGTAGAGCACATCTGTGGACAAACCATGGCCAACAGTCACAACTCCAACCAAGAGCCCAATTTACCCAAGTCTGCAACAGCACAGCACTGCATAAGCACAGAAGTGAAGGCCACACCGCCTGAAAGGGATAAGGGCCAGCCAAATCAGAGCTGAAGGGGCAACTCACCTACAATGCAGCACACACACATAAGATCCAGAGCACCGCAACATTTACAACAATGTTGAACAAACAGCAACACCAGCACAACAGAACAGAGGACACAACTGCTGCCGCTTGTGTGTGGAAAATGGCCATTCGCATGTGGCATAGCTGGAAACTGTGAGATGATGATGTACTAGTACAACCCCACATCCCTGATGGTGTAGTAATGCATGTATGGCCGTGACCCAGATGGGCAGTGAGACACACATTGTCATACAAATCAACACTCATCACAGTTGAATACAAGTGAAGGTGCGTAGACTTTATTAGCATATGCGTGTCAGTACAGCCAAGATAAGTGCCACAACATGCAGACCAATGCAGCAGTATGTCCGTGCGTGGAACGTTGCCAAGCACCGCTGTCCACTCCGGGGGAGTTCGCACCATTCACAGGTGTGTGTTTACCCGCGTTGTTGTCCGAACATGTATTCGGAGTCCAGGCGAATGCAGCCATGTCCACTGTCATCGTGGGAGATGTGACCAGAACCCCAAGTCCCAACAAGGTGTCGGGACATATGCAATGTGTACCTAACTGTTGTGTCTGCAGGTACGTAGTTACACGTCCATGAAAGCGAGTGCAGCTTCGTAGGCAATCATTTCCAACATGTGGTCGTTGTCGAATTCATCGAACAGGACGGCGAGGCTAACCATTAGCACTACAGCCCAATAGGGGAGCGGCTCAATGTGGTCACTGCACACGAGGAGTTCTGCAAACTCCCAGGTCCAGCTACCAGCATGTATGCCAAGTATCCAAGCATCCCATAGACGGGTGTCACGGTGACACTCATGGTCGTGGGCCAACAGGGGGCGCACACACATGTCGAAATCCAGTTCGGCTACCGTCCTGTTGGATAGGCAGACATCCATGGACCACTCGAATATGCACGAGCGACAATGCAACACAGACTACACGCAGGTGACGTTGGCAAGGCGGAAGCTCAGCCGGTAACTGATCCGCAGCACTACCAATGGCAGTGCCCCCAGTAAATGCAGCATACGTGCACGGTACAGTTCCACGTGACAGGGGTTGTGCATGTGTCCGGGATGGTCTGCATTGCGTTAGTGGCTCTAGTTGAAGCGACACTGTTCTGACCTGCGCCAGTTCTGTGGATGAAATGCCACAGCTCGGATCAATGAGTTGTTTAAGTGTGCAACGGTTGTACACCTAGGATGGTGTGGGAGTAAGTGTGAAGGCCATTCCATGCAAGATAACTCCGAGCAAGGACTTCTGTGTGTGGGGTGTGTATACGTTGGTCTGTCGTCAGGCTGTGCGTAGTGTGGGAGTCATCCTCAACTGCTATTGTATCTGTCAGGGGGTGCCGGGCACATGCAATTCTGAGGTCGGATGTGCAGATGTGCTTCCGCCTGATAGTTCAGACAAAGGAGCTTTCATTCCTAATGTCAGTTTGTCATCTGCTTGCATTCATAAAGTGTGATGTAGCTTGTTGGGTGTGGGGTGGGATGTGTGCGACTTTGGGATCCATGTTTGACATGACTTGCATGTGGCAAATGAGAGGCATCACTGTGTGTTACGTTGCCTCACAGCTGCTCCTCCCTCCCCCCGAGCCTATTTACTTGTGTGCGCTGCGCGGTTGCATCACTTGCACTCCAACGGAACACCATTGTCATGCCTGTCTGCGCATGTCCACAAGCCTGACAACAACACTGTGATGTTGTCCGTTGAAGGTGGGTGGCCACGTGAGTGTAGGCCTATGGTAAGGTTAGTGCGGACACAGATGTAGAGTTCATGCCTGGCTGAACTCGCGCTGCGACTAAGGCTAGGCATTTGGCTCATGCTGCGGCAATGCAGATACACACAACACTTGGCATGTATGAGCCAAGACCCCGAGCGGTCATGCGCTCCTTCATTTCTCAGTTCGTGCGAGACCGCCCTCCGGGTGCATGCTACATTGCAACATTGTCAATTGCGGGCCGGGTGGCGCCGACACTACAACAGAGACACACGCATAGGTGACTTCCTTGTCCAGGCCAGAACTGAACCCCGCCTTGAGCCCCGGGCTAATTCTACACACCCCTGAGCTGGACTGACATACGCCGGCCCAGCCCACTCCGCTTACGCTTACGGGGGGGACGACAAAGCTACATGTCCAAGGTCTTACCCGCTGCCTGAGGTGACATGCTTGCGTCCGCTGTCCACAGCACGATGTGATGTGGTAGGGCCAGGGGCCATCACGCATACATAATGACCACACGGACACACTTAGATAGACAGTGGAACTGGCTACGGGCACGTGTGCCCGGCCCCTTTTTATTACCAGGGTCACATGTCCAGTGACGCCTGTGCTGGATGGGTGTGGGGTGAGTGTAAGCCAGCCCTCAGGGAGTGGTTGGTGCTGGCAACAACTAGAACAGTGATCATCGGATCACACACACAGAGTCACTCATGAAGGGTCCATGACTTGCAGTGCACTGAGGTAGGGGCACCAGAACTGGAAACACACACATATGATTACATCATAAAGGGTCCATGACTTGAGCTACACTGAGTTCGTGGCACCGGAAGCGCTCGGCGGGTGCGCGGCCTGCGATGATGCGTCGTCCGGGCAGGCCGCCCTGGAAGCAATGTCTGTTGCCTACTGTATTCTGTCTCAATATTGCCACGTGGTGTTGACTTGTGTTGCACAGGGTCAGTGGCACCTGAAGCGCTCAGCAGGTGCACAGCCAATGATGAGGCGTCGTCCGGGCGGGCCGCACTGGGAGCAATGTTCTTTTTGCCTACTGTATTCTGCCTCAATATTGCCATGTGGCGTCGACTTGTGTTGCACAGGGTCAGTGGCACCTGGAGTGCTCAGCGGGTGTGAAGCCAGCGATGATGCATCGTTTGACTGGGGGGACCTGCTGACCGCAGTGTAGGCAGGAGGCAGCGGTCAGCGAGGGCCCACAGCCACGTGGCGATGACTTGTGGTGCACTGAGTTAGTGGCACCTGGAGCGCTCAGCGTGTGTGCAGCCAGCGATGATGCGTTGTTTGACTTGGGGGACCTGCTGACTCCAGTGGAGGCCGGAGGCAGCAGTCAGTGAGGGCCCACAGCCACGTGGCGATGACTTGTGGTGCACTGAGTTAGTGGCACCTGGAGCGCTCAGCGGGTGTGCAGCCAACGATGATGCGTCATCCGGGCGGGCCGCACTGGGGGCAATGTCTGTTGACTAGTGGTTTCCTCCATTAACAGAAATGTGGCACGATTTGAATTGTGGGACCTGATGACAGCAGTGTAGTACTAAGGCAGTATCCGGCACACACATGACTCCGTGTTGCTGTGCCGCTGGATGCGCTCGGGGCCTTTGTCGCGGAGTCTGGAGGTCATGGCGGCGGACTCGTGGCAGGGTGAGGTGCGCCGCCCTGGCAGACGCGTTGCCCATCATGGAAGAGAACCACGCCCAGAGCCCCGGCCTTTTTATCCGCACTCCTACGCTGGAGTGGCGTACGCCGGCCCAGCCCACTGCGCTTGCGCTTACAGGGGGGGATGGCACAGCTACATGTGCAGGGTCTTCCCCACTGCCTGAGGTAACATGTTTGCGTCCACTGTCCACAACACTACAAACCCCAGCAGTATATGTCCACATGGACATGTCTGTGCTCTGCATTCTGTGGTCTGTCCAGCACATCACCGCCACACTTGGCATTGTGTACATTCTTCTTCATGGGTGAGTTGCCTCCTTCACACATACTTGGTTCCCAACTCTCCCCCATTCTGCACTTGTGTGGCTGAGGGGCCATGCCGTTTTCGGAAGGTCCGCTGTCTTGTCCTACGCTGCCTCGGTGGTAGTCTGGAGGGGGTGCCGGAGGGGGGGGGTCCCTGGGGGTGGTGGCGGTGGGTGTTGTGGCCCTCTTGGGTCTTCGAGCTGCATGTTCATTGGCTCCATGGCATCTGTGGGTCTTCAGTTGTGGCTCTGGGCTGGGCTCCCTTTCATACTGCAGGTAGTCGTCCTGCTTAGCACCAGCTAAAGGCAGGTGTTAAATCCCTGCAGCTAACACGCCTTATCGCCTGTTCTTGGTTCGCATCGCAGATCTGACTGGTCGTTGAGAATCGCACGAAGTGGTGTTTTCGTGTGTTTTTGCACGGGAACGCCTACTCTGCATATCATTAGCGTTAGTTGTCGCACTCATCCATGGCGATGTTTTTTTGCAGTAGCTATCGCTGGTAAACTGGCGATGTCGGCAGTTTGCACCAGCTTGAGAATAGGGCGATAAATCTATCGCCACTTTTGCGGCGCTAAAGTGCCAAAAAATCGGCGATAAGTCCTTGAGAATATGCCCCTATGTCTTCAGAAGTTGCGAAATTTCAGAAGACATCATTCCTTCCTGATATGTTAAGTAATTTTATTCTGTTCCGGAATATCTTTCTACCTCGTTTTTAACCGAAATTTGGAAACAAATTTTTTGGGTTGGTCCATTGATTTCAAAGTTCTGCTGGGGACATATTTGAGAAATCTTCTACTTGAAAGAGGAGTACCTATAGAAAACCTGATTCACTGAACAAGCTGTTTTTAAAATGTATTTGTTTACTGACTGACAGTAAGTGCACTTTGACAAGTGACGTGATCAAGTCGGTAAAGTTCTGGCTGCAGTGTTCTCAATATACTGCAGCAGTGCAACATGTGTTTAGGTACACCAAGATAGACAGAATCGTATAAAAACAATTAATGTAAGATTTCTAGGAAATTCTGCGTTTTTCACGAGTAATTGGACCAAGATACTTTACTCCATCCTCTGCCCCCTCCACTAGTAAGATTCTAAAATGTCCACTGTATTTGCAAGAATTAAATGTCTATACTTGCCTAAATTTGCTTAACTGCATTTAGATAGATAAACACGGAAACCAAGTCTTTCTAACAATGGAAACTTTCATGCGTTCCTGACAGATTTGTTTTTCCACTGATGTAAGGAAAGAGTTTAGGGCTGATGTGGGATTATTTGCTCAACAATTTCATTCCCCTTACGAAATAGATAAAGATACCTTCAAAAATACAAAAACGAAATGTTCAATTAAAAAAACGTTTATTTTTTTGCATTTTAAATGAAATGAAACACTGATGTTTCTACAGTCTGAAAATGTTGCTGCAGATTTAAGTGACACGAATGTCTGACTATTATAGGAGACATAATGCCCCAGCTCTCTCATCCGGTATTGAATCACATGCCTACATTGTCTTTCCGAACAGATAATCCTATTAAAGGCTCTGTGTGTCAGCCATCTCCCTGCATGGCTAATCCTAGCAGCAGGGAACACATTATGTTTCCAAGGGGGTTTTACTGCAAAATTCACCCACTCGTCATTCACATCATCAGCTCGGCAACGTTGTTGCTTATATGAATTTATGATCTCATTCAAACTTCCAACGAAGAATTCACATTCTGATAGATGTTTACTCTTTGTTGCCATAAAGTGGGATTTAACATGACAAATTTGTTTTAATTAATATGCACTAGCGCCTCTAATCTGATAGACAGATGTTGGGAAATAGTTGTAATTGAGCGCAAGTCGCATGAGAAGAATTCACAAACAAAATAATTTACTCCTGTAGATGTATGCCTACATATGGAATAAATGTAAGATTTCTTTTTAAATTCTCCCAAAAAAATTCATGTAGTACTTCTGATGAGTTGTACAGGTGCAAATTTCAAAAGAATACTTACCAATGTAAGCATGTATTCATGTTTAAATGCACAAGTAGGACAAAAACGCAAGCAAATTCTTAGAAAAATGCATTTGCTAAAAAAAAATTATTTTTCTCTGCAGGCTCCCCCTCTTTTACCACAGATATGGGTGGAGCATCTTTCCCTAAATATCTGTCAATATTGCGAGTCTCCTATTACTATTCCTACCCTAGATATGGTTATCTCCAACTCTATCCTGGGTGGAAATAGGCCATGAACACACTCAGACCCAGGTTGGAGATATTGCCATCCATGGGTTATTGGGCCTCAGCTGAGGTGACTAGGTCCATTTTTATTTGGTGTCCAAGGGCTCGGCCTACTATTGACACTAATAACTGCATGCTAACTGCAACCTTTTAACACTTGATTCTCAGGGCAGTTAGTTGAGCAGTCCAAAGCTTAGCCAGGGGTCTGGTGTCGGGTATAGACTTCAAACTTCACAATGCACCCCACACCATCCAAAAATCAATGTCTACTCAGCGCCAAAAACTAACGCCATGCAAGAGCAGGCTTTAGAATGCCGAACCGAGGAGAAATACTTTTATTTCTCCTCGTTTGTGCTTTTTCTATGTGTGCTGCATTCTGACGATTTGCTACTTCTATGTGTGCTGCAGCACACATAGAAGTAATAAATCGCCATTATGGATTGTTTATGTGCAGGAAGGGACGCCTTCCTGCACATAAACAATATTTTTCTGCAACGCAGACACCCTTGCACTGTGGTGCAAGGGTGCCTGCTTTGGCGTTAGGCAGCTAATTGTAGCGCTAGTGCAAACACATGGGTGCGTGGTATTGCTGTAAATATGGCTCATCCCTGTGTTTGGAAAGGTTGGAGCGCAGCGCTGCCAAAGTTGGCGCAGCTCTGCGCTCCAACATTTCATTGTTCTTATGCCGCCTAGTCTGTTGCCATTCTCCACCCCACATGGAGGCTCGTTTTGTGAGAGGGCTGGGTTTATTTGCTATCACTGCAGTGGGGACCTCAGATGCAAGGCAGCTCTCAGTGGATTCAGTATGTAGTCCACTCCACCTTATTTCCACCTCCTTCATTCACTGTCCAGCCTTCCAGATTGGCTTCATTTGAGCAGGGGAGTGGTTTAGATACTTCCCAACCACAAGGCAAACCACCCACCAAATCACTTAGCACAGCCCACCAACTGGAGTTCTTAGGGGAGCTATTGCTGAGTCTAGATACTGCTTTGTTGGCACCCTTGCACTTGTTCTACCATCAAACCTCCCACCCATGACAGACAGCACGTACCCACCCACCCATTTAACCTTGTGAAAGGGAAGGAGTTGGCATGAGGTTGCTGTGGCAGGGTGAAAGAGCTCCTTGGAGATTTGTAGACTGTGTTCATTGTTGGGGATGGCAGTCCATACAAGAAGGAGCTCCAGGAACCACAGACACAATCCAATGAGCTGGAAGCCACTGGCAGGTACGCTCTGCCTCTATAGTGCTAGTTAATGTGATGGGGTCCCATTCTGTGTCTCACACACCCAGCCATCAACCTGACACCAGTTATCTATTACAAATGCAAAATTATAATGGGACAGTCTTAGCAACTTCTGTATTACAGGACTTGACTAGCTCAGAGTGCTCCTGTTGACTAGAGCAACTATTGCTGCTCCAGTCTGGCATACTGTTGAATGGTGCTTCCTTTGGGGTGGGGGGCAGAGTAGGGCCTCTACATATCAACTCCTGATGGTACATCTATTTACACACCATCAGAACTGGACATGTACTCTAGAATCCCTGGACTGAGTGAAAGATGTCTCTGAGCCTTAGATGAGATCGACAACTCAAAAGCAGGCAAACAGTTCATTGTGCAAGAGCCACACACAGAGCTCAGTTCTTCTCAACCATAGCATGCTGGTTTGATTCCTCTTCTGCTGCATGTAGAGGGTAGAACACACAATCATGAGAACAGTTGTGAGCGCGGGTTATGTTCTTAAAGGACTCAGTACCCAGGGGCAAACAAGACCTGCATTTGGGCTACTCTCCCTGATGTCTTTCTCTTCTTTTTTTTCTGACAGCCCAACGGATCATTCCCAGGCCAGGGAGAAGGCCAAAATAATTCTTGAGCCCCGATGGGGGAACCTGGTGGCACACCAGAGAATCACAGCCTACCGCATGTACCGGCAGCACCACAGTTACACTAGGTTCAATGCTGAAAGATGATTTCCTTAGTCTTCTTCCTCTGAGAAGGTACTCTCCTCACAGCTATTACTGGGCCTCTTCTTGATCCAGATTATTTCCTTCAGAGATTGCTCCAGCACCCTTTTTTGAGCGGGTAAGGAAGAATTTGTTTTAAAGCAGAATCACAGCTCCTCCAGAACATTGTTGCAGAATCCCTCAGGTGATGTCCTCTCACCACTGGGAAGCTGGCTATCACATACACCAGCCATGGATCTCAAAATATTTCCCAAATGCCCTGTGGACCTTTGCATGCACTGGTCAGTGTGAATTTCTGGAATGCTTAGTGGAAGTTTCAGCCCTACTCTTATACTCCTTTGTCAGTCATGTTTTGGGAATTCTACATTTATCCTGAAACTAGTTTGAGACAGTTCCTTTACTTTGTGCAGCAGTCTTCCTCCAGAACTGGCACACTCTTTGTCTCCAGGTGATGGTAGGCAGTAGGGTGTGATGCTGGGAGTCTCCACTCAGGGAAACCCACAACATGAGCACAGAAAGAATAGACACCTTCACACCTGACACCCATCAGCCTTTGGAGCGCTTCATCTCTGGGGAACAAAAGGGGTGGGTCCTGTCAAAAGGCTAACCCTGCACTTCTGAAAAGACTTCTATTTCAAGACTTCCCACAGAAGACAGTCCATCCATACATGGCACATAGTTCAGGCACATACTGCCACACACCTACACTGCTTACATACTTTTTTCAGGCACACCAGCTGTAGCAAAGGACCTGGCCACCTGAGATTAGGCAGAACTCTAGAAAGACAAAGCAGGTAGGCCAGATGCTCAAGGGCAGAGAACAAGAAAAAAGCCTGCTCTCTGACTATGATTCAAAAGCACATTCTGCTGCCACTGCCAATCGCATGTAAACTGGCAGGGGGACAGTAGTCTCATTTGCTAAAGAAGTCATGCATGTGGTGCTTCTGTAGACCATAGAGTACCTCTCTGAGCCTCACATTCCATTTTCTTAAACTGACCTCAATGCACAAAGTTTAAAATAGACTTGCATTTGGGTGCACTGAGGACAAGTGTGAATGTAGGGGACTTTCCAGTCTCAACAGTGAGTGTTCACCAATTTTCCATTGTATCCCTTCTCTGCAACACTCTCTCCCAGTCATGGGAGCAGATTTACTTCCACATAGAATTGCTGTTGACCACACTGAGTGCAGTACAACATCTCTTAGGGAAGGGACTCATCAAGTCTGGTCCTGCAGCTGCATTCTGCAGTTTCACTGTAACATTTTGAATTCTAATATTTTTTACTGGTGTATACCCTCCTACAGGCAGCTGCGGGGATACTCTTAAATAATGACAGTCGTGGGAAGTCATCTCATTGAGAGGTGGCCGTCTGATTTTGTTTTGTACTGGGCTGTCATAGATACTAAGGGGCATATTCTCAAGGACTTATCGCCGAGTTATCGGCACTTTAGCGCAGCAAAAGTGGCGAAAGAATTATTGCCCCATTCTCAAGCTGGTGCAAACTGCCCATATCGCCAGTTTTCCAGCGATAGCTGCCGCAAAAAACATCGCCACGGATGAGAGAGACAACTAACGCTAATGATATGCAGAGTAGGCGTTCCCGTGCAAAAACACCACTTTGCGATATTCTCAACGACCAGCCAGATCTGCGATGCGACCCAAAACCAGGCGATAAGGCACGTTATCAGCAGGGATTTAACACCTGCCTTTTACTGGTGTTAAGCAGGACGACTACCTGTAGTATGAAAGGGAGCCCAGCCCAGAGCCACACCTGAAGACCAACACCTGTCATGGAGACACTGATCATGCAGCTCGGAGACCCGAGAGGGCCACAACACCCACCGCCACCACCCCCAGCCCCCCCAGACCACCCCCTCCCCCCCACTACCACCGAGGCAGCGCAGAACAGGACAGCGGACGTTCCCAAAACGCACCAGCCTCAGTGACTCAACGCCAGAGGAAGTCATTGCCCACTACAGGCACAAAAGGACAACCATCCTCCGCATCCTGACCCACATTGCCCACAGGCTGACTGTACCAACACAGCGGACAACCAACATCCCTCCGCAGACAAAGCTGCTGGCTGTGCTGCACCTGTTGGCCCCTGGTACCTCCCAAACAACAACTGCCAGAGTCGGAGGAGTCTCACGGCCAGCCCTATCAAACTTCCTCACTCATGTCATGGATGCATGTCCACAATAGCAACGGCGGGCCCCTGTATCCGCACCACATGACAGTTCCAATTCGTAGAGTTCCTGCGCAACCAACCCCAACGCCAGCCGTTGCCAGACACCACTGTGCCCCAGATCCAATACTGTAGTAACTGAAATGGGGGTGCGCACGGTCATGAAGTCCAGTAGTCAACAGCAGTGTAAAAACAGTCCTTTATTACAAATACACCAATAAACAATACGAAAAGCACAGCCAACGCCCAACGGGGAACTTCATCAGGGCAACGTGTGGATTCATGTAACTGCATATGCTGCGGGAACTCCCCAGTACCATTCAATACTCCGGAAGTCAGTATCCAGAAACCTGTTGGACAAATGGTGACAATGGTCAAGCGTCCGTATAGTCACAAATCTAATCTGGTACAGTGTATAGCACTTGGACAAACCGGAATGCTCACAGGAAAGACAAATCCTGCACATAAAGACCGTAACAGAAGTACGTGTGGTCGTAACCTTCGTTGGAAAGAAAAGGAAGGTTACGGTCACACTAACTCCTGTTACGGTCTCATGATGCAGGATTACTCATACCTGTAAGCATCACGGTTTGTATCAGCTTGATACCCCTGCACCTTCACTCCCCCCACCCAGCCACGAGGGCGCCGCCGTGACCGGTGGTGCCTACGCGATCCGGTGCGCCTGCTGCACCCCAGCCCTGGTCCCCAGACCAGTCCGCCAACCAGCGATGAGTGCCCGCCCCTGCGCACCCAGGCCTCAATGCTCACCTGCCGCCACCGGCGTGTCTCCAAGAGGGCCCACCACGTGCCGGTGCAACCTCCTCAGCCGATCGCTGGATTCCGCGCCACAGGCCCCCAGCTCACCCTGCAGCACTGCGTCGCGGAGTCATGTTTGTGCAGCCTGCTGCCCTCGGCGTACACTGCGGTCCATCTGGGATCACAATTCAAATCGAATCTTGATTGGCAGGACAGCGGATCGAGGCCTACGCATCATCGCAGGCTGCACACCCGCTCAGCTCTGGTGCCACTAACTCAGTGCACCGCAAGTCATCGCCACGTGGAGGTAGGCCCGTGCCGGCCAAAGTGCCTCGGATGCCACCAACTCTGTGCACTTCAAGTCACCGTCCCGTGGCGGTAGGCCTGTGCCGGCCAAGGTGCCTCGGATGCCACCAACTCTGTGCACCTCAAGTCACCGTCCCGTGGCGGTAGGCCCGTGCTGGCCAAAGTGCCTCGGATGCCACCAACTCTGTGCACCTCAAGTCACCGTCCTGTGGCGGTAGGCCCGTGCCGGCCAAAGTGCCTCGGATGTCACCAACTCTGTGCACCTCAAGTCATGGGCCCTTTATGATTGAGTCTCGTGGTGCGGACGCCATCATGTCACCTCTGGCAGTGGGGAATGTGATGTGGTAGGGCCCTAGGCCCTCATGCATAAATAATGACCACACGGACACACTCAGCTAGATTGTGGAAATGGCCTCGGGCACGTGCGCCCGGCCCCTTTTATTGGCAGGGTCACATGTCCTGTGACGCCTGTGCTGGATGGGTGTGGTGTGGGTGTGAACCAGCCATCAGGGAGTGGCTGTGGCATGCTGACAACTAGACCTGTGATCAGCAGATCACTACAGGGAAGACCTGGGACATGTAGCGTTGTCGTCCACCCCTGTAAGCGTAAGTGGAGTGGGCTGGCCTGGCGTATGCCAGTCCAGCGTAGGGGTGTGAACGATGACCCCGGCGCTCTGGGTGTGGCTCCGTTCTGGGCTGGACAAGAAGGTAACTAATGCGTGTGTCCCTGATGTGGTGTCGGCGCCACCCGGTCCGCAATCGGTAATGTTGCACCCTGTGACTCAAGTCCCACAACATGTGCAACATGGATGTAAGGGGGAATCACTGACCCTACATTCATCCATACTTCCATACTTGAATGATCATAGACATGACACATCTGTGTGAATTTGATTGTTTAATGCACATTCAGTGGAGTGTTGTAGCTGGAGCAGTACAGGGCCATGCAAACCCCACTTTACATTGTTGGCCCGTGGAAGGCCAGCCAGAGTCCTTCAGGGAATGACAAGTACATCGGAAGAGGAAGAGTTCAGTCCGCAGTCTGATAGCTGTGTCATTGGTGACCAAACAGAATATGGCAGTCCATGTCGAGGTCCAAGGTGAGTGCCGCAGAGTGCATCGGGGACAGTGGAAGGTGATGATGCAGAGGGCAGAACCAAGCAGAAACAGGCCATGTGGCAGAGAAGAATGCTACCGCTTCCTTACTACCATTAAGGCAGATTCATCTGCATGTTCGTCCTCTGATGTCTCATGTGCCTCACATGTGGGTGATGGTGTTTTCTCTGCAGCACTGTGTGGCACTGACACATCAGGGGCCGGAGGTGGATTGGCTGCCGCACTGTGTGGCACTGACACATCAGGGGCCAGAGGTGGATTGTCTGCCGCACTGTGAGGCACTGACACATCAGGGGGCGGAGATGTGGATATCGTAGCAGCAGCAGCATTCATCTGAGCCAGGCCTTGTGGCAGCAATGCCATGACGAGGATCTGCAGGGCATGGTAGATCCCAGCTACATCACGCTGGTGTGCAGCCGTGGCAGCCGTTCTTTCTGCCTGCACCCGCTCCATGTTCTCCATGGTCCTCCGCATGTGTACCAACTCCCGGATGACACCGCTGGAGCCACTCTGACTAGTCAGTTGTCCTTGTCTCCGAGTCAGGACTCCAGCGATGTCATCCATGGTTCGTTGGAGAGCATGGAGCGGACTGTGGGTGTCCGTTAAGGACTGTAAGTGGTCCCTGATGTGACTTATACACCCACGTATGGCATCGAGTTTGGCTGCCATGAGGTTGAACCCCACCCGCACCTGATCAGCCATCTTCTCCTGGCACCCTAACACGCAGCGTTGGAAGGCCATGTGTTGTTTGTGGGGGTCCTGGGAGACAGCCGTGGTGGTGGGTGCTTCCTGCTGTGTGGTCTGTGCAGGGGGTGGGGTTTCCTCGATGCAGCTGGGCTGCCCTGCTCCTGGAGGTGGGGTGCCGAAGTTGTCCATGAGCCGTTGGAGGGCGTCGGTGTCGATGGAGGGGAGGTCCTCTTCATCATCAGGGAAGAGGTGTACCGTCTGCTCTGCAGGAGGTGTTGATTCACCCTCTGCAATGTAAAGGGGAGATGCAGTTTAACATTGTTTTCACATGTATGTTGACGCATTGTACAGGTTTACGTACAATTTGCATGACAATGTACATTGTGACTGTTTGGGAGGAGCTGCCTATTTGATGCGAGATAGTGGACATTTCGACAACATCACGGATGTGTGTTTGTACTTGTGCATGGGTTTGTTGTGAGATTAGTGATGTGTGGGGAGGGCCCCCTCTGGGCACATAGTCGACAGGGGCCTATTTGCTGTTTCTAGGTGTGCTGCAGTGTTCCAAGGGGATCAGGGACATGATCCAGAGTCATTGTGGGTGTGCACTGTGCTATACCTAATTGTGCATGTGTGCCATTGTGCCCATCTCCCACCGTACCCCCAGTCCCTGGTTGTTACTCACCCTGTTGCTGTTGTGTCAGGTCATGTTGAGCAGTGTCCGGTCCCCCCAACTCCTGTCACCGTCTCCACACTGATGACTGTGGACACCATTTCCTCCATCTCGTCCAGCTCCTCCTGTGGCGCTGGACTCCCACCTCCAGTCTGCAATGCTGCCTTCTGGTTGTTGCCGAGTTTCTGCTTAGTTTTGCACTTCACATCATTCCAGCGCCTCCTGACCTCTTCCATTGTCCTCCTCAACACTCCGATTGCTTTCACCTTGGCCACGATGGACTGCCATATTCCATTTTTTGTCACCAATGACACATTGGAGGTGACAAACAGTTGTTGATGGTATTTCATCACCTCCGTTATCAGGATCCTGTTTTCCTGCGGACTGAACCGCGTCTTCCTCTTCTTCCTGTCCTTGCCCTTCCCTGACCCCGAGGTCCTGGCCTGGTCCTCCGGGGGGCTTGTGGGGTTATGCTCATCCTCTGTTCCTGCTCCGGCTACCTCCATTGTGCTTCGCAGTTGTTTGGTTTTTGTTTGTGTTTTTTTTTCTGCTTTTGTAGTGATTTTTCCCGCCTGACGTGTGTGAATTGCAGGCCTGGCGCTGCTTATCGCTGATTTTTGTATCGCGGTTGGGCCCATCGCGACTTTTTTCGCGTTCGGGTTTGGATTTTTATCGCCGTCCTGGTAATGTTATTGCGGACATTTGACGTGTTCTTGGGAGACTATCGCATGTTACCGCCGTGTTGAGAATACGACGTTAACACAGAGTTATTTTCCCGCGATAGACGGCGATATGAAAACGTGCGTTAGCCTTTTTTGGCGATGATTATCGCACGTTCTTGAGAATATCCCCCATAGTGTCTTCCTGTTCAGCTTCCTTTAGTAGCAGTAGTCCATAACCTCAGTCTCAATCACACCCTCTGGGATTCGTACGTAAGGCACAGCTCCTGTACAATGATTGAAGCCTGAATAGAGCACTGCACTCACAATTTTGTGCTATTGCCCGATATCATTTGTAGCACCAGTGAACCACAAGAGCAGTGTGGAGCTATAGCAGCCACCTAAAACCAGGTAGGAAACCAGAAGAGCTGCAACAGCAACACCACTTGCACCTGGAGCTACAGCACCAACACTAATGGCTGGAGTAACAGCTTCCTCAGCTACATCAAGAGCAGCAACAGTCACAATTGTGCTTCATTGTGGATATCAAGGTATCTCACTTTGGCATGGGGAGTATAGGCAAATAAAGCACCCACGAGAATTGAAAGCTATGTGGCCTGCAGTGTGAAGTTCTCCTTCAGATTTTCTGCCATTATCGTCCACCAAAGCAAACCACCTCAACCTTGCAGCAAAGCAGAACCACAAGCAAACACTCTACCTGATTCAACACAACACCTGCAGAAATAGCATTAGGATGAGAATAAAGAGTAATATGTCACCTAGTTACCCTGATAGGAGGCTCTTCTATTGGAAAACCAACCTCAATGACAATGGTTTTGTCCATGACGCAAGCTCATCTGAACAACGGTCCCAACCTTTTCCGGAACTCTATTTCGGTACTGGTCTTTCCTGATTATGACAGCTATATCATGGTGACTCTGTGGGCTGCAATGGAGGAAGGGAAATAATGCATTCAATACAATGGTACTCTCCTGCAATGATTTATGCATGCAGATCCTAGGAGAAAGATCCTCATTTTTTTGCAGTACACTGCAAAAGCTCAGTGTTTTATTAACTCTTCAATTCTAGAGAGTTGGCCAACAAATTCTCCTTGAAAAGCATGCCAATTTAGAAAACCAATATGTTATCTGGCCATATTTAAATGTCATTTGAGAACACTTTTAGATGGTGTCATATGGATATTTTTGTTTAGTTTATATTTATGATTATTTTGCTTAGATTGTTCACATTGAAATGCTTAATTGCTTCTTGGCTCAACTAGAAAATTAAACTAATTTATAAGGAGAAATAGCAACTGTTACATTGAGTGTATCTGGCAGGTGGATGATTTATTATATAGGTCAGGCCACGTTGCTGTTTTGCAGTGACTGGGAGGTGACAGTTACATAGACTGTCAAGTAGGCATAGTGAAGCATGTTTTACAGCACAGCGGAGAGGCATATTAGATATGGATATTATTATACAGATTATACATTTTGTCAAGATAGTGGAGGGGGTCAGAAAAAAATGATGCCTTTGTGGAAAAAGGGGGCAGAAGTGTAAATTAGCATGTCTATCTTTTCCTCTATCTCTGCTATCAAGCAAAGAAAATCCCAGCATGGAAACATTCTCTCTAAGGAGAGTCATGCTTTTAGCAGTGACCAAATCTGAATACTTTAACAGCATGAAAACTCTAAGCACCAGAAGGAACTGACAAAATAACAATGTCTCCAACACCTTTCTATTATGTATCCTTTGCAGGTGGATAGGGAGTTCTTTCAACTTTTTAAGTCTCAGGTGTATGAGAGACCTGCCCCTGACTTTTGACATCTTGATCTGAGCAAAATGGAGCATGAACTCCTCAGAGCTGAATGGAAGGGATCTATAAGAAGCGTATCTGGAAAATCTGTCCTTATGACAAGATATATCAGTATTTAACGGAAATCCAGGTCACAGGGTGCCATGGTAGATAGAGGGCATTAGGCCCCAATGGTAACAACTGGGGTCTTTTGCCACTGGTGAACTGGGTGATGCACTACAAACTTACAATCTAGTCAAACGAGATGGAGGATATATCTTTATGGAGGCCATAATCAATGTATACAACGTCCTAACTACAACAGACTACCGATGCGCAAATACTGGACTGGATTAAACACTAGCCCTGCTCCTTCATCCTGCATACCTAGGTACATGCATGTATTCTCATGTTGCAAGCAAAGAGACTCTTTTCCCAGCTCTGCACAGCAAATTTTTCTTTAATTGCCAGGCCCTGATCAGTCAATGCCTTTTAACAATAAGCTGGCAGTGAGTGAAACTCAATTATTAGGACTCACAGCAGAGATCCAAAAACACAGCTGGGGCCGTATTGTGCATTTTCATTGTTTGCGCCTGGCGCACCAATTAAAAGGTGCGCCCAGTGCAAACAATAAAAGTGCCCTCTATTACGGTGAATGCGCTGCCCCCAGGGCGGCCACGAACTCGCGCTGCCCTGAGGGCAGAGAATTCATGTGAAAACACAGAGCTGCTACTTGCAGTCGGCACCAGCCTGCACTTTTACAGGGGATTAGAGATCAGTGACTGCACCTGCCTGCAAGGGTATGTCTGGGGGGTCCATAGGACCACCTTTCCCCCCTTCAGAGGGCTGCTCAAAGGGAGTGCACTCAGGTGGCGCACTGTGAGTGCGCCCCCGAGAGCTTCTTTGCCTCTGCGCCCACGTCGGTAATACAACGTGGGTGCAGAGGCAAAGGAATGCCCTCATTTGCATCGGGGACACCCCCGTGCAAACGAGGGAACGCCCCCTGAAGGTAGCGCTGGCACTTTAAGTGCGCCAGCTCTATCGGTGTTACTGAAGGGGACGCAAAAGTGTCTGCGCCCGCTTCTGTAATGCCAAAGTGCCCCGGGGGCTCGCAAAACAGGCGCAAACACCCATTGCGCCCCCAGGGCACTTATTGTAATACGGCCCCTGGTCGGAATTCAAAACATCAAGGGTAGTTTAAGTGGGCAGACGTAACTTCTCACCATATTATAAAAACTGTGTATAATGCAGAGCACTTTGAAAGTAGTATATGAAAATATCAACTACACAAATATTGACCTGCACGCATATCACCTCCAAAATACCACCTACTGTAATACCATGAAGGTAAGCATACATAGGGCAGTATAGATTTACTATTCCAAATCCGCATCTACTTACTTTAATGATATTGTGCATGTAGATATTGCGCAGATGAGTTATGTGCAGGTCAATATTTAAAATGCAATAATTTGGCAGCACACAATGTTGAGCGCATGTCAGTGCCTCCTACAGTAACTGCATAACAAAAGTCATATGACCTGCAGGCAAAGGACCACACCAAGTCACATATCTGTCTTTTTATTCAGTACACATCCCATTTGCCTGGCATTAGGTAAACCCTGGCGGCATGTGCTGTTGGTACCCTTGTAGCCACTTAGTTGCATATTATCATTGTGTGCATGAACCTCCAACGGGCTTTGCACGCTGAACTGAGTTTCATAGCTCCACTGAGGAAATGTCATTCTTACCTGCATTTGTTACTGTGCATCACTTATAGCGCTTCGTCTATTGCATCTCATTGTTGCATATGTTTAGCATTTCAAATGCAGACCTGGCCCTGAAACACTTCTGGGTGGTTAGGTTTCAGCTACCCTATTTTTTTGCTGCAGGCCTGTGCACACGTCAACATAACAAAGCAGAGTAAGTACTCCTTCTTTCAAAGTTCCGGTCCCAATTGTTGCGGTCGTCGACTTTGATAGCGTACTCGCTTGTTTCAGAATTGCCCCCAGGGGCATTCGCAGGGGGTACCCTATTCCGGACTTCTCCCCACTTCATACTCAGTAGCTCCCAGCCGGGACGGAAGTACAACCGGTTTGGAGTGAAGCGTACTCTTGGCTCCACCGCAGGGTCCCGCATCCAGGACCCTCCACTCTGGTGGATTTCTTTTAACTCCTGTTGGATTGCCGGGACGGACTTGCTACCGGCTCTGAGACACCTCCTGGCTTCGCCTCATAGCCCTGAAGAAGTCTTGGGGTACCTCCCCAGACGAAACACGTGTTGGCTAGGCAATCGATCAACAGTAAAAGAAGAACACAACACACAAGATTGTTCACTTTGTCTTTATTCAAACATATATTGATTGTGGTATTATGGAACTTTGAAAGAAGGAGTACTTACTCTGCTTTGTTACGTTGCCGTGTGCACAGGCCTTCAGCAATCCCACTAGACCTTGGTCCAAATTTGGGGGGTTCAGGGCGTTTCCTATTCCTGTTAGCACCGTCTCACACACCTATACTTCTATTAATAGAAGTATACCCGTTGCAGGCGCCCTCTACAGACCACATTTGACCAAAACCCTGCCCGCTGCTTGCACTATTATTTTGTCCATGCCTGGTACAGGGTGGATTTACAGTGTGGCCTACGCCGGAAGCATTGGGGTTGTTCTCGAGGTTAGGGGGTGCTCCAGACCTGATACGCTAACCCTGTGGCTGTGCTTTTTCATGAAGTATGGTAGAAAGAGACTCATTGGATCGAGTGAGGCTTGCAAATATGTACCCCTTTCCTCTAATCTGACTTCCATGACCACATCATCTCTGCAGACTGCCAGGTCTTTACAGCCTACCATAATTCAAAGTGGTGGTGGTGGTGAATCCTAATTCTTGATGAGTGAGCTCCAGAACTTGGTTGCCAATCATGAGAAAGAAGACTCATCATCCTGAGATGGAAGTGATCATCAGGAGCGGAAACAGTCAGAACCTGCTCATGCCACTTTATCTGTCATTTGAAATAATATGTCATGACCATGTTGTTATTATCTGTATATTTAGCTATGCTAATCTACCTTTTCCATTTTAGATACTGGTCTGCCTCAGCCGATTATCTTCGTGCTAAGTTTATCACCTATGGAAACTTCTGATTTTTGGTATCAGTTCTCCATCCTTCAACAGCTCTCTTATGCCTCATTTTTGCTCAACAAAATTGCCAAAGAACTACAACAAATAAGCAGTTTTTCTCATGACTTCTTACATTGTTGGCTTATATTGTTGTCCTGATATATCTGTTTTCGAGAGTCACAAATTGGTAATTTTTTAATGTAACAAATAATAGATTTACAAATATTTTCTCCAGAAAGGTTTATGGCGTGTTCTTTGTGCCTCGTATGTGCATTTATTTTTACACTGTTTACCAGAGAGAACCTCCAGAGTTGGTCATTGATAGAAATAGGAAGCGTTGGGAAATGTGAAATTGCTTTTTGTGTTTTTTACGAACTTGTTCGGTATTTCAAGCCCTTACCATATGGTATGTTTTATCAGCGTGGTCCACTGAATCATAAAATGTTTATTTTCTTAGGATCCTGTGCTGCAAGCTGCGTGTTAAATCTGTTACTCATACTTCCTAAATGTTAATATTTACAATAGAAAATAATCTAATTTGTTTTTATCAAGGCATTGCTGGCAGTCAGTTAAGTGGTCGTGTGACGTTTCTCGCACACGGTGACGGTATGCCACTCCAGCTGCTGTGTTTTCATTGCACGACTATTTTAAAAACATTTACTATGCACCAGATGTAGCCTCCTGACTCTACGGGTTGTTGGGTTAAAGCTGGCAGATACCGGTTTTTAATTTACCAACAAGATATATTTTGCTATTCAGATTTGCTCATTTAGTGCATTCTTAGCTTTTGAACACACACTTGAGTGATGAGTTAATTGTTCTTTGTTGGCACTGTTGTGCGGACTGTACTCTGGTTGGAAGACTGCTTAAAATATCTGCAGTGTGTGACCTTTGACATCTGTTCTCCTATGGAATATTTTTACATCTCTGATATCCACCCGCTCGTTCTACTCCGTGGTCACGCTTTCCCCTTCCGTGTATTCACCTCTTCCAGCGGTTTTTAGGTTTTGACTGCACAGAGCTTGCACTGTGCTTGCGAAACTCTTGTATTTAAAAAAAAAAAAAAACTTAAAAGGTGCTTAAAGCCCACCCATTACTTACCTTACATACAATTGGCTGGCTCCAAGTCACCTTTACTTGCTATTGGCTGGCTCCCACGTGGCCTCCTCCTCGCCACTCTCTTCCTCCTGAGCTTCAAGTCTTCGTTGTGCAGTGGAGCCTGGACAAATCTTCCAGTGGCCTGTGTCCTTCCACTGCAGGCTCACTTTTTGATCTCTTCGCGCATTCACTTCATCGCTCAGGATGCGCACCAGAATTCTAGTAAAGTAGCCTTTATCTCCAGGGTCTACCCAAACGCATGCATGTCTCACCCCCCAGGAGTACACCTCCTCCCTGGACAGATGTGTGCGGTGTCCTCGTGTGCTCTTTAAGAGGAGTTCCTCTGTCCTCTGTCTGCTGTGTGTTTGGTACTGTACCCAGTACCGCATTCCATCCTAAAACTATTTGCCTGCTTTCCCCACTCTGACCCAAAGTGCTTCCTCTGCTTCTTTCTGTCCATTGGTGCTTCGCTTCTGTGTCTGACAGTTCTCTCTCACTCTTGGTTCTCATCCACATCGCTGTAGTCTAACCCCGTTTCTTATTCCGTCACTCTGTCCTTCACTGTTATTTCTATTTTCCCTGTCACTCTAATTTTCTTTCTTTACTTCTATCTCTTTCTTTCTTTCTTTCTTTTTTGTTACCATTTTCTATAGCGGGAACTCGGACCAAGAGCTTTGGATCGCTTTGCATGGGCACTAGTTACAAAACACAAGGTTAGATTTTTTTTAAGGCACGTAGAGATGAAGTGATGTATTCTCCCCAGCCCTTCCATTTCTCCATTTCAGTCTTTCCCTGCTTTCGTTGCCCCTCTCACGCCCTGACATACAAGGCACTGGGTTGCAAGCGAGGGGGTCTAACAAGAGAAGGGTAGTTTTATAGGGCTTGTGAGTGGAATACTACCTGTCCCTCTGTTTATCCTCTATCTCTTGGTTTCATGTCCCCATGCCTGTCTTTCCATGATCATTCTGTCTTTTTGATCCTTGTACCATGCTGCTGCCTCAGAGCTGCTGTCTCTCTGACAGGTCAGCTGAGTCTGTCTCTGGCTCACAGTGTTGCACTGTTTCTTTCTTTTTTTCTTTTCCCTGTCCAGCCCCTCACCACCCCCATCACCTGTGTTGTATGAGGAAGCCTCAGCCAGTTTGTCTTGGGGAGTTATTGGATTGTAAGTGCGTCTCTACCCCCAATAACCCTCTCTCTAATGCTCTGCGTCTTCCTCCCTGTCTTGGCTAATGTTCTGTAGCCAACAGTTATTGCTAGAAAAGCATGCCTGTCTCTTGCTGCTTGCCCTCTCTTCCTCCCTACTCCTTTCCATCTCCTCTAGACCTCTCACTTGCGTTCCAGACATCAGCCCTTGCCTCAGTGTCTCTCTACTGTTCCCTACCACACTGTCTCTTGCTCAACAACTTTCGGTCCATCCATCCTTACCCCTCTGTCTATTGCTGTCTACCCTATCACTTAATTTCTGCCTCTTCTCTGTCCACTAACACTCTGTCTCTTATACCGTATCCCTCTGTCTCCTGCTGTCTACCCCAGTCTCTTGCCCTCTACAATACTATCTTTTACTCCACACACTGCTGTCTCTTGATTCATGACCTTCCTATTATTGCCCATACCCCTGTCGTGAGGTTAATAGGCGCTGTATACAAACACTTCAATTTTCCATGTTCACTTTTAAAGTTGACATCTTTTTAAATGATTACTTTAAGCATACATGTGCTTGCACATCCATATGAGATAGTGTACTCAGAAAAAGTTTGCTTACAAATTAATTTCTTCATAGGCACGTTATTATACCTTGGAACATTCTGTTCAAGGACCTGGTATTCTGAGCATAATGGCCTTGTTTGTAGTCTGTTTGGAGACAGTTCTGGGTGGGTAGAATCAACAATGACAGCCGGACCAGAACTCAGGTAAAGTACGAATAGGTTCAGTTTTAATATATGAACTGCACCAAGCCTTTGTTTAGATAGTGGCGCATTTTAATGGGTCATCGAGGTCGCTGCATGCCTGAATTCCATCACTATCCTGAGAGGGAATGCAGCCTGCTCTACACCAAGATTGGCTACCAGATGGCACATGAATGCAGGTAATTGGGGAGTTAGACCACTCTAAGGTATCTCGCAGAATTGCATCCACCCTTTGTTCTCTAGGCTAGGCTATGCTAGGTAGGAGTACAATTATATATATTCATATAATCAATGTAAATGCACAATGGTTGAATTGTTTATCTTTTTTACCATTCTCGTAATTCTGGTTACTATGCTCTGCATTATTCTACTCATAATTACAGCACGCATATTTTATGCAAGATTCCAATTGCTTCAATAAATGTTTGAAATACAATATGGGTATTCATTGTGTCTCCCTTTGGGCATGCCTGAGTTAAGATCTGTTTTCATGATTTCCTAGGGGGAATCAAGATCATCATGTTATAAGGTTGCAGACACCATCCTGTACCTTGTAAGGTTTAGAGGTACAGATGGCGCACTGTGAACTAACCAGAAACTAGGTCAACATATTCTGATAGTATAAGAGGACTCATTCCCCATAATTTTGATGCTTATGCTGCCCAAACGCACAGACTTAATGAGTTAGTAGGAACTGTACAACACCCATCTGTCTTTTGCACTCTACCTTGCTCATCTGTCACTTGCCCCTTGGTCTGTTGGTCCCTTCACGTTTCTCTCTCTTGCTCCATACCCAGCCCTATTTTCCTCCCTGCCACCCTGACTCCTGGCACCCATAGCTGTCAGGTTTCCCAGGTCAATGTGTGATGTGCTACTCCAGTCCAGATATGTTTATTTGCATTATGGAACTTGCAGTCCTGTTTTATAATGGAATAAATAAGACTACAAGTCCCAGAATTCAAACTAAAAACCTGGACTGGGGCAGCACATCACCGATGAACCTAGGAAACTTGGCAGGGTTGGGCACCTATCATTTCCCCTGCTCCCTGTCCTTCTGTCTCTTGCTCCCTACATCTGTCTCTTGCTCAGTACCCTTGTCTCTTGCTCCCTACTCTACTCCTCTGTCTCTTACCCTCTGCCTCCTACTCCCTGACCCCCTCTACCCTGGTCCCCAAACCTCTACCTCTTGTTCCCATGCATCTTTCTTTCCTGATCCCCTCTGTGTTTTACCCCTGCCCTCTGTCTCTTACTGTCCACCCATCTGACATTGACAAAGCCAATAGATATCGCATAGGCAAAACCTATTGGCTTTGCCAATGCTTGTTCTGTATTGTGGGCACTATCTCCTTAAAAAGTGGGATGCTCCAAAGTTCTAGCCCCTAACTCAGTGGTTCCCAATCTGTGCGCCGGGCCGCCCCTGTGCGCTGTTAAAACTAGCCAGGGGTGCCGCAAACAGATGCACATCAATTTGGGAACCACTGCACTAATCCCTTCCTTTTACATCGCTGCTACTTTGCTCTACGACCTAACTTGAACCTCGTGCTTTCTGCAGTTCAGTTCCAACTGAACTTTTCGCAACGAAATTCGTTTTATTTATTTAAATGTTCACTTACCTGTATTCGGCCGAAATCCGTAGTTTACTACCCCCCACCCTGCCCCTCACCGGCCCCACGTCACCGCCCGACCGGCACTCCTACCACGGGCTGCGCCTGGCTTAATGGCCGTGCCCAGCGCGGATAGCATGGCCCAGGCAGCTGACTTGCAAAGGTAAGAGTGCGTGTGCTCAAAGCTGCCTCACTGTTTTATTAGAAAGGAGCAACGTGGAAGCCCTTTACTTGCCGTGTGTTTGCTGTTACCAAGTGTGCGGAGCCTGCAGGTGGTGATTTTGTAAACACAGTGGCATCATCTCATCCTGTGTTGTTAGCAATCAAATTGAATTAGATTATTATTGATTTTCTGAAGAGTTGTGTACACTTGCTCTGCAGTCCTAAAGCGAGGATATACCATGTACAAGTCCTGAGAGTTAGAATACAAAAAAACACATTTTCCCAAGAGCAAGAATTAGAGTTTCTTGCATCAGTGGACTCCTTCCACTCAGCATAAAATCAGTTTGTAAACTGTCCGTAATTTGTAGCCACAACTTGAAACCAACTACTTGTAGCAATCTAAATTTTTGATTCTCGTATGTAAAATGATTTTTCCCCCCGTGGCTATTAGGTGTAGAATGTTAGCGTTGTACAAGTGCACGGCGCAGTTGGGGTCTTTCAGATCATCCTAGAGTAACACTGTGCTCCGAGATGTTAGACTTGCTCCCAGTTAGTGACACTCAACGTATCTTCATATGCTGTTCCCTTTAGGCTTTCTTTTTTATTGCACACAATCGCATTGCTCTGCTCACACTTAAGAGCATGCTTTGGCTCTGCAATTATGAATGAACATATTCTAAGAACAAATAGGTCTGACTTTTTTTGTAATGCATGTTATGTAACACAGGTGGACATAATGATGATTGTGGTTTGGGATTTCTTTTTGTACGTCTGTGTTTGTATGCATTTTTGAGTGCATAACAGGTACATTGCTTTATCCATGTAATATATACATAGTTGAAATTTGGACTGATAGTGATACAGTTAAGATGGGTCAGTTAAATTAAAACATGATCACTTTATCAACATAAAACAAGCTAGAATCATAAAATCTGTTAAATGAAAATTTTGATGGCATAATAATAGAGGGGAGAGTGACAGCGGGCCCAAGGTAAGTCCCCTCCTGCTGTGGCATTGACTAAGTGCTACTGGCACTTGAGGGGGATAGAGGTTACACGGGCCAGCAATTCCAAGATGACCAACTCCTTCCCTGGACAAACTGATGGGGCTTGAGGGGAGATGGTCAATCCCTCCACACCGGGATGTAGAATGAGACTGCTGGCATACTGAGTGAGCTTCAGTGGAGAAGCGAGAGCAGGCCCAGGATGACCACTACTCCACGTGCACACAGTGTGCGCACTGCGGGCATACAGAGAGGAGACCAAAAGTAAATACCTCATCTCTGAGACGCTGTAGGAGCACCACTGGCACACAGTGTCCAGCAAAGGCTGGATGGAAGGGCCTCTAGCACCTGCATCCATGAATGTGCACACTGCTGCCACTGTGGGGGCTGCAGGCAAGAGGGAGGCTGTATGATATTTTACCTTCATCAGCTTCATCCCAATTATTTTCAGGGAGAAAAATGGAAGTACTCCCAAGGCCAGGCTTACATCCCCCCACTCGCAAAAAAAGAGTAACATAATGGGGAGCCGCAGCCAACAGCCAATAAGTCAAGGGAGCCGTAATTTGAAAAGGTTTGGGAACCACTGCCCTAACCATTGATTTTTAAAATCTACATGGAGCTGTGGGGGTTTTTGGTGGCGGGCATGAGTTTCTCTGTTTATCCATCTGGTTTTAGCAGCTCTGTTGTGGTGCTATTAAGCACTATGGCCAGAACACAAAACATTTCTGATGGATACTTCTACCTGCAAGTTCGTCACCTGTAGAATTATCCCACGTGTCAGACTGGATCCAGAAACTTGAAATCTTTCACATCGCTGATAGGTGGCGCTGGCTTCATGCAGAAGCTGGAATTGACATCACATGATGTCACCAAATCCATATAGCGCCCACCACAGCATAGCAGAACCAGTTCCCTTTTTTTGCACCTTTAACATGGATCCAGAGCTCATTCTTTCTGAGAGTTGTGAGTTTTCCTCACAAAAAACTTTGTAGTGCAGTACTAAGTCTCCTCATAAGCGTTAGGGCTTTAAGCTTTGTAGGGATTGTGAGGGGCAGAATTTGAGCGCGGATCCCCATTGGGTTGGACCACAATTCCCACTAATGTGACACCAGCTTGAGAATGTACCTAAAAGCCATTAAAGCACACAAGGCCAAACTCTTCATGGCCTGGACTCACTACGAGAGGTACAGCCATCACCAATTGAGGATGTGCTCAAGGTCACTGTCCTCACACTCCTCAGGTAAACAAAGGAAGCATAAAAAAAAATCACATGGCAAAGGAAAGTCATTTAGATGCCCCGTGTCTCACACAGGATCCTCATGCGGGGGGATCCAAAGTTAGTCATCATGGAGCCGGAACTTTCTCCTCTAAGTGGCCCTGCACCAGTGGCTCCACCACTGGAACACCCGGT
The DNA here is from genome assembly GCA_963921515.1 of Calotriton arnoldi. Lineage (NCBI taxonomy): Eukaryota > Metazoa > Chordata > Amphibia > Caudata > Salamandridae > Calotriton > Calotriton arnoldi. The sequence goes on along the minus strand of CAWUFW010007624.1, from coordinate 275,895 downwards.
GCCAGCGCCCTCCGATCCAAAGCTCCCGACTCCAAGCTCAGTCCTACTGCTATGTGCTCCATCTTAGCCAAAGCCACTACTCAAACAGGTGTACCTTTAAGGTGCACAGCGCCCTATGGACTCCAAATGTGTAATTCCTTGACTACGATGACGTTCTACTTCATCCCTCCAGAACCGATGTCAATGCCTCCATCATTCTCTCTGGTGTGCCATTTAACGACGTCAAATCCTTCTTCATTGTAACCGGCTCCATCAAAACCAATGCTGCTGGACTTGACGCCACTAGCATCACTTTCAGAACCCATGCCACAGAACAGGTCATGTAGGGATGGACAAAGACTACCCAAGCCGAAGGAATACTGGCAGAGAATCTATGACCTGTTTGGATCGGATTTGGATCCCTTAAACCTGCATGCATTTGGAGACAATGGTGGGGATGATCAGGCTCATATGCTAGCAGACCTATCTTCAGCCAGTGGACTGGACTCTTCTCCAGAAATGGAAATGGAATTTCCAACAGGATCCCCTGCTCAGGAGATGATGTCTTTCCATTCAGTGGTGAAAAGGGCTACTGATGCTCTGAATCTGCAGCTCCCAACAGTGAAAATGAAGACAAATGTCCTCACTAAAGTCCTCCTTCTGGCAACACCATTTGCAGAGGCCCATTACCCTTCAATGAAGCCTTGCTGGACACGGTCATGGCAGCCTGGGAAAAGTCCACTTCCACGGTGGCAGACAGCAGGCTGTTGGCAAGAAGATACCATCCTACCCCGGGTGATCCCCCATTCTTGTTTATGCACCTTTCGCTTGTGACTCTGATGATCCAAGCCACCTGCTCCTCAGGACAGTAAGTTGGCACCTTCACCTATACCACTGTGGATAGAGAATCCAAGCACTTAGAGGCCTGGGGTAAGAAATACTTCTCTGCTGGCAGCATGGCCTTAAAGTCCCTCAACTCACATGGCTTCTGGCGTACTTCACCTCTGCTTAGTGGGACATGGCCAGATGATGATACCACACACCCTGGAGGATATGAGGGCATATTTTCAAGAGGTGGCTTAGAATGGTCAAAATGTGTCACACAACATTATAAAGTTGGGACTGGATACCACTGTCTTGGTGGTACTTTCATTGGGTACGACCATTGCCATAAGGAGCTGCCTGGCTGCAAAGTTTGTCTTTTCATCTGATGTCTAGGTCAATTTGAAGGACCTCCAATTTGATGTAGCGTGCCTCTTTGGGGAAAAAAGAGATCAGACTTTGGAAAGGTTCAAGGCGAGCAAAGTCAAGGCCCTCTCTTTGGGAATCCATTTACTTCCACCTTAAAGAGTCTGCAACGAGTTTCTGCATTTTTGTGGATTCTCAAGAGGATTCTCTTTTGAAAGTGGCAGCCCTTTCAACTTCAAACACAGCAACCCCAAAACCCACTAGTCAAGCAATATAAATGTAGAACCAGAGGCAAGGGCCACTGATCCCTTTAGCAAGCCTCTTTCTCTTCCTCCTCTTCCTCCACCAGGAAGGCAGGTCCAGTTTGCTTACCCAAACCCATGCCAAGCCAGTGGGAGTCCCTCGTTTTTACCAGCCTGGAAGGCTAATACTTTGGACTAGTTGGTCCTTCAAATCATAGAAAGAGGTTGCACCCTTCCCTTTCTTCAGCCCCACCACACATTCCACCCAAATCTTCCTTCTCCCCCTCTGGACACCTTTTCATCCAGCAACAAGAAGTGGTAGCGCCCTTGTGGAAATTAGCTGTGGAGTTAGTGCCACAGCAGGAATTGGGACAGGGATGTTACTCCCATTATTTCCTTATTGCCAAAAAGGACTGCGTTCTTAATCTTTGAAGTTTTGAAGGTGCTCTTATATGTCATAAAGAATAAAAAGGAGGCTTGGAGAAATTAAACAGGTAAGCCGGAATTGATCCCAAGTTTTCTGGTTTCTGCACTATGCAATTCAGCCACTTAATGATATCTCTTTCTGACTTCAAATGTTAATGATTAGTCCTTAATAAATGGAGGATGTGAATAGAGCATAGGTGACACCATGACAGGCAGAATGCACATTTTATTTTTGGGAAGTTTTAGATAGCCCAAACACATAAAAGCCCTTCATAACCCACGTTTTTATTTTTCAACACAGCGAGATTTGCTGTAATTCACAGGATGCAGAGTCAAGGCCAGGATTCGAACCTGATTTCCCATGTTATATGATCGACAACTGTAGCCATTAAGCAACATCACCTCCCATAAAAGCTTGGCTCATTTTTTATTTGAAGTTCCAAGTGGATCTCAAGCTGAGCCAGAGCCAAACATCTGGCTCGTGCCTGACTCGAACTTTCAGAGGCTCGCCCAACTCTATTATTAAATGCCGCACAAGTGCAGCTGCAGTGCTGAGTTGCCACCATATCTGAAAACCAAAAAATACCAGCCATTTGGTTCGGTTTTAAAATTCTGCATTGCCTTGACATGAATCATAGATATAACTTTATATGAAATCATCTGTTCTAATTTTTAACATGGCCTTTCTGTTTTTGTTACTTTAATTATCACGCAGGATTTAAAGGTAGGTCTAAAACACATTTTAAAGTGCTTACGTCTTATATTTATTGTTTTATGTCTCTACTGAAAAGGGGAATAAAATACCATTATATACTGGCCAGGCTGGAATAGAAACGGCCAGGTGGCAATTTTACATGGGGGCCAGGGCCCAGGTCAGTGTAGTCAATATATGCCTAATTGAAAAGGTTGCTGGGCAGAGATGGTACTGCTCAGTCTGGTTCCTACATAGGTGATATTAGGGCATACAAACCAATAATAAGTTATGCACCACTAAGATGCACTGGCCTGCATTGATTTCATTACCTGGCTATGAAGAAACATTCCTGGCAGGCAACGGCACACCCTAACAGAAGCAGGACTTTTAAGATCAAGAATAAATGGCACCAAGTGCCACAATTCTTGTTTTTTGTCCTCTTATTCATACTGTAGGCAGCCCATGATGACTTTGTGTGACTACTGCTTTCTGGTCTGTATGCAACTTGTACCTGCTCAGGGTCAAGTGTATTGTAGTTCTTACTGATCCACGATGAAAGAATTAGGGCCTGATTTGGAATTTGTCGAACAGAATTTACTTTGTCCGGGTGATGGAGAAAAGTACTCTGTCACCCTGATGGAGTACCCACCTGCCAAATTTAGAGATATCCACTTGCCCAACTGACATATATTGCATTGGCATGAACCACCATTACAGCAGTACTTGTCAATGCATTAGAAGTTTGATGGACGGCTCCGCAAACATGATAGAGCCACACAGCAAACCTTCAATATTATTTTTTTATTTTCAAAAACAAAATCCCAAAGCCAGAATTAATTTTTTAGAATGAAAAAACAATGACCCCTCGCCATGGAAGTTTTCTCACAATAACAGGAAAGTGCTTTTCCCCTCAGACCCTCACTGGACTGGCTGCTCCCCTGGCTATGAGTACTTCTGCAGCCTGATCTGTGCTTCTGCGCATGCAGGGAGAATGATGTGTCTGTGTGAGTGCAGGGTGAGTGGTGTATTTGGAGTGCAGGCTGGGCGGTATGCCTGTGTGAATGCAGAATGCATGTAGGTGTGCAAGATGAGCAATGTACCTGCATGAGTTCACATTGTGCAGTGTACCTATGAGTGCAGGGTGAGTGTTCTGTCTGTGAGAGAGCAGGGTGAGTGGTGCCTGTGCATGATATGTCTTTGTTAAGTGCAAGGTAAGCTGTGTGCCTATGTGAGTGCAGAGAGAGCAGTGTTGCTGGGTGAGAGCAGGGTGAGCTGTGAGCCTTAGTGAGAGTAGAGAAAGGTGTGTGTCTGTGTGAGTGCAGGGTCGGACTTTGGTCTGGGTGTTCAGCATGGGGTTTGCACGAGGGCACCATTTGAACCTTTGTTTTTCCAAATTTTTTAGTCCATTTTATTGAAATGTCTTAAGTAAGAAAGACAGTTTGCACCCAGCTGAGAGAACTCCCCTTGCACCTCCACTTTCAATTTAGGATTCCTCACTGCGCTAGCTAAAGCGTTATTCTCAGGCTGAACCATTTCGGCCCACCACTTTTAAAATCCATCAGCCACTACTGATCAGGCATCTCAATCTCTCCATACCTGGACAACTGGCTGACCAAAGCTGGGTTGCCAATGGTGGTATTGTGTCACCTACATCGTCAGTCTTGCTCCTGATCTACCTGGGCGTTTCGATCAGCAAGCCCAAATCTCACCTGAGAGCCTCACAATGTCTCCATATCATAGGGTAAGTGCCGGACACTACTCTACTCCGTGCCTTTAACCCACTTCAGAGGATTGCCGACATCCAGGAAATGGTCCTATCCTTCCAGTAAGGCACAAGAGTTCCATGCCTGATGATTCTAGAACTTCTAGGCTCCTTGGTGCTCATAGTCATGCATGCACATTGGCAAATGACTGCCCTCCAGTGGTACCTCCTCAGGCAGTGGTTCTAGTACAGGGGAGACCTATCTGATTTCATCATAATCTCCTCTAGCGCTCCAGCGGAAGTACATTGGGGAAACAAGGAAAACCAACATTGAGGGATGGCCTTCACTCCTTCCCCCAAGAGTGGCTAAGGTAGTGACGGATGCCGCCACCTTGGGTGGGGGCATATCTGGAGGGTATGGAGATCAGAAATCTCTGGTCAGCAGGAGCTTCACATCAACCTGCTGGAACTGCAGGCGAGTTGGCTGGCACTCAAGGCCTTCATCCATTCCATCCAAGGTTGGTCTATCCGGATCGTGACAGACAAAACAGTGATGTGGTACATGAACAAGCAAGGGGGAGTAGGGTCTCACTTCCTTTACCTGGAAGCATTGAAACTGTGGTCCTTGGTACACTGCCAAGGGAACTGGTTAACTGCCAATCACCTAGCGGTGTTTCTGGATGCTAGAGCTCACAGCTTCAGCCGGTATTATCTTGAAAGTGGTGGCTTCTGCTGGAGGTCACCCAGGCCATCTTTACACAGAGGGGCACTCCTCTAGTGGGCTTGTTCACCTCCTCTTGAAAATGCTCAATGCCAGAAGTTCTATGCCCTCCAGTATCCGTTGAAGTGAGCATTGGGGGATGCATTTCAGTTGAAGTGGAACTTTCAGCTGCACTATGCATTTTCCCAATCCCTTTAATTCCTCAAGTTCTGAGGAAGATCCATCAAGACCTAGCATGTCAGTATCATTGCCCGGAGTGGCCGAGGATGGTATGGTATTCAGACCTTCAGTGCTTTTCCATATGTCCCTTGTTCAAGCTGCTGTTCAGGCCGGACCTTCCCTCTCAGTCGGGGGAGGGGGGGATGTTGATGCACCCGAATCTCCGAGACCTCCACCTTTATGCCTGGAGTTTGAGTGGGGACATCTGCACTCATTTCAGTTGCCACCGGAGGTGGTGCACTTTGTCTTGTCCACTCATCGCCCCCCCACACTAAATTGGCTTACTCTTGGAGATGGGGCAACTTTGTTGCATGGGACACATGCAACAATCTTGATCACTTGTAAGTTGGATTATCCCAGGTTTTATAGTTTGTGCTGTCCCTGGCGCAGATGGAGTGTGCGGGCGGCACTGTTAGGGGGTATTTGGCTCCATTGTTGGCACTCATATATCTCCCAGGCCAGACATCCCTGTTTAAATCTCCTAATGTGATGCATTTTAAAGGTGTAGACTAACTCGAATCCACCTGCTCTTTTTGTTTCTCTGATGGAAACTTCAATTGAGCCACTTCACAGTTGCCAGTTAAGAATGATAACTTTCAAGACAGTAATTTTGGTAGCAATCACCTCAGCCAGACGGGTTAGTGAATTACAGGCCTTAAGTTCCCATCCTTTATTCGCTTCCTCTTTCCTTGACAAGTTGCTGTTGTGAACCAGGGCTGCTTTCCTTTCTAAGGTGGTGACCCCCTTCCACTTGAGTTAGTCCATCACCCTTTCAAGTTTCTATTCTTTGCCTCATCCCACAAAGGAGGAGGTGTTACATAGTTTTTATGCTCGGCAGGCAGTCAATTTTTATCTTGATCGCATCAAGGACATACGACTGGACAACCACCTCTTTGTTGGGTGCTGTGGTGCCAAGAAAAGTAGTTCAGAAGTAAACTCTGTCCTTATAGTTCATTCTCTGTACCATGAACTGTGATGCATTGGATAAGAAGTAACTCCTGGAAGGAATTAGGGCCCATTACACCAGGGCCAAGTCGACTACTTCTGCCTTTGCCAGAGGGGTACCAATCACAGAGATCTGCAAGGCAGCTAGAGGGGAATACCTGCACACGGTTGCCAAGCATTACTGCTTGGATTCTGAAGTGTGCAGGGACAGCCACTTGGTCAGATCAGTTTTGCAGGATTTCATCATCTAACCATCCATCAACCCTCCTCCAGGGAAGGGTACTGTTTTGGAATCTATTCTACAAGTTTGGAATCTGCTGGTAGAAGTATCCATCAGAAAAAAAAGTTACTTACCTGTGATAATGATCTTTCTGGTGGTTTCTCTGTCTATTTGCATACTCCTTACCAACCCACCCGCTACCACGTTTGATGGATGTGTTATATGTAATAATAGCCCAAGATAAATTTGGTACTGCACCACTTAATGTCAATGTTAGTCCTCCCCCTTGCCTCAAAGACACTATTTGGCTTCGGTGACATCATTTGTCCCACTTCTGCCATTAACATGAAACCAGCAACCCCTATCCGGCGACATGAGAGCTTTGTAGTTTTAGTATCCAGTCTGACGCCTGGGATAATTTGATAATTTTACAGGTGTGGAATCTGCAGGTAGATAAAGTATCCACCCGACAGGTTGTTACTTCAGGTAAGTAACATAAGTAACATTTTCTTTTGACTGGCTCTATTTCATGTCCCTGATGGTAATTTAAGGCTGTGTTTTCTCCAAACAACTTTTGCCACCATATTATGAAAGCAGGATTCTGCAGGTAGTACTGTGTGACAAGAACATTTGTGCATATTTGTTGTGTGTCACTTTGTTCTCATGATTATAAGCTCTGCTGTGTTTTTGTGATGCTGTATAATTGTGCTAAATTAGTGCAATGTTATTTTGTTGTGTTGTGATGTGTTCTGTTTTGACTACTTTGCTTTGATATGCTTGTTATGTTTTGTTTTGTGTGACTTCGTGTATGCTATTGAGTTATGTTCTGTTGTTAATTTGCTGCTACATTTCCAGCCAAAGGAAGCATATGCCTTGAAAGTTCCTGTGACAAGCAGCCATTTGCTGCTGCTGTCTAAGTTAGTAATATAGCGCTGCTACAACTCTGCAACTATTTCAGACACCAGGCAACCCAAAACTGTAGCAGAGATTGGGTCCGGCTCACAAAACATTTTTGGCTGGTGCTATTTAATGCCCTTGGTGGTAAGTTAAGACAGGGCTCGATGCAAACACCACAGTATTATGAAAACAGAATTCTGGAGGTAGTAATGTCTACAATAACATTTGTGCATATTTGCTGTGTGGCTTTTTGTTGTGGTGGTGGTGTGTTCTGGTGTTTTTTATGCTGCTGTGGTTTTGTGCTGCATGAGGTCAATGTGATTTTGTTGTACTGTACTCCAGGTGTTTTGCTGTATTCTGTTTTGACTGTTTTGTTGTGATGTGCCTTGTAATGTTAAAATGTATTTTTATGTTGCTTTGTGTATTTTATAGTGTGATGTTCAGTTAATTGCTTTATATAGGTTAACATATGCTGCTATATTTCCAGCCACATGCAACACGTGCCTTTAAAGTTTAAATTAACTATTTACCATTGTTTAATGTAGCTAAATAGTGCTGCACCTGCTCTTCAACCACTTATGGAACCAGTCACCCCAAAACTGTGACAGAGGCTGTCTCTTAAATTAGCACCCCCGCTGCTCGCTTTATGTGATACGGCCCTGTGTCTTAACTTAGTGCTCCCACTGCTTCACTGAATGTGAAACAGCCCTAAGGGTTGTATAGTTTGGTGTCTACTGTATTGCAGTTTGTCAGCATTAAAAGCTTTCAATGGCATTTCAGTGGTAGATAGTGCAATGCTTATGTTAGTACCGCAATTCACCATATAATGTACTTGTCTTTGTTTCCAGATGTAGGGCCCGATTCACAGAACTAACTTAAGACAAAATCCTAAACTTACTACCATTTTGGTATTCACAGAAGGCACTTACTCATTTTGGTATTCACAGAAGGCACTTACTTACTCATTTTGAGTAACTTACTCATTTTGTGTAACTTACTCATTTTGTGTAACTTACTCATTTTGGTATTCAAGAAGGCACTTACTCATAAATGAGTAAGTGCCTTCTGTGAATACCAAAATGGTAGTAAGTTTAGGATTTTGTCTTAAGTTAGTTCTGTGAATCGGGCCCGTAGTTCATGAAGTTACATTTTTTCACAACAAATTCAAATGCCACTGACATAAATCTCTTTGTGATCTGAACAATGCTGCCCAAAAAAATTGAAATACCTTTGACACATATCTCTTTATGTGACCTAACTAATATTTCCAACAAATCAAATGCCACTACAAATTTGGTTCTGTAACTTGAACAATAATGACAACAAATTCAATTAGCACTACAAATATCCTTAGGTGATATGTTCAATACTGCCAACAAAATAAAATACCACAATCATAAATCTAGGTATGTGATCTGACTAATATTACCAACAACATTTCAAAATACCACCAGAGTTGGACATGCAGAGAAATAGGGTAGGGCGCCAAATAAAAAGAGATCCCCAAACATGAAGTGAATAGTAAATGACTATTAGTGCGAAATAATATACAATTGTTTCTCATTCCAGTTTATATATTGGACAGTGTGCATCTCCGTTAGTTGTAAATAATCTTTGTGCCATCTCATATTTGCACTAACATCACACACAGGGTAACGTATTGGACATGCATAATATGCTTTGGCATTGATTAAAGAGGTCTTTTTTTTTTCTTTTTTTTTAGTTACAATAGTTCCATTGATAGCAGTAGCATCATGAATTGACAGTTATTGACCAGCGGTAAAAGAAAGCAAGTCACCAGTTCTACATGTAATATACATTTAGTGCACATTGGACACAGTAAGGTTTGGTCTTGATTGACCATCCATCCGACCTGTTAAAATAGCACAACAGTCTCGAATTGGGACAAGTGGCATAGACTTTTCTCAACAGATCACAGTTGTTGCAATGGCAGTTAATATTATTAGCATACCCATTTAGCCCACACCCGCCAGGACCAATCCCTGTTCTAGCTGTGAAGCAGATTGTAAACGTTGCGCCGCGGTATATGCTTTCAGAGGGCCCCAGATGTCTTTTGGGCGAGACGACCTGGGCAGCGTGCCGGCATACAAATCGCTATTTATGTTACAGTATGCTAAGCTATGTAACCAGCCTTTTAATGTTGGAGCGGGTTTACATCCCCATTTAATTGCTATTTCTCTTTTAGCCAATAGCAATCCGATGGCAATACATTTTCGAACCCCCTTTGGAAAGTTAACACAATAACCCAACAGGGCGGTCTCCAGGGTGGGAGCGATCTCCAACTCTACCATCTCCCCTAGTGCTTGGAAAACTGCAGCCCAGAAGGTCTTGATTTTACCACAATTCCAAGAGAGGTGGGTGAAGTCTGCGTGCTGAGCTCTGCATTTCGGTCAACAGTGGGGTCTGTCAGATAAGTGTAGCCTCGGGCGTAATGTAAGCTCTGCGCAGAAATTTAAAATGGATCAGATATGACGGCTGTTCAGGGAGATCTCCCCAGTCTGACCACAGCACACCTCCCATTGGTCATCCAAGATGGGATGCCCCAAATCGGCCTCCCAGGAAGCTCGTATCTTAGAGTCGTCAATTGGAAGGATGTCCACACATTCGCTGTACAGCCTGGAGGTCATGTGCTCTCAACTATTGTGGTGAGTGGGGCGAATTGTGCTGGTTCTAATGGATATCCCGGTGCAATCGCCCTCAACGCCGAACGTACTCGGTTTAAAATAAATTTGTCCATAAAGGACGCCTCGCTAAACCTATCCTCTTTTGAGATCGAAAAGTCCTGTCCCCCGGTGTATGCGTCCCCTATTTTATTCATGTCGTATTTGGAAAGGGTTCGCTGTACTATCTGTTCGCCTGTAATTGGAATCCAGCGGTTGTTGATGATTGGTAAACTAGAAGAATATAACATTGAGGAACCCGTAACTCTAATCAGCTTCTGCCAGGCCCAGCTAGTGGTCGAGACAGTTTGCATGTCCTTCGGGTCACGGGGAATAACGGTAGGCAGCACAGTGTTGAGAGTGCCAGGCAGGACTAAGTCTGCCTCTGGGCGCAGATACGAGATCCTGGCGTCCGGATGGAACCAGGAGTGTGCATAGCTGCATTGTGCCACCAAATAGTATAGTTGAAGATTAGGAACCCCAAAACCCCCTCTGGCGTAGGGAAGAGTCATAATCTCCCAACGAACTCTAGGCCTCTTGCACTCCCATGTAAGTCTAATGAGATGAGTGCGTAGTGTCCTGAAAAATAGGTTTGTGAGTGGGATGGGAATATTGTTAAACAAATACAGAAATTTGGGGAGGACTACCATTTTGATCAATGCCACCCGGCCTGCGATCGAAAGAGGGAGACGCAGCCAACGTTCCACTTGTAATTCCAGCTTGTGTACAGCCTGGCCATAGTTCAGTTGGATTATTTGGGCGGTGTCTAAGTGGATATGAATCCCTAGGTACTTAACAGAGTCCGTGCACCAGTCATGTGGAAATTCGCAGTCCCATCTCTTGGTGCTAGTGGTAAGGGGAAATATCACAGACTTGTGCCAGTTAATCCCTAGTCCCGAGAAACGACCGAATCCAATGATCTCCCTGATCAGGGCTTCCATGTTAGCCTGCGGTTCCCGGACATAGAGTATTATGTCGTCCGCGTATAAAGAAACCAGAAGGGGTCCTGTGTTAAACTGGAGCCCTCTATGCAGGTGGCGTTCCTGAAACTGCCTGACAAGGGGGTCCATTGCCAGAATAAATAATAAAGGCGATAAGGGACAGCCTTGCCTGGTGCCACGTGATAAAGTAAATGACCTGGACAGCGTGCCATTTAAGCGTAGCCTAGCAATCGGACCGCTGTATAAGAGAGCTGTGAGGTCGATGAACCCCCTGGGCATGCCCATCCTGCGCATAACTGTTAGGAAAAAGGACCATTCCAGAGAATCAAATGCCTTTTCCGTATCCAGTAGTACTGCTGCGGCCGGGACCTCCGGACTAATTCTGTGTAATACAGCGAACAATGTTCGCAAATTTAAGGAGGTGGATCTGTGAGGTACGAATCCCGATTGGACAGGGGAAATTATTCTATCCAATAATAGTGAGAGTCTCAAGGCTATCATTTTTGCTAAGATCTTATAATCCAGGTTCAACAAGGATAGCGGTCTGAAAGATCCACACTGTGACGGGTCCTTCCCAGGCTTGGGTAGTAGTACTATAACTGCCTCTCTGAGGGAGGGGGGTAGTTCTTTACGTTCTAATGCCTCGCTGTAAACCTCAAGCAGTCAGGGAGCTAACAGATCTTTATATGTTTTATAAAAATCGCCAGTGAAGCCATCTAAGCCAGGCGCAGTGGAACCATTTAGTGCTTCAATCGCGCTGATGATCTCATCTGAGGAAAAGGGCTCGGTGAGGAAGTCCTGCATAAATTTTTCCATGTATACTAAACCAATTTCCGCAAAGTAGTCTTCCAGTTCTGCAGAATTATGCGTAATTTTGGACGTATACAGTTTGTCATAGTATGCTAGGAATTCAGCGCGGATCTCCACTGTGTCAGTGAGAAGCTGTCGTTACGCAGATCTGAGTTCTGTGATGTAAGAATACCCGTAGGGGGGCCTCAGCAGACGTGCCAAGGTACGACTCGGCCTCTCGCCCTCGCCATAGCGGCGGGCAGTGGCGTATTTACTCAGGAAATGGGTTTCCCTGTCTGCAGCTTCCCTGAATTCCGTGAGCAGGGTCAGGCGTCGCTTAGAGCAATTAGTGGTTGGGGATTGAAGCAATTCGTGGTCTAGCTCTTCCAACTGTTGTTCAAGTTGAGCTAAAGTCTTTCTGAGATCCTTCAACACTCCGGCGTGTTTGTTAATGCTAACTCCTCTGATGTAGGCCTTAAAGGCTCCCAGAGCACTGCCCATGTGTCTACTGACCCAGTATTGATTTCAAAGTATTCCTCTATCGCTTCTCTAATCTCTGTGTGGAACAAGTCGTCATTTAGGGCACGTCCTGGGAATTGCCACTGGCGCTCATGTCCTCCGGGTCTGAGGATACTAACTTTAATTATCACTAGGGAGTGATCCAAATATGTTCTAGGGAGTTTTGTAGTGGATTTGTACCATGCCTGCAGACTTGGGGAGCTCAGCCAGTAGTCTAGCCTGGTCCAGGTGTTGTATTGAGCTGAGTAGTGAGTGTTAGATGCGGCTGTTGGTTTGCGTCGTCTCCAAACATCTGAAAGATTCAGTGCTTCACACATTTCTATCAGTGCCCTACGGGAGTGAGGTTTGGTGTCAATAGATGTGGAGGAGCAATCTAGGGTGAGATTAAAAAGCAAATTGAAATACCCACCCATTATTATGCAGTCTGTACCCATGCGCAATACTAGCGAATGTAAATCGTTGAAGAATTCAGGACAGTCCGTATTAGGGGCGTACAAGCAAACCATCGTTACCACATGACCCATCAGCTTCCCTATCACTATAGTGTATCGGCCTTCTTTGTCACAGTGAGATTTGTGTAAGTGAAAGGGAATTCTTTTGTGGATCAGGATCGCTGTGCCCCTAGCGTATGTACTGTTGTTTGAAAAGTAATGGTGTGGACCCCCGCTAGTTGCGAAGTGTGCGAACATCTTTTTTAGGCAGGTGGGTTTCCTGTAAAAAGGCCACATCTATTTGGTGTCTTTGTAAATAGTGCAGTACATACTTCCCTTTCCTAGTATTATTGAGGCCCCTAACGTTCCAAGTTATCGCAGACAGGTTGGAGTGGTCAGGCAGATTAATTAACGTAGAAAGGTAAACCGCCGAGCTGTGAGTACAGTATGAGAAGTGAGGTGAAATGCTTCTGGCTGCTATGGAACGTGATGCTAATCAAGTCGTAAGAAACAAAGCTGTTGAACATCCCCTCCCCCACCACCCACCCAGCCTCGCGTCCCAGTACCCAAGGAACCAACCCAAACAAATTATAACCAGATGTATCCTGTAAACATCCAAGTTGTGAATGCAAAAGTGCAAAAAGATTCATTAAGATCAAAAAGGTCAACATTGTGCTATACACACGGGGGAGGCAACACCCAGGCAGAGTCCAGCTATGTATACCTTAAGCTATAGTATAATACTATTCTGTCTCAACATTTATAAGGTAGCAAGGAATATGCATATCAACACTACTAAACATATTAGGAGGGCTACTCGTTAGAGAAGAGTTCAACACTTGCGGCAGAGCCGCTATGGGGAGGTGATGAGCTTGTCCCAGCATCTTTCTGCTGACTGCCAGTGTTTTTGTAGGATCTGCAGAATTCCTGCACGGCTGTAGGGGATTCAAAGATGCAGGATCGTCCGTTTATGTCTACTCACAAGCGAGCTGGGTATAACATGCCATATCGGAGGCCTAAATTGCGAAAGGTAGATTTTACGCCGTTATATTTGCGACGTGCCTCCTGGACCATCACTGTGAAGTCTGGGTATAAGGCCACTGTCGAGCCTTGCCAGGCGAGTTCGCCTCGTTCTCTGGCTAGGCAAAGTGCAGTGTCTCTGTCTCGAAAGTTCATTATTCGTGCAATAATGGGTCTCAGGGGACAGCCAGGATTTGGACGTGGGCCCTAAGGAGCGATGGGCGCGCTCGACAACGAAGCCCGGTGTGAAAGATTCTTTCCCAAAAATGTCTGTTAGTAATGCTTCAACAAACAGATCTATCCAGCCAGTGTTGGTTGATTCTGGAACCCCAAGAATGCGGAGGTTATTGCGCCTACTGCGCGCTTCTAAATCTTCTTTCTTAATAGCTACGTCCTTCAGAATTTTCTCCATGCGTTCCAAACGTTTCGTAGTCTGGGCAGCTCCATCTTCAAGATCAGAAACCCGGCCTTCTACAGTATCTAATCTCCGATCATGTATATCAAGTTTGGCCCCCAGCATGTCAAGGCGGTTCTCCAGTGAGTCGAACCTGCCATCTAATGCACTGAATCCTGCTCTCATCTCCGTCAATAGGGAGGATGGGATTGCTGAAGAATCTACTGTGGTAGGTGTGTCCTGGCCGCCCTCCGCCATGCTTGCGCCCGTTTCCAGTGCTTCCTCTGCTGGTTTACTAAATGATAATACCCTTTGTTTAGGGTCTTTCTGACCCATGCCGTCATGCATACGCAAATTGGAGTGTGGTCCCAAGGAGTAGTAATGACGATGATCAGGGCTGCGAGGAGAACAGAGTCTATCTGAGCTGAAAAAAAATAAGAAACTGTGCTCAATCAAGAGCTAAGGTGAGGCGCGGAGCAGGGCGCACTTTGGTAGTGACAAAAGTTAGCAGGATTGTTGAGCCGGGTACCAAGAGAGGTGTTCTAGTAGCCAACCACTCATCCAGAGCCTTATTTGGTCAGCAGGAGCATGAACCGGTGAGGGCAGAGCTTGGGTTCCAATCGGCGGGTTTGTGGACCCAGCGGCCGTGGTGCTATGGTGGATAAGTAACCCTCTGCCGTGGTTAACAATAGTCGCTGGCCCACTTGCCCCAATAAGTGGTATACGGGGTTCTGGATGGTCCGTGGGGATTCCCAAGGCCGGAGATGGAGGGTGCAGGAAGGCAGAAACCAATGCCGCTGGGGCCCCTGTTGGATAGCCTATAAGGGAGCCACATCCCCCTCGCAGCGGGCCCACATGCACAGGCGGGCGGCTGCCTCCCAGGTTCTCCTGAGGTCCCTGTCACCTCGGGGCCTCAGGGAGCATCGTTGTTTTCCCAATCGCGCCCTAGCAAGATGGTGAAGGAAAGGGCGCGCGGTGACGCAACCGCAGGGCCAGCAAAGAGAGGGGAAAGGCTCACCTTGCATCTCAGTGGGCTTTGAGAAGGGCCAAAAGCGGTTGGTGGGGCCTTTCCAGCGTCGATGAGCCGAGGGGCTGAACGGAAAGGAAGGTGTAGTAGGAGCCCCTGCCGAGTGGGTCGCAGGGAGCCACGTCCACAGCAAGGCGGCACCGTGAGCACAGCCCAGCGGCTGTCTCCCAGGCTCTCCCAAGGTCCCTGTCACCTCTGGGCCTCCGGGAGCATCGTGATCGATCCACGCGCGCTCGGAGCGATCGAAACCGAGGGGGCGCGCGGTGACCGCAGTTGCGGGGTCTGCCGAGCGGGGGGAAAGGCTCGACGTTAGCAGCTCTCACCCTTTACGGTCTGCACGCAGGAGCCCCGCTGCTTCCCTTGGTTCCGCTGGATGTTGAAACTGCCCATGGAAAGGCCCGGGTGTGATTGTAGGCCGCGTCTCCGCCATTAGCTCCGCCCCATGCAGGTTTCTCAGTCTGATTTTGGGGGGTTTCAGTGGGGTTCAGGAGCTATCAATGAATCAGGCGACCCCTCATGTTGGCAAGAGTCGATGGATCTCCCTTAAGCTGCATGCATCGCAGGAAATCCAGAGTCAGACAAATTTCACCGGAGCTGCCTGGTGGAGCTTCAGAGCCGCGTGTCCATCTTGGACTGCAGCTTGGCCACGCCCCCCCAGGAATTAGGTCTTTCATATGAATTTTAATGTGATCAATTTGAATAGAATTCATTATTATATATATTTTTTCTTATTAATTTAAATTTATTAATGAAATATAAAGTTAATTTTGGATTATGCAATAATGAATGGTTCATGCATGATTGTAAAGACAATTTGATTTTTCATAGTATTTTGTTCATGTATTTTGTTCATGTCCATTGTGTCAGAGCTTATTTCTATAGTGAGTGGAGCACATTGTGTAAACCTGACGAAGGCTTCATAGCTGAAACGCGCTGTTTTGCACATTAAATAATTGTGCTATTCACTTGGTGTGTCGCATTCTTCATTCTGGATTGCTGGAATGGTTTTCTGTTTTATATATATATATATATATATATTGTATATATGCAAATTGGTTTTAGTATGTGCATTGATATATGCAAACATCAACCCTTTTGAACGTTTTTAATTTAATTACGTTTTTTTGCTGAATTTGCACAGTCCTATTCAAGGACATATGTAAGGATTTGAAGTATTTCTTCTTTGTCTATCTCCTCATTTTTTGCACTAGTGTGGCACCTTGCACTTTAAAAGAGATTGCGTAACTCCTAGAGCGCGTCATGAGATCAAGGCCGAGTCAGGCCGAAACACGTCATGGCGGTCGTGGTGAATGGGCAAATAAACTGAAAAATTAATGCACAAAGACTGGGTTCGACTCCGTTTGTTCCCAAGGAGAAGGGAAGTGGCAGAGAACGGTGGAGAGAAATATATATATATATATATATATATATATATATATATATATATGTATTTTCCTATATGCTGCCACAGTTGAAGGTGCACGCAGTAACAGGCGAACCCAGCCTTCAAGGTCAAGTCCTTTATTCGGCAAAACTGGCAACAGCGCTGAATATTTCATCAAGCCCCAACGCGTTTCGGAGCTCCTTCTGCTCCTTGCTCACGGGGCGGCATACAGCGTGCAGACGCAGAAAGAGATGAGTCCCCGGTTCGTTCAATTTCATAGCCAATTGGCTGTCGTCATCCCCGGACTTCTGGAACTCGCCAAAATGCACCCCTATAGAACCCCTCGGGAAAAATGGAAAGTGTCAGAAGCTTCCCCAGCAGGGCCGAATCTCATCATAGCTGATAACTTTTCATGCAAAATGTAAAGAAAATTGAGATTTTCCTATCCTTGGTGTCAGAAAGGCTGGATTTTATTAAAGAGACGGAAGCAAGTATTATGCTGTCTTCTCTTGCTCTTTATTAAACAGCAGCAAAGTAAAAAACAAAAGTACATTACCCAGAAAACCTGCATAAAGAACTAAAAGCAATGACATCACAATAGAAGCACCAGTGACATGTTGAGTAATCCAATAATTATCTTAACTGAGAGCAGCAATTTCTCTTTTCTGAAGCGAATTAGTCAACATGAGGCATGGAAAGAAACAACAACACTTGACCAAAAGAAATCAGTACAGTCAATAGATCTGTAAGGCAGGCCAATATTGTTGAGGAAGCATCCGTTGGGCGGGAAGAAAGGATCCATGCAGAGATCCATCGAGTTCCATTGGAGAAGAGAATCCAGAAGGATTAGTTAGAGGTGGAAGCACCGGAGAAAGGCACCAGAACTGCAGAAAAACAGACCAGGGCAGGTTAATAAAAAGTGGTGGGATAACACTTGCCGCCGTGTCTTAAATAAAAATCTAGCCTTTCTGACACCAAGGCTAAGAAAATCTCAATTTTATTACAAGACCGGAGGCTTATATTATGCTTTTTCAAAGCATTGAAATAACAGAATCAAATACATTTGAGATAGGTTTACAATAAATGGTTCTGAAAGCATTAACTTTTGACCAATTTGCAGATTTGAGAATGTCATGCATACTAGCTCCTGCTCATAAGGCCCTAAAGGCCATAACCCCTCTGGCCGAATGGGTGCTAAAGCAATCAACATCAATACCAGCTAAGGATATAATCCATTTTACCCAGCGGGCTAAAGTGGGAGAAGAGGCAGGTTTATGGGGTTTCTGGAAAGAAATAAGCAACCGGTTACCAGAGGTTGATCTGCATTTCATGAAGTGTAAGATTTTAGGCAATTACCAACACATAATTTGGTTGAGAAGGAAAAAATTATAATGAATCATAGATAAATTAGTCTTGGTATGCCTATGAACCTGTAAAGAAACACCAGCTAGAGAATAAATGAAGGAGGAAACATCTAGGGATTTAACATCAGAAACACGTTTCAAGGAAATTAAAAACAAAAGCTTTGTCAATTTGGAAGATGATTGTTTGAGAGAAAGATTCACGTTTTCTTGCCATGAGATAAACATATTTAACACCAAATTAATATCCCACAATGTATCGTATTTGGGGGCGGGAGGATTAGCATAACGTACTCCCAATAACAGACAACTTATCAAAGGATGTTAACCTATGGGTCTTCCATCCACTCTAAGGCGTTCAGCAGAAATGGCTGACCTGTAAGTATTGATCGTGCCATAAGCTTTACACTGAGATGCAAGCGAGGCTAAAACGTTGACAACAAGAGTCACATCTGCTGAAACGGGATCTGAATCCCTGTCCATACACTAGCTACACCAGACTAACCAGGCTGATTTGTAGAGTTTGGAAATGCCAGGGGCCCAAGATTGCTGAACGAGGTAGATAGCCTCCTCTGAAATTCCTGAGCTTCTCCAGGAAGACCTGAAATCCTCCAAGTGATGAGAAATAGAAAGCCCTCTAAAATCAATTTGTGTTAAAGTCCCTGAGGACTGAGCAAGACTGGGAAGTCCGTGGACAGCTCCAACAGAGTTGTATACTAAGATTGAGCTTGCCAAAAGGGGGTGATTAGACCCAGGGAAGAAAACTACCTATGAGCCTGAGCCAGGACTTGCACAATCAATAGGAAGGGAAGAAAAGCATACAGAAGAGTCTGCAGCCAGGATTGAAGAAACGCATCCATGGCTAGAGCTTGAGGATCTTGTCTCCAACTGAGAAAGGTAGGAAGTTGGGTATTGAGTCGGGAGGCAAAAAGTTTGATTGACATTGTGCCAAAGATGGAAGAAAGACGATTGAATACTGAAGGGTGCAGCTGTCAGTCACTCGAATCTTGAAGATGTCTGGAGTACCAATTCGCTGCGACATTCAAGTTTCCTGGGAGATAAACTGCTCTTGCAGAGATTTGTTGCTGAAGACAATATTCCCAAAGATGCTTGGCGACATCTGCCAGAATTCTGGACCTTGTTCCCCAAGATGGTTTATCTGTCAGACCGCTGTAAGATTGTCCATCCCTAAGAGAATGGTGCATTTTGCTTTGTCTTTTGTAAAGGACTGGATGGCAAAGGAACCTGCAAGCATCTCTAAACTGTAGATATGCAAGAATGACTCCTGAGGAGACCATGTACCTCCAGTCGAGAATTGACCTCATCTTGTGCCCCAACCTGTCCGACTTGCATCTGATTATAAGACATGATCTGGGGCGGCCGACAATATCGTTCTCCCATTCCAGGCGTCTAAATGAGTCAGCCACCAAAGAAGTTCTTCTTTTGACTCTGGATCTAAAGAAACGGGGTCAAAATAAGCAAGACCTCTGCAGAGATGTGGTTTCTTTAATCTCTGAAGGGCCCAATAGTGAAGAAGGTCCAAAGAAATTGCCTGAATCGAAGAGGCTAGAAGGCCCACAAGACGGGCCAATGATCTGAGAGAAAAATGCGTGAGAGTAAGGAAATAACGGATGGACGAAGGGAGCTGAAGCACTGAGGGCAGAAGCAACAAACAAGCTAAGGGAAAACAGCACGTTGTCAGAGAACGCATGCATGTGAGAAGCAGTTAGAAGGCAACAAGCAATAGCTTAAATATTGAAGTAAAATAACCACATTTAAAGAAATATGTCATGTAACACTACAAATGTGAAGTGAGAAAACGTGACAATACTTATCTTAACTGTGAGCAGCAAGAAAAGAGGAAATGCTACTCTCAGTCAAGATAATTATTGGATTACTCGACGTGTCATTGGTGCTTCTATTGTGATGTCATTGTTTGTAGTTCTTTATCCAGGTTTTCTGGGTAATGTAGATTTGTTTTTTACTTGGCTGCTGTTTAACAAAGAGCAAGAAGAGGCAGCATAATTTGAGCCTCTGGTCTGTAATAAAATTTACAATGGTAGCCTCTACGCCCATATCCAACAACAATAACCAGAGCTTGGTCCTATTAACTGAATCAAAGGCTGTGGACAAGTCCATGAAAGCTGGGTACAGTGGGCACAGAAATAATTCAAAATTTAGACATTGCTTCACTGTATACAGCCCTGGACGAAAGCCATATTGAAATGGAGACAAGGTATTATTAAAGCTAGACCAATTTCTTAAATACTTGAAATGTTATCCGAATCCCTCAATTGTTGTGTCTGTTGTTGACACCAGTATGTTAGCTGTTTTTAGGATCATCTTAATTTACAGTGGGGCTATAACCATACTGACATAAATTTAATTTATTTGTATTGTCTAAGTGATGGTACTCATAGGATTATAGACTGCGTCTCCCTAAACGGCCCCTCCCTGGTGAGACGAGGGCTCAAAGATACAGGGGGACTCCGTCTGCATCCTATGGCTGTTCTTAACAGATGGATAGGTTATCTTCAGAGCGCAGCACTTCACTCCTAAGGAGAAGGTGAATGAACTCAATGCTGTCAGTGGTGAAAAGACCTCAGTGAAAAGAATGTTTTCAATCACCATGCAGGCTCTTGGATTTTGCTGGCTTCTTGGGTGTGCGCAATGAGATCCATAGGTGGACACTCATGACCCAAGTTGATTGCCATTTAGTTTTATGGGTAATCTTGTGGGATCGGGTATGCTTTGCTTGGTCTCTGCTTTCAGTTATGTAGAATGTGACAGATTCTAAAAACAATTAAGACGTCTTCACTGCATATTCACACACGAGTTTCCATGATATTTTTGTACAAATGGTAAGTACTGGAGTTCTTTTGAGTGTTACAATACTGCTCAACGATTGATTTCCGACTCGGAGTGGTTGCATGATCTTGCAAATGCAGGGAGCTACATATATTTAATGGACTGTACACTGAGGTAACAAACTTGAAAGAAAAGTCGTATGCAGTACTGAGTTTCATTGGAAATGGTGATTCAGAAACTCGCGACCAGGTATTTAAAAACCATGGAACCTGCGTGAAAATTTGCAGACTTGTTTTTTGACATTTTTGTAGTGGGGATTAGTATAGGTGGGCGAGCCATCAAATTAATAAGGAGATCTGAGCCAGAGCTGAGCCAAGAGTGTGGGTCAGAACTTAGAGCCCGTGCACGAGCCATGCACTAAACATGTTTGCTATTTAAATCATACACCAAACATCATGTAAGATCTGATAAAGTTGCTGCAAAATTAAAAAAGTTTATTTCTTCAATAAGTAGAAGTTTTCACATTAATACGACACATAATAGCAATGCACTGAGAAGTTCATTATTAAAAGTGATAGTTTTAAAACATGAACTGTTAGTGAACTAAGAGGCAAGACAATTGTCATGTAAAGCCTGTACATGGCCCAATTATTTTAGAGCAACATTATAGTCTATTAAATCAAACACAATAGGTTTTTGTACAACTGGTGTTCTGAACTCACATATTTGAAAGTGATCTTAAAATCAATAATGAAGAAACAAGAGTTTTGCTGCAATAAAATATTTGCCTAAGATCACACAATTCAAATGGGGAAGCAGCGATTTATCTAGGTTTTTTCTTTCACTTTGTCAAATCAGCCAGTAAATGGGTTGTAGTATGGGTTTAGTGTAATGTATTATTGCAATTTGCTTTAATGCTTAGAATTTGCTTGTGTCATGTTTGGGGGGAATTCTAGATTGTTGGAATTGTCTTAACTCACTGGCAGTGCTGCCATTATGGTGAGTAGTCGTGGGTCCTATACTGGAATAAACTACAATTGAAAATTACAACTGTCTCAAGGAATTGCTTATTTTATTGGAGAATGCTACATTTATATGGGTACCAGCGATTGGTCGATTGAGGAGACTTTGGGACCCACCGACAACCAGCATATTTCAAGATACAAGATTTTACTGTGTGAAAAGACACTCGTTTGGATGGATTTGCTGTTATTTGGTTCTCCGTTCTTCTGCATTCACGTGGACATGTGAGTTTTCTTCAGTGCTGTGTATTTCCTGAAAATCCAAAGTTTTTCGATTCGGATTGTGTGAGGGGATTGATAGAGCGCCATGTTCTTGTGAAATTTGTAGGGGTGCATCATAGTCACTGATAGCTCGCACCCGCATATATCTAGTTATATATCAATGAATGGCTAGTAACATGTAGTTATAACCTGCAGTTATTAGAGTGAATAAGAAATGTAATTGTGCTATATTAATCATGCAATTGTAATGCTTAACTGAATCATGTGTAAACCAATGCATAAGATGAATCAGCCCATGTGTAATCGAGCTGCAGTAGTTTAAACGTGTACGTGTAGTTCATTTTTCGCATATGAAATGTAATGAATCAAAGGCTTATAGAAGTGATTATGATTTGTGTGTTTAACGAATGTAAAGGCCTGACTGCATATACGCCAAAGAAAGGCCTGGTCGGTCTTATGTTAGCTTATTTTACAGGCAGAGAAGGTTCTTTTGGAAAGGCTCTCTGGGCACCGACAGTAGATTTAATTAGCACAGTAGAGGGTTTCTGTTGAACGTATCTTCTGTTGCAGGTGCAAGGACACATGCCTCGTTAGTTAAAGACTGGCTCTTTGTTTCATAAGTTAGGGCGATGAGAGGCATGGAAATGGGAGTGCAATGGAATTTAGGGATGATACTTTAAGCGGAGAAGGTGCCTGGGACTCAAGGTCATCGCAACCGTCCAAGATGAAGTAACCGTTTCGATGGAAAAGTACAAGAAAGAAGACCTGGCCAAAGAGGCGTGACAAAAGGCGTGTTCAATTGTATTGGGTTTTGTATTAGGGATAGTGCCCCGAGGGTGGAGAGCAGAGAAGAGGTAGGGGAGAACAGAGAAAAGGACAGAGAGGGATTTGGTGAAGGAGCATCTAAAATCTGAGCTTAAGTACTAAGTGAGTGCACTTCTGAGGAAGTCTTCACAGCTGACACCTTTTTCGTACTCTTGCCTGGGAAATTCGTTAAGTAGGTATGTCATCTTAGAGTAGAGTAGGGACAGTCAAGGCTTTTTTTTCTGCTTGTATAGATAAATGAGGAATAACATAGAGATTGTAGCTGTTATTGCTTGTCTAATACTTCTGGAGTTAACGATTCTTCTCATCCTGAGTCGGATGAGACTCCTGCGTAGGATGCTATTTGTATTAGTGCCCATTTATTTCTTCAACCTCGTGTTGAGGTGCTTGCACGTGCAGTTAGTCTTGGCTGTAATAAACCCACGAAACTGAATTCGGAGTCAGTGGTCTTTGGAGGAAAACTAGAGGGAAAAGAAATGATTGCATAACTGAGAAAGATTTTCTTCCCTTTACACTATTCAGCAGGTAAAAAGATCCTGGCGACCTGAGGATCCTTAGAAAAGATAAGATAAGGATCAGCGTTATCAGTTGGTAGCAGAGTAGGATGGTTTCCTCTGATAGTAAGGGGAGATCTAGATTAGGATAAGAGATTAGTTGCCCCTTAGAACCCCAGTGATGGTGATCCAGTGGATCGTAAGAGGAGGACGTTGGCGGTCGCTGAAAATTGACGGAGAGTGACGGTGCGGCGGAAGTAGCAGTTCGTGGTAGAGTGAGTATGAAAAGGGTGATGGTTGTTAGATTGCGATGTTTAATTGTTGTGTAATGTCTTGCGGAGTTGGAATGAGAGTTGTGTGATTGAGGATCGGACCGGGAGCGCGCGCGGGGCCGAGAGATATTGTGGTGTAGAAGACACCCAGAATAGAGATTGTTGACCAGAGATGGTGGGGATCACGAGACGTCATTGATCAAACCACTGAGGATAGGGAGCAAATGTGTGAGTGTGTGAATAACCGACGCTGGTCGTGGGTCGTTGTGTGCAGAATTTAGAATGGTTGAATCCTATCGATTGCATTAGAGGTGATTGTCCGGTCGTTCGCGGACAGACAGTTGCCAGATTGAGGTCAACAATTTCGAGAGGCTGATCGGTCAAGGGAGGATCGACAGTCAGAGAGGTAATTTGTTTGGTAGTACGGACCATTGCTTCAGAGTGTGATTGAGACACGTGCGAACGAGAACGAGAGAATTAGCAAGGAGGGGAACTGCTGCGAGCGGAGGAAGAGTGACATCAGACAATGCAGCGCTGCGATAGGCCGGTTGGTGTGAGCCGCGCTGGCATTGGTGGATTGAACCAGGAAGCGAAAACAAAATATTGGGTGCGAACAGATATCTGCTTTACCATGAAATGTTTTAAAGTTTTACGAGAACTTTGCAGAGGTGACAGACATGTGGTTACTCGGGGTGGAGAGGAAGCCCCTCCCGAGGATACGCCGGCACATTATATGGCTACAAATGTAGGATTGCATACCATAATTTGGCTTGAGAACTGGCATAAAATGACAGAAGGGGAAGGAGAATTGACTTTCCCACACTACGGCACTTTCAGGTTAGAGGTGTTGTACCAGCTAAAGACTATAATGGCTTCTTTACGACCACTGCCTAGACCGACACAATTTGAGGCGATACATGCATGGATTAGGGCAGCGTATGACAGGAAAAGAGATAAGAGCCAGGAAAGGGTGAAGAAATCTATCAGGGCTTTTCAAGATGCGAGGTGGGATGCACTGGAGAAAAGGTGGAGAGTGGAAACGATCGAAGGAGATAGGTTACACCCACTGCTAATAAAAAATGGGAAAATAACAAGAGTCGAAGAGGACGACAGTGATACGGATGACAGTCTGTTAGATAGGTTGCTAGCAGAGAGACCACCTCCATTTAATCCAGATGCAGAAGAGGGAAAATCAACTTCAGCAGTAGAAACTGGTGAGACGCAGAACCAGACTAACATGAGGGTAGTGGGAAGAATTTCCACAGGAACGGAGGGGGCGACAACACAGCCTTCCATTGGGAATACCCGATTACCGGACTCCCTGACAGTACCGGTTACCATTGGCCCTATAGTACCGGTATATGACCCAGACCGGGGAAGAGAAGGAAGTTCAGTACAGACGAGAGGAGAAGAAGGAACCAGTGCTAGTGGGAATGGGTTCCGAGTACAAGTGGTTCACTTCCTGTTGTATTCTCCTTAGGGTGTCCATAACGGGCTTTCCAAATAACATGTCCTTATATAGGCACAATTCACCCTGCCCTTATATAGGCATAGAATCCCAGGCCTTATTTAGGCATTAAACCGTGCACTCCAAATACAGGCATGGACTCTGACATCCGTCCACCCTAACGTCACAACGAGTTCATGAAGAACAGACCCTTAGGCTGCGGGAGTTTCCCTAGCCCAGGACTATTGATTTCTTCAAGGCCTCATATATTATGCATGAACCATTATTCCTTAGGGGTTCATCCATGACGTCTTTCGCTACCCAATTCACGTCAATGCTAACATTCCTAAGGTACTCTCAGGTATAAATATACCTTCCCTAGCCCTTGTAAACTAGAGGAGACCTCGACTTCAGAGGAGCCCGTATCCCGGCCTGACGCACTGAGAAGACGCTGCCATTCCCTGCACACAGAGAGCCCAGCTTCCAGCTTCCAGTGATCTGACTTCCCTTGCGGGGTGTTGGAGTTCGAGTCTGGCAAAGAGATTCCAACCTCTCTCATTCTTCAGGTATGGAGCTGATAAGAACCTAGAGGGACTCTTGGCATACTAGGCATACTAGCCATACTAGACTTAACATACTCTTAGTATACCATAGTAAGGAATACTTCACCTACTTCATACCTTGTCCTACACCTAGGTTAGGTTAGGTACATTGGGGTAGAACTAGCTTAGCACCGCATCGTATGAGTACTCGCATTTTTAGTCTGTGTTATTTATGTAACAGCATATGTACTAAAAGATAATGCTATCGCAGTATTATTTATTTCTACTGCTCACCCTGTACATTATTTATCTCGCATACTGTCTTGTGATCGTAACAGCACATTATATTTACACCAGAAACAAGACTGTTCAATAAATCTTTTATTGAAAACACCCGTCTATTTTTTCTGTGTAACTCTGAGGAAAACTAAGCATGCACGACTGAGCTGAGTGAAATAGTTATCTAGTGTTTCCACGACTCTGGGTCACGTTCTGATTCTAAAAGGGAAACATATTGGTCATGTTTTGCGGCTGCCAGAAACTACTCCCTTCTTATTGTCAAGGAGTTTCTAGTGGCCTCTGAGCTAGCTGGCACAAGTAATTAAGTTTAATATACTCGATAGGGACATACCGACCTTAGTCCTATGTCAAACCCATAGGATATATTATTCCAATGCGCAGAGCCTATTAGGGAAATAGGAGCTACACTACATGGCGCCCAACGGTTTGGTTAGGCAGTAATTCAACGTTAGATACTGAGTAACTCAGCCGTGCTATTTTCTCTCAGAGACCCCTACCCATATACTCCAAAAGACGTCTGGAGTGGGCAGGGTTAGGTATCCACCAAGGCTACATAGGGAAGCACCCTATATATTAGCTGTTTGGTTTGCTCAACGTTGAAGGATACAGTGTTCCAAAATATTGTGCACCTTATCTTTGTTTCCTTGAAACTTGTTCTACATTTTTCAAAAAACAAAATGCCTGACGGAGACAATGACACCGGAAACGGAGGAGCTGCGGCTGATCCAGCCCAAGCAGTAGGTTTTAACCTTACAGGTTTAAATGAAACTGAGGAGGGTGTGGTTCACATCCCTCAAAACTTAAGAAGAGCCATAACTCTAAAACTTATAAAACATGGCCTATCGCCAAGAGGAGGTAGAGCAGTTTTCGTGATAGAGGCACATGAATCATTTTAGACAGAGGTATTCTATTCATGGGTACTACTTCCGGAATGCAATCCAACATCACAAACATTTCACTTCTACAAAGAAGATGATCTACCAGAGGAATACATTCATTTCGAGGATATTGAAATTCCATTAACATACCAAGAGCATCAGCTCTGGTTTAAAGGCGCCCTAAAACATCACAAAAACATTACCAGGCTCGGTCCACTAGGTAGACCAGGAGCAACATGACCGATTTTAGCCGGCTACACACCTCATCCTGAACTGGATATAATGACAGATGAGGAATTACATAGTCAAATAAAAGAGTTAATCAAAATTTACAGACAATTGGTCCAATATGTCATACGGACCTTTACAGTCCGACCACCATTGACATATCCAAATCCAACTCCCCAACAGGGGTATACACTACAAATTACACCACAGACTCTCAATTCAGTCATGGGTAAAATGCCCACAAAACGTGAGCAAATTCCGTTTTGGATAGCTCAAAAAATTACTCAAATCGAAGCAGTATTTCCAAATACTAGCCCGCATGAGAAACACAGAATCCTAACAATCAGTTTACCGATGGGAATCACACCACAACTGGAAGACTGCACCACTTGGGGCTCAGTCTTTGCTGCCATCTATACTAAAACACATGGTATTCCATCAATTGCGGTAATACCTGATGTCCTAAAACAAATTCAAAACGAATATGGGGCAGAGCCTGCTCTAAATTTAGGTATGAAATTACTGAAAAATTGCGACCAGGTCTCAACAATAATATTATCTAATATTAAAGGAGAGGCAGCAGCAGTTGCGATCCGCCAAAAATTGAGGGAATTCGATGTTACAGAACATCAAAATGAGCTACCCAGAATAATTGAACAATCTTATGCAGAATTAGGCAGAGATAGTCTGGGTGGAAGACCACTGAAGCCGAAACTATCTGAAAGTCCTGAGAAGGACTCCATAAAACAAACTCCCACATCTTCTAAAAAGAAGTGGGAGTCTACTAAACAAAAATCTAACGAGAAACGTTCTCAATCCCAAGGTAGGTCTCCTCAAAAGGAGCCCTCTGAAAGGAGGTATAACCTCAGGAATAGGGATAATTTGAGAAAACCTGATAGGTATCACGATACTGATACACGTTCCTCTTGTCCCTTTCAGATCTCACCACAGACTTCGGAAAGAAGAGGACGGACGGAACACAGAGAAGAACGCGTGACATCGAAAGACGACAAACACGCTCCAAAAACAAAAACAAATCCTCAATTCTCCAAAAGAAAGTAGCAGGTCTAAAGATTAGACATGCCGAGAATACTGAGAACACAACTCAAGAACGGAGAATGGGCTCAGACCATGCGGGACAGTGCAGCAGAAGTCACAATAGTTCGCCAGAACCTGAGGGAACTTCTGGAGATAGTGGACTTGAATGAGTACATCACAGTTGAGACTGTAGACACCAGGGTTAGTACTCCACAAAGGTTATTTGAAATAACACTCCGGATGGAGGGAGACAAACCTAGACAAGTGAAAGCACTTTTTTGGGAAAGACTATCAAAGGGCTATGACATACTTCTAGCAGAAAAGGACTGGCCACCACAATTTGTCAGGGAGTGCCCACATGGCGAGGACATTATTATGCCTGCCTTCTCCAACCATATACCAATGCATCTAAGATATACATATGCCAGGAAATGGGCAGTGGCCCAGGCCCCAGCATTGTATAAAAATCATGTAGGATGGGATGAAGATTCACCTCACCATAAAATACATCTGAAACATGAACCAACTGCACAACGGCAGTATCCTATTAAGCAAGAAGTTAAAAAACAGGTCAGGGAGATCTTAGATCAACTTGAATACCAAGGGGTGATTGAAACATGCACCTCCTCAATGGACAATCCTTTGTTTCCTGTCTCCAAACCAGACAAAACATATCGTCTAGTTTTGGATTACAGACACCTAAACACTTGTTCTAAAACTTTTGCAGTGCAAAATGCACATAGCACAGCATTAATGAATAAAATTGTGCGTAAAAAATATAAAACCACATTAGACATCTCAAATGGTTTCTTTTGTCAGAACATAGCACCTGAAAGCTGGTACTTAACAGCATTCTCCATAATGGGGACCCAGCGTCACTTTTGTCGACTCCCACAAGGGTTCAAGAATAGCCCAGGTTTATTCTCAGCAAGGGTAATGGAGTTACTACAAATTTATGACAATGAGGCATTGTCCTATGTCGATGACATATATCTGACAGACGATGACCTGGAAAAACACTTGAACAGGGTGAGCACCATTATACTGGGATTCGCCTCTGAGGGTTACAAATTCAACTTTAAAAAGTCCAGAATTGCCCATCTCAATGTCCTATTTCTAGGATATGAGCTTTCAAGTGAAGGCAAGAGCTTGGCAGCTAACTTTTTAGAAAAGTGTGCGCTGCTCCAACATCCAAAAACGCTAAAAAACTTACAATCAATCCTGGGTTTCTTAAATTTTGGAAGAACATACATTCTAAACTACGCAGAAAGAGTTAAACCTCTCTACGCATTAATCAAACCTGATTTTTCAATCAAAAACTGGACACAGGAACACACAGAAATTTTGCGTTCACTCCAGGCTAACATGTTAGCAACACATCACTTACAAACACGCGTAAGTCAACGAAATTTGGTGATCCGAATAATTTCGGGTCAATGCGGATTCACCTACTTAACTTTCAATGAGGGTGAAAAAATACCAATAGCGTATAAATCACACTTGTACACACAAGCGGAAATGCGCTTCAGTTCTACTGAAAATTTTTTAACAGCAGTTCAAACCGCTGTAGCAAAAGAAAGAGCCTTAGCCCAAGGGAAACGCATTATTATCGTAACCCCAGTACCTGCTTTAGAAGCGGTTACAAAAGCAAGCATTCCAAATGCTAAGGCATTGCATCCAAGATGGATACAATGGGTTAATTCTCTTGCTGCAACAGATGTTGAATATGTTTTTGATCCAGATTTGAAAACACAAGCCTTCCTGCAGTATGAACATGAATGTCCCCTGCCTACTGAAATTCTGCCTCTCGATCAGTACGAATTCATAATTTACACTGACGGATCCGCACAACCCGCAATAGGGGGTAAGCAAGCTTACAGTGCAGCGTGTGCTATCGTTAAAGGTCGCATGCGAAATGGCATCTTCAGACCTATGGTCACAAAAACGCAGTCTCTAGGAGATTGTACAGCTCAGCGAGCTGAACTACAAGCATTCAAACTGGCACTTGAAAGTACAGATCGAGAATTCCCCACACTAATCGTGTGCGATTCCTTTTACTGTGTTCAGTCGTATAATGAATATATACAAAACTGGCTTGAAAATGGTTTCAAAGATGCGAAAGGTGGCACAATAAAGCACAAATTGCTTTGGGAACAAGTAGTTCAGTTGAAAAATGAACTACCAAAGGCTCACGTGATACACACACTGAGTCATCAACGTGATGGCGTTCACGTTGCAGTGAATTCATTGGCTGACGAAGCTGCAAAGGGGGCTGTGCAAACGGCTTCCCTAGCTGCGATCACTCGTTCAAAAACAAAAATAGACAGTGAGATAATATTGGCTGTGAATGCATCGAGCAAAGGCAGCAGTGCAGCGTTACCAAAAAAGTTTCCACTCAAGTACTCTTATGTAATTGATGCGAACAACGTTCCTTTTGCTCGAATCCCTGGAGTGGGGGATAGGGTAATACCAAACAAGGAATGCAGATTAGGACTAATCCTAGCAGCACACGAAGGGATAGCTTCTGCCCATGCAGGTGTTTCTGCAACAATATCTTTACTCAAGCAAAGATATTGGTGGCCTGGCATTAGAAAACAAACAAAGAACTATGTTTTAGAATGTGATATATGCCAACAGATGAAAGTCTCCACTGTGAAACGTCCTGCGCAGACACCCCTGTTAATTTCAGATAAACCATTAGCTTGTGTTTACCTTGACCACTGCGGTCCCTTACACAGGGACGGTAATTATAAATATATCATGGTAGCAGTGGATTCATGCTCTAGGTTCCTATGGTTATGGCCTCAGCGCTCAGCTGACGCTCGAACTGTTATAAAAGATTTGCGAGTCTTTATCGGCATATACGCAATAGACACACTACATTCTGACCAGGGTCCTGCGTTTAGCTCTAGGGCTTACAAAGAGGCCATGGCCAGTCTGGGCGTTGCATTGCGGTACTCCTCTCCATTCCATCCTGAGGGAAATTCGGTTGTGGAAAGGAAAAACCGGGACATAAAGCAGTCTATAACAGCTAGAGTATTAGGTTCGGGTGATGGGTGGGTCAAACACCTTAGTGGAGTTCAACGTGCACTTAACAACCTGCCAAGAAGTTCTCTAGGGGGGTCACTCCATATGAGGTCCTATTTGGGACAAGAATGTGGGTACCAGACTTAGAAAACGTAGGCACAGTGGTGGATAATAAACCCTTTGATATCAAAGATCGTTTGGCTGTTTTACAGGACTTAAACAAATTAAGAACCAAACAAAGCAACGTATTCCTACAGTCAACCACCACTGGGGATCAACCGGCTGTCCCAGCAAGGCCTGTCTAGATTCCAAAAGTTGGGGATCTAGTCAGGGAAAAAATTGCGGACAAGAAGGAATTTGGACCTTCGTACAGACAACCAGTACCTGTCCTAGCAGTTCAAGGAACAAGAACAGTACTACTGCCGCCCCTTGCTGGAAGAAAGGAGAAAAGATTTGTGTCCATCGACCTCATCAAACCACAGTATGTGGCCAATACTAAATAGTAGGCCTCGTGGACTCCGACCTAGTAGCAAACGCACTCCTCTCGCTACTATCCAAAAGGTTCATACTGAAAGACTGATAACAATCGAGAATTCAGCTGAAACAAATGAAGGACTATGCAACAACGCTACGGAACTCATCCCTCTTGAACACCAAGTAACAGTTCGTCCAAATACACCTGTCTACACCAATGTAACAAGTGATGAACTGGTTCCAGTGATTTCTACGAATCCTGATGCAATTCCAACAATTGACAGAACTGCTTCTGGCTATTTCATTAACTGTGATACGTTCTCAGAGGATCCAAGTGAACCTGAAATGACGCCAGTGTCATTGAAATTCAAGCAGCAAGTACAAGACTTTCTTCATTTTGTGAAAAAGACTTATTTGGTTTCTCCATGGATTGAACTCTGGATTATATCTGGACTTTTTGTTTTCCTGCTCTGGCTAGCTTTGGTAACAACTGTAAGCGTGCTTATAAGTGGCAGATACATCCATGTGAACACTGAAGGAAAAGACGTAAACGTACTTTTGAAACCTCATAAATCCTCCCATCGTGAAGCAAGAGACTTGTCATCAGTGAACATCACAGCTGTTCCTATACACGATGGTATAGTGTGGGACAAAGCAGATTTTGATATATTCGGTCCAACAGAAGAATTGAACATTCCACATTTGTTTAAAATTTCATTAAGTGATCTAATCACGTCCAGTACCTATTCTGATGATTGGGACTTTGAGACTGTGACTGACATTATGTTTGACCTAGAAAAATCTGCTGCATTTTCTAAACATGAATATTTAGAGGGTTCATCAGACTATGAACAAATGTATTGTTTTAATCACTAAGGTCATCATTTTTTGCATAAATCTGCATATCCAAGAAATGTGTTTATGTTTAACCAATGGGAACATTGTCCTACACCACCTAAAAGTAGTTCAAAAACATTTGCCAGTAAATTTCCATATTTTTCAGGTTACAATACATTTGATCCAGAAATGTTTTACTATAAAAATGTAAACAAAACAGGACTGAAAATTATGTTAACAAATACAAAACAGATTTATTCTACAATATTTAATGCCCAACTGTCTAGACAGGGTTTCGACTTTTGGAAAGACACAATAGACACAAAAACGTTGTGGGGTACTAAAGAATGGCAAGTACAGGGGATAGAAGCTTTATTTAGAGCCTGCATCATCCCTGAACAAATAATGTTTTTGAATGAAACTATCCAACAAATATCTTGTCTTGGATTAGCCAAGATCAAAGAGATGAACACACCTTCTGTACCAACTCCTGCAAAAAATAATGAAACACAGGCAGAGGGGACAGTTGAGAATATACTACAACTCAATAGATCTAATCCTGATTGGAAAAAATGGTTGATCTGGCCCACAGACACGAATAACTGTCAGGAAAGATTCCTGAACAAAACTCAGGGCTTTACTATTCATAGGCCAGACCCAAGATACGTCCAAAGACAACATCCGGGGGTAGTAACAACATACAGTATAGGTAAATTATGCCTCGATTGGCTGCATACATCTACACTACAGGATGTGAAACAACACTTATCCTTACTTGCAAAAGACGCAGATCTTAGGGATTTCTTGCTTGGACCAAGAAAACCGCGTCAAAAACGTTTCATATATGCCGGCATTTATGCTGCTTATAATGAAGCTTGGAAGGTGTCACAGATAGAGGCCGCAGAACGAATACGTGAACTTGATCGTATTCATTTAGAGAAAACACTCTCTGTGGTAGACAATGGGTTAACAACTTTGTCCTCCAGAATATATTCATTGGATGGCATTGTATCCTCTGCTATCGACATACTAGAACAAGATTTGGCGATGTTACAACAAGGCCAATCTCAAATACGTTCTATTATGTTATTAAGCTGGACGCTGCAATCTTTGCGAGCGGGCTATGTGCCTTGGCGTCTCATCAACACAACGGCTCTGTTTGCAGAATACAATCTCACTGATAAACAGATCGAACTGGCACAAAGAGGAGCAAAGTATACAGTGCTGAGCATTGAAAAACTGGAAAAGTTACCATTCACAGTGGCAGAAAAACCAGCTACAGAATGGCTTATTCATGGCAAAATTACACTACCTGTGACTACTTTTCAGTTTCAGTACTGCCTCAGACAAATGCAAGCAGGCAAATATGAAAGGTTGGGTAAGGAATACATTAAGACATCTTGGGCTTTACCGTATACATATAGATGTTGGAGCGGGGATCGTGAAGTGTTTTTAAGCGGTAAAAACTGTAAACGTGCACTAAGCGGTTCACTTATATGTCAGGACATTTCCTTGCACGGAACTTGTAATGGTTCTTTGGCAAATTTGTCTTGCCATCTGCAGGGTACACCAGCTGCTGTGATTAATCCAACGTTCGGACAACTTTCTAATGAGAGTTACCTCATGTTGAATGATCAGAGTTGCTGTGGCATGCTGCCAGGCATCCCATATCTAGTAACGGTCAACTCCAGGGTCACTTGCTGTATGCAAGTATTGTTTCCCCCAATAGACACAGTCAGGGAGTCGCCTCTATGGCCTTCGCTGAACGTCTCTTTTTATAAGATTTGATACTTTAAGCAGAATGAAAGCCATGCTTTTACAACAAACAGTGCCTCTAACCTCGGCCAAAGAAACCTATGATCTGCAAATTGCAAGGACTTCGGCAGAGATACAGACTTTAATATGTACAAACTGCCCTATACATTTCGTGGAAATGATAGGACGAATTTTCAACATGTCTGATACAACAGGAATTGTACATGTATTTAAGGGCATCTGCTCGGGTCTGTTAGCACCTTTCCAGGCAATACTCGGAATCATCCCGAACTTTGCACATTCGGTGTTTGGTGGCATACCATTAATTCTAGCACTTGTTGCCGGAATTCTATTTCTCTTCCTGCTATTTCGCTATGGCCAGCCAATTCGCCGACATCACTCCGAGCGACATGGAGAAAGCTCTCCTTGAACGAAAGTGCCGTGAGCAAATAGTACAGCTTTTGGGCATAAATCGTCTACGGGACCTTAATACCACATGGTTCCTGTCCTTTAGACCAATCTGGCAAGATTGCATCTTACCTGTTCTACGATGCCTGCTATGCGTTGTAGAAGGCGTGTTGGACACCTGTCTAACATTTCCATCGGATGCGCCAACGGACGTCGATACTCTGCTGGACCAGATAACGGCCCATGCTATGTGTTGTCCCCAGCGGCTTCCTATCCTGATGACAGCATTCATTGAGATCTCACAGATGCTTCCGGCTGCTGCTGAGGTACGAGAAAGAACTACAGGCACACAGGTAACAACAGACGCGAAGATTGCAACAATTGAAAGCAATGCTTCACATCTCTGTGCAATTAACCTGCTTCACGAGGTGTTCCAACTCACACCAACTACAGTGGATGATGTTTTGTCTATAGAAATAGATGATCTCATGTTTACACCAGACGTGTAAACTGACTCTGATTCAGCATACAGTGTTCCAGAAAAATAGCAACAATTTGGCCTTCATTTTTCAAAAACTTGGAATCTACCAAAAATTGAACTTTTTCCCATTTTTTCGAATGAAAATGGTATATCAATCTGCTTAAAGTAGAACTAGCCTTATAGTACAGACTTGGCGGTCCTTCCAAAGATATTTAGTCATCTTATGTGTCTAAAAACAGTTCATTTAATTTTCCTGACATGAAATGACTTTGATTTATGAACAACTTATCGATCATTTTCTGTCACATGTAAATATTACTGCTTAGTTCATTCCAATTGCATTTATTTCCGAACTTTATGCCTGAAATGATAAGCAATGCTTCGAATGTACAATACCTTTTTTGCATTCTAATATGTTTTTTTTTTTTAAATGCCTTTTTAAATGGTTTTATGAAATATTTTAGAAATATGCGGTACTCCATTTTTATGTTTAGCATTTTTTATGTTTAGCATTTATGTATTATCGTATACACGAAAGTGGAGTGGGTGTTGTATTCTCCTTAGGGTGTCCATAACGGGCTTTCCAAATATCATGTCCTTATATAGGCACAATTCGCCCTGCCCTTATATAGGCATAGAATCCCAGGCCTTATTTAGGCATTAAACCGTGCACTCCAAATACAGGCATGGTCTCTGTCATCCGTCCACCCTAACGTCACAACGAGTTCATGAAGACCAGACCCTTAGGCTGCGGGAGTTTCCCTAGCCCAAGACTATTGATTTCTTCAAGGCCTCATATATTATGCATGAACCATTATTCCTTAGGGGTTCATCCATGACGTCTTTCGCTACCCAATTCACGTCAATGCTAACATTCCTAAGGTACTCTCAGGTATAAATATACCTTCCCTAGCCCTTGTAAACTAGAGGAGACCTCGACTTCAGAGGAGCCCGTATCCCGGCCTGACGCACTGAGAAGACGCTGCCATTCCCTGCACGCAGAGAGCCCAGCTTCCAGCTATCTGACTTCCCTTGCGGGGTGTTGGAGTTCGAGTCTGGCAAAGAGATTCCAACCTCTCTCATTCTTCAGGTATGGAGCTGATAAGAACCTAGAGGGACTCTTGGCATACTAGGCATACTAGGCACACTAGCCATACTAGACTTAACATACTCTTAGTATACCATAGTAAGGAATACTTCACCTACTTCATACCTTGTCCTACACCTAGGTTAGGTACATTGGGGTAGAACTAGCTTAGCACCGCATTGTATGAGTACTCGCATTTTTAGTCTGTGTTATTTATGTAACAGCATATGTACTAAAAGATAATGCTATCGCAGTATTATTTATTTCTACTGCTCACCCTGTACATTATTTATCTCGCATACTGTCTTGTGATCGTAACAGCACATTATATTTACACCAGAAACAAGACTGTTCAATAAATATTTTATTGAAAACACCCGTCTATTATTTCTGTGTAACTCTGAGGAGAACTAAGCATGCACGACTGAGCTGAGTGAAATAGTTATCTAGTGTTTCCACGACTCTGGGACACGTTCTGATTCTAAAAGGGAAACATATTGGTCATGTTTTGCGGCTGCCAGAAACTACTCCCTTCTTGTTGTCAAGGAGTTTCTAGTGGCCTCTGAGCTAGCTGGCACAAGTAATTAAGTTTAATATACTCGATAGGGACATACCGACCTTAGTCCTATGTCAAACCTATAGGATATATTATTCCAATGCGCAGAGCCTATTAGGGAAATAGGAGCTACACTACATTCCCAAAGCCATTAGACACAAGTACGCCATTACCAGCCACTGCAGACTCCTCTTTTAGACAGGAGGAGGAGAGACCAGTCAGACCAAGATCTTTGCACGAATCTAAGTCAGCTTTGAGGATGTGGACACCAACAGTAAGAACCCAAAGTGATAGAATGCCAGGTGACAGGGAACGAGAAATTTCCGAAACCAGACCAAGCTTCAGGAACACGATAGAAGAGAGCAGGTCACAAGAACAAAGTGGTGACTATGATGAGCAGAATGGCGCAGCTTGTCGAGAAATACTAAAGAGTGCAGTACAGGCAAGGCTGCTGGACGTAGTAAGATTAAAAGCAGAAGTAGACGAAATGATTAGCGGAAGTCTGCCTTTGGAAAGAATAGAAATCTATGGGTCAGATGAGCTGCTTTTCATAGCCAAAGATGTGACTCGGAAAGCCAGGATAGCACATGAGAAATTGACAGCATTAGCCAGGAGATATGAGGTAGATTTGAATAAAACAAAAACGTTGCAAGGTCCGCATAGGTTGCAATATAGTGATCAGGAACTGGAGGAGAAAAGAATCACAGGAATAAGGACGCATACTAAAGATCTGATAGTAGGGATGCGGATATGGAACTTGTTGGACAAATGGGAGGAAAGGTGGTCAAAGAAGAAAATAGCAAAGAAAATAGAGGGAGAAACGCCGCTTCCGGGGGAGGGGCAACGGGTGTTGGAAACTTTCCTTTACGGGTAGTACAGAACGGAGGGTACGTATATGTACCGTGGAGTAGAGGAGACTTGGCTGCATTTACAAATGACTTTCCTCGGCTGAGGGAGAAACCCGTAGAGTGGTACAAACAGGTTGAGCGGTTTGTTAAAATCTCGAAGGTGCTGTGGACTGATTTGAACACCTTGTTTGACATAGTGGTGCCGGGAGATTTATGGACAGCTTGTAAAATCGCCGTTGAGTGGCCGACTGTTGAACCTGAAAGGGATGCTGTCACAAATGGTCCGTCACCCCTTGTTATGAAAAAATTTGAACAAGTGATTACATGGTTGAAACTGAAGATTTCCCCTCAAGATATAGATTGGGTTAAGATAGACCGAACTGTGCAGGAACCTAAAGAAACAGTGCATGAATATTATGAAAGACTTTTGCAAGCTTTTAAACAGTATAGCGGATTAGATGCATTAGACCCCAAGGATATGGGACAGTTTGTCTCAAAGTTTGTGTTAGGCCTGAGACCAGAAGTCAGCCTCATGATACAGCACCATTTGATCTGTTGGCAGAACAAGCCGGTAGATGAAATCTTGCGGTATGCGAGGTATTGTAGCGATGAGGTGGACTCGAAGCATCGGAAGCTAAAAGATAAACTGATGCTCGTTCAGATGCAGACAGCACAGGGCCAGCCTAGTGGAGGGACCCTAGGAAGGAGACAAGGAAATTATCAAGGGAACCAGAATGGGCAAGGTCAGGGAAAAGGGAAACCCATTGATCCCAAGACGGGGTGGATGTGGCGACACTGAAGAAGACCACTGCGTGTCATCTTTGTCATCAGGTCGGGCATTGGAAGCGTGAGTGCCCCTTGAACTCAGCCAACCAAGTGCAGCAGGAGGTAGAAGGGGTTCAGGCACCTGTGACGGAGGTAGTCAATACTGTAATGAGGCCCAGATCGATGAAAGGGTGGACGCATAACCAACAAGTACAGGTCCCACAGCCACCAAGGATCCCGCATGGGATACGAACTTACCAGCAGATGCCCCTTTTCGAAGGGTATGATGAGTATAGCCCAGACCCGTTATCCTGACGGTGCCTGAGGGGGGAGGAAGACTGCACACTTGGAGCAGTCTTGGAGGTAGACCAGAGAGGACCTTTGTGGAGGCAGACATTGATGGTCATCCTACCATGCTTTTGGTTGACACTGGTGCTACCCGGTCTACTGTAAGATCAGCAGTAGTCCCCGACCTACCCCTCTCGGGACAATCGATCCAAGTTGTTGGAGTAGCGAACAAAAGAATAAACAGTCCACTGACCGAACCGATCCCAGTAAAGATAGGATCCTTCCAAACCAGACATCAGTTTGTGGTCTGCGATACGAGTCCAGTTTGCCTTCTGGGAAGAGATCTGCTCTGTAAATTGAACTGCACTATTTATTGCACACCCAGGGGAGTGGAGGTTCAGACGAGGGACGATGATGCTACTTTTAAAGTTGCTAATCAGCATCTGTGTATAGACTTGTATCCAATGGTGACCGTGGAGGAACTTCCACCGGATTTGAGAGATACCGTGTCACCTGAGGTGTGGGACTTCACCGGAGAGGAGATAGGATTAATCAAAGGGGTTGAACCTGTGCAGATCGAGGTGAAACAGAATGTTGAGTTCCCTAGAACGCCTCAGTACAATTTGTCGCCTGAAACGATCGCAGGGATTAAACCTGTGATCGAGTCTTTTGTCAAGAAAGGCATTCTGAAGTAGATCAGAGGTAGCCCATGTAATTCACCTATAATGGGACTACAGAAACCGAGCGGGAAATTCAGGATTGTGCAAGACCTGCGAAAGGTCAACACTATAGTGGTCCCTTGTTGTCCAGTGGTACCGAATCCATCAGTGATACTATTCCAGATACCATGCGAAGCCGAGTGGTTTACTGTCATTGACTTATGTCAAGCATTCTTCTCGATACCGCTCCATGAGGAAAGCCAATTTCTTTTTGCATTCCGGCTGGAAGATCGTGTGTTAACATGGTGTCGTATCCCTCAAGGGTATACAGAAAGTCCCTCGATTTTTAATCAGATCCTGAAAAAGAATCTTGAGAGTCTTGTATTGCCGCAGAACTCAGTTCTCGTGCAATACATAGACGATCTGCTTGTTGCCTCAGAAACGGAAGATGCTTGCAGGATAGACACGGTAGCCCTGTTGAACCATTTAGCAGAGAACGGGCACAAGGTGTCTCCAAATAAGTTGCAGTACTGTTTGAATGAGGTACAGTACTTGGGACACAGACTAGAAAAAGGCAAGAGGAAGGTGTCACCAGACCGAATTGAGGCAATAATGAACATGGCAGTGCCTACCACACAGAGGGAAGTCAGGATGTTTTTGGGAATGGTCGGCTATTGTTGGCAGTGGATACCTAGCTTTTCCTTGAGGGCAAAGCCTTTGCAGAGGCTTACGCACAAGGATGTGAGTGATCCGGTACCATGGGACGAGGAGTGCTTGATGTCATTCCTAAAACTGAGAGAGGAGTTGTGTAGTGCCCCAGCTCTGGGAATGCCTGATTACAACAAGGCCTTTTCACTGTTCTGTTGTGAGAGAGAAGGGTGTGCATTAGCAGTCTTAGCTCAGAACCATGGAGGTGTCCGTAGACCAGTTGCCTACTTTTCAGCTACTCTAGATCCAGTAGCTTCTGCGTTGCCCGGATGTCTAAGATCCGTTGCTGCAACAGGTGTCAGCATTGAAAGATGTGAAAGCATTGTAATGGGACATCCTTTGACTGTACATGTGCCACACTCGGTTGAATTGTTGATGACTAAGACTCAGCACCTAACGAATAACAGGTTAACAAGGTATGAGCAAGTCATACTCGCCGCAGAGAATGTGACTCTGAAAAGGTGCTCTGTCTTAAACCCTGCGACATTAATGCCCATACCGAATGTAGATGATGAAGATTGTGCGGACCATGATTGTCTTGACGTGACTGAACTTTGCACCAAACCAAGACCTGACATTGTTGATGAACCATTGATGGACTCAGATGAAATTTTCTTTGTGGATGGTTCATGCCTAAGAGACAGTGTCGGTCAATTAAGAGCAGCGTTTGCTGTATGCACAATTTCCGGGGTGGTTGAGGCTGCCTGCCTAGAGGGAGTACGCTCCGTGCAGGTAGCTGAAATCATTGCTCTGACTCGTGCCTGTTTGGCCGCTGATCAAATTCGAATCACGATTTACACGGACAGCCAGTATGGGTTTGGTGTAGTTCACGATTTTGGACAGTTATGGTCCCAGAGGGGATTTTTGACATCATCTGGTTCACCCATTAGAAATGGAGAATATGTAAGACAACTGTTAGATGCATTGCAATGTCCGAAGGAAATCACAGTTGTGAAGTGCACTGCACACGGGAAGGGGGAGGATTTTGTGTCTTTGGGAAATAATTATGCGGACGAAGTTGCCCGCTTCTGTGCAGAACAGGGATGCATATTTACAGAAGGTTACACCGGAGAGAGCCAAGAAAGAACCGAGCTCAACATGATGTTGGCCATGGCAGACACTTGGGAGGAGCTCAAGCGACTGCAGGATGAAGGTTCAGATCAGGAACGGAATGGATGGATCAAAGCAGGGTGCGAAAGAGGGGAAGTGGATGTTTGGGTCTCCAGTGATGGGAGAGCTGTATTACCAGAGAATCTGCTGAGTCCGATGGCGAGACTGATACATGGACCGGCACACCTTGGTAGAGATTCAATGATGCGTGTGTTTAGACAGACATGGTATAATCCACGATTTCACGCAATGGCTGAAACAGTATGTCAGAGGTGTGTTACATGTCAACAGATGAATGCTGGAAAGAAAACTGTAATCACATTGAGTCACATTGGGAGGTCAGGAGGGCCCTTCAATAGAATACAGTTAGATTTCGTGGAAATGCCTAAGTGTAATGGGTTGAGGTACATCTTGGTGCTGGTATGTGTATTCTCACGATGGGTGGAGGCTTACCCAACACGCAGGTGTGACACTCTCACAGTGGCTAAGTTATTGTTGAGGGAGCTCATCCCGAGATTCGGGATCCCAACCTCTTTGGAATCGGATAGAGGAAGACACTTCCACAGTGAAATCATGAAGTTACTTTGTGCTGCATTGAATGTTGATCAGAGACTCCATTGCAGTTACCGACCAGAGGCTTCTGGGATGGTGGAACAGGTTAATGGAACTTTGAAAGCCCGGATGGCAAAAATGTGTTCATCAACGTCCCTGAAATGGCCTGACGCTTTGCCGCTTGTACTGATGAGCATGCGAAGTGTCCCAGATAGGAGGACTGGATTGTCCCCCATGAGATATTAATGGGAATGGCAATGAGGTTGCCAGCAGTACCAGCTACAGCTTTGATAAACATCACTGATGACTTGATTCTCGATTACTGTAAAGGACTATCTGATGTGGTCCGTTCTGTGTCTCAGCAGGTTCAAGCTGCAGCTGTTCCGGCCTCGAGTGATCTGTGCCACGACCTGTGTCCAGGCGACTGGGTGCTTGCCGAAAGCACGTGAGGAAGAGCTGTTTGGATGTTCGGTGGCGAGGCCCGTACCAGGTGATACTGGTCACGAACACAGCAGTGAAGTGTGGAGGATTGCCGAACTGGGTACATGCCTCCCATACCCGCAGAGTTTCAGCACCCTTGGAAGAAACAGCTCCTCTCGTAAATGAAAATCCAGCTGATGTGGCAGGGCCACAGGAGAGGACAAGTCAAGCTGTAAGGGTCGCTGACGCAGCTGGTGGTGCACTAGAACAAGCTGAAGGGGGTTTCGACAGCTCGAACCCCGACTCTGACTCAGAAGACAGAGGAGGTGCAGTGGGTGGAGTAGAGTCAGATTCAGCAGAAGGAGGAAGTGGTGCACTGGGTATAGCAGGGGAAGGCGGAAGAATGACCAGAACTGAGGAAGATTGGCCTGATAGACAGAGGCGACTGAATCTAAGGTTGGCACCCGAAAGAGATCTTGCTCCAGTGTCCGAGACGTCTGAGACGGAAGCAAGTGACGAAGAGCAGACTCAAGAGGGCCAGAGAAGGTTGAAGAGAACAAGAGTACCCTGCCGGAGATAC
This sequence comes from Calotriton arnoldi, assembly GCA_963921515.1. Classification (NCBI taxonomy): domain Eukaryota; kingdom Metazoa; phylum Chordata; class Amphibia; order Caudata; family Salamandridae; genus Calotriton; species Calotriton arnoldi. Next base: position 233,484 of record CAWUFW010007624.1, on the reverse strand, counting down.
TCTACCCCTGAGTGGACTTACATGCAGGGGGTAGTGAGTACGGGGAGACTGAGGTATGTGCAGGTGGTCAGCAAGAGCCCGAATGTGGTGGTGAAGGTGGTGCTGTTGTTGCCAGGGCTCGAAGTCGGAGGAATACTGACCCTCACCGTTCCGAATCCCCCTCTTCTGAGTAAAGTCCGACAACTGGTTTTGCATCGACTCAAATTTCCGTCTTTGGGGTTTGAGCCGTCTTCACATGAAATGATAATCCTGCGTCTTGAACTTTTGTATCAAGTTCTGGAAGTGCTCACTAATGATCTTATCATGGATGAAATATAACCTGTGTAAATAAAGTCTAAAAGAAGAAGATAACCTAGGTCCGAGTGGAAGAAGAGTAAACTTAGGGACTTTCCACCGAAGAGGAACAAAAGTTAGGGAAGTCTTTTTCTGGACTATGTAAATAAGACTGTGGCGGATAAGGGGATTTCCAGAGGTTTCAAAGTTGCTCGAGCTGGTTAAGCAAGTCACGAGTGGAGGACACAAAGACTTTTTGAGTGTTCATTGCTGAAACCAAGAACTTTTTGAGAACTTTCGAAATCATGGAGGTTGGAGATCCAAATCGTAGATCTAAAATGATTGTAGGCATACTTATAGGGGTTGTGATAGTTTCTATAATCGTAGTAATTGTAGTCTCATATACGGTTCCGCATGAGCTAGCAGTGCAGGGGGTGCCAGGGACACCGACACCTACCACACCTAGCCGAAAAGAGGTAAACATAGGAGCTGACAAGGCTTTGCTGATAGAATAAAGTCATAGATTGCATGTAGATTTGTCTAGAAGTGATTTTAAGCTTAACGCCTATGCCAAGCTGCTATACGAGTATGTGGATGCGATGGATGCGAAGGATTGTTATGTATGTATGCAGTTGCCTGCTTCAGTGGATGAGGGTATTAGATATAACCATCTTCCACTGACATATGGAATTTCATGTAGTCTTTTGCTTAGTATATTTTACGAAAGAGATCAGTTTGAGTATTTCTTTTCCAATTACGATGCAGTGCTTCCTGAAGTCCCAGCTTACAAACATTTGAATAAGTACGACTACTATAAGTCAGAGGATAGACTTAGGAAGTTCTTCATACAGTCTTTGGAATTGGACACAGCATATGCCCACCGACATAATTTGACGTGCTCATTATCAGATGTAGAGAAAAAGTTTGTAGATCAGGTAGAAGACAGGTATAGAAAACTGACACAGACACGAGACACGGGGCATAGTAAGGTGGATTGGACAGATGAGGAAAAATTGCACCGGACAAAAGGAAGTTATGGTCCTATAGCTTTGGACAAAGAACAGAGGGGAAAGCTGTGTGTGAGACGATATCAGACCTACTATGAAAAGGTTCCTGTGGGACAGAGTACGTGTGATCATGTTTTCACTATGGCAGATGTGGCTAAGAATTTTCTCCAGGGCCCTGTACAAGTGATACCTACGGTGTATTTTGTGTGTGGAAGGAATGCTTATGTGAGGTTACCTGCGAATTGGTATGGTACATGTTACTTGGGAATAATATTTCCAAAGATTTACCATACTGAGGATTTGGAACTTTTGGAAGGTGGGAAGCATTCAAGAGTGAGAAGAGGTGCGAGTGCAGGGGTCGTAGTGGGAGACATCTTTGGAGCCATGATACCAAGTTTGGAGGTGATCTTGAATGATGTGAAGATTCGGAGACTGGCGACTGTGATAGACGAACTATCGATGAACACAGCAAAATCGTTGGTACTGGTGGAAGGGGAAATGTTGTCGATAAGGACAATGGTTTTGCAGAACCGCCTTGCTTTGGATGTCTTACTGGCAAAAGAGGGCGGAGTCTGTAAATTATTGAGGGTTCAAGAGTGCTGTACTTATATACCAGACCACAGCAAGGATCTGGAGAAATATATAAGTAACATCACTACTATTCACACGAAGATAGCAGACTTGACTGAAGAGGGAGCTTGGGAGAAAGTTGGCAAAGGATTTGGTCAAGTGGGAAGCTGGTTTACGAATTTGGGAAAGGGATTCCTTGGCTATGTTCTGAGACCCCTCCTTATCGTGGTGGTTTGTGTGGTTTGCCTGTGGGGTCTGATAAAAGCTTGCAAATGGTATCGAGCAGGCCGAGTTGAGAGAGCTCTGAGAGAAAATGAGACGAGAATGGCTAGACTGCGGGACAGTCAATATCAGAGACTCAAGAGAATGGAGAATCACAGATCAGGAAAAATGGCAACGAGTTCTGTTTAGGTCGGTTCTTTCTCCAAGGGAGTTGAATAAAATGTGATGACAGGAGTCATCAAAGGGGGGAACTGATAGAGCGCCATGTTCTTGTGAAATTTGTAGGGGTGCATCATAGTCACTGATAGCTCGCACCCGCATATATCTAGTTATATATCAATGAATGGCTAGTAACATGTAGTTATAACCCGCAGTTATTAGAGTGAATAAGAAACGTAATTGTGCTATATTAATCATGCAATTGTAATGCTTAACTGAATCATGTGTAAACCAATGCATAAGATGAATCAGCCCATGTGTAATAGAGCTGCAGTAGTTTAAACGTGTACCATATAAGTTGTACGTGTAGTTCATTTTTCGCATATGAAATGTAATGAATCAAAGGCTTATAGAAGTGATTATGATTTGTGTGTTTAACGAATGTAAAGGCCTGACTGCATATACGCCAAAGAAAGGCCAGGTCGGTCTTATGTTAGCTTATTTTACAGGCAGAGAAGGTTCTTTTGGAAAGGCTCTCTGGGCACCGACAGTAGATTTAATTAGCACAGTAGAGGGTTTCTGTTGAACGTATCTTCTGTTGCAGGTGCAAGGACACATGCCTCGTTAGTTAAAGACTGGCTCTTTGTTTCATAAGTTAGGGCGATGAGAGGCATGGAAATGGGAGTGCAATGGAATTTAGGGATGATACTTTAAGGGGAGAAGGTGCCTGGGACTCAAGGTCATCGCAACCGTCCAAGATGAAGTAACCGTTTCGATGGAAAAGTACAAGAAAGAAGACCTGGCCAAAGAGGCGTGACAAAAGGCATGTTCAATTGTATTGGGTTTTGTATTAGGGATAGTGCCCCGAGGGTGGAGAGCAGAGAAGAGGTAGGGGAGAACAGAGAAAAGGACAGAGAGGGATTTGGTGAAGGAGCATCTAAAATCTGAGCTTAAGTAGTAAGTGAGTGCACTTCTGAGGAAGTCTTCACAGCTGACACCTTTTTCGTACTCTTGCCTGGGGAAATTCGTTAAGTAGGTATGTCATCTTAGAGTAGAGTAGGGACAGTCAAGGGTTTTTTTTTCTGCTTGTATAGATAAATGAGGAATAACATAGAGATTGGAGCTGTTATTGCTTGTCTAATACTTCTGGAGTTAACGATGCTTCTCATCCTGAGTCGGATGAGACTCCTGCGTAGGATGCTATTTGTATTAGTGCCCATTTATTTCTTCAACCTCGTGTTGAGGTGCTTGCACGTGCAGTTATTCTTGGCTGTAATAAACCCACGAAACTGAATTCGGAGTCAGTGGTCTTTGGAGGAAAACTAGAGTGAAAAGAAATTATTGCATAACTGAGAAAGATTTTCTTCCCTTTACACTATTCAGCAGGTAAAAAGATCCTGGCGACCTGAGGATCCTTAGAAAAGATAAGATAAGGATCAGCGTTATCAGGATCATTGGCTGCTCGAGGTGTTTTACATGCTGTAGCGGATTTCAAAAGACGCGCTTACCAGAGTGATCTTCTGTAGTTGAGCATGACCGTTCTGCAAGCGCGATCGTCCAGATGCAAACCGTTCTCTGACGTCTGCGCTTCTGTATCTTCAGTGCTTACTCTAATTCCTTTAGAACTCCATGTTCAGTCACTTTGTACAGCGGCCATTTTGAACTGTTGGCTTATTCTTCATTTGGTTACTGGTACAACGTGTCGTTCCTTCCTCGCATTTCCAGACTATTGGGTTTTGCCTGCTTCCGTGACAAGGATACGTTGGGGATTCAGTTGCTCAGCCGCACAGCATGACCACTATTCAACATTGTGTCTACTTCTCACTTGTCATTTTCTTTGCTTGTTTCCGTAATAAGCACACAATGGTCATTCTTTGACAGGCACACATTTACACGTGGATTCTACATTCTTGTCTTTTAGCACTTGTTGCAGTTTCTGTGCCATATTCGGTTAAGGTACATTTGTGTCTGAAACATATTTTGGCAGACATGCATTTATTTTAATTTGTTTTATTCATTTATTTTTTTGGCATTACTACTATAGTCTCAGGAACATTTCAAGTGTTTCTTGCTGGGTTTGTTCATTATGGCTACGCCCAGTAATGTTGTGCGACCTCCACCGTTTTTACAGAATCCAGGTAAACCATCTATGGTATGAAATAAATGGTATAGGAACTTTGAAAACTATTTGGTGGCAATAGATACATCTCAGTACCCTACCATTAGAAGGAAAGTCTTGTTGTTTAAACATCTAGGTGAAACTGGACAATAAGTATTCGATAATTTACCAGTTTTGGCTGCACCTGCTGGTGATGACACCTGGGATGTGTAGGCAGAAGCCTTAGCTCACAAGGGCAAACAATATGTGGATGAGTCATCTGTCATGTTAGAATGATATATTTCTTTTAAATGTAAGCAGATGTTGGATGAGTCTATTGAAGATTATTTGGCTGTACTTAGGGTATTAGCAGCTAAATTTGAATTTGGCACCAATTTAGATGTATCTTTACGTGATCAACTTGTACTTAACTGATTTAACAAAAAAATCAAGAACACATAATAACTTGTAAAAACCCTTCTTTAAATGAAGTCTTGGATATTGCACATAGTATAGAAGGTTCTGTGACTTTATCTAGGATTTTAACTGAAGATTGTAGGGGTAAATCTATTGAAGTTAAGAGTGGAATGCAAGTGGCAGCTGTAGCAGATGTTTGATAATACGGAAGTTAATGCTGTCTTAAATAGGAACAAAACTAAGAAAACTGGGGCTAAGAAGATGACAGGAGCATGCTACAGATGTGAGTCTAAATATCATATGGGTAATAGTAATACATGTCCTGCACAAGGCAAGAGGTGCAATAACTGCAAAAAAAATGGACATTTTTACACTGTATGCCATTCTGCTAAAGCTAAGTACAAAGTTAACCAGCTTAGTGTAGAGGATGAGTCTGTGTGTGAAGGTTTGAACAATGTGTTGTTAACTTTGAAGGTCAATACATTTGATGATTCTCGCATAACTTGTAAGGGTCCTATTTGTGACGTGCAGATTGGTACAGTCAGTTTGGGTGTTATGGCTGACTCTAGTTCACCTGTTACCATCCTCGCAGATGTTATGTTTAAAACATTTTAGTCCAATACCTTGTTGAGACCAACGGATGTCAACCCAGAAGTATTCGGGGAGTATGATATCATTATGAAGTGTTATTTTACTGAGGTGGTTAAGTTCAAAGGAAGAGAGATTTATTCCAAGATATATGCTGCATTGAGTGAATGAGATATTTTGGAATTGCAACATCAAGCTAACTTCAGTATTATTCTTAGACCTGGCCATACTTTAGGAGATTTACCCATTTCATCAGTGGACCATATACACAAAGGTGATCATGATAGTTTGTTGCATGGTCTGTTTTCTAAATATGCTTCTGTTTTTAGTGATGAAGTTGGAACTATTAAAGGGTTTCATCACACTATTAAGTTGAAAAATGATGCTACTCCTGTTGTTCAAAAAGTCAGACCAGTTCCCATCTCAGCTAGGAAAGATCTTGAATTATTGAAGAATATGTGTTCCCAGGGTATCATTACACCGGTGGAATTATCTAAGTGGGTTTTCGCTGTTATAATAGCCTGCAAAATATCAGGTGACATACATCTATGTGCGTATTTAAGAGTACTCAATCATAATATTCTAGTTGAATGCCACCCTCTTCCTAGGATTCATGACATGTTGGCCAGTCTTGGAGGAAGTAAGAACTTTACTACCATTGATTTGCGTTTAGAATACCACCAGATTCCACCTACCAAGGAATCTCAACCTATGATACGTTTGTAACGACGTTTGGAGCCTATATGTACAAATGTGTGCCGTTTGGCCTGGCATCGGTGGCCAGTGTTTTTCAGAGGTTAATGGATCAGATGTTTGGTAGGGAAGCTGGTATCCAAGCTTTCCAGGATGATATTCTCATTCATTCTGAAAGTTTAGAGCAGCACTATTTTCTATTAGAATTTGTTTTGGATAAGCTGGGAAAACGTGTATGACAGTCAACTTGAGCAAGTGCAAATTTATCACTGATGAAGTGAATTATCTTGGGCATAATATTTCACATGAAGGGATAAAGACTACATTTTCACTGTTGAAGGCAATCAATGATGCTCCTGTACCTACAGACAAAGATTCTCTCAGAGCATTCCTAGGTCTTAGCGAGTACTATGGTAGGTTTGTACAAGGGTATGCTGATATTGTTCAACCTGAGAGACTTGTTAAAGAAAAACACAAAGTAGGTATGGTCTGAGAAAGCTCAGCACACTTTTGAGAGTGTGAAAAGGTTAATTGTTAATGCTTCTGCTATCAGACCTTTTACTCATGGTGAAAGAAGTATCATTAATGTGGATACAAGTTCGAAAGGTTTGAGGGCTGTGTTAAGTCAATTTGTGAGAGGACAAGAATGGACAGTAGAATTTGCCTTTAAGAACACTTAATACTGCAGAGATTAACTATAGCACTATAGAAAAGGAGGCTTTAGCTTGCTCATGGGCGGCAGAAAAATACAAGATGTTTATTTGGGGCACAAAGTTTGAGTTATTTACTGATCACAAACCTTTGATCTACATGTTAGATGACAGTTGTTCAAACAAGGCGTCTTCTAGACTTATCAGGATGCTGTCAAAGTTGCAAGAGTTCAATTTTGATATTAAGTATTTGCCAGGGGGCAAAAACGTTAGAGCAGACTGTATTTCGCGTCTGCCTGTGGAGTGTGTAGATGCTCATGAGACGTATATGAATGAGGATGAGTTTGTTTTGACCATAAGTGATGTTACAGAAGAGTTCAGAATTACTGAAAAAGAGTGGGTGATTGTTATTCCAAGTATAAATGTTTGAACAATGTTAAGAAGTATTTGGTTGATGGGTGGCCATGTGATAGAAGCTTGTCTTTAGAGATGAAGGGCCAGATGTATCAAAGGGTTTTACCCATTCTGTGTCTATGGGAAAATGTGTTCGTACATATGGCCCGGAGTCTTTTGCTGAGGTGGCATCCAAATTATCTCTTGTTAATTACATTCTTGTTAGACAAGACACATTTGCGCCACCTGTAGGTTTGCGAGGAAATATTATTACACTTGCTCATGAAGGGCATCTTGGTATTATGGCTACTGTTAGAAAGATCAAACAAAGTTATTGGTGACCAGGTATTGATGGTCAAGTTAAACAATTTGTTGAGAAGTGTGCCGAGTGTCTGTGTTCCGAAAAACATTGGAACACCACCACAGCACCTTTGTGTCCTGTGGAATGGCCTAAGGGTGCTTGGGAGAAATTAGGTTTTGATTTTGCTGGTTCTTTCAATGTTTTGGGTAGTGATAAAGATTTCTCATTGTGGCCATTGACTACTTTCAAAATGGTTATACTTTGCCTTTGTACAAGTTGCTGATACCAGTAGTGTGATTACATTTTTGGAACATTTATTTCTCATTGAGGGCACTACTAAGAAGACAGTGACAGACAATAAAATGCACTTTGTTTCAAAAGAAATGGCCAGATTTCTTAGGAAGCTAGATATCAGGCATGTTAAGGTGCCATTGTATAGTCCTTCTTCTAATGGACTTGTTGAAAGGGGAAATCGCTTGTTGAAAGAAGGGGGCAAACTGCAATTGCTAAGCTTAATATAGCAGATTATTTGCACCAAAACGTTTGGAGTTACAATACTACTCTGCGCAGTACAACAGGTATTGACCCAAACGTTCTTTTAAGAGAAGAAAACCTATTTCCACTTTAAATCCTGCATTGTTACTAGATAGAGTGGGACAAGCCCATGGTGCGTTAGATTTACAGAAGGTTTGTGAACATGTGGAAGAAAAGCAAGGTGTCTGCAAAATAAATTACAATCAGCATAAGCATGTGAAAGTTATGAGGTTGGTGTCTGGTGATTGGGTGCTAATTAAAAAACCCATTAAAGTGGTGAAAGGAAATTCTAAATTGTCTGAATCTGCTAAACTACTTAAAGTGTCCAAAATGGCTGTATTTTGGCAAGACAAACGGTGGTGGAATAGAAATGTGCTTGTCAAATTGAGCAAAGAACAGACAGGCATCATAAATCACAGTTTCAGTGAACAGCGTGTGTGGAAGAAGAATGAATATGGCAGTAATGATTGGTTGGGTCTAGGTGATGTGACTAGTTCTTCTAATGACAGAATTTAAACTTTTCCTAGCACAGTTTCTCCTACTTCTTGTAGTGACAGAGGGGATAGTGACTTTGTTTCTCCCAGGTCTGTTATGCATAGTACTAGTAGTAGTGATGCTCTTAGTGGAAATGAGAGTAATGTGCATAGGAGTAGTAGGATCAGTACAGCTCCTGTCAGGTTTAGAGATTATTGTGTCTTATTGAATTTATCTTCTTCTGTTATAAAAGGGGTGGTGTAGTATGGGTGTAGTGGTGTATTATTGCATGTTGTGTTAATGCTTAGAATTTGCTTATGTCATGTTTGGTGGGGCATTCTAAATTGTTGGAATTGTCTTAACTCACTGGCTGTGTTGCCGTTATGGTGAGCAGTCATGGGTCCTATGCGGAGCACTGAAGTGCCTTGTGGAGGCAAGACACAGCGTTGGAGGTGAGCCTGGCGGGGGGGCCTCTACCCGGCGATACTGCGCATAAGCGGCAGCGGGAACTCCGAGCGTTGCGGAGGGACCGCGGGCCGCAAAAAAGCCCGTCTGTCCCTCCTGAGGCACTTGAGATTGGCGAGGGGCGGAGGATTGAGCCTCAAAGAAGCATGGATGACAACCCCCCCTCAATTTGACTTGCTGACACCGGGGCATAACTCGGCGGAGCCCACGAGGGAGTTAAGGAAGCCTGCCTGACCCTAAGATGAAGTCCATATGATGGCGGCCTAACGACAAAGGGGGCTCAGAGAGGCTGCACAGGTAGCATGTCGATGTGACTGGGGTATAAGGGAGTTAAGCGGAAACCCTATCCTTTAAAAATGCAAGCAAGGGCAGCGATGCAGTAACCAACTAGAGATAACATTTGCCTGACTCCAAGATGGCGTCTGGAAAGCATTACTGAGACATAGTGAAGGCCCAGAGCTTCTGTTAAGAGACACTGCATCATACTGAGAAAGAGGGCGAAATCACAATGACCGCGTACTGTCCTTAATATTGGCGCGATCCTCGGGCTGGGTGATCACATTGCCCTCTCGTGAGTTTAGCAATACGGTGTCTGGCGGACCGGCCTAATGGAACACCAGGGGCAGAATTCTCTTGCCTGACCCCAAGATGGCCGCCACAGTGGTCCTTTACCACGATGAACTACAACTCTCACACTGGTGAGAAGAACCACAGACTTACTCCGGAGAAGTTTATAGGGAAGCGCGTCAAGGCAATGAAATTGGGCTGGGCAACCCCGGCGTGCAGAGGAGTCAGGGAGCCTCTGGTAGATGGGGGAGACTGCACATATGCCACCAAAAAGTCCACAGCCAAGGTATCAAACTACTTCTCACCCGCAGAGCAGAAACAAGTGCCCGAACAAGGGAGTGCCGTGATGAGGATCAGCTTTCTATGCACAACTCCTCTTCAGTTTCACGCCCGCCAAGAGGGTTGAAGGCAAGAACGATGGGTTGTCCCACAATCTGCAGACTTTGGATCTGTCCCTTCCACCTCTCCTCTCACCACTCTTGACATTGGGGTGAGCTGGAGGACGAGGCGGACGGCACTACCCAGTAACACCGGGACCGGTGCTTTTGATGGAACTATGACAATGCCCCCTGGGCGGATACCATAACTGTTTGTTCTTACCGCGGAGCCCGAGCAACGTTGGCCGATGCCCGGTGGAGCTGTACTATGCAGCTATAGAGGAGTTTGGCTCTGGTTCACCCCCTTGGCCGTCACCTACCCAGCAGGACACATGACATTATTTTCCTCGTCTCCCCGTTGTGTTTCCTTCCCTCCCCCGCCTCCTCCCTCCCTGATTCTTTGATTTAATTGATGTAACTATGTAACCTGTAACTCGCTGATCCTCATGTAAAGCGCTCTGATACCTCCGGGTCTAGCCAGCGCTATATAAAACTTTGCAAACTTTGCAAATACAATTGAAAATTACAACTGTCTCAAGGCATTGCTTTTTTACTGGCGAATGCTACATTGGTATCTATTTGTCTTTCCTTATGTTAAGGCTTTGTTTTTACCTTGTTGTGTACTTTTGTGCAGTTTTTATATAGGTCAAACTGGACCTAAAGGATTTGAAGCGCTTTACATGAGCTCTAGTTACATTACTCAAGGTCACCATTCATTGTTCATAGTGTTGGGGAGAATAAGTGATTTGCCCAGAATCACAGGATCACAGAATCACAGGATGTTTATCATACACTGGGACTCAAACCTGACCCAAAGTTGACAGCTCTGGTCGTAACACTACATCCAGGGTACAGGGAAGAGGTACAGGGAAGAAGTCAGGTAGAAGCCACATGAAAGCTTCCAACAGGACCTTGTGCTGAGCCAGTGCCAGTCTTCAGGCTCAAGCCTGGGATGAGCTTTCAGTGGCTCGCTCACTTCTAGGGATTAGAGTTGGGCAAGTAGTCTAAAGAAATGACTCTGAACTTAAGGCCAAACGGATTATATTTCAATTGTACTTGCTCTATTTAGCTTCCGTGTTCCTGAAGTTACCAACTGAAGTGTGTATTACCCTGATTCACTTTGTTCCCTAATCTTGATCTCCCCCATTACTCCATGTACTTGCTCTATACCACACATTGCTTTTTGTCTCCCATTTGTGTCCTTCAGAACCACACAACTGCTTGACACTTTGTCATGCTGACGGGGCACTTTCACTTATAAGCCAGTTCTATTGGCATCACTAAGGCTTGTATTTTATATGAAAGTAGACGTTTCACTGCTTGTGAGAAGTTCGTGCCAATTCATGAGGACCTTCAAACCCAGACAGGGGTGTAACTGCCATTGGTGCAGCAGGTGCAGTGCACTGGGGCCCAGAGTTCTGAGGAGCCAATTGAACCCTGATGATTGCTGTATTTTTGCTCACCCAACAACCGGTAAATGGTGCATTTTCCTTTGCTTGCACCAGGGCCATGGCCCATGGCTTCCAAGCTATGCTACTGTACCCAGAGGACTTTATTATATAGGGTCACTGCATGGTGTTCCAAATCCGTCAAGAGTATTAATCTTTGATGTATAGGCATCGTGTGGCAATCTTGTAAAAAGATTGGTTCAATACAGGGTACACTTTGCCATGAATGGTTCTAATTTACCAAGACTCCCAGGTACTCCCAAAAACTGGAAAATTCTATTGGAAGAATGTAAATGGCCACACCGCAGTCAGTTCTTGTTGACTGTAGGCTTGAAGCAGAGTTCAACACTAGTGCCAATCACCACCCAAGGTATGTGCTACAGATCTGAAGTGTCTAGATTTAAGATGTACAACTCAAATACACAGACTTTGGGAGTGAATGTAAATCCGTATTTGTAAAGTGTGAACCTCTCACCCTTACGGGTCTCAAGGCGCTGGGGGCCGTCGTGGAAATTAAGTGAGCTATTGCCCAGAGTCACATGGTGCTGAGCTGCCGCTGGAGCCGGGGATCGCACGGTGAGCCCTGTGCTCCGAGGTCAGCTGCCCTGGCCGCTGCACCACACCTCTCCAATGGACATTCGCATATGGGAAACCTATTGGCTTTGCAATGCTTGTTTATTGTTGAAACAGTATGACAAACCTGTGTCTTCAAAAAGCTGCTGATATTAGTAAGTAATTTAATAATCTTTAAAAGGTGAGAAAACAACACTGCTGTGACCCATCCCATATGGCACAGTGTATGGCATATTACTGCCATTTTTATGGTCCTGATCCTGGTGGGTCTTAATCACTTTGGAAGTAGTGCTTTGCTTACATATCAAGAAGGTACATGTATAGTTTTCACCAAATAAAATAGAATTATATTATTATAAAACAAGAAACACAAGGAGCAAACACCCATATGCACCCATCAGTTTCACTATGCAGCACCAGCATAATAATTGTCCGTGCCCTTTGATTGGTTGCACTGCCTGGTTAGTAGTCAGTTTTTATGTAGAACATACTGGGCACTGAAATTGTTTGTCTACTTTCAAGGTTTACATTCTGGGATTGGCAAGGCACAGAGTAGTCACCTGAACACAGACTGTGAATAATTGAATCCAGAATACCACTATCATTAGGCACTTCAAGGCCTGTATGTCTGATCTCTGCCTCACGTTTGCTGCTGTGGAAGTACTGAACAGATAGCCTAGCCTATGCACATCCTTGTAGAGAGCGTTAGTGAGATACTTAGAGAATTTACTCAAGTACAACTGCAATCAAGGCAATACACCTGCTACCTTTCTCTGGGTGTCGGGCAGACACCTGGTAGGGGCTCCTTGCCACTCTCTTTATGATGGGGTAGGTTTTATTGGTTTTGTATGACTTTTCCATGTGAGATCACCAACTTAAAGCATTCCAGTTAAAGCTGAAGTGTGGGGGCAGGGTTTCCAAAAATGAACTACTAGTGTGTACGTTTTAAAAGCCCTCTGACATATGCTAATGCTTTAAGCTTGGTACAGAGCTCGCCTTGGCCTAAATCCAAAATGGCATGTAAGTTGTGCAGTTAAGTCAGGGTGAACAGTAGCCAAAATGGAACCCCTTCCATATTGCTCTTACGTGTAATTTGGCTCCAGGTAGGAGGGGAGTGGGCTCTGTGCGACTGCAACCTGATCTGTGTGTCTGTTGAATCAGATTCCATGATGTGTGAAAAAGTTAACAGCCTCTAATGCAACAATGTTATGATAAATTCACTTTTACAACATATTTACTATGATCTCCTTCATGGCTCCTGCACATAGCTGCCAATCGTTTTGTATGCACATGAGTGCCTATGTTTCACGTTTACATGCATCTTTCGACACTTTGAGTGACACTTTATCGCAAGCGGAAAGTGCTGAAATGTTGAGCTTGTGAGACCTATTTTTTATTTGCATAGAGGGTGCATGTACTTTTGTAAATTATCAACAAAACATTAACTAAAATGTAATAGATCAACAAGCAATGGCAAAGCCAATCGTTGGGCCTTTTGTTAGGGTGTTTGTTAACAGCTGGGTGGTGCTCTCAGAAGATCTAGAAAGAAAGTCCAATAATGAAGCAGTATTTGGGCTACCAAAAATATGGGAAAAGGGTCCATTGTTGAACAAACTGCATTAGTGGATGAAAGTTCTATCATCACAGAAGTGCTACCAAAAGTGTAAAAAAGTAGGCCCTGGGTGAATTATAATTCTGCTCTCGAGTTGGTGGAATTCAGTAATTCCACGCTACGCGTGTAATGTAGAGTTCCTGCTAAATTCCACCATCCGGCTCGTGGTGGAGATATAATCCTGTTGGCGAGCACAAGACTTGAGTTAGCACGCGCTGGCGAGCGCAACAAGGTTTGCCGGCCGCTAGCGAGCCTGATTTGCCAGCCACTAACGTGGCTTCCGGTCCCCATGGAGCCTTCTGGCACTATTTTCGTGATGCTGGCGAGTGTGAATGGCTGCGGCTGCTTCTCAAGCAGAGTCTCTACTCGAGAAGCAGCTACATCAAAAATACATGTTGAGTAAATATTCTACTCCAACAGAACGTTCAGGTTGGTTTTTGGTGTGAAAAAGCTTTTTGTTAATCTTGCTTTCTTTTTTCAACAAGAAGGAAGTGCCACAGAGACTTCAACTTCCGTTCCTGTCCAGCCGGCTCCTCCCAGGGCTTTGTCCATCTCCTGGTCACACTTCATTTGGATTTCAAGATGGAAGGATCACTCTCTTTGTCTGCAATTCCTGATGCATATATACCATTGTTTTTTTTTGTGACATCACAAGTAAGTTCAAAAACTTTTGTATAAGGGTGTTGTTTGTTTGATAGAGGGCATGTACCAGTATTTATTTGTACTTTTATTTGATTTTTAAATTTGAATATGGCTGTGGTGGGTGGCCTGGAGTTGCAATACGGGCTTAGTATTTTTTTTGCATTTAATTTTTTATCTTTTGTAAGGGAAAAAGGTGGCACAGTTCAGTACATTTTCTCTGTGTTTGTTAAATCTGCACTATTTGTTTATTTTTCTATGTGGCCTGGTCTGCCCATGGGCCATCCAGCCAGTACTAGTCATTGGGTACACGAAACAACTGTTTCTGTGGTACATGTTGTTTAAAAACATCATTTAGGCCAGGGGTGACATTGGATTAAATTGAAAATGTGGGTTTCACATTTGTTTCTGCAAAAAGTGTGTTTGGTGGGGTAATATTTGATGCCTTGGAAGGATGTGTGTTTTTATAGCTCATTTAATGTTTGTTTGTGCATTGCTGAAGTATTAATAGTGTTTTATTCATTGTTTACCATGCCTTCCTTGTCTGGCCAGTTTGTGTGTGTGTGTGTTTGCCTTAGGCCACCATTTGTCTTTGTTCTCCATGCCATGTGGCCAACAGCCATTTTGTGTAGTCAGTGTTCATAGGCCTGCATGTGTTCTTTCCTGCCCATGCCTCCTTGCTTGTTATTTGACCATGTGGCTAGCGGCCATTTTTAGTAGCCAGCCAGTGTGCTTTTGTCAAAGGCCTGCATGTGTTCTTTGTTGTGTCCATGCCTTTTTGCATGTTGTTGTTTGACCAAGTGTCCGGCGGACATTTTGTATAGCCAGCCAGTGTGCTTTAGTCATAGGCCTGCATGCGTTCTTTGTTATGTCCATGCCTCATTGCTTGTTGTTGTTATTTGACCATGTGGCCAGTGGCTATTTTGTACAGCCAGCCAGTGTTTTACATCCTTTTTTTCCAGTTTTCAAAGCCATTTTCTAGGGAGATTGAGAGAAGAGGGTATGCCTTTTTTTTTTTTTTTTTTTTACAATTTTCCCTGATATGAGTTTCATATGCTTGAGGATCTTTGTAGAATATGTATATATAAACAGTGTTTAATATTAAATGCATATTTTTCCATTTTTCCCTTGCACCTCCTTGCCTCCCAGTGGATTTCTCATAGTCCCTAGTACACCAGCAATAATTTTTTGCTCTTATTTATTTATTTATTTATTTGTATTTTTAAAAAGATTATTATAATTTTTTTTTAATTTATTTTTGTACATTTTCCTTCCGCCCCCTGCCTGCCATGGGTGCCTGCCACACACCAGCATTCATTTTTTAAGTATTGTCATTACAAATTTTCCCCTGGACCCACAGCCTGCCACAGGCGCACATCACCATTCATTTTTTAAGGGTTAGTCCATTTTCCCCTGGATCCCCTGCCTGGCATAGGTACACACCAGCATTAGTTTTTTAAGGATTATTTCATTTTCCCCTGCACCCTCCTGTCTGCCACAGGTGCCTCCCCCTACATGCACATAAAGCAAACAGTTACATCTGTATGTTGTTATCCTGATTGAAATATTAGGTTATGGTGGTATGGTTTGACTTTGGAATGGATACACTATTGTTAATTATTTGGGATAACCGCACTAAATTATATTGTCTGTACTATGAATAATTCATAATTTGCCTTTAGGTGCACAAGAGACATCACCCACAGTACTGCCAGACAGAAGGCAAGCACAAAGTGACGTGATCACAACTCGTGAGTCTTCCTCTCTTTCACTAGTGCAGCTAAGTGTCAATTGACAGAGCTTGAAGATGGCCCCAAAGAAAGGTGCTGCCAAGAAAGTGGCCAGTCAGGAGGAGAAGAAGAAGCCAATTGCCACCACTGGTTTGCCGCCCTCCTCCTTTTTCAGAAAACTTTGTGTTCCTGCCGCACTGTCCTCTGGACAGCAAACTGGGAGCAGCAATCCTGCATCAACGACGTCACCACCCAAACCTAAGCCCAAGCCCTTGTCTCTCAGAGAGGCTGCCTCTGCAGTCATGGCGACGAGTAGAGAATCTGAATTGGATTTGTCTCAGCTGCAAACTAGTAACCAAATTGTCGCAGGAAACTGAGCAAAGTGGACGACAGGAGCAACTGCCAGAAACAGATCTTCAGAAGTAGGGGCAGAACAGGCTGTTGAGCTTCCTACTGAGCTAGATGTACCTCATCCTGATCCATTGATCTACATCAAGAAAAAGAAAGGGTACTCCACCATCTTCTCCAAGCCACTCTTCTGAAGATCTGAACATGGTCTGGACCTTGGCAGAGTCCAAGACCCGCCGCAAGAGACAAGGGAAAAGGAAAGTTCCTGAAAGCCTTAGAATTATGGAAGGCGATAAGGAGGAGGTGCCAGTCATTGTCATGGAAGCTGGCTCAGAGGACACTGACATTACCCCTCCGATTCAACCTGCTACGAGGGATGTGGCACTTGTTCCACCACCATCACTGCCAGCTTCCATATTTGTAAGGCTGTTGTGTAGTTTCCATTAATCAGTAGGAACTGCGCGTTTGCGACGACATAAACTTAGGATGGTGCCAGACTGATTCCATGCTCCCCCGCAGGATATGTTGTCCATTGGACCAGCTAGCTCACAGTGCCACTGTTAGCCCCCCTAAACTTAGAAAGGGAGTGAACAGTTCTGGCAACTACTAAACATGACATCCCTGTTCCCTCAGCAAGCGCGGTGACAGACCTAGAACTTTTCGCTCAGAGAAATATACAATGAATACACGAAGGGCTGTTTTCCAATATTTATTGAACCGTAGTGATTATTGTATAGAAAATGTGTGCTGCAATGATTAATAGACAGAAGCAGACAAAAGTTATAATGAGGGTCAAAACAGTAAATAAAATGAAGAGTTTCACCATCTTGTTGAGACACCTTATACATGCATACATATACAGTATTATAACAACCTAAAGTAATCGCACAATGCAAACCCTAACCTATGTGTCTAGAGTGTGAATGTATGGTCTGCCAAGAATTCCTCTTCTGGATGACCTAACCTCTTTATCTGGTGGGTAAGAATGAGGGACCCCGTGTTGGTCATAAACTGGACACCCCTCACGGAGATGTCAGTCAGCTGCTAGGTGAAAGCTTCAGCATGCAGGGACCCCTTGAAGTGAGCAGAATCGTCTCTTCTGATTGTAATTGTAAACAAAAGGATATATATAGAAAAGGGCATCTTTGTCGCGGGCCGTGATTGTGATCAGGCTGCCTATTGTTAGTATTCCACAGATAGCTGTGTCGCCATATGGACCTAATAACAAACACATTTGTACCACACACGTGAAGACCTTGCACATAATGCCAAGGCATTGTGATAGTGTTCTCACAAAGTGCTTTTGTGTGAGCAAGGTCGGTGTTTCTTAGAAACTAACCCAAGTGTCACAAATGCAAATGTGTGTCAAAAGTCGATACGACGAAGGGAAGGCAACTTCAGGAAAGAACCGTGTAAATTGGCAATATTTCCTACCAGGCTTAACTCTGCACATGACACCCACTCCTCATACATATGTTGGTTAAAAAGCTATCTAAAGCCTTTATTCTCACCTTTGAAATACATCAGCATCTAAAAGTGTATATGATATATAATCAGGTCATTTATGCTATTTGAATGGCCAAAGCATAAAGAAAGCCAATAGCTGTAAAAAATATAAAAGCACTAAAAGGCGAGTCAATCTGAAAGAAATGTAGCATTTAAAAACAGGCTAAATAAAAAGTTTCTCCCCAACTGAGAGCCAGATGTTTACATGTACCGAGTGGCAAACAAAACATTGCTGTTCCCAGTGTCCGCAGACGATGTTCCCAGAGGCACAGCTTGGAGCAAAGTGACAGAGCAAATATGGTCCCTTCCACCCCCTGCAGCAGCCGCTGTGGGAGCAAACACAGCCATCGATGTTCTGGTCAAACAGAGCCTAGATCCAAACCACTTGGTGCAGAGGCAACCCAGGGAAGCTCATATAACGCGACCAGGAGCAGAGGTATCCGCAGAGGACAGCTGCACAGATGGGCCTTCAGCAGGTTTACCAGTACGTGAATGTCCGCAGAGTCAACCAATTGCGACCCCAAGCACAAGCCCTGGGCACACTCGTAAGCGCACAAGAGACAGTGGAACACAGACTTCATGCAATGAAGCTATACAGGCCGGAAAGACAGGAACCAGTGGTCATCCAGTTCTTGAAGCAACGGCGCACCAAATAAATGCATCATGCATTCACGGCACAACTGGACATGAGGAAGTGTCAGCTCCATTTGATCTCGAACTGGGACATCCATTGCGGAGCAAAAATATTAAAAGCAATATCCGTGCAACTAGGAGCAGGACCAGTGGAAGACTTGCAAAGATGCTTCTATGGACGGAGTTGATGAATGATGGAATAACTCCAAACACCGTCTGGAAGATGCTGACCAACCCAGAGCCAATGCTCTTGAAAAACCCTGCAATTCCAGTTGTATTAGACATGTTAAAAATACGATGGACCAGCTCCCCAAAATGTTGTTGGAAGTTAGTACGGAGAAGCATCTGTATCTCTGAAGATAAACGCGCCACCTGAAGATCAAATGTCTAATTGGCCGAAGTTAAGGCCACATCTTTTTGAGATAATAAGGCTTTCAGTTTGCTCAGGGCGTCACATTAGTAAGATTAATTGAAGGCCACAGCGTATCCTCCCTAACCTCACAGGCTGGCGGAAAACAGGGCTTGTGAGCAACATGTTACAATGGAAAATACGGAAACCACACAAGCGACCCCTGACTTCATCCAACAACAACCTTGACTGTTCAAAATCAGATAACTACCATTTTAAAGTAGCAAGACAGGTTCACCACAAACGCATTACATGCCCTGTTCAACGAAACGTCCTGGCATACTAGGGAACCACTTAAAGAATTCTCTCAGTTTAAGCCTCCAAGAAAGACTTCAGTATCCTTATTCCAATACCGGAATGTGAAAGAAATCTTCCATTGGTCATGTATGAAACATTCACCTAACACTTCATATCTGCCTACTTGATTGTGTTGTAGACAGTACTGAAAGTGGAAAGTTGAGATTGGCGATGTAATGTACCCATCGATTATCCAATCCGAGGATGCTATCTCAGCAATGGTTAAATGTAATTTCTCAAGCCTGTCAATGTGTATTTCACATCTTTCCGTGCCATAGCTTTCTGCTGTTCTGAAAGATGGTATGGTCAGAACGGATTAGTGATGTTAATGTGTCGCCACGGTGCATGGCCAGAACGGTATGTCTATAGTGTCCAGCTTAACAATAGAATTGACCTAAGTTGGGACTGCCCATGTTGTAATGCAGACAAGTCTTGCTGAAGCACATCTGTTGTAGATGAGACAATGTTACCCAAAGAATAAATTCTAGATGATAAGGTAGTCATACCGTTGTCAACTACTGCGAGAGCTTGTTCTATATTGGCCCTGTCAATCTCATGCAGCCTTTCAGCCGCTTCTTTCAATATCTCGTTATAGACAGCATCAAGGAAGTGCTTTTGACGTGGTTTCTGAGGACCCATTAAAAAGTCTTGTAAGTCCATGTCATCAGATAGTAGGAACAAATGCTGTTGTATCTGGGACAGTGTTGAGGTTTTTAGCCAATCAAGGCACAACTTCCCAACACTGTAAGTTGCTACCACCCCCAAATGTTCACTTTGCACATAACGTATGTCAGGCCTGTTTGCTGTAAATTCATTGATGTTACCCAGGAATCTATCCTGACACTTGTCTACCGTCCACACTAACCATCCTTTCCAATTAGGATCTGATGAGTTGTGTCTACTCTTATGCAGCATAGTATCAATAGTGTTTTCATCATACAGTGTTAGCCGCTGCCAGTTGTCAAATCATGTAAGATTGGGAACCCTCTGTGTGTTCAAATTATTTTTCTTGGCTAGGCCAAGACACGTCTGTTGCACAGTTTGGATCAGGAAAATAATCTGCTGCGGTATTAAACAGTCTCTAAACAAAGCCTCAGGGCCCGATTCACAAAAGTAATCTGAGACAAAATCCTAACTTTACGACTCTCGGTATTCACAAAGGGCATTTAGGAGTAGTAAAGTTAGGATTTTGTCTCAGTTAAACTTAAGTTTTACTTAAGTTAAACTTAAGACCAAAACTTAAGTTTAACTGAGACAAAATCCTAACTTTACTACTCCTTAATGCCCTTTGTGAATACCGAAAGTTGTAAACCGAAAGTTGTAAAGTTAGGATTTTGTCTCAGATTACTTTTGTGAATCGGGCCCATAGTTCCCTGAACCTGCCAAAATTTATTCCCCAAATAGATTTAGCATCCACTGTATCCCTCCAAAAGTCGAAATCTTGCACAGAGAGTTGGGAAAGGAAAGAAGCAGAGTAAATCAGCTTAGTGTCAGTGACAGGTGACGGTGTAAGCCAAAATGAGGCTGGATCAGATGTGTCATAACAAGAAAAATAGCACCTCTTGGTGGTGTAGGGCATTGTTCCCTTTGTGTAAAGTTAAATACTTCACGAGGTGTACTAGCCTTGTGTCGGAAATGATGACCATAAACAAAACATCTCATTTTAGTTGTACCATCATAAAACTCATCAGAAGAAAATACAGTTGCATGTTCTAGAGCCACTGGAGGGGTGCCAACGGGGCCGAGAGCCAAATGCAGTGGGGGCCAAAAAGATTTAAAAAAAAAAAAAAATTACTTACCCACGCTCTCCTCCGCGTTTCACTCTCCTCCGTGTTTTCTTCTTTCTTCTTGGATGCCTTCAGCGCGACGGCACCTCATGGAGCCTCAGGCAACCCCCTTCTGCAAATCCCGACGCTGCTCTCAGGCTGCACATGAGCAGCATGAGAGCAGCGCCAGGATTGGCTAGAGTGGGCTGCCTCGATGCTCCAGCAGGTACAGGAGGCCTGTGCCTGCTCTCCACCCAGCTGTCTGAGACAGCTAGGTGGAGAGGTTTACACTGTGCATGTCAGGTTGGCCGTCGCAAGACAGCCTGCCAAAGTGACATGCACAGTGTAAACTGGAGTGAGAACCACTCCCCCTTCTGCCAGTCAGCAGCAATGCCCACCCCCAAACACTGCGCGGGCTGGGAGTAGTGAAAAATAAAATGGTAATTCATTTTATTACCGTTTTATTTTTCACTTTTGCTGCATTGGCAGCAGGGGGGCGGCGCTCCTCAGCCCTAATGGGGGGCCGCCGCTGTCTAGATCTTCTAACATGTCATATACCATATCAATGTCCCTATCATCAGAAGTAGTACTGGGATGATAATATCATTCAAAGAAATGTTCAACAAATGTGGAATTTGCAAGAGTTCAGTGGGACCATACACATCAAACAGTACGCTGTCCCATACAATCCAATCCAGAATTCAAACAGCTGAAATGTTCACCAGGGACAAGTCTCTTTGCTCACGGTGTGATGATGGGCGTGGTTTCAGAATCAAAATTTACAGAGTGTACTGCAGAGCATTCTGGGACAAAGTGTCCATTTAGGAGAAGGAAGAACACAGTCACAAAACCATTCCAAAGAACTAGAAAAGGTAATGCAATTGCAATCCAAAGGTGTAACCATTGAGAAATAAAGTATGTTCTTTTCAGCCAACGATATAAGACACGCACCTTCAGTTCGAAAGGCAGGGGTGGTGGAACCTCTGACGCGTCGGAGGAGAAGTCATCAAAGTCAATGAAGTATCCAGATGCCATCCGGTCTATCTTGGGCAGCTCAGCTGGCTGGTTCAAATTAGACCAAAGACTCGATCTGTGGTACATTGATGTAGTCCTTGTTCTTCTCAGGATTCCGAATTGAAATCTGTATTTCTGTACTTGCAGACTGCACAGTTGCATACTTCATTGTTGTTCATTGTTGTCTCTTGTTGAAGAGAGCAGGCTACATTTGTAATTAAAGCTTCCTTCTGAACTTCCTGTTTGGCAACGAGAGGAGATTGGTAGCTGCCAAGTAGTCAACGTGGCTTACTATTACGAATCGGCCACATAATGTGGTTTGATCAGATCGATAGAGACCAACCTTTTTTCTCGGCATGCGGTAAGGAGCTGGAGAAGTACAGTTTCTTTACATTCGACTGCCAGGACAGGCACAAGTGCTCTGTAAGAAGGCACAAACTCTTTTTTGTCCACTATAATTTCTCAGACCAGATCCATAATCTTTGGGATCCAGCCAGTTCTCGCCGGAACAACCTTCACTTGTCCAGTGGTGGCGCATTTTACTTAGACGTTACTTTGTTCATCCTGGAAATCGTTCAATTGCTGTAAAACAGCCAAACGTTCATTGATGTCAAATGGTGTTTCTGCCACCACTGTGCTGGCATTATCGAGATCTGTGACCCACATCTTAACCCCAAACTGGATCTCATAAGGAGTATGACCACCCAGGAACTTTCTTGGCATATTGTTCAATGCCGTCTGGGCCCCATACATGTGGTGGACCCACCTGTGACCAGAGCCTAATACCCTTGCTGTTAAAGACTGCTTTAAGTCCGGGTTTTCCTCTTCACAAATGCGTTTCCTTAGGGGTGGTATGGAGATGAGAAACGCAGGGTCACACCCAAACATCCTTTGGCCTCTTTGTAAGCCAGAGAGCTAAACATTGGACCCTGATCAGAATGGAGTGTGCCAGCTGGATTTGTCCTGATAAAGACTTGCAGATCCTTTATAACAGTTCGGGCATCAGCCGATTGCTGTAGCCATATCCACATGAATCGAAAGAAGGAATCCACTGCCACCAAGATGTACTTGTAAGCCCCATCAGATGATAGGTGGCCACGTGGTCTAAATACACACAAGCCAGAGGCTTGATTGAAATCAAAAGAGGTGTCTGGGGTGGATGCGCCACGGTGGAACTCTTCATCTGCCGACATATTTCACATCTCAGGGCAAAGACTTGAGTCTGTAAAGTTCCAGCTACCAATAGTGTTGCTGCACTAGAGAAATTGTAGCAGCCACCCCTGCATGTGCAGAAGCCAGACCCTCATGTGCAGCCAATATTAGTCCTATTCTGCGAATACTATTTGGTATTACTCTGTCCCCAACTCCTGGAATCTGAGCATATGGTGTGTTTTGTGCATCTAGCTTGTAGGAGTACGTGAGTGGGAAGCCTTTTGGCAGATGTGTGTCATTGCACACAGCATTGACGGCCACCATGATGTCTCTGTCTCTTCTTGTACTTGAAAAAGTTATCACAGCAACTGCAGCAGTGCAAACTGTCATCTTTGTGGCTTCATCAGCCAGTGAATTCTCTGCAACATGAACGTCAACACATTGATGACTCAGTGTATGAATGACATGAGCCCATGGCAAGCATTCTTTCAGCTTCGCCACCTGTTCCCAAAGCAACTTGTGCTTCACTGAGCAGCCTTTTGAGTCCCTGAATCCATTCTGGCTCCAATAATGAAGATACTCATTCTATGACTGCACATAATAATACGGATCACACGCTATCAGTGTGGGGAATCCAGCATCCGTATTTTGTAATGCCAGTACTAGAACTTTGCGCTCTGCCAGCTGTGCCATGCAATCACCTAGTGACTGTATGAAGGTTTTTTCAGGATGGAAGATCCCATCGTGCCTACAGCCTTTCACGACTGCGCAAGTGGCTGAATATTGCTGTTTGTTCCCTACAGCAGCCTGAACAGAACCATCAGTGTAAATGATATAGTCATAGCATTCTGGATGCATTATTTCATTAGGCAGAGAATATTCTTGCTTGTACTGGATATATGCGTGTGTCTGTAATGTAGTGTCAAATCTGTAGTCTACATCTGTTGCAGTGAGTGAGTTTGCCCATTGTATCCATCTTGGATGTGGAGCTTTAGCGTTTGGTACACTTGTCCTGGGAACCTCCTCTAAAGTCAGTACTGGGGGCACGTTCTCACACTTCAGAAGTATGGAATGCTGTCAGTATCTTTCCAATTGGTGCAAAACCCATTTCAGAATTGTATAGAGATGCGATTTATATGCAATCGTTACTGTGTCACCTTCATTGAACGTGACATATGTATACCCTGATGCTCCTGAAATTACACAGATCACCATATTTGTAGTGTTACACATGTGAGTAAGTGTTTGGAAGCGATCATGTCTTCTTGAACAGAAGGTAAAATGTCTGGATGTTCCTGTGTCCAATGTGTATTTGAAAAGTCTGAATGAATAAGGTCGTAGAATGGTTTTACCCATTCTGAGTAATCAGGAATGTATGTTCTGCCAAAATGTAGAAATCCTAATATGGATTGTCGTCTTTTCAGAGTCATTGGAGGTTGGAGCAATGCACATTTTTCTAAAAAATTCATCTCCAGGCTCTTGCCCTCACTTGATAGCTCGTATCCCAGAAATAGGACCCTGAGGTGGGCAATTTTTGATTTTTTGAAACTGAACCTGTGGCCCAACTGAGCGAACCCCAAGATTATATGGTCCACTCTGGTAAAGTGCTCCATCAGGTCATCATCTGTTAAGTATATGCCAATGCCTGAACATCAAAATTCTCAAGTAATTCTGTGACTCTGGCTGAAAACAGCCCGAGGCTATTCTATACCCCTGTGGTAAACGGCAGAATTGTTATTGAGAACCTAGCACCATGAAGATGGTCGAATATCAACTTCAAGGCATTATATTTTGGCAAAAAAATCCATTTGATATATCTAGTGTTGTTTTGTATTATTTATGCACCATGTTATTCATTAGTGTGCCACTGTGTGCATTTTGTACTGCAAATTTGCGAGTAGCTGTGTTCAAATGTCTGTAAACTAATACTAGATGATATAATTGATCTGGTTTCAGAGGATTATTCATTGAAGAGGTGCAACTTTCAATCACACCTTGATATTCAAGTTGTTAAAGGATTTCCTTAACTTGTTGTTTTGCTTCATTTTTTATTGGGTTCTGTCTTTGAGGTTGTGGGGTTGTCCTCAATGGTATATCCTGATGAGGTGAACCGTCATCCCACCCTGCATGGTTGCGGTATAACACAGGAGCTAGAACTAAAGCCCACTCCCTGGAGTATGAGTGTTTAATTGATTCTAGAACGAGGTCGGAGAAGGCTGATCAAATCACTGTTTCCCTCTTTGGGCAATCCATTACGAAGTCAGGTGGGCAATCTTTTTCAGCCAGAAAAATGTCATAACATTGAGTGAGTTCCTCGCAAAAGAGGACATTAATAAATCTGGGCAAATCCCCTTCCAATCTTAGTTGGACTTCGTATAAATGATGTGGAACCATTACCCTTGGTATCTGGTGTTTCACTGTCATATACTCACTCTGCGCTACTCCCACGAGCCAACTAATCAGGTTCTGGCAAATTATTGTGACTTCTGCTACACTGTCCAGCATTGTCAATGCCCACTCCCCGTTCAGAAGCAGAGTCCTCAAAATCCAGGGCATGCCTGACCTTTAGTCCAGGTGCCTTCTTCTTTTTAAATTGAGGTTTCGATATTTCAGGATTGTCTTCTGTTTACTTATGTATTAACATGACCGTTGTGAGTCCTTCCTTGGTTTCATGTGCTCTTCTGATCTCTTCTCTGACCGTCCTTCTCTCTCTGAACGTCTATTAATGTATCCTGAAAGGAATGAGAGGAGCTTGTTTCAGTATCCTGATACCTATCAGGTTGCATAACATTATCACGGTTATGTAAATTGTAACGTTTTTCTGTAGATTCCTGTGCAGGAGACCCACCCCATGGTTTGTTTTTTCTTTATTCATCTTGTTGTCCCACTTCTTCTTTGTGGAAAAGTTGTGCTTGCATAGAGTTCTCCTTTTCAGAATTATTCTTTATCTGTGGTTTTCTTGGTCTGGCTCACTAATTATCGCTACCCAGTGTAGCATAGGTTTCTTCAATAATTTTAGGCAATTCGTGCTCCTGTTGCGCAGGAGGCAAATCTCTTAGATGTTGGCGTGTGGCTAACGCTGCTGCTTCCCCTCAAATGTTACTTAACATTATGGCTGATACTGTGGCAAAATTGCCCATCAATTTCGTCCCTAAGTCAGGCGCTGCCATGTGCTCATTTTGTACCTGTTTTAAAACCTCAGGTAAAACTGCAAAAGAAGGGGTGCCATGTGTTCTGATATATACTGCAGCAAATACAGTACTCCAAATAACACAATCTTCTACTGTGGAGCCATTCCCATTGGCAAGCGAATTGTTAGTATCCCATGTTTTTCCTGCTGGCCCTTATGGGGAAACACTAATTCAAGCTGGTTTGTTTTTTGTGTGATCCAAAACGGAATTTCTTCCCTTGTGATGAGACTTCTCCCCATCACTGCATTTAGTGTTTGAGGGCTAATGACTGGCGTAGCTAATTGTGGTGCTACTGCTTGAACAGTCCATGCAGGAGCATGTGTTAATGTTCGCATCACGAATTGTGTAAGACTTATGTATATTGTTACTAGATTATTATATAATCCCTGCAGCTGGCCTGTGGTCAAATGATTAGCATCAGGATGTGGTGGCTCCTTTAAACCAATTAATATGTTCTTGGTATGTTAGAGGGATTTCTATCTCGTCATAAGGAGTGTATTCCTCTGGTTATTTTGTGAAATACCTGTGTAGCATCATCTGCAGCAGGGAATTTAACCCAGGAGTAAAACACCTCTGTTCTAAATGCCTCGTGTGCCTCTACCACAAAGTTAACATCCTCACCTTCTAGTGTGAGGCCATGTTGAAGTTGTTTTTGAGTGACTGAATGTCTGCAGTTCTCAGAAATATTCTGTGCAATGTTGTGTAATAAATGTATTACAGAGTTCGGCTAACACAGTGGGAACAATATCTTTTCAAGCTTGAATTTAGGAACAGCCAATACAAAGCATATACCTACTCAGCTGAGGAGGATATTCCATATCACCACAGATGTCACATATCTGAGGAAATGTGATTAAACTACTCAGTTGATCCAAACAAAATAAGAAACCAACCATCGTTGGGTGCCATGTTGTGTAGTTTCCACTAATCACGTAGGAACTGCACTTTTGTGGACAACATAAACTTGGTGCCAGACTGATTCCATGCATCGCTGCAAGATATCTTGTCCCTTGGACCAGCTAGTTCACAGTGCAACTCTTATCCCCACTAATCTTAGACAGGGAGTGAACAGTTCTGGTAGTTACTGAACATGACAACCTTGTCCCCTCAGGAACCATGGTGACAGACCTAGAACTTTCCGGTGAATCACTCGTGACTCTCGTTCACTCGGAGAAATAGACAAAGAATACACGAAGGGACGTTTTCCAATATTTATTGAACCGTAGGGATTCTTGTATAGAAAAAGTGTGCTTCAATGATTAATAGACAGAAGCAGGCAAAAGTTAAAATGACGGTCAAAACAGTGAAAGTAAGAAGAGTTCTACCATCTTGTTGAGACACCTTATGTATGTATACATATACAGTATTATAACGACCTAACATACTCCTACGATGCAAACCCTAATCAACGTGTCTAGGGTGTGAATGTATGGTCTGCCAAGAAACCCCCTTCTGGATGATCTAACCCCTTTACCTGGTGGGTAAGTATGTAGGGCCACCATCTTGGTCACGAACTGGACATCTGTCACAGAGGTGTCAGTCAGCTGCTTGGCAACAGCTTCAGCTTGCAGGAACCCCTGGAAGTCAGCAGAAGCATCTCCTCTGATTGTATTTGAAATAAAAGGATATATATAGAAAAGGACATCTTTTTTCCAAGCCGCGATTGTGATCAGGCTGCCTATTGTTTGTACCACACACATTAAGGCCTTGCACATAATGCCAAGGCAGTGCGATAGTGTTCTCACAAAGTTCTTTTGTGTCAGCAAGGTCGGTGTTTCTTAGAAACTGACCCAAGTGTCACAAATGCAAATGTGTGTCAAAAGTCCATGTGACAAAATGAAGGCAACTTTAGGAAAGAACTGTGTACATGTAAATTGGCACTATTTCCTACCAGGCCTGACTCGGGCACATGACAAGGCCCCTGCTGAGTCCTGAATCCACCACTACCTCAGTTGAAGTACAAACTGTAGAGAGGCAATCATCGACACACCCACCTACCTCCAGTTCTTCAGGCATTTACATTGGCACCAGTGGCACACTAAAAAAGTTCTCCTCCCCAGATTGGGACTTCTTTACGATTAGCGAGCAGGAGGATAACATTGCAATATGCCACATTTGCCACGCAGGTGTTCAACGATCTGAGCCCGATTCACACTATGGTACTTGAGGCCAAAACCCATATGAAAAAACATCATTCCATCCGGTGGGAGGAGCACATAAAAAATATTGCTACAGGTGGTGGTAGTGATGAGAGAGGGGAGTCAGCTCCGATAATGGTGGGTGGTGATGAGGAAGAACAGGGTGACAGCTTTATGTAAAGCAGCCCTTCCCCGAGCAGTGCACCAGCATCACCTGCATCAGCAACCTCAGAATGGCACAAGACTCAGATGGAGACACTACCACATACAGTGACTGCCCCAAGACGCACATTGAGTCTACCACCTCCTGGTTCACTCCGGAAGTCTCCTGCATCCTTGGCAACACAAAAGAAAAACAAATCCAAGCTATTATGGTCATGCTTAGGCAGGTGGGGCCCTACAAAGGCAACCAGCCAGCGGCACATTTGTACAATGAGAAGCTGGCTAAAATGTTAGCGCTGGACCTCCTCCCTTTTTCTTTTATGGAATGAGTGGAATTTGTAGAATGAGTGGTGGCCATCTGCCAGCTGGAGCTATTTTGCCAAAGCTGCTATTCCAGTGCTCCATCATGATGTGCTCCACTTGGTTGGACAAGCATTACAGCAGAGTACTGTTCACACTTTCCATCTCACAACAGACATGTGGACCAGCTGTCAAGCAACTGATTACATGTCTATCACTGCACACTGGATCTCTTTTGTGGGGGTTAGGCAACAGCTATCTACAAGTCTCAGAGCTGAAGAAACTTTTAAGGGCATTCAGAGGCATGCAACAGTAGGTATGTTCACCATGGGGAAATCCCATGCAGTGACAAACATTTTGGAAGACTTTACCAGCAAGGTGTTTGAATGGTCTCATAATTGGATTTGATGCCACGGACAATGGCAGTAGTATAGTCAAGGCCGTGGCAGATGGTAGCTATTTCAGGGTCTTGTGTTTGGCACATTGCGTCATCCTGATTGTGCAGAACTTTCTCAAAGAAGAAGATATAGCAACATACTGACCATTTGGAGAAGAATCTGCACTCATTTCAGTCATTCTGTTAAAGCCTGGGAGCAGTTGAGGATCATTCAGCGCGCTAATAGAGTACCAGTAAAAGCGCTCATACAGGAGGTGCCGACACGGTACTTGACCAATTACATGTTGCAACGTCTGAGCAGTACAAATCAATCAAGACTTTGTCCTTCAAAGAGGAGGGGATGCAACTGGGAAAAGCATGACCATGTAGGTGGACAAATGGGGCCTAGTCAAATGCCTGACACAGATGCTACTTCCTTTTGAGGTTTTCACATGGGATGTCAGCAAGGAGGACAGTACGATGAGCCAAGCTAGCCTGTTGTTGCCTCTGTTACAGGAGCAGTTAACAAAGGTGTTACAAAGGTTCACTGGTATGAATGGAGTGTATGAGTTGGTTGAGAACTTAATCCTTCACCTGGCTGTTAACCAAAGCTACAAAGAGAGAGCGTGTCATCCAAAGTGTACATCTGTGCCACAATACTTGATCCATGGTATAAAAAAAATACTGGCCACCTTTATTCCTTTTTGGAAGCGGATGTTTCACTATATAAAACGTGAATTGTTGAGCAAGTGAGAGACCTAGAAGAAAAATGGCTGGAAGTTAGAGTCCCAGGCAAAAGTTATGGCATGCAGCCTTTAGCCTCCAGAGAGGGCAGTGCTGTTGTCTCACAGCAGCCAACACCAGCAATAATACCACCAGCAACAGAAAAATTGTACCAACATCTGCAATGGCTTGGTTTTCATTGGCAGGGCTTAAGTCAAGTGCAGAGGCGAAGGCAAAAGAGGACGAGCAAGTGGCAGCACCAATGACCATTTAGACCATTCAGCGGATGTTTCAAGACTATCTGGCTGACCCCAAAGAGGTGTACATGGATTATGACCCATTGGTTCCATGGTATGGGAAGATGCCCTAATGGCCAGAGCTCAGCAGGCTGACAACAAAGAATCTGGCTTGTCCGGTTGTCCCTGTGTCTGCTGAGCGTATGTTCAGTGCAGCTGGAGCAGTTCTCACAGTTAAGAGGACCAGTCTCTTGCCTCAAAATGTGGAGAGATTGGCCATGATTAAAATGAACCAACACTTCATACCACACAATTACACTGTTCCTGAAATACCACAGGAGGAGGATGATGAGGGTGACTGGTCAGACTCAAGTAAATGTAATGTAATGTAATAGTACATTTGTAGAGCACATCTATCACTCCAAGGAGCATCTTGGCGCTGAAACGGAAACCAGAGATGGAAGCAAAAACCTGGTTTACTGCTCACGGTAAAGAACATGGAATCAGATCATAGTTTTGCAGAGAGTATCCGGTGCACTGAAAATCCAGGTTTTTAGTGCCTTCCTAAACAGGGACTCGGATGCGATCTGGCGAAGTTGTAGAGGCAGTTTATTCCATGCCTTTGAGCCTAAAACTGTGAGTGATTTTCCTCCCTTCGAAGCCAATCTGAAGGCTGGTATTTTCAACAGATTGGCATTTGCTGATCTTAAACTTCGGGAGGGAAAATAACGCTTGAAACCTGTGTGAAGATATTGGGGGCCTGTAGAATGAAAAGCCCTAAAAGTGATAATGAGGACCTTGAACAGGACGCGTTTGTGAATTGGCAGCCAATGAAGTATATCTAGCGCCGCCGATGCTGATGACCTTCTAGGCCACTTCAGTACTAGCCGTGCTGCTGCATGTTGGACCATTTGTAGCTTGTGCAGGACTGATTTATTAGTACCTGCATAGAGGCTATTACAATAATCCAGCCTAGATGTAATAAGGGCAACGGCAACTGTTTGCCTTGCTGAGATGGGAATCAGATCAAATAATTTCTTTAGGCTTTTTATCATGTGGAAGCAGGTACCGGCAACTGCCAAATATTGCTGTTTAAATGATAGGGTGGTATTGAATTTTATTCCTAAATTCCTAACCACGTCTACTGTGTTTGGAGGGGGGGTGGTATTCACTGGCCACCAGAGTTTAGGCGAGAAAGAGTTATTTTGGCCTAAAGGTAGAATTTCCGTTTTTTGGGAATTACACCTCAGGTGGTTGTTTTTCATCCAACTGAAAGTCGCGGTAAGGCATTGGCGGAGATTTTCTTCCGCCTGGGTGGTGTTCTTGTCCAAGACCAAGATTAGCTGCGTATCGTCCGCATATGAGATGGCATCTATATTGAAGGACGATATCAGCTTGATCAGTGGAGCCATATAGGCATTAAAGAGAGTCGGGCTGAGACTCGAGCCCTGAGGTACCCCTGAAAAAAGTGCCTTTTCTTGTGAGTTATATTGGCCTAGTGTGATCACTTGTCTGCGATCTTGCAGGAAGTTCTTTATCCATGCAAGGACACTGCCAGAGATACCAAAAGATGCGAGACGGACTACAAGAATGGCGTGTGAGACCGTGTCGAAAGCAGCCGACAGATCTAATAACACCAAGACTGCTTTTTTTCCCTGATCCAAGGCTGCTCTTAGGGTTTCAGTCGTATACAATAGAGCAGATTCTGTGGAGTGTTGGGCTCTGAAACCGGATTGATTAGAGTGGAGCAGATTTGCTTTCTCCAAATAAGTTGTAAGTTGACTATTTACAATCTTTTCTGTCATCATACATGGACTTAGTAGGAGCGAGATGGGGTGCAAATTGGAAAGAGTGGCAGGGTCCGCCAGTTGTTTCTTTTGGAGTGGTTTTACCGCAGCAAGTTTCCACTCTGCTGGGATCTTGGCTGTTGAGAGCGAGGAGTTTATTATATTATTTATATTCGGGTTCACGATGTCGATAAGAGCTTGTAATAAGGTGGGGTGGCAGGGATCAAAAGGGGAGCCCGATTTAATAGACAGGATCGCCTGGCACGATTCTTCCATAGTAATTGGTTTAAAAGTTTGCATACAGGCTCTGTCCATGTCTGCAGAAAATTCATTATTCGTGAAAGAGAGAGTAGGAGGGGAGAAATCTTTTAGTAATATCCGAACTTTCTCTTCAAAAAATTCTGCTATATTATTACAGAGACTCTCAGCTAAGTGCATTAGCTGGAACTGGAGGAAGGAAGGGACATTAATTTACACAGGCGTATTGTGTCGGCGCTAAACCAAATAACGTGATCAGTATAAAGTTACAGAGTATTCGCGGTGCTATAGGTGGGGGAAATATCCCTTAAACCCCCAAAACCTGAACAAAGAAGTCCAGGGCAGAAACAGGACAACAATTCCTATGCACACGCAACAAAGAGTAACAGGTATATAACACTGTTCATGTAATTCTCACAAACGAGAGACAAGTTCTTAATCCGTTGTAGTTCGTTTTAATACGGGTTTTCTTATGCAATGCAGCCAACGCGCGTTTCGTCAGTGGGTCGTGACCCCTTGACTTCTTCAGGGCTAGGGCAATACAAAAAATATAACATGTAACCTCTTATACCAGATGATAATAACTAAGAGGACAAGCCATAAAAGCATACACCCGTGTTGTAATTACATATACCGAGTGCATAGCACCACTTTGATGTCAATTGAAAACAAAAGACAACAAGTGGGAAACAAAACGAAACACCCCAAAACTACATCTTACATAGTACATTAAGACTCCTATGGTCCTAAAATCACCCAAATTTATCCAAAATACTCTTTAGAACATTTAAAACACAAAAGGACAGAATAAAGCAGAATAATATAGGGGAAAATTAAAAAGCAACTAGAAGGTGTATAGAGAAAAATTACACTACACCGTCCCACGTAGCCTATAATTACAGGAGCTATACATTAAACCCCATATTGTGAAAAGTGCAAAACCGATTAAAAAGGAATTTAATCCCTCGTGTAGCTACATATGTAGACCTACAATCAACCATATGTCGTGAATAAATAAATGCCGCGTATTGTCCCTAAATGATTTATTAAAACGAAGCGTATCAGTGCTTTATAACACCACCGTGGACCCACTGTCTAATCCACCCAGTGTCAGAATCAATCAAAAACGTGCTCCACAATAAAAGGCAGCTCTACCAGCTGCGCCTATTATATAAAAACAACGCGTACCTCTCTGCACAAATGATTGATGCTCTCAATCTAAGAGACAAATCGAAAGAACGTACCAGTTAGTGAAAATGAAAGAAAGTCCTATCAGGTAAGTATCACTAACAAACTCTCTAATATCGTTCAGATTGAGCCAAACTCATTGCAAACAAAAGGTCGCTCACCTATCCACCGGTGATACTTCCAACCCGGATGGGCATGTAAAAATCTTAAATCTTCATATAAAATTCAATTCAATTCTGTAATATGAAAGAAAAGGACAATCACGCCTTGTTACATCTATGTTTGCAAAAGGGTTCAAATATATATATGAACCTGAAAACTATACATCTGTGTTAAACACATTCTCTACATTAATGTTAAAAGGAAGAAAAACAAACACAATCATATGGCCAGACATCTAATTCACTAAGAAGGTCAAATCTTACCTCTAATTCTAAAAAATATACTTGTCCGAGCCTCTCTGCAATTAATTTGTAGGCTCCGAGTGCAGCGGTCTCAATTTAAATGCCCATAAGAACACGATCATGCGGCGAAATAAGCCGTCTAGTGCCAGACTATAAAAGGAACGGATAGAACCAATCAGTACCTCAATAAGGTTTACCAGTGATAAATTCAATATATCATAAAAACCGGAGTCAATCAGTCCGCCCATCACTGTAACACACACTCACCTATAGCGAGTACGTCTTACGTCCAGTACGATGCCGGGATCTCTGTCAACCGGATACGGTTGCTAGATACCCGGAAGTCTATTTAAACTCCAATCCGAGTACGGCACTAGAGCGCAATACACCAAGAAAGGCCCTCCATCTTGGGAGTGTCATAAATCCTTATAATGGGATGTGTATGCGGTACAACCCCAGATATTATTAAAGAGTTGAAGTAAGAAAAGGAAGGTAAAGACAAAAGGAAAGGAAGGTGCGAGAAAATTTACTGAAATGTTCTCAGCACACAGGCCAGAACACAAGTATACTTGTAATGTAAAGTTACGAGCAAAAATGGAAGAGCAAAGTAGATTAACAAATTCGGCAAGTCAGTACA
This sequence comes from Calotriton arnoldi, assembly GCA_963921515.1. Classification (NCBI taxonomy): domain Eukaryota; kingdom Metazoa; phylum Chordata; class Amphibia; order Caudata; family Salamandridae; genus Calotriton; species Calotriton arnoldi. The sequence goes on along the minus strand of CAWUFW010007624.1, from coordinate 199,169 downwards.
TCAAAATAAGTATATAATGTGCATGTCAGCAGGATAAATTAACACATACAACACACGATATGATCAGAAAGGACTCCACAGACTTAGAGTGTTACATGCGCAGAACATCGGTTGCTTACTGTCTGCCAAATGCTTCGTCTTTATTGCACACTAATTAAAGAAATGATCTTATGTGTTGTCATAATTACGTTCTAAAAGATGGTAAAACATTTTGAGAGGAAGGAGGGGGTTTCACAGAATATAAAACATAAAATGACATAATCCAAAGCACACCCGCTACTTAACAACCTTCCTACAATAAAACTGGGTTACATTTAAACAACTATTAAAAACAGAGTCCAACTAGTTCAAATACAGTTCAGTCCCCCAGGAAATAATGCATTTCCTGGTCGCTGTTAAGACCTAGTTCATAAGTCTTAAGGCGCATTATCCAGAGTGCCTCTGAACGTCTCAGTCTAAGTTCTCGATTTCCACCCCTTGGGCTCTGATTAGTTACATCAATCCCATAAAATACAAATTGTTTATGAGGGCCCTGCAGGGGGCACTCCCATACATGTAGAGCCATTGGGTATCTGGGGTCTCTAAGTTTGACTGCACGAATATGTTCCATGATTCTCTCTTTTACTGGTCTAAAATTCCTTAATGTGGTTCGAGGCCCAACGGCACGCACCACATGAACCACATTTGTGAAAACCCAGTGTGCGTGATGTCAACCAATCACCATTATGCCGGGAATAGGGGTAACTCGGACTGAGCCTATTTTTGAGCGTTCTTCCTCTCCTGTATGTAATTTGAGGAACTTTGTGTACATGTTTGGTTAGTATGGTATCTTCCGTTAGAAGTCTCCAATGTTTATGTAGGCTTTTCGATAAAACCACACTGTAATCATTGTAATCAGTAATTAATCTCACTGTGTCTCCTGTCACCTTTGTGGATACCCTATCCTGTAGCGTGGTTTCCCTCTGGGTATTTCTGATTCTCTGTTCAGCTTTAGACAAATTATATAGTGTGTATCCTCTGTGTTTGAACCTGGACTTCATTTTCACCAGACATTCCTCAAACTCTGCCTCATTGCTGCAATTTCTTTTTGCTCTCATAAATTCCCCAAATGGAATCGCTTGTATTTGATGGAGAGGGTGAGCACTCCGAGCATGTAGAATCGAATTACATGCCGTAACCTTACGGAAAAGACGTGTATGTAGTGAGTTATTATTAACGTAAATCTCTATGTCTAGGAATGTAACGCTAGACTCACTATATTGATGCGTAAACTTGATGTCAAAATTGTTGTTGTTAAGGTAAGTGCAGAAACGTTCCAGTTTGTCATGTGAGCCTGCCCAAATGAGTAGACAGTCATCTATATAGCGACCCCAAAAAATTATCGAATCGCTAAACTCAATACCATTTCGTCCCCAGATGACCACCTCTTCCAGGCGCCCCATGAAGAGGTTGGCAAAACTGGGTGAGAATTTTGAGCCCATGGCCACGTCCCTTATCTGTCTGAACCATTGATTTTCAGCCAAGAAAACATTGTTCTCAAGAATAAGACCCATCATGTCGAGTAACATATCTGTGTGCTGCCACTGTGTTGCGGGTCTCCTATGCAAATGATGTTGAACCGCCTTCAAGCCTAGATCTAATTTAATGCTTGTATATAGTGATACAACATCTAACGTTACCAGAGTCATGCCAGAGTCCCAAGTGAAGTCAGCCAAAGTACTTAAAATGTGTTTCGTATCCCTTACATAGGAGGGAAGATTTTGAACCAGGGGACAAAGGAAAAGATCCACGTATTCAGAAATGCGTTCTGTCGGTCCACCCATCCCTGACACAATAGGTCTCCCCGGGGGAAGGGCAGCTGCTTATGCACTTTTGGTAGTGTGTATAGACAAGGATATTGAGGTCTGAAGATTTTTAAGTACTTGAATTCGTCCTCATTAATAAGTCCTACTGTATGCCACTGCGTCAGTTTCTTATTGATTAGAATGGTAAGTGGCTCTATGGGATTAGATGTGAGGCTTTCATAGCACATTGGATCACACAGTTGGGACATAATTTCTTTGTTATAGTCCACCTTATCCATCACTACAATATTCCCCCCCTTGTCCGCTTCTCTGATTATTAGGTCTTTATCAGACACAAGTGCCTTTAATGCCAAACGTTCTCCAGGTAGGAGATTATCAGTGTGTCTCAAAGTCTTCTTAGTCTTCTTGGCCTCAAATTTTTCCAGGTCTTCCAACACTCGTTTATGAAACATGTCGATTGGATTACCCCCAGGTAAAATCGGTGTCCATTTGGATTTAGTTTTTAAACCACTATCCAATGTCAAGTCATTGTCCACATTTAGCTCATCCAAAAGGGTGGTCATGTGTAATGGAGTATCTTCGGTGTCTGTGAGGGAAAGTAAGAGATGCGTGTCGTGGTACATCTTGTATTGTGAGACTATCAAGAATTGAACTGGTTGAAATATAAACATTTCTTTTATTGGGTGCTGGATAACAATCAAAAAACTTCTTAATTTTTACACCTCTCACAAACTTAAAAACAAATCAATTTTTGTATTACACAAATCGCCAACATCTTTAGGGTTAAAGCTCAGACCTTTTTCCAAGAGGGAAATCATATCACCATTCAGTTGTTTTGATGAAAGGTTAATGACCTCAACCCCTATATCAGCCTTTACTGTTTGTTCTTCTGCTCCCTGATCTTAATTTTCTTTTGTAGACTGTCAGTTCCTGCTCTTTTCCTCTACGGGTCCTGCCTCTTGGTTTCCTCCCCTGGGTTGGGCCCTGTTTCCCTTCCGAATTCTTAGAACCTCGCGTAAAAGAGGGAAACCAAGAGGCAGGACCCGTAGAGGGAAAAGAGCAGGAACTGACAGACTACAAAAGAAAATTAAGATCAGGGGACGAGAAGAACAAACAGTAAAGGCTGATATAGGGGTTGATTTTACCTGGGGGTAATCCAATCGACATGTTTCATAAACGACCTGGAAAAATTTGAGGCCAAGAAGACTAAGAAGACTTTGAGACACACTGATAATCTCCTACCTGGAGAACGTTTGGCATTAAAGGCACTTGCGTCTGATAAAGACCTAATAATCAGAGAAGCGGACAAGGGGGGAATATTGTAGTGATGGATAAGGTGGACTATAACAAAGAAATTATGTCCCAACTGTAAGGGATACGAAACACATTTTAAGTACTTTGGCTGACTTCACTTGGGACTCTGGCATGACTCTGGTAACGTTAGATGTTGTATCACTATATACAAGCATTAAATTGGTCAGGCTCACATGACAAACTGGAACGTTTCTGCACTTACCTTAACAACAACAATTTTGACATCAAGTTTACGCATCAATATAGTGAGTCTAGCGTTACATTCCTAGACATAGAGATTTACGTTAATAATAACAGGAGAGGAAGAACGCTCAAAAATAGGCTCAGTCCGAGTTACCCCTATTCCCGGCATAATGGTGATTGGTTGACATCACGCACACTGGGTTTTCACAAATGCGGTTCATGTGGTGCGTGCCGTTGGGCCTCGAACCACATTAAGGAATTTGTAGGTCCAAATAGGACATATACGATCAGACACAATATTAATTGTTACACGAAATTTACGGTATATATTTTGGAGTGTGCTTGCGGATGCAAGTATGTGGGAAGCACGATTAGACCAGTAAAAGAGAGAATCATGGAACATATTCGTGCAGTCAAACTTAGAGACCCCAGATACCCAATGGCTCTACATGTATGGGAGTGCCCCCTGCAGGGCCCTCATAAACAATTAGTATTTTATGGGATTGATGTAACTAATCAGAGCCCAAGGGGTGGGAATCGAGAACTTAGACTGAGACGTTCAGATGCACTCTGGATAATGCGCCTTAAGACTTATGAACTAGGTCTTAACAGCGACCGGGAAATGCATTATTTCCTGGGGGACTGAACTGTATTTGAACTAGTTGGACTATGTTTCAATAGGACCCTGTCTTTAATAGTTGTTTAAATGTAACTCAGTTTTTTTGTAGGAAGGTTGTTAAGTAGCGGGTGTGCTTTGGATTATGTCATTTTATGTTTTATATTCTGTGAAACCCCCTCCTTCCTCTCAAAATGTTTTACCATCTTTTAGAACGTAATTATGACAACACATAAGATCATTTCTTTAATTAGTGTGCAATAAAGACGAAGCATTTGGCAGACAGTAAGCAACCGATGTTCTGCGCATGTAACACTCTAAGTCTGTGGAGTCCTTTCTGATCATATCGTGTGTTGTATGTGTTAATTTATCTTGCTGACATGCACATTATATACTTATTTTGATGTACTGACTTGCTGAATTTGTTAATCTACTTTGCTCTTCCATTTTTGCTCGTAACTTTACATTACAAGTATACTTGTGTCTCTGGCCTGTGTGCTGAGAACATTTCAGTAAATTTTCTCGCACCTTCCTTTCCTTTTGTCTTTACCTTCCTTTTCTTACTTCAACTCTTTAATAATATCTGGGGTTGTGCCGCATACACATCCCATTATAAGGATTTATGACACTCCCAAGATGGAGGGCCTTTCTTGGTGTATTGCGCTCTAGTGCCGTACTCGGATTGGAGTTTAAATAGACTTCCGGGTATCTAGCAACCGTATCCGGTTGACAGAGATCCCGGGATCGTACAGGGCGTAATACGTACTCGCTATAGGTGAGTGTGTGTTACAGTGATGGGCGGACTGATTGACTCCGGTTTTTATGATATATTGAATTTATCACTGGTAAACCTTATTGAGGTACTGATTGGTTCTATCCGTTCCTTTTATAGTCTGGCACTAGACGGCTTATTTTGCTGCATGATCGTGTTCTTATGGGCATTTAAATTGAGACCGCTGCACTCGGAGCCTACAAATTAATTGCAGAGAGGCTCGGACAAGTATATTTTTTAGAATTGGAGGTAAGATTTGACCTTCTTAGTGAATTAGATGTCTGGCCATATGATTGTGTTTGTTTTTCTTCCTTTTAACATTAATGTAGAGAATGTGTTTAACACAGATGTATAGTTTTCAGGTTCATATATATATTTGAACCCTTTTGCAAACATAGATGTAACAAGGCGTGATTGTCTTTTTCTTTCATATTACTGAATTGAATTTAATTTTATATGAAGATTTAAGATTTTTACATGCCCATCCGGGTTGGAAGTATCACCGGTGGATAGGTGAGCGACCTTTTGTTTGCAATGAGTTTGGCTCAATCTGAACGATATTAGAGAGTTTGTTAGTGATACTTACCTGATAGGACTTTCTTTCGTTTTTCACTAACTGGTACGTTCTTTCGATTTGTCTCTTAGATTGAGAGCATCAATCATTTGTGCAGAGAGGTACGCGTTGTTTTTATATAATAGGCGCAGCTGGTAGAGCTGCCTTTTATTGTGGAGCACGTTTTTGATTGATTCTGACACTGGGTGGATTAGACAGTGGGTCCACGGTGGTGTTATAAAGCACTGATACGCTTCGTTTTAATAAATCATTTAGGGACAATATGCAGCATTTATTTATTCACGACATATGGTTGATTGTAGGTCTACATTTGTAGCTACACGAGGATTAAATTCCTTTTAATCGGTTTTGCACTTTTCACAATATGGGGTTTAATGTATAGCTCCTGTAATTATAGGCTACGTGGGACGGTGTAGTGTAATTTTTCTCTATACACCTTCTAGTTGCTTTTTAATTTTCCCCTATATTATTCTGCTTTATTCTGTCCTTTTGTGTTTTAAATGTTCTAAAGAGTATTTTGGATAAATTTGGGTGATTTTAGGCCATAGGAGTCTTAATGTACTATGTAAGATGTAGTTTTGGGGTGTTTCGTTTTATTTCCCACTTGTTGTCTTTTGTTTTCAATTGACATCAAAGTGGTGCTATGCACTCGGTATATGTAATTACAACACGGGTGTATGCTTTTATGGCTTGTCCTCTTAGTTATTATCATCTGGTATAAGAGGTTACCTGTTATATTTTTTGCATTGCCCTAGCCCTGAAGAAGTCAAGGGGTCACGACCCACTGACGAAACGCGCGTTGGCTGCATTGCATAAGAAAACCCGTATTAAAACGAACTACAACGGATTAAGAACTTGTCTCTCGTTTGTGAGAATTACATGAACAGTGTTATATACCTGTTACTCTTTGTTGCGTGTGCATAGGAATTGTTGTCCTAAGTGCATTAGCTGACCAACTTCTAAGCGAACCCCATGAGTTTGAATACAAACTCTACTTCTCTGACTGAGTAGGACTCACATACAACTTTAAGATTATTGTCAAACCTTGGCCAAAAAAAAAAGAAATTGATATAGATAGGGGAACAGTATATATTTTGTGTCTGACTTATGCAGCCCCACCATTTTGGCACATGTATGGCCAGATTGGAGTTGGACCAGTGGACAGTGAGAAGGAAATTGGAGACCATGCCTTCCTCCGTCCCATGCTTAGCCTTTTTTTTATTCCCTAGCAGGGCTGCCCCAATAAATAACATTTAATTTACAAGACTGCCAATGTGTTACTTCCATGGGAAAAGAGGAGGTAGAATATGAGAATTGTGTACCACCATGCTTGGATTAGAACAGGTAACTATTACACCAAAGAGTAACATATTATTGAATGACTGTGAGTGATGATTGATGATTCATGTGTGGCAGACAGTGATGGTTTTCAACTAATTTGTTATCTAGATTTCAATGATTTTCAATGTTTGGGGGCTGATGGGTGCTTTTGCCTGAAAATAATTGGCCCTTTTGAAATTAGCTAGATTTGCTTGCATGGTCCAGTCCTGCTGTACATTTTGTTCTGATTATTCAGAGACCGGACAAGTTAGCTTAGTTAACAAATACAAATCTACACAACAGCTTCAAATTCTTTTGCTCTTCTTCTTCATCTACAGCAGTGCACTTCAGGTCTATCGCTCTCAATCTCAATTGGGTTGGGAGATGGACTGATTTATTACTCGGAGCCAGGACTCAGGGTGGGACTACCTCAACAGCCAGAAGAAGGAAGTTATCTACTTCAAAGTGAAACCAACATGATGATGACTCTAAGAGGCCGACTCAGCCCAGTGGACTGGAGAGATATGTGTTGATTTAGAAAATGCTGATTTAGTCAGTGCTGGCTTAAATGTCAAACTCCTCTATTATGCGGTTGCAGTTCATGGGCCTGTAACTGGAAACAGACATGTGATGTCACATCATCACATGATGGACGCGCACAGCTAAATGTTATGACAGTTGTGAGATTGATCAGCCAGGTGCATGCAGCTACATGTCTGGGATTGGTTGTAAAATTGCTCTCCCTTCTCAGTTAATCGCACATGACTCATAATGAATGATTGCAGCAGCCTATGCTTTTGCTCCCCCACTCCTCATGAAGATTACCTTCTGTCCTCCTTCTTGACTCTACAATATCATTTCTGTTTTACAATCCGCAGGCTTTCTCTTCTCCTGCATGGAAAGAGAAAGCTCCATAACACTCCTGCTTACCTTACCAGACTGGTTCAGCTAGGCACCCAAGACGGACATTCCGAGAAGAATGGAGATGCCCCACCCAATTTGTCATTTATATACAGTATCATTTTTCTTTTCACCATCATACTTTTTAGAACTGTGTGGGTTAACTCCTCAATAATTTGTATTTTTCAAACCTAGATGACAGAACATTTATATATATAATAGCTTGAGTCTTGGAGGCTGAAGGACTGTTTGCAATGCATTTAATTGAACTGTCATTCTTTCATTTCCTTACACAATAGATTTGATGATGACGTGCTGCTCATCGCCCTGAAGAATATTGTTGCTGTGTAGTGTATGTCTTTACCACACCTTTCCCCAACTACACGTTCCCATCCATTCATCAAACCCCTAACCCTATTACCCAAGGCTTTGCGATATATTGAGGTGTGACTTATGCATTTACCACTAACTCTGTGTTTTCTTTCAATCTAGTTGCCTGTGATGGATAATCCTTCTGATTAATCCTACAGTTGGAGTTCACCTAGGTGGGAGTGGGACCTCGCTTTGGTTGTCTCTCCTGTTAGCACGCTAGCCTGCTACTACTACTCCCATAATTAAAAAGGCACCTTGGGAAACCCTGCAATAAGGTTTTGGAAAACTGAGAGAGGTAGCAGCCATTGCTTGATCTATTCAGGTAAGAGAACTAAGAAGGGAAGTGAACTAGTTTAGTTAGTAACTTCGACTGTAGATTGATTGTATTATGTATGTTGTAGGCAATATATGCATAGACATAAACCCTTGGTGGTCAATATAGTGACAGGGGTAGTGGGACAAGGATATAATTAACTGGTATACACTTTGATAAGTAGCTGAGTGCTGCAAAGTGACAAAAGTGTACATCCTCAAGCAATAAGACAGACCTAGTCTGTGTTGTTGCCACACTAGTAGTGGGGTATTGTTTGGGTGTAAGTAATGTAGTAATTAAATAATTTTATGGCAAGCGACTTCAGAATAAGCTAGATAAAGTCTAGGGGAAAAGTGGATGTTACAGTATCTGAATGTTCAGAGGGCCGCTTTTTGTCAATTAAAAAAACAGGCTGCACTTAAAGCAGTGCAACGAAAAAAGACATGAAGAAATAATTCCTATTTTTTTTTTTTACAAATAAACCCCACCCTCTCTACCCACAACAGGCCCACCGCTCTACCCAAACAAATAAATACATCTCCCCAACCAGTGTCCAGAGTAAATCCAACAAAGTCCTCCTTGAACCAACTGCCTTCCGGTTTGCCACCCTTTCTACCCACAACAAAAGACACTCCCACCAAAGAAAGTATATTATCAACGGGCTTAGAGGGCTTCTATATGGGTGTGAAGGTGTGCCACCTCTTGGTGAAGCAGTGCCAGCTCCCATAGAATGCGGTGGAGGATGCGGTCTGTGGATGGTGATGAGGAGGGAGGGCAGCAGTGGTGGATCCCAACTGCCGGCGGTGCTGGTGATAGTGTGGCTTGGATGGAGGAGTTGCTGGCTAGAGTTACTGGGAGAAGTGGCACATGCCTCTGCCTTCTCCTCCTTCAAAGCCACCAGCCGGCAATATTCGACCAGGATGGCCTCCATCTGGTGGTGCCGCAGCCGGGCGGCTATGTCCTGCCATGATGGTGTACCAGCAGGATTAGCTATATCAAGAAAGAAAAAAGACAAATTGTGAATAATGCTCAAGTGCAAACACTTGTTTATATTGTGACAGAGTAGCAGAACATTGCTGTCCCCTAGGGCCATTGTAATTGTGATGTGATTAGTCACAGAGCCAAGTTTTCCCCACACATACATCACATAAAGCACTAACTGCAAGGAATTAAGCCAGAATACCACCATAATAAAAGCATTTTTTTTATTTAAAGAATTATATAGTAAAACCTAAACAGACACTTTGTGTGTAAAAAGAAAAATTACATTTTATTAATGAGTAAGACATGTAAGCAGCACAATTAATAGTATTCTTGTTGTGCAACATTAATGGAGACATGCTAGCATTGGGTCTGCTACTCTCTGCAGTCTGCAGCTGGGGCAGCTGTAATGGACAATTTATTATCTTACTTTGATTTCAATGGCCCTGCTCTTCTCCGACTGCCTTTCAATTCTACCCTGACTCGAAAGAGGCATATGAATAACAATAATACTACGTCACACATGTCACGTATACACACGGATATCCTGTCTGCCATAAGTAGGCAGTGAAAAAAACGATCCACTGCAGTACAGGGAAGGGAACAGGATATATATTTTATTTGGCATGTTCATCGCAGAGTATCCCACCAGATAAATTCTAAATCAGACACTTAGTCCCACTTTATTTCTTGACCTCGCCCTCCACCACAAATTATTTTCAACAAATACCTTCACTTGGCAGCAAGGAAATTTACTCTACTGCAAGGTAAGTTAGAGGGAGTAAGTTAGTAGAGGTTTTGCTATAGAATAGTGGGGTGTCACTGATCATCACAGGCTTAGTTGTTTGCTTAGCCAGTCACTGTAACTGACGAATGAAGAAAGGGAAAAATTTGAACAGGCACAAATCTGTCATGGAAGCCATGAAATAAATATACATAACTCACTTGGCCAGAAAAATGTGGCACATGCCAAGAATAGATTTTTCAAGTTTTTGGTAGGCTGAGACAGAACTTAGGAAAGAATAATAGAGTGAAGTATTAGTAGGAGGTGACCGAGTGGGCACTGTGAAACACACCTTGTTTTTGGTTTCTAATATATTGAAAACTTCATAATGCCGCATTAACTGAAGCAGACACACATTGCACAGCCAACACTGCAGTGCCGAATTGAACCATGCTGAAGGTAGGTCACGGATGGTGAAATGCCCTGGTCAGGGAGGTGATGCATGATGATGGGTGGGATATCTGCCTCGCTTAACATTGACAGTATACTTAATTTATCAATAAGCAAGCAATGTGACTTGCCACCTCTGGGACAGCTCCCCCTCCATTCTCCTGGGCCTCCTCTGTCACACTGCCACTGCCGCCGGCCCTGGCACTGGTGGTCTGTGAGGCTAGAAAAAATATTACCCATTTAAAATACCAGATTCTCCTCCTAAGTAATTATTATTAATTTTGGTTAGCAGTAACTTCTATCAAACTATCACTTTGGGAGGTATGTTGGTTGACATGTTAGAAAAACCAGGTAGTCGAGCCAATAATTTTTTTTTTATCGTAATGGAGGGACAGAGCTATGATGAGTCATTGAAGCGCAATGAAGGAGTGAGTGCAATGGTCAATGGAGGACATATCGTCTTGGTTGACAAATGCAATGGGATCTGATTACTTTCCTGCCATGCTGCACTGTCATGGAAACTGCTGGTATACTGCATAAATAAATGATAACACAACACTGGGGGGCCCTTGACAATGACCACTCTTTTATTTTGACTGTTTGCGCATGAGCAAGAAAGTCTTCTCAACAAACATGTGTGGTGAATAATAGCTTACTTGGACCTACAATCTTCACAGTACCAAAAATCTGGCAGTGGTTCCATGCGGCGCTGGTGGTGGCAGCCATTTCTCCCTGCTCTAATGATGCCCTCTTCCACTTGGGTGCTGATGTAAGAAATAAACGAGAGGAAAAAAGATTTGTGATACAGTTAATCTCAAAAAAAATATTTTAACAGGCAGAACGCAGTACTATTGTACATTTCTAAATCAGCCTATTGCCATATTCCTAATTTCCTAAACCTAAACTGCATTTTGAACTACTAATGCATTGCAACAAATGGTTTTTGCTTCTCCACCCCCCATTGATGGGCCAACTCAGTCTCCATTTTCAATGCATACTACTCATTACTGGGACATTGGGATTGTATGAGCTACATAAAGAAAGGCACCAAGAACGCTAACTCCCTAATACACTACTTTCTTAGTGACAGGACAGAGGAGTCTGCATCACTTCTTAAATAATTAGCCGATGAAAGCGTTGAGTAGGTAGTGCGAGCACCTGTGTAGCTCACGCTGGATCGGATCATTTTTGGAACTTTAACTTAACTTACCTTTGAGTGTGAGCAGCGCAACAAATATTAACATTTTTTTAAAATAAAAAATTATTACTCACCGAGCTTCGCAACCTTGACACCCAGCAGGTCAAGCAGGTCCTTTTCTATATCGATTAGGTCTGCCCAACAGTGCATCAGCTGCTGTGTGGTGCACTGCATCCCTGAGCTGTGGTGCACACACCAATGCACCCTCCCCACAGCAGTCTAACAATGGAATGAATTGTGCATCATTGATGAGACCTTGCATGCTGAAAATTTTGTACTAAAAAACAACGGATGTAATAGTGTCATAATTTAATGCTGTAAGGTAGATACAATAGATTTGTTTCCATTGTCCCTGTATATATTCCTCTAATACAAGTGAAAGCCTGGTGACTTTAAGTGCAAAGCCATGTGTATCCCAAGTTTTCTTTGTTTTTTTGTGTTAATCTTGAATAGAATGTGTTCTTGGCGAACAAAGTGTGTGGTTGTGTTGGTTGCAGGTGGCAAGTTTAGAAACACGTGAAAAAATACAGATGGAAAAAAATACAGATAGAAGCAAGTCTAAAGGGGTAGAAGACATGCAAGGCCATCTGCCCTTCATGTTCCTCTGTGGGAACAGGATGCAAGGAAAGTTGGCAATAATGCAGACTTGCCCCAGTCATTGGTGTTGAAAAGTGCACCACAGACATTTGTTATTATGGAATTCTGCAAAGTTACATGAATGTGATAATCTGTGAATCACATGAGGTTGAAAAGAGGTTTTGTTCTTTTTATTGAAAATATAAAAGCTAATAGATTTGGCTAGTGATGTATTTTGAGACATATTTGCTATTATTTCACGCAATGCAACACAGCAAGGGAACTTGCTGTGCTGCGTTGCATGAAAGGGAGAGAGCAGAAATGTTCCATATTTACAAAGATTTGGAGCATTTCTGCTCTCTCCTTGCGCTGGTGCACTGTGTGCTGCCTGGCACCAGTGCAGGCACCCTACCACTATAGAACAGACAGTGGTGGGCGATGCATCACTTATGGGTAGGGGCGGCCACCTGGGAGAGGTGGAGATCAGAGGGCTGGAGTCCCAGCTCCATATCAACCTTCTGTAGCTGAGGGCAATCCACTTTGTGTTGAAAGCCTTCCTCCTATCTATCAAAGGGGAGGCTGATACAGGTGCATACGCACAACACCACCGCCATGTGGTATTGCAACAAGCAGGGTGAGGTGGGGTCACGGATCCTGTGCCAGGAGACACTGTACCTCTGGAAATGGCTGGACCACCAAGGAATGTTCCTGATGGTGCACCAACTGGCAGGATCTTTGAATGCCAGGGCGGATGAGCTCAGCCTTTGAAACCTAGCGTGTGATGAGTGGCAGTTACACCTGGAGGTAGTGCACGGTCTCTTCCACGAATAGGGAGAATCTTGATTCGATCTATTTGCCACCGCAAAGAAAATGCAATCTCAGCAGTTTTGCGTGTTGGAGTTTCCAAGGTGTATTTCACCAGGAGCCGCATTCCACCTAGAGTAGAATTCAGGACTCATGTATGCCTTCAGATCTATTCCACTTCTGGAGTGATCGGGCCCAAGAGACCCCAAGATTTGTCATGGAGAGCAGGGCATCCAAAGCTCCTCAACTTGAGCGTCTGTCATCTAATCAGGCTGCCCTTTCGGGACAACCTGCTGTCACAGCAACTGGGAAAGGTTCTGCACTCTGGCCTTTGCAATATCCACCATCATGCTTAGAGATTGAGCGGTGACAGGTGAACACCCTCAACCTTCCTCTGGAGCTGATTGGTGTCATCTTGGCAGCCAGATGTCCTTCAACGAAAACTGTATATGCCTGTCGTTGGGACACATGTGTGGGTTGGTGTGGCACACGCCAAATTGGCCCAGTCCAGGCCAAGCTATCTGATGTTCTATTATTTGTTTTGTCTCTCACCCGGCAAGGCTTTGCTTTGGGCACAGTTGCCAGATTAGCTCCATTATTAAAACCACCTGTTTTGATGGTTTTTTGAAAGGCCTGCAACACGTTTCCCCTACTCTCTCTTTTTCATGCCACAGTGGGACCTTAACTTGGTCCGCACATATCCAATGTGCAGCCCCTCTTAACTGCTTCACAGCTGTCCCTGGGGCTTCTCACCCTAAAACAGTGTTCCTTGTCAACATCACATCAGTGCCGCAAGTGAGTGAGCTTCAGGCCCCTTGTGTTAGCCCACCATAAACCACCTTCTTCCCAGACAACCTGGTTCTGCAGACACAAGCATCTTTTTTGCCGAAAATTGGGACACCATTCCAAATTGGTCAGACCATCAACTTACCAGCGTTCTATGCTCTTCCTGACTCCTCCAAGAAGGAGGAGAGAATCCATCTCTTCTACTTCAAAAGAGCACTCACCTTTCCTATCGATCTTATCAAAGAACACTGGGTGCGATATCAGCTCATTGTGGGGTTCACTGATATGAAAAATGGCAAGGCTGCGTAGAAAAGAACCATCTTCCGCTGGATCTTACTGTGCATTAAGATCTGCTACGCACTGGCCAAAATACAGCCTCCTGATGGACTGCGAGCTCATTCCACCTGGGCCAAATCTGTTAACACTGCATTGGCACATGAAGTTCCTGTTTTGGACATCTGTCAGTTGGCTACATGGGCGTCACTCCATTTATTAATGAAGCATTCCTGCTTGGAAAGCCATGTTCACAGAGAGGGGCATTTCGCCCACTCAGTCCTACAGGGCTTTTTGGTTTGAGTCAATTCACTGACCCACCTCCAAATAGGTACTGCTCTGGTCTCTATTCAAAAGGGGATCAATCTGTGGTTAGAAGTCTCTATCAGAAGATAAAGCTACTTACCTTTGGCAACACTCTTTCTGAGACTCTATCTAACTGCATATTCCTCACCGGCACGCCCTTCTTCCCTGTTCTATGAATTTGGCTTGATCCATTAATAAGATCCCAAGTCTAGGAATTTTCACATTGTTCAAAGCCAGTTTTCTGTTGGGGCTGTGGATCTGGGGGTGCGGACAAAATCGAAAGCAACTGGCATCAGCACGTGGGAGTGGCACCTGTATAGGCTCAGCACGTTATTTCTGTAGTGAAACAGTGTCAGTGCATATCCGCACAACACCACCTACTGGCGCACAGAGGTACTGCTGAAAAATGTTTTTGGATCCAGACTGACACTAGGGGAATATTCAAAAGGTGAGGAATCTGCAGCTAGATAGAGTCCCTACCAGAAAGATTGTTACTGAAGGTAAGTAACTTCTTCTTTTGAAAGATCACGGGAAAGTGTTATTAGAGACATCGTAGTTAAATATATTAGTAGTGTACAAGAGGGAAATATGTATGTGCATATGTATATTAGTAAAAGAGGAGTTTTGTCCAATTTGAAAGAAGCATATATTTACTATATATGAAGAAGTAGTGCAAGGGTGCCATTGTCAGTATTACTTTGCTATAATGATGTTTGTGCAATAGAATTGTGGTAGAAAATGCTTGTTCAGTATGCTTGAGAAAGGTTAGTGTTACAAGAAGTTGCACGGTGTGTGCAATGCAAATCATTTAAAGCAGGGTGGTTATTGATAATTGGCATTTATTCGTTTTTGTTGTTGCCTTTGCAGTCGCATAAAAGGACTACATGATATCCAGGACCAAAACCTAATGAGAACCATGTAATGCACAAACTAACCATCTACAATATGCAATGGCCTTGATGAAAAGCCCATTGAAGGAATGTTAAACCACGAAAACCACAGGAATGCCAGTAGCTGAAAGAGGCTGACCAGAAGTCCACTTTATCTCGGAATTTTTGAAGAATTGATTTTAATAAGGTCTATACACTGCTAAAGCTGTCTGTAAACTGACCTATGACATCATGAACTACACACACCAGTTGAGGGACAAATGGACAAGTACATTGAATTCTATGACATTTTTCTATGTTAGGTCCCAGTCAGTTTACTTTCTGAAGTTTGGTTTTGCTTTCCTGATTGGAAATGCAGAACTACAAGCACCAGAAAGCAAAGATTGAAGCATAGTTTCGGGTGGAGTTGAAGGGGGAATTAGAGGACTTACGTCTTAGCTACATTTAGCATTCAGCATCATGAAGCTATCCTGTTTTCGATGACAGAGATAGAATCATGAGACTGAGTAGAAAGAGAGTTGACTGAAAATACAAATACTTGAGCATCAGCGGTGAATAGGCAAGAACCCAAACAAGGAGAAAATAACACCCACAGGGATGACAGAAATGGAGAAGCTAGGGGACCACCTGTGGAAGTGAGGTGGGTACATAGCTGGATGAGCACAAGGACACTGAGTGTCTTTGGGAAGTAATGTATGAAAAGAGTCAAGGGCCAGTATCACTGATACAAAGGATGGTATGAGCTTATATGCGAATATTGTGATCCGTGATCAGGATAAACGATGTGGATGGAGAGGTGATGATAGTGGACAGTAGGGATTAGGAAACTGAAGACATGGTTTTGCTACTTGTCTGTGCAATGCATGCTGTAGAAAGGCCATTCTTAGTGAACCAGGCCAATAACTTGTCACTGTTTTTGTTCTGTGTTACCATGTCTGTGAATGGTAAGATGATTCAAAGGAAAGGAAAATATGACCAATTAGAATTTGATGGAAAAAGACGTTACTTAACTAATTGAAAATCAAAAATACTGAACTGTCATTTCAATAATTGGCTTGCAAACAAGTTAAATGAATTAAATGGTGAAAAATATCACCAATGAAAATGAATGGTGTTGAGGAAAGCTGCGGAGGCAAGATGGCGACCGACTGATATCGCCGTGAAGATGTTCCGCTGAGCCTCCCCCATTGCGGTGCTCTGAAGGCTCTCTAATCATCTCTTTGACAGTGGGGAAATAAGAATGATTTAAACCCCCATCGAGGAAAGTGCTTCTAAAGAAAAGGGAAGGGAAGGAATGCGGACGCGGAAGAAAACACAAGACTCACCCTGGCTGCTCACCATTGCATTTCGCCTTCACCTTGAGGACGCCGAGGCAGCTCTGAGTTCATGGATGAAACCCGGCCTGCGTGAGTTTTCTCTGGCTTTACAGTGGAGGACTGTGTGGAGCAAGGCGGAATCGCTAAACAGAGCGGAGAAACCTACCGCAGTGGCAGCGGCTACATTGTGGCACTGTAATCCGTGCAAGATCAGAATCGGAGCGTGGAGCAGGCTCGGTTTTGAGACCTCGTGCTACAGTAAAGGCAATTCCTGCAAGCTCACCAAAGCAAGGATGACTGGTAAGGGGGCGAGGGCAGGGAAGATTCCTCCTGTCCCCTCTGAATCCAAAGCTGCGTTGGCACTTACATGGCAAAAAAGAGCGGATGCCTTGAGCGCGAAAGGCAGAGGTGGTGGTGAGAAAGGTGACGGTATAAAAAAGACTTTGCAAGAAAAAGACTCGACAATGTTAGGTGCTGGGCAGAAGGGCACCACTCGTACACCCAAGGATGCCGATGGCTCACAACCTTTAATCACGAGTCGCTTTGCAGCAACTAGCGAGAAAGGGAAAGAGAGCAGTTCGTTAGTTAACGACGCAGATAGCCTGGATACAGGAGGGCTGAAATGTGCAGCAGGACAACTGGTAGATACTTTTTCAATGGATGATACTGGTAAAGCCCTCGCCTTTTTCCGGTATCTATGCCAGCAGAGGTCAGTCTGGAGGGTAATTCAATCAGCATGCACAATAACTCATCTATTTTGGCTAGCAATTCAACTGCTCCCAACAACATCGCAGCCACAGCTAACTCTCTTCCACTAGCGCCTCTTGGAGATCGGGTACTTATAGATTGGAATGTAAAGACGCCTGACAATCAGGATAAGTTTTATTCCCTGACAGAGGAGTCCGAAATGTCAGATGTCAGTATCTCGGTGTCTAGTGGGGAGGAAGGAAAGAAATGGTCCAGTAGTCCTAATTCTGAGGCTCAGAGAGGTAAACCCGGCACCAAAAAACTACTGAAAAAAAAAAGAAGCAGAGAGCGTGCGCAAAGAAAGGACTACCCTTATGACAATGATAATACAGATGTAAAAGAGCTGACATGGGACTATAATAACACCCCTCTCACTTTAGTTCCAGGATCCTCCACCGTCTCTGCGCTTAATCAAACAAGCATTGGCAGTGGTAAAGGCGACGATCTGCAAGATGCAAGTACCGAACCTGCCCTGATAGATGTTTTACGGTCCATTAAAAGTTTCCAGGAGGAAGTCAAGACAGACAGTCGTAGATCCCGTATGGCGGCTAAAAATTGCAAGGGGCAGTTAGAAAGGTTGGTAAAACTTGTGCCGATATTGCGGATCGAATGGCCATGGTGGAAGAAAGGACGGAACAATTGGGAAAAGATGTGGTCTTACTTCAGACTCAGCATGATGAACAAGAGGGGTTAGTAAAAGATATGATGTGGAAAATGGAGGAGCAAGAAAATCGACAGAGACGTAACAACCTTTTTAGGAATTCCGGAAGGGGTCGAAAAAGACGACCCCAGGAAATTTATGATCACTTTATTGAAAGGGGCTTTTCCTGAACTACAAGCATGGGATTTGGACAGGGAAATTCAAAGAGCCCACAGATTTCCCTGTTTCCTGGCAAACATGCAGCCGCATCACAACACCCTCGTGCCATGCTTTTATTTTTGGAAATTTTTACTTCGGCAAAGTCTTTTGATTTGGCCAGACCCACCAAGAAACGAACCTTTGATGGAATTACTTTTTTCACCAGACCCGATTTCGCTCACGCTACGGTGGAGCGTAGGTGGAGGCTCCGGCAGCTCTTTGAACCATTTCAGAAGTTGGGGGCCGAGGTATACCTACAGAATCCGGCCCGGCTGAAAATAATTTACAAAGGGACTACTCGCAGTTTTGTTTCGGAAATACAGGCGCAAAAATACCTAGAGGAACTCTCGGGGCACAAGAAATGTGGTTAATCATCTTAAGCACATTTGGGACAAGGCACTAAATATGGCTAGACAATGTCCGATAAGCTCTGATAATGTTTGTGCAGTATGGTGAAGGGGAAGGCAAGGGGGAGGCAGGCTATAAGACTTAGCAGCCCTTTCAACTGCCGAACCTGCTTGGGTGCTGATCATGACATAGTTTAGACTAATTGTATCTTTTTTTTCTCTCACACTTTATATTTAGCATGGTATTAATCCTGCGGTTGAGGGGGGCGTTTTGCTTTGGGGGTAACGGCTACTGGAGCTTTCTTTTCCAGTTTTTGGTTATGCTTGATAGGGAGGCTTTGCGGGATCACGGGGCTTTATACGTCGGATGTCAAATCCCTGGCTCGGCCAGGTAACCTCCAGAGGTGGTGGAGGGTGGGGGGCTGGGTGGGAGAAGGGGGGGGGTGGGGGAGGTCAGACAGGTCGCACTAAAAGGCAATTATAAAAAGAAAAATATAAAAATGAGTCAAACCAATCTAGTCTGCTACCCGAGTTTGTTCTTTGGCAAAAAGGGGAAAAAAGTAAATGAAGGTGATGATACATACAGATTCTGTAGCGGAAAAAGATGGGACTGCTAAGAATATTATCAGTGAATATCTGTGGCCTAAACGATCTTAGGAAAAGACAGGCGGTGGCAGTAGGACTTCAAACCTGGGGCACAAATATTGTTTGTTTGCAAGAAACGCATATTGAGGGGTCACAAACACATATTCTAAAATCATTAGGATATAGGTTGATCTGTGCCACGTCACAAGGGGCTAGGGTAAGAGGGGTTGCTATTTTAGCTAGGGGTAGTGGGCTTGTTTTTAGATGCTCCAAAACAGATAAATGTGGACGCTGGGCAATTACAGAGTGTCAATTTGGGAGTGAGCAAAAGATGACTTTATGTGCCATCTATGGTAGCAACATCGACGAGGCATCTGTTTTTGATGAGATCTCAAATGAATTAATGCATTGGCCATTACCCTTAATGATATGCGGGGATTTTAACATCAATCTTCCAAGTAATTGGTCTTTAAAGGAGGGGTGGCACTATACCGGCCGTAAACCCAAAGTTTTTAAAGCATTAAGACAAATGTGTTGCATACATGGGCTAGTAGATGGCTGGCAGACTCTAAAATCTGATGATCCTGGGTTTACATATTTTTCCAACCCACATTTCACCCATGCAAGACTGGATTATATTTTAATGTCTAATACAATTAAAACTAAGTGCCAAATTATGAAACTTCCCCGGATCCTCTCCGATCATAATCCTCTTATTTGTTCTATGGAAATAGATAATAGAAGTGACACTCCTAGCTCATGGACGTTCGAGAAAGCCCTGCTCTTAGATGAGAACTATTGTAGCCATATTCGAGAATGGATTCCTAAATTTTTATCCGATAATGAAGCAAGTTCGTCAATCGAAATTGTCTGGGATACCCTAAAAGCAGGGATCCGAGGGGAGACCCTGCAATATTCTTTAAAAGCTAATAAAGCAGCTAGGGAAACTATGCAGGGGCTACAAGATAATTTGAAAAAAGCAGAGGAAGATCTAATAAATATTACAATGGGAAAAGCCCAGCAGGGCAGAAAGATGTAGAGAAAGTCCAGAACCAGGTGGCAATCGCTAAAGCTTTAATTACGAATATTTTTATGGAAAAGTCATTAAAAAGCATTCTCACAGAAGGAAATGATATATGAAATGAACGAGCAAATCGGACACCAATTAGCCGTTCGTATGAGACAACAGGCTTCATCAAATCTGATCCGCGAAATCCAGGATCCTCTGGGCGGTCAAGTAGTAGACCCCAAACTCATAAGAGAAGCTTTTTGGCGGTTTTATCAAGATCTATATACTGAGCTAGGGGTGGGGACCAGACTAGTATTGAGGACTATCTAGATCACGTTACTAAGGAGAAATTTCAAGAAGAGGATGCAAATCTCTTAGAGGAGATACCCACAGTGGGAGAAATCATTGGTGTAATTAAAGCTTTGCCAAAAGGGAAAGCCACAGGGTTAGATTGTATCCCGTCAGAATTTTATGTCTCTTTTCTAGATCAAATTGAAAATATTTTTATAAAGCTTGTTATACATATCTTTAAAGGAGGCCAACCCCGAAATCTTGGTCTCGGGCAAAAATAGTTATTTTCCTTAAAAAGAACAAACCGCCGGAACTGATGGGCTCATATCGTCCCATTACCCTCATTAACTCAGACTCCAAAATTTATTCAAAAGTTCTGGCTAATAGAATCGCTCCCATTATCCACAAGGTGATTGCTCAGAGCCAACATGGCTTTGTTCCAGGCAGGTCCACTACCAACCACATTCAGCGAGTAATTACTTTGTTTGATGGTATGGATGTTACAGGAGACCCTATGGCGCTGATTCTGCTTGATGCGGAGAAAGCATTCGATAGGGTCTCCTGGAACTTCCTCTGGACTGCAATGTCCAGAATGGGTATCAAGGGAGGCTATATACAGGCAGTTCAAAAATTATATGAGAATCCAAGGGCCGTAGTACTGGTAAATAATATATTAACTGAAGAGTTGATTATATCACGTGGAACACAGCAGGGCTGTCCGTGCTCGCCATTACTTTTTGCAATCTATATAGACCCATTTATCCGGCGATTGGAAAAGGAGGAAGAAATTAAACCTATAATATCACAGGGGTTTGTCACCAAATCAGTAGCCTATGCGGATGATATCGCTATCGTGACATCCGACCCAAATACGGCTATGACCGCTATCGAAAGGGAGGCTAAACAGTTTGGTAATGTGTCCGGCTATGCCATTAATCAGGGTAAAACTCAGATTGTTTTAAATAGGAAAATCGATTGGAGGGATCCTCGAGTTGTGGAACAGGCGATGTACTTAGGAGTCCGCATCACAGCTGATTTAGAAAATCTGGTTGAAATAAATCTGAAGTCAATAACTGATATAATGCGGAAAGATCTTCAACGTCTGGATAATTTACATCTCTCTATTATTGGAAGAGTGAACGCAATTAAAATGGTATTCTTCCCTAAAATTTTGTATATGTTTAGGGCAATTTGTTTAGAATTCTCCTCATCCTGGATTAAATCAATAGAACGGATGTTCTCTAGTTTTATCTGGGCATATTCACAACCCCGGCGGGCTTACAAGTTCCTCACTCTCCAAAAAGAGCGAGGTGGACTAGCTCTCCCAAACTTGAAGGCATATTATTGGGCTACCGTATTATTGTATAGCGAGGAGTTACTTCAGAATAATCAGGAAGGTATAGAGGGAGTAGTGTATGCACCATCTATTTTCCAATTACTACTCGGCCGGGAGAGTAGAGGATATTGGTGGAGACATTTACACGATAGTTACCACAAAAAGGTTAAATTTAAAACATTATTTAGTGGATTTAAGGTATGGAAGACTATTAGGAAAATGCTTGGTGTAGGGAGATTGTCTTTCTATACGCCCTTAAAAATAACCCAGAATTACCCGAAATTTTTAATGATAGCTCTATACACAAGTGGTACGATGTAGGCATTGTACAGATAGGTTGCCTCTTTTCCGCTATTGGGATTCGGTCTTTCGAAGAATTAAAAACCAACTTCGGACTAGACTGGCGAGACTTTTTTAAGTACTTACAAATTAGAGATTTTTTGTCACGGAAGGTAGGGGGAAGTGGGGATGGAAAAATTGATCTTGTAGAAATACTTCTATCGGGCACCAAAAATACGATTGGGGGTATGTATTCACGCATCAATGCTATGTTCCCAGATGATATGGAGAAAATTGCGCAAAAATGGTTAGAGAAAGCAGCAATAACAAATGTGGAGTTTAATTATGCTTATGAAATGTCACAAACAATTTTAATGTCAACTAAACTCCAAGCCCAATTTTTTAAAACCTGTTTCTTTTTATATTATACACCGGACAAAATAGCTAAGTGGGGAACCGGTAAGAGCACATGTTGTCCTAGATGTATGCTGGTTAAGGCTGATTGTGTACATATCTTTTCCACTTGTGAAGAGTTAACATCTGTTAAACAAGAGATAGGGAAATTTCTATCCACAGTGATGAATTGCACGATAGAGTTATCTAGCGGTGTTATTTTATTAGGGGCAACAGATCCTGGAAATGCCCGAAATGAGCATGAACTTGTTTTTATAGCAATGGCCGTTTTAGATTATGTATAGCCTCAGCTTGGTTGGATGCTAATGCCCCGACATTTCAACAATGGTTAGCTAGATTTCTCGCCATTTCAAATATCGAAATTGCTATCTATAAACGTAAGGGCAATAGGCGACGGAAAAGAGGTTTAAAAATTTGGACTCCTGTAAAAGAATGGTGTCAATCGCAAGATTGTACAGAGTGAACGGGTTTTTTTAGGGGTTTTTTCTTTTAGGCTTAAGCTACAAGTGGATTTGGGCGCACCAATGTATGTATTAATTAATTTTGTCTTTTGATAAATGCAATTCATTTTATATTGTATGTATGCTTGTCTGACCTGGTGGGTGGGGGGAGGGTAAAACATTTTTGTGGTTTAAAAAACTGAATAAAGATATTTAAAAAAAAAAAAAAGAAAATGAATGGTACATTTTTTTACCATAAAACCCTATGGCAAAAACAATAGTGATAAGTTATGATTTTTTTAAGTGTCTTCTATAAATATAACCTGGATCTAGACAGCTCCTGCAGAAGGATCTCAAGCATTTACAGACAAACAGAAGGTGGGAGAGAGGTGGTCTGTTCTACTGAATAAGTGGAAGATTTTACCTTTACATTTAGAGGAAAGGAAGGTTAAAGGCTGACTCTGGTATTAGGTCCAACAAGTCAAATTACCTATCACATAAGTCCTTGTGTCAGAAGAAATTGTCAAGCCCAAAAGCTCCAATGACAGTAATGTACAAATCTAGCCAGCACATGAGTGCAAGGAACAGCCATTGTGGAATCCTTCCTGTCAGTGCTCTTTCTTTGGAATTTAGACACTTCTACACAGCTCAAAATTCTGTAGAGAGACCAACCTGATGACTGTACCCATGCACAGCTCCAAGTGCTCCTGTATGTGTTGCGGGTGAACCTAATCACTGCATCTGGTATGAAATTGAATTATCATTCTTTGGTGAAGGCAGTTTTGCCTATAACAATCTGCCTCAAATCTTCAGGACAAGTCTTCCAAGACTCCATTCATTAGGGAAAAAGTTGTAAGGGTTTCCCACATAACGTTTCAGACCGGTTGATGCCTGACTGCTAGTTTAAATCCCTCTCAGGATTCAACAACTAGTAGCTGTCAGGGAGTCCCACAAAGGTGAGCAGCTCTCTGGATTCACGGGCCCCTTTCCATGTCCTCATACCTACAGAGTTGGATACTTAATCATCCCATGGCTCTGTTGTGCTTCAGACATAGTTTAATTGACACCATTGTCTGACCTCAATCTGAAAAAGTTAGTGCCTGTTTGCTAAGGCTATTTTAGGTGCTTTAGAGAGGGTGGTCCTTTGTCTATGTATTTTCTGTCCTTGTTTTTTCTATTCTGTGTCATTTATTAATGCATGCGTTAAGATTAGTAAAGTTCATGTATCACCCTCTGTTTCATGTATAAACGCCCAATTTGTGTGTGATTTTATGTTCTATCACTTCTGTTTAAAAGTCTTCAAATTGCAATATATGCAAATAGATCATACAAACTGAAATATGCAACAAAAGGAAATCCGTGGAAATAAAATGAATGTTGCACTATTAGAATGTCTCTTTTTTAATATTTGATTGGTGCTGTAGCATGTATTTTTTTTTTTTAAACATACTTTATTAACAGCCAATATAACTGTGCACTGATATTATCGTAAGATATATGGCTTTTTCTTTTTTTTGACGTCCTTCTCATAACATACAAAATATAACGGCAGGTGGATCATACAAGTCCATACAATCGTAATAGTGTTGAATAGAAATCTGCCTCAACAGTTATGCCTTAGTTGTACTTATTCTAGAATTGCAATAGTATAACCATAACAGTTACATTTCGCATGTTTCAATTATAACCACAACAATTGAACACATAAACCCACACCCCCACCCTCCGCCCACCCTCCTGGTCTGCCATTCCTATTATAGGTAGTGACCTGTTATCCTTTTCCGCATATCATCGTGTGCTCTCTACTGCTTCTGTATAATGGAAACGTGCCTATTGTGTGGGGCTGATGAGTGCAGGCTGGAGGTCTATCTGCTTAAAGGCTTCCAGCATGATGTCCCAGTCCATAGAAATAGGGTGTTTCCTCAGACCCCTCTCTTCCTCCCGCCTGCTCGACGCACTTTCAGCACTGCCCCACTGCATAGTATCTTCCTGCCATATAGTCAGTAATGGGCTTCTAGGGGATTTCCACCTCATGGTAATTGCTCTCACAGCCAATATAAGGGCGAGGTCTATAAACCTCAACTGTACCTTCTATGTAGTAGAGCGTTTGCGAAGACCCATAAGGCACTCCAGCATATTTTCCTGGATCGGAATATGAGTTACCTCTCTGAGTGTCTGTCTTATTCCATCCAAATATACCGACAGACGTGGGCAGGCCCACAACATATGGACAAAGTCCGCTTCATCTCCCTTACATCGGGGGCAGCAGTGCTGTGCCTCTGGGAACATACGGTGAATTCTCTGCGGGGTTAAATAAGATCTATGTAATATCATTGTTTGTATGAATTTAAGCTTAGCATTACGGGATACCCGTTTGGGATGTTCGAGCATGCTTGCCCAGGCTTTGTCAGTAATTTCAGTGTGTGCATCCTCCTCCCATTGTCTTCTGAGACCAGTGAGTGCAATAGATGCTTCTGCTCTAATACCCGTGTACAACCATTTAACTAAATGGCCCCCTTCACCCATGTAGTATAGTAAGTGAACCAGTTCGTGTTGTGGAGGTTCCCTGCGCTGTGGTGCCCACGTCTTCCTGACATAGTGGGATACTGTTGCGTGCAACAGATACAAGTGGTCTGGTGCCCCAGTGATCTGGACGAGTGTGTCATGGTCAAGAAGAGTGCCGTTCCCAAAGAACAGCCCCACTTCCTCCATGCCAGCGTCAGTCCAGGCTTGGAGTCTGGTCTTTGTTAACACACCGCCGGGGACGGGGATGCCCAACAATGGTATGTTAGTTGCATATGGTATTGCGCTTGAGGTGTAATGCATAGCCTTCTTCCAACATTGTAATGCGGTCGTGAGTAATGGGGATCCTCCTGTTGGGATTTTGGCTTTTGGAAGAAGCAAGGAATGCAGCTTGCCCCTATCTATGTCTCGGGGTGCATAACCTATTTCATACAAATTCTTGCCCGCTGTCCAGTAGGACAGCCACTGAAGTTGACAGGCATAGTAATAGGCCCTAAAATCGGGGACTCCCAGACCACCCCTACGGGGCTCTAGTTGAAGTTTCTCAAGGCTTATCCGCCGGCGGCCCTTACCCCAAATAAGCTCAATGAGGATAGTGTTCAAGGTGCAGAAAATTGATTGCGGGAGCACCAGTGGTAAATTCACAAAAAAATATAATAATCGGGGGAGCACTACCATTTTTGAAATAGCGATTCGTCCCATCACTGAAAGTGGCAGGGATGTCCAGAAGGTCACACTCGCACGTAGCGCGGCTATGGCCTTTAACAGATTGCCTTCTAGTTGATCCGCCTGTGTCCTATATACTTGTATTCCTAAATATTTGAATGTATGGTGTGCTACCGGTAATAAATAAGTACCGAAATGTGTTAGGTCTGGGTGAAGTCCGTCGTGGAAATAAAAGGCATTAGATTTCCGTGGATTGATGGCAAGGCCCGATATTCGTTCAAATGTAGAAAATATATTGGGAAGAGGTGTTGCATCAGCAGTCAGGTCTCGTAAGTAAAGTAGTATATCGTCCACATATATGGAGATCAAGTGTGTAGTGCCATCAATGGGTATTCCTAACTGTTCCGTCGACTGTCTCAGGGCTATCGCCAATGGCTCTAGCGCTAACACAAACAATAGGGGGGGACAACGGGCACCCCTGCCTAGTGCCCCTGTGCACCGTGTATTCACCAGAAATGTGGTGGCCAGTGCGTGCTCTGGCTGTGGGGGAAGTGTAAAGTAGCCGCACCCACTTGAGATAATCACTGGGGAGGCCGAAGCTCTGTAGCGCCGCGAACATATATTCCCATGTTATGGAATCAAAGGCCTGTCGCAAATCTAGCGCCAGGCAGCCAGCTTACGGGTATGCTGCCGGGGAGGCGGACATAATATAATGCAATCGTCTTGTGTTGAGGGACGTGCTTCGATTCGGCAAGAATCCGCATTGATCCCTGTGTATTAGTGTGGTTAAGTAAGGCTGTATGCGGTTTGCTAGGGCCTTGCTCAGAATCTTGTACTCGGTCGCCAATAAAGATAAAGGTCTATAGTTAGAGATATCGGTACTATCTCGGCCCGGCTTTAGTAGTGAAACAACCAATGCCTGCATGGTGGATTGTGGCAGATGGCCGATCTCCAATGCTGTCCTATAGACCTCTTCTAACCTGGGGACCAGAGCTTCTGAATAAGTGGCATAAAATTCTATAGGTAGGCCATCTAGGCCTGGGGCTTTATTATGGTTCAGGCCCCTGATCGCCACTCTGATCTCCTGTTGGGTGATGGGGCCTGTGAGTTCCCTCTGTGTGTCGTCCGGCAATGAGGGGATTGGTAATCCTTGGAGAAAATCCTCTATCTGTGTGGTATGGTGCTGCGGTGGGGCCGCATACAAGTTGCGAAAATACTCGCAAAAGGCTTCATTTATCTCAATTTGTGTATGCACTGATCTGTTCCCCGGTGTGTTAATATGTGTAATAGTTGGTGGGTCCGGTCTGTCATTCACTATGCGAGCTAGCAATGTCCCAGCCTTGTCTGCGTCCGTGTGTTTCCGTTGTGTGAAAGCCCTGTGGTCTATAACCCGCAGAGTTTCTAGAGTGTCGGCGTGATCAATGCGGGCGTCCTGTAAGGCCTCCCTTTTGGTTGGATCTGATACCGCCTCTGGTTCTAACTTGTTCAGCAGGTTTTCTACGTCAGTCAGGTGTTTATGTACCTCTTGCCTGGCCCCAACCAGCTGCCCGATGGTAGAACCCCTCACTACCACTTTATACGTGTCCCAGTCTATTAGATGGGTGGAAGCGGTGTTCCAATTTTCAGAAAAATAGTTAGCAATGATAGTGGAGAGGGCGGCTCGAAACGGGCCGTCCTCCAGGACTTGTGGCCTCAACGACCAGGTCGGCACTGGGGTCGGCACACGTTCCCAAGTCAGCGTGAGTTCTAGTGGGTTGTGGTCCGAAAATGTCTTGGCTAAATAGGTGGATTGACTGATATGTGTGGTGAGGGAGTGTGAGCACAGAAATCTGTCTAGCCTAGTGTGGAGGTGATGAACCGGTGAGTAGAAGGAGTATTCTCTGTACGTGGGGTGCATCCACCTCCAAACATCCGCCAGACCCCAAACATCCAACCATGCTTTTAGGAGGTCTGCTTGCTTACCGGCACCAGCACCATGCAGGGGTGGGGGGATGGGACCTATCTAGGTCAACATCCAGTACTGTGTTGCAGTCCCCTCCCAAAATCCAAGGTATTGTATCCCACCCTACAAGGGCTGTACCCAAACGTTGGAAGAATTTGTCCTGTTCAAAGTTAGGTGCATATATACTTCCCAGGATCACGGTAATGCCATCAAGGGTTCCCTTCAGTAAGATATATCTACCCTGATCATCTATGCGTCGATCTAGCTCCTTGAATGGGACCCCGTGTCAGATCTAAATGGTCGCACCTCTAGCAAACGCTGAGTAATTAGTGGAATATATGCTATCTCGCCATTTTTTACGTGTCTTAAAAGCCTCCGAATCAGTAAGGTGCGATTCCTGGAAAAATACTATATTGGCTTTACGCCTGAGTAATTGGGCATGTACTCGGTGCCGTTTTTGTACCACCCCCAGCCCTCGCACATTCCAAGTGAGCAGGTTATAAGAGCCTACGGTGGTGCAATCTCTAGGCATAGGTCTGTATGGCAAATAGAGCCCCTAGTTATAGGGTGCCGTTGAACTGTCACAGACCAGGAGTTCCCCCTTCCCTTAAAAAAACTAACAATTCTTGGCACAGCCAACAAACAATGCTGAGCCCAACAAAATTTCCCAACAAAGAAATACCACATTACGGTGCATTCGCTGATTGGGGGGTCGTCGCCACCGTCCATGTCGAAGGTGGTGCAATTGCGGGACCTCGGCAGCTCAACAGAGCCCTGGGGGGATGTATACATATCAATACAAAGACATTACAATTACAATCGCCCTGCTCATACACCGCTGTACACCACCTGAACAATATGTATCTGTAACAGCCACTAGAGGATTGTACCCAACATTACTGCACAGGCTATACACTTTAAGATCGTCTAATAGGACAGCCCCCAGATCGGTGCAGGGCCTTTTACAGTGTATCCCACCAACTAAAACTTGAAAAAGGATATCGTTACAGTATAATTTCCGTTGTATTTTGCCTCATGCCCTAACTGGGCATCTGGTATAGTAGTTATTGGGTTTATCAATTATCCACCAGCTCGTCCACAGTCTGAGGTGTTATAGAGGGAAATAGAGTAATACTATGGTCATATTGAATGGTGCTTTCATCTGAGTCTGGCAAGGATTTGTTAGTAGTATCTCTGAATGAGCCTGCCACCGCCAGTGCCCCTGCCCTGCCCGCACGTTATTGTTCCAGGGTCGGGCCCGTGCCAGTCTTGTGCTGCGTATTCCTGTGGTTGTGTCGGGGGCCCTGTCTTTGAGATTTAACCTGGCCTCGGGCAGGTGCATCCGATGCCCCGCTCTGGCTTGAGTCTAAGTTCATGATTTCCAGCCATTCCTCCACGTCGTTTGGGCTATCATAAAAATAAGTTTTCTTGTGGATAATTTTAAGCCTGGCTGGGAAAAGTAGCGCATATTTTAGTTGAGCGGCCTGAAGCTTTTTCTTGACAGCTTGATAAGAGGCTCTTTGTCTTTGAACTATAATTGTATAGTCTGGGTACAGCGATATGCAGTGATTTTCGAAGTGTATCTGCGCTTTTTCCCTGGCTTTTTGCAATAGAACGTCCCTGTCCCTGTAGTTAAGGATTTTGACTATTAGTGGGCGCGGGGTCGCCCCTGTCTTCGGTGGTCCGGTCGGGATCCGATGCGCTCTCTCCACACAGAAATATGGGGATAGGCCATCTTGCGCCACATGTTCTCTGAACCAGGCCTCCATGAAATCCGCAGCTTTGGTGCCTTCGCTGTTCTCCGGCAGGCCAATAACGCGGATGTTATTGCGCCTATTCCTACCCTCCGCGTCCTCCACCCTATCCTGGAGGCCGCTTACCTGTTGCTGGAGTTTCTGTATTTGCGCGGTATTTTCAGTAAGTTGGGGTTCGATAGCAAGGAGAGTGTTTCCGTGGTCCTGGACCTTCTCCGCCACTTTTCTGTGGTCTGCCCTGAGCAGAGTAAGGCCCGTTGTTAATGTGCCTATTTGTTGCTCAATTGCCAGGCGTGACTCCCGGACTTCTTTGAGGATCAGGTCAAGTTTATCTGGGGTGCTCTCCGCAGTGTCGGTGGATGGGGCCCCAGGCAACGGGGGCCTGCTGGTCGTTTCGGATGCATGATTGGGTCCTCCCCCGCCCAGCTGGCCGTCCAGGATCTTCCCTTTAGGTCTCCCCATACTCTTCGCCTTCGGGTGTCCAGGGTATCCCTCACAGTCTGGATGATCGTGTATGGGGGTGGGATCTGCCCACGCGCGTCGCAGCCACCACGGGTTGGTCTGAATGGTGTACCGTCGTGGTTCCACAGTCTCCGTGGCCACCGCACGCCGTCTATATCCCAGTTTCAGACCGGCATACTGTGCGGTGACCCCGTTCGTGGAATGCTGTGTTTGGCAATGTTTGAAAATTGTCCGCGTATGCCGCAGGTCACCCTTGTATTTATGGGGAAGGTCGCTCAGCTCAGGGCCTGCAGATATGGGGAGAGCCGCCCCTGCTTGATCTCAGTAGGCCGGGTGCGAGTCTCGGGGCCAGCGGCGGCAGTGGAGTGTATGCCTTAGGGGCTTGTAGCATACCTCGTGGTGTGCACCTGGTGTAGTGCTGAGGTGTCGTGACGTACCACAGTTCCGGGTGCAGGGGCGGTCCAATTACAATAAGCCCCAGCGATGATCCCGGGCCATGCGGTAAGGTAGGGACAGGTAGTAGTAAGGTGCGTTGAGCTGACTCAAATAAGACGTCGCCAGCCGTTT
Source organism: Calotriton arnoldi (assembly GCA_963921515.1). Classification (NCBI taxonomy): domain Eukaryota; kingdom Metazoa; phylum Chordata; class Amphibia; order Caudata; family Salamandridae; genus Calotriton; species Calotriton arnoldi. Next base: position 168,475 of record CAWUFW010007624.1, on the reverse strand, counting down.
CCTCACTGTGTCCCATGGTGTTAGCGGCGCCTCTCCCAGCAGACTCGCAGGTCAGCAGCTCAGGGTCCACGCGTGTCGCGGGGGTGCCCGGGACAAAACCCGCACCTTCTCCAGCAGGGCAACCGGCCAGCGGTTGTTCTCCTCAGGCCTCACACACACATTGGGGGCGCCGTAGTCTGGAGAGCAGTAGCATGGGGCAGGCGGTCCCCAGCTCCGCTCCCGGCACTCACCACTCTCTCGTGGGCACGATGGGAACTCCAGCGCCTCACATGTCCGGCGGGGCTCACGATCTCCGGAGCCCGTCTCTGTGAAGCCTCCACAAGTTCCGGTGGGTCCCTTCCGGTCCCGTCCGCATCGAGTCGTCCCCAGACCCTGGAACCTCCGGAGTCTGCCGCAGGCCAGATCCTTGCTTTCCCGGCCTCCGTAGTGCGTCACAGGGAGGCCGCGCTGCTCGCAGCCATGGGAGGATTTCGGGCCGCCAATGCGGTATCAAAGTCCGCGCGATCACACTGGCGTGCTGCTCTGGTTCTCCTCGGCGGTGCCCAGCTGTGCAGGTGGCCGGCACAGTGCTCCGCAGGGCGATTCAACAGGATTTCACCCTCTGAGGTCCGGAGCTTCACCAAAGTACGTCCGCCATCTTAGGCGGTTAGCCACGCCCCCGTGCTGTAGCATGTATATTGTGGAGCTTCTGTACTGGTGATGTGTGCAGGGCTCTCGTGTCTGCATTCTAGAGACATGAACAAGCAACAATGCCTTGCATCCCTCAGAACTAAACCATGATCCTGCATTGCATCCTCGGGGCACATATCATATACAATTGCACTCTTGGGATTATTAGCTCAATGGATTGGCAGCAGACCACCATGACTGTGATTCTTTTAAATTAAGCAATCTTTTCTCAAAGTAAAATGGGATGCATTAAAAAAAATGAAAGGTTTTACAAAAAAAATTTTAAGACTACGTTTGCTTGTGAGTCTGTTGTTTACATTGGTGTAGTGAAGCTAATATTGCCGTATAGAGGGGTTCCTTAGCTTGGCAGGCACCTATGACAAAATACTGGCACACTGGAGATAATTCTTGGCATAATGGTGAAATGCTGGTAATGGCATACTAGAGGTAATTCTTGGCATATAGAGCACCCATGGAAAAATGCTGGAGCTGGCATACTTGAGAAAGTTCTTGACCTAGGAGCATCTGTAGCAAAATGCTGGCACTAACACATTGGATGTAATTATTGCCATGAGAAAGGACAACCGTGGAATATGAGAGGGAGGCAAGCATGTCAGCATTCTGGCCCTGACATACTGAGGAGAGTTTTGACATAAGGGTCACCCATGGTATATAGATGGCATTAATGGTAACATTCATGCTCTGGTATTTTTTATATAATTGTTGGCCTAAAAGGGCATCCATGACAAAATGCTGGCCCTGGCACAATGGAGGTCATTTTTGACAATCGGATCAACTCCTGAGGAGTGTTAGGTTTCATTGCTTGGCACACCATGAAAGGATTTGAATAGTTAAGGATTTTTTCTTCAAAGCCTGTCTTTTTAACAAATGTATGTTAAAGTTGTACTTCAAAATGCACTAGTTGACCCAATATTTTCCAAAATTGCCTTTGGGGTAGGACCCCCCCACTGCCAAAACCATCTTAGAGGTCTAGCTCACTCGCTTGCTACAATTCAGTGCTAGTATTATGTACCAGAATTTTCAAAGATCATGTCAGCATCCTAATATTGGTGGTTTCTAAAATAGACTTGTGTATATGTTGTGTTGTTATATTAATCATGCAGTTATTATGAAACTTCTGCTATGTCACTTTTTGTTAATGTGACATGACCTGGTAAATTCAGGGCCAAAGGTCATGTGATGTAACTACCTGTGATGTCATTAAGTATAAAGAGCATGTGATGTCACCTCGACTACCTTTGACATTTTGGTGCATTGACTTCCATGCGTAAGCAGCAAAAATGAGTAATTTCATCTCATATAAACATTAGCACTTTACAAAATTGGACAAAAGCTATCCCTGTTGGCTTGGTTAGAACTTGCCTTCTTTGAGGCCATATTATGATGGGCTTGGCTGGTAGGGTGCAGAGCCAAGCACCTGTTTTAAGCACTAGCGGTACATAAAGTGAATTATTTAACCTGATAGTTCTCTGAGTGAGTGCTTTATTTTCAGATAATACAGTAAACAAGGATTTTGACTTATAAACCACAAGTAACCAAAGGAGCTCTCATACAGAAGCAGTAACCCACTGACCTATTTACATTATATGCACTTCGTTATCTGCATGGTACACGTTCTTAGCAGCAGGCATTTTAACCGTCTGCACTTCCTTAGGATGAGTCAAAACTTCCACTAGACAAACCTCCGGTCTCTTTCCAGGAAGACGATTAATTACTGGACTTATCTTGACATTTTAATTGATGTCTGAAAATTTCTGTAGGCCAGGAACGCGGAAGCAGGTTCTTTTAAAATGATAGTATAAATTTTCAAAAATGACGCCCCCACCCAAGTCAACGCCCAGTGCGGTCGCACCGCCCTAGAGCCGGCCCTGGCTGTATTACATGCAGTGCCCTGGGGGTGCAACGAATGGTCCCAAAGACCAGGCTGGGCATGAAGAGCAGGTGAGTGCAGTGCCTCACTGCACCTCACTGCAGGGGGGAGTTCTGCCCTCCCTTTAAAAATCAGAAAGGAAGTAGCTGCTCTCTCTTTCAATAATGTGCGGCCCCCAGGGCAACCACAACTTCACTGCTGCCCTGTGGCAGCTTATTGATTGTAATATGGCACATTGCCCCTGTTTGTTCCTGGTGCACCTGTTTAAACGTGCTCTATGGTGCAAATAAGGAAAGAGTCCCATTACATATCACCGGCCCTGGTGTTGATATGTACAAAACAGCCTAGTGACAGGTTTACACTGAAGGTATGTAATTCCCTGGTCAGTCTGTTCCGTGAAATTTGATTTTTCCTGTAGTTTGATCCTGGTTTGTTGTTTGGCTAGAAAATATTTTTGCTACCAAATATGTTAATGTCTCCCAAGCCATCCTTTGTCCAAGTACTCTCTTTCCATCAAGCGCAGCATTAAAAGATCTAGTGCATTGCTTGATGAACAGGTTGTTGACTGTTGTAGGTAGCTCACTAACCATTCGTCTCTTCATCAAAAGCCCCATGTTTACCTGTTGCTATAACAAGTTATAGATGAAGTGGAAATGTGCACTGTTATGGTTGAAAAAACATGCATATTGACATGCAAGATGGTAAGGTCAACCTGCACATGTATGCACAGATCCCTGCTTGACACTGGTGTACTATAACAAGCGGATGGGCCTTGACAAACCCATTGCTGTTATAGCAGCATCTTATTTGACGGGCAAAGATCAGCATATAGTCTTTGTCCTAAAGTTACTTTTTCAAATTGTGAATTATAGTTGAGTTGAATTATAGCTATTCAAAATGACCTTGTAGCAGTTTTCATAGCGCAGAGTTTTTTTTTAATTTGTGAAGAGTAATTTCCAAAGAGTTATCGTTGAGCAAAGCGCAGACTAACGTCCCTAACAGGGGGTGAATAGTTGACAGCAACAAGCCATCTGTTCTGTTGCAGACCATACTACATATTCATAGGATTCGACTCACCTCACAATTTATCAATAACAATGAGACTCTTGCCAATTGAGGAATGTCTCATGAGTATGCAGGAAGGCAAGGTTTGGTAAATCAGTGCTGTGGTCAAGGTTGATGTATTGACAACTTTGCTAGCGTGTAATCTTATTGACCCCTACCTCTATTAATAGTGTCTCACTCTTTCTCCATATTCTACAGGACTGGCCCCAGCTGTGGGATTTGCGTGAGGAAAAAGAAATCATTCAGCAATAGACCATCCACTTCACAGTGCTGATTTTCTAAATTGAATACAATATGATTGGCAATCAAATAGGCCTGGCTTGTTTTAGGTGTATGTGCTCTTTATTGCAATGGCCATATTTGTTACGTGATATATTTGGATGCTCTAACAGAAAACACACATACAGGCACCCATATTCATAGAGAAAATACCCAGAAGCACACACAGACATCAAACATACAGCCAAAGGGAAATGTTAGTTGTATATTCAGTCATGATTGTGTGGCTGTACATATGGATACAGGGGTTGCTGCATTGTCATGGGTGTTTACAGTGGTGGATGAGTAGCTCTACAGATGAGTGTGGTTGCACAGCTGGATGGAAGTGAGAGTGAGTGGATGGATGAATTATTTGTTGCAGATTGATGGAGGAATTCATGGATGTGGATGGGTGGATATGTGCCAGGATTTGTTTTAAAGATTCAGGGGCATATGTACAAGAACTTAACTCCACCGTAGCGTCAATTTTTTGATGTTACTGCAGCTTTTTTTATCGCCTTATTTACAAGTTGCTGCTAACTGCAGTTAGCACAGCGGCCGCCATTATGTAGTGCTGCGAGGGGACTGGACAGCTGGCAGGTGGGAAACGCGGGAAAGGACACTGGAGGGGGGGACACGGGGGGAGCGGGGTTGTAAATATATTTTTTAAAAATGCTTTCCTCAAGGCCGGGTCCCTCGTCTTCTGTGCTCCTGCTCTCCTGAGTCTGCTTCCAGGAACAGGAAACAGGCAGCCAGGCTCCCTCCCCTAAGCCAATCACAACACTGCAATGCTGCATTGTGATTGTTCTTGAGCGCCGTGACAAGGCATTCAGCCAGGGGCTGGAGGGGTGGGCATGCGCAGGGATGCGGGCATGACTGCTTTGGGCGGCCTGAGAGGGCAGACCAAACAGTCATTGCGCACTTGATTGGGCATACCACTCTGCCCCTGCCCTACTCCGTGAGTAGAGCAGCCCAACCACCCTCCCGCATGCAAAGGAAACATAGCATGAGTACATCAGAAAGGTTTCATCATGTTATCTTTCCTCTTATTGCACTGCTTGAAAGCAGTAGGGCGACGCTCTTCTGCCATAGCGGAGGAGCTGCCACTGGGGGTGCGTCACCCACAGGTGCTAGGCCTGGGCCCGACTTGACCCCCGGGCCTCCTCGGCTACGCGTCTCACCTTCTCCTTAAATGACATTGACACCGCGGCGCAATCCGCTGCACTCTCTCCAAATATATGACTCAGCCAGCAGGAGCCTCAGCCAGGCAGGATTTCACAAGCCTGGGTACAGCAGTCACCGCCCAGTTCGCAGGGGAACCTCCCATTGCTGGTGATGCAACAGGGCCCCCTTAGGCATGCAGTTGCAGCGCTCCCACCACACATGTTCAGCACAGCTCAGGAGCCTCACCCTCCACAGCGTCCGGCCAGAGCAACATCCTCCGGCCTGTGATGCAGAGAGGCGCAGCCCACTATTGGTAATCTCCTCCGTACACCCCGTGGTAGTGGTGGCGAATGGTATGCGATGCAGACCTCCCTACGTTGGTGTGCAGGAGCGCCTCTACTGTTCACAGCTCCAAGGGGTACCAGGCGATCTTCTCACACAGGTCAGCAACGTTTCTCCATGCGACCTGGCAGACTTCATCACCAGGTAAGGGCGATTGCCGATGTCTCAATGTCTACCGCCATGGCCCAGCAACTCCAAAGCACCTCCGCATCCCACTCCGGGTCCCAGACGCAGGCCCAGTGAGGCCTCTGGGCCTCAGAGACTGTCCGCGCTTTCAAGGTTTTGGATGCCATGGTGTTGCAAGGAGTGCACAATGATAAGTGATGCATCACTGGTTTTGCCCAGCGATGCGCCTCTTTTCATGATTGTAGCCCTAAATTTCCTCTTACCCTGGGACTCTGGCTGGTCATCCTGGCTATTGGGGGGCTTGGGGGAGGTTGTTGATCTGTGCTGCACTTGGCCCTGACTGCTCCATTCTGCATTTCATTGGTTTTGTTTCCTATTTTCATTGGAGGTGGACTTATAGGCTATTTTTGCCTCTAGAGGCAAAGAAAGTCACGTTGGGCTGACTAAAGTGAGTTTTTTTGCCACTAATGGGCCTTTCATCAGTTTTCGCTCGCTAACGTTAGAATTTGTATCGCCTTCATGTTAGCTGCAGTTTTCATCACGGCTACCTGAAACTGTCGCCATGTAGCGAAGTATTGTAAATACATCGCTAACAGGGCGATAGTTTTTGGTGATAGGCCGCGTTAAGGAAACAGCCGCTAACTAGCGTTAGCATTAGTTAGCGGTAGTTCTTGCGCATATACCCCTCAATTCCCAAGGAATATAGCAAACAGTTCACCATTTCCAACTAAGATACCTCAGTTAGGAACCAGTTGTAAATTGGGGGAAGGGCTAAAACACTAGTTTGGAATGGCACAACAGCAGCCTTGAATCATCAAAAAACAAATACAGGACAAAGACTTTTGAATTCCTGTAATCAAACAAATAACAGAATACAACACACAAACACCTGAGTAAACAGCTTTACTCTCTCTGTGCAAGGGAATGTTGCAACTAACAAAAGAACTACCAGAATGTAGGTCCAGAGTTGCCAAAGAAGAACAAAGGAGATTAATGCTGCTGAGATGGTGTGGAGGAAGAATGCTGGTAGAGGAACCTTGATTGAAGATCAAGTGAACAGGTAAAGAGAGGAAGAGTAGGTTTAGAAGTCTGTAGCACTTTGAATATGGAGGATTAGTAGGGGCCAACCGTTTGGCTGATAAGAAGGCTCAGTGGGGAGAAGAAACAAAGAAGGGAGGAAAACAGTAAAGGGTAGGGAGACAAACTGTGCCAGAAGTGAAAAATCTAAATAACTAGGGATGTTGCCAAGTGCCTACCCAATGCCTGTGAAAATCTTATATACTGATGCTGCCCTAACTACCCCAGAAGTACTACCCCTTAACATGGAACTGGAACCAAGTTATCTTCCACGTTAATTTCCAAGTCATCATCTTCTACAGTTTCCATCCCTGACCTGCATGATGTGATGCTGACTGCAATGCAGTGTGAGTCATATACACCAACCCGGTTCGTCCTGGTCAAAGATTTTACCTTCGGACAGTCTAATTTTTTCAGTACAAGAGAAATCAGGTCCAATCCGTCAGGGCTGCCTTCAGGTCACAGACAGCGGATTCAGTCCTCTTCTCATCTCCCACAGGTTCAGAAAGTGTTCTGAGGAGCGTGTCAAATGTGCCACATTTTTGGTTGGCACCAGTTAGCAGGTGGGGGTGACTCCTGTTATGTTATGTTATTATAACTTCTATAGCGCACGATTACTCAGAGGTGTCTTGGCGCTGAACTGAACCAACTCTGCCGCTCCTGCTTTTCTTAATTCTGGAATAGCCACGTCTTTAGCTTTTTCCTAAAAGCGCCCAGGGAGTTGGAGGCTCTTATTTCCTTTGGTATGTATACAAAACAAGGGAACCCAAATAGAATCGGTCAGGGACCTTGGGAACTAACTTTTTACAAGAGACAGTGGTCCCTGAGATTGTGAAGAATATGTATGCAATGAATATAGCCTCAATCAGTGCTATATTTTAGCCAATATCCAGCCGGACAAAGGCAATTTTAATATGCAGAATAGTTACAATAGAACACAAATGCGAGTCAAAATAACAGTGGGATACAAACCTGTATCCGTGAACCCACATATCAAACAAACAAACAAAGTAAAAAGGCTCAGGCAGTTCGTGGTTGTTTCTATAAGGTAATACATGAATAGAGAAACAACAATTATGGGAAGGTCACCTTTACACAAATTACATACAAGAATCAATGTGTATAAGGTTGACAACTATGTCGACGACGTTTCGATCCTTATCTGTAGGATATTGGATCATCATCAGGACTATCAGATAAAGTGCCTGAAAACAATTGCCTGTAATTTACTGCAGCAAAGCCCAATGGATGAGGGCTGAGGTGACCGTGTCCGGATTGCAGGCGAGGCCCATGGACTCTGGAATATTGGATTCAATCACATAGAGACTCTTAATGAGCGGAATCGGTGTCTTCGCAATAGACGACATGGAGAGGGTTTCGTGACATAGTAGTCAGATTATAACGGCCTCAAGTTGAGAGCAATGCTATGTTGGTCCCAGGTCGGCGCGAAATGCAAAATGGGCCTAGTATGTAGCTCGTAGCGGCGTACTGATGTGAACGCAATCACTGTTATTTTGACTCGCATTTGTGTTCTATTGTAACTATTCTGCATATTAAAATTGCCTTTGTCCGGCTGGATATTGGCTGATTGAGGCTATATTCATTGCATACATATTCTTCACTATCTCAGGGACCACTGTCTCTTATTTCCTTTGGTAGCGTGTTCCAGATTTTAGCCGTTCCATAGGCTATGCTTCGGCCGCCCCAGCTCGCTGTTCGAATCCTGGGAACTACCATCAACCCGACATTGGAGGACCTCAATTGTCTGCCCGGGTTATACCATGAGTATAGGCTTTTCAATGAAGCCGGTCCTATGTTATTCAGGGCTTTATAGGCTAAGCAAAGCGCTTTTAACCTAATTCGTTTTATCACTGGCAACCAATGGAGTCTTCTGATTTCTTCCTTAACTGATGCATATTTTGGTATGCTCAGTAGGAGCCTAGCTGCTTCATTTTGCACCATCTGAAGCTTTTTTAAATGTTGTTTTTGTAATTCAAGATAGAGACCGTTACAGTAGTCCAGCTTCGATAGCACCATGGTGGTGACCACTGTTCTCCTGGATTCAGGGGGAATAAAGGGGAGAACCTTCTTTAGTTTTTTTATCAAGTAGAAAGATGCTGAAACTGTCGCATTCGTTTGTTGGGTGAAGGTGAGTTTACTGTCTATCAGAACCCCTAGGTTTTTGGCTTTTTCTACTGGTTTTGGTGTTTCTCCAATTTCTGCCGGCCACCAGTGAGCGTCCCAGCCCGGCTGGAGGTTGCCGAAGGTTACCACTTCGGTTTTGTCCGAGTTCAGCTTGAGGCAATGACTTCCCATCCATCCGCTGATTTCTCTCATACATTTTTGAAACTGAGTTGCTGAGGAAGGGGAATTTTTGTACGCCGCGATCACAATCTGGGTATCGTCCGCGTATGATGTTAGATTGAAACCAAAGTTTCGAACTAACGGAGCCAGTTCTGATACATAAATATTGAATAAGGAAGGGCTCAACGAGGAGCCCTGGGGAACCCCACATGGAAGCACATAGGGTGTTGCTTTGAAATGGTCAAGAGTCACTGTCTGTCTTCTATTTTTCAGAAAAGATGATATTAGAGACAGTGCCAGCTCTTTGATCCCTAGCTTATCAAGGCTCTGGAGCAACGTGTCATGACGTACGGTATCGAAGGCCGCTGACAAATCCAAGAGGATAAGTACCGCCGCACCTCCTTTGTCCATCACTGCTCTTATCTCCTCTGTTGCCTTAATCAGTGCTGTCTCCGTACTGTGACCTGGATGGAAACCGAACTGAGATGGATCGAGTAAATCGTTTTGTTGTATGAATTCGGTTAACTGGCTGTTCATAATTTTTTCCACTGCTTTTGCTAGGAGGGGCAGCCTAGCAATTGGCCTGTAGTTGCTAGTTGATAATGGGTACAGATTAGCTTTCTTTATTAACGGCAAGATGGCCGCATCTTTCCAAATAGCCAGATAAGTGCCTGAGGCGAACATGTTATTAAATATTTTGGTTAAAGTGGGGCCCACCTCCCTTGCAATGTTTCTTAGCAATGCAGGAGGGCAGGGCTCAAGTGGGGATCCTGATTTGATTCCTTGGATCAATTCTTCTACCAGCTCGTTTGAAACCTCTGAGAAGTTAGAAAAGATGCTCCTTTCAGTCTCATTACTCAAGGGTTCCTTCGCTGTTTTATTGGGTGTGGTCAACTTGAAGATGTTATATATGTCATCAACTTTATTTCTGAAAGCACTAGAAATACTATCACAGAGAGATTGACTGTTCCCTGAAACTTTATTTTTGGGTGCAGTGGTAAGTTTCTCAACTACCCCAAAAAGTTCTGGACACTCCCTAAGCAATAGGGTCAAAGTTCCCGGAGGCAACCCTACGCACTTTATCAATAATTCGCCTTTGCCTTACCCCAAACAGGCCCAACATGCCATGTGCCAAGGCCTTTTCAAGATAGTAAAAGTCTTTGGCCACACTAAACTTTGGCTCAGAGGGCTGTGAGTGTGTGTGGGAGTGTCATATGGAAATCACCAGTGTCCTCCCACATCTAACACTAAAACCCAGTTTGAAGCAGGCTCTGGTCCCGTAACAAACCAGGAGATAGACATCTAGTAAACCAAGCCAGGGTTCCTCAGTGCCCAAATAGGAGGTACTCAAGTTGTTCTCTTGTCCTGTTCAATCTCTTTCAGAGTGAAAATGTTTTACATGTGCTTCAGACAGACCCTTCATGCCGGATTTAATACTGTTTTGCCAACAGAATGCTCACAGTCCCACTCTGATTATTCTGCTGAGCTTTGAGGAGGAACCATCCCTGTCGATTCAGGTCAACATGTCAATCAAGCTGGCCTATTGTATAGCTCCTTGGAGGAATTCCACATATCAATCATACCTCATTCAGGCCAAGTACAGTCTGGTTGCTGATGGAGAGTTAATGCAAACTATCCTCCAGGAACTCTGGGCTGGGTAAAGATAACTTTCTAAAAGTAATGTTTTCTTAATAAGTATTACAAATCCAATCCAATGAACTGGATCTTTAATGACTATTAAAAACAGTGGTTTAATTAAATTTCTAGTTGGTCCCATTCCTGAGATACAGCATTATTATTTTAATCTGTACTCTGGTTTTCTACATAGGACAGCTAGGCCTGCCACAGCGAAAAATAGCTTTTTGGGCCTTGTCACTGTAGGGACATGATAGTATCAGTTTTCTACACATCTCAATTTTAAATCCCATGCACCTTAACTTGTGGGCTGCAGGGTCTATTTGGGGTGACTTACTAATATTTAAAAAGGTGGTCCTTACCTGTCAGAAAGTGTTATCTGGACAGGCCGCACTGCATGTTTTACTCTGCGGCAGTCAGGCTATACAAGGTAGACTTGTAGCCATTTTTGCACAGCCACTGTATTGGATTGCACAATAGGTGCTGCAGTCCACAACTTGCATTTCACTTCCATGCCCTGGGTGCAGTTTCAACACCCTATACTAGTGACTTACAGGCAAGTTAAGTGAGCCAATCAGGACTGAGCCAATTTAACCATGTTTAAAGGAGGAACACAGGCACTTTGCACCTTTTTATCATAGTTAAAGTGCGTGGCGAGTTCTAAAGTCACCACAAATAGGGTCCTGAAAAAAGGTGAAAAGTCTGGGATGACCATGCAGGAAAATCAGATTTCCTACAATCAGTAAATCTGGGGGGTTGGGGAGGGGCGCTGTGGGGGTAATCCAGGATATTTTAAATTAGACCTTGAGGGTCTCCTTAACAATCAGCAATTGTGGAGGCAATCAGTAATTCTAGGTCTGAATCCCCCAGCAAATCCTCATTTTGCCCTGAATTGTCACAGAGATAAAATATTTTGACTGCTTCCAGCAGCCAAAATCTCTATGTTAAATTAAACAGATCCATGGAAGACTGTAGATCTCATAATTACAGTGGGGGCAAATAACTGCTGTTCTTGGCCTCATCGAAATTAAGAGGCCACTTGTCACGAGGGACTTAGTCTTGTCTTCCTTTCAACATGTATCCTACTCACGTAGTGTGAAAGGGACTGACTATTGTCATCTTCTGTGATATCAGAGACAGACTACTTTGTTAGCCAATTACTGACTCAAAATCTAAACTATAAAATGAAAACAGCCACAAAGGGCTCTGAACTGCCCCTGAACATACAGGACACTCTGAACTAGGATTTTATGAAGGGGGTTGACCCAAATAAGTCAGTGGCGGAACAACTTGACTACACCAGTCCTCGGAAGGGTTTACTTCATTATCAAGTGATGGAATGTGACTTTTATAGCTAATTACCCTAAAAATGCTTCTATACAGATGAGGAATAACAGGAACATGTGAGTATCATTGTCCCAATCGCATTGGCACCTGGTGCTTGCAATTATATTATCCAGTCTATTTGTTCTTTTCCATGTGTAATGGATTCGCTGTAGTACAAAAAGCTGATGTTGTTTCAAGGTAGCCAGCCTCAGTACTTCATGAGAGCGAACTCCTGACTTAATTCAGTGACCTTCATAGTATTATCTTGTACAGGGCTCTTGCCATTTTGTAATGATCTCAGGAATCTCTATCCCACAGTGTTCCATCAGTCCTGTGGAACATTTAGAAATTTCATGATCAACATTTAACTTATTATTAACCTATTTCTCCAATTAGACAGTGTTTGAGTATTTCCAATGGTGAAATATAAATAGGCCTCCAAACCTTAAATTATTTTAAATGTGTTGACATCAAATATGGCCATTACTTGCATCAGCTCTGACACATGCACTTGTCCATCACATTTGAGCACTAGTGAGTTCTTTATACAAAAACGAATCGAGGATTCTAAAAAGCTTCCCTTACTCCATCGTTTCCATACCCATTAATCCTACTGAAGTTTGTATGTATTTGTATGACTTGAACCTACCCAAAATGCAGTATAGCGTTGTACGGTGTCACAGATACAGTAAGCGAGTGATTTCAGAGGTAGCTGGATCCTAGGAGCAGAGTTACGCTATTTATTGCATTGCTATGTACCCGTAACTACTTACCTGTATCGTTGCAACTTCTGTTTTTCATCCTGATTTTGTTTTACCTGTTATTTTACCAGACTTATGTATCTAATTTTTTCCACCTAAAGATATATTGTCCCAGAATTTCCTTTAAAAAAAAATATTTGATGAAGCAAATTTACAATTTTTCTCTTTTAGAGTGCAGGGAGAGGCGAAAGCAGCATACATTCAGACTTTCATATTCACACACCAGTTTTTAATTTTACTTCAGTCGGCTTTGGTTTAGAGTTTCAAATGTGTGGGCCATTCCTCCAAAGCACCAGATGTTATGTCCGCTCTTTTTAGAGTTAATAGAGATATATTTAGAGTAGACGGGGCATCCGTCAAACTTTAAATCAGGTACTTAGTCATTGATTCAAAATGAAGTAATTAATCATATGCTGCATTTCATGAAGTGATTTCTGAGATGCAGAAATTGACATGGTTTGAGGCAAATAAAGAATAAATTGGGCAGGACTAACATTTTAAAAAGTTTTGATTTGTTTATATTTGGTAATTGATTTTAATTCCTTCTTTTCACTAGTATATTAATGTCTGATTTGAATTTGCACTCATCTATTGCTAATTTCTTAGGAGGTCTGTAAAAAACGAAACCGAGACCCTATTGTTCATTGTGTCATCATTTGTCCTATAGCCTGCATACCAAAATCAGACATGAATTTAACGAAAACATGCATGTATATAGAGAGAGTAAATCATGCTCCATGGTCTGCATGTGGGAGGGATGTCTTTGGTCTCTCTCATCAATTGAGCCAAAGGTTCAACTGAGAGAGTGAACAGAATTGGTCACAGTGGACAATTGTGTCTATTGCCTTTTGGCAGTTCAGATGTAAAAGAGAGAACCCCATTATTCACCATAGACTGTAACTCTTTTGAAAATGAAATCTTGAGAGTTCTTTCTGGCAGTAGTTTATTCTACTGACCTGTTCACCCTTGTGCTACTAAGGACTCTATAAACCAGTTCCATCAGTTGGCTTTCAAGTTGCTTAATGAGAAATGTCAAAACAGCCTCTTCCTTATTTCTGCTTCTAGTAGCTCAAGTAGCAAATTAAGTGTTTAGGCACTTATCAAGAAAGTATTGGTACCCACAAGAAAAGAAAGAAAACGAGCATTCATCATCTAGCTTGTACACCTCCAGCTCTCTTTTTTTAACTCTTTTTTTAATGTATTTTCGTGTATACAGTACATTGTATCAAGTACTCAGACAGTAAAGACAGTATATACAGATGATGTTGCTAACTAGTGTGAATCAATAACAGTTTCACTCTTCGTCATACCACAATTTCCGTGGAATACTTTTTCAACATTACTGGATGTCCAGTGTGAACACAAGAAATACTGATTACGGGCACATGTTAAAAGGCAAAAACCTTTTCCTAAATAACATTGGTAGAACTGGTCTGCACCGGTTGTCATGGGTCAGGGGGTAGCGTCACATTATCCTTCATTGTGCAACAGTATGTCGATGCATGACCGTGTGGCACTTGCCATGTTGTGGGCTCTGGAGTTTTACATTGGAGAGCTAGCGAATGCCCCAGGTTCTGATGCAGGGGGATGATCCCGGTTGCCTGGGGTATCTTGGAATTCCTTCAGAAGGACATCCCAGGCAGCTGCTACAGGGTATTTGCATAGCCCTGTAGCATCTTCTCAGTGTAGACCCAGCTATAGACCTGTGCCCAAGCACTCATGGAGAGTACCCAGCCTGCCAGTGTGGGGGGACCAGGAGATTTCCATTTGCTTGTGATCTGATGTTTAGCTAGCAGCATGGCCAGGTCAATGAACTGAACAGAAGCCCTGTTACTCTTGTCGTGGTGCAACTTGCCCAGTAAGCAAGCCCCCCAATTAAGTAATGTTGTGTATCCTGTGCATGTGACTAGGTGGGTTTTAACCTTGTGCCAGTACTGGGAGAGCGATGGGCACACCCAGAACATGTAAAGGAAGTCCACGTCTATTGTGTGGCAGTGTGGACAGGCTGCATCAGTGCGCTGGAAGTATTGTTTGTTTTTTGAGGGCTGAGGTATGCCCTGTGCAGCATATAACTTTGTATAAGGCAAAAGCGGGCATTGCAGGGCACCAGGGTCAGGTACTCAACAATGTGCTGTCACTCCCGGTTGGTATGTGGTCGATCCAGGTTGGCGTCTCAATGCTGTCCTAGTGCGGTCAGAGAGGTATCAGTGTTAGTGTGCAGGGAGCTTGCAAGCCAGCGGACCATGTGGCAGCCGTCTCCCAACACATGTAGATATTGTATCGCTAAGTGCATGTCTGGTTCCTGTTGTATGTTTGTAGGAAGCTGGGTTTCTCTTGCAGTAACCCTCCACTTTTTGCCAGACTACTGATGCACTTTGACTTGATGTGCCCTTGGTCCCTGCCAATCAGGTTCCCAGGGCCTGTGTTCTTTCCCAAAACTGTACCTTGTACCCCTAATTGGCACCTATCTGGCCACATGTCAGTCCCTTGTAAAAGGCACCATGGGTACCAAGGGCACGGTGGCCAGGGAAGGCCTCTAAGGGCTACAGCACTTATTGCGCCACCCTTAGAGGTCCTGTACCTTTACATACACACACTGCCATTGCAGGCTGCGTGTTTTGGTGCAGAACAAAGTGAAGAGTCGACATTGCACACATCCCTGTGTGCCATGCCTACAACCCACTGCACTGGCATAGGTCAGCCAACCCTCTAGCTGGGTGCACTTTACCAGTGGTGAGGGTACCGGTGCATGAGCCCTGTACCTCTACTGTGTCTAAGCCAATTCTTAGACATTGTAAGTGCAATAATGCCATTAAGATTATATGGTGCTGGGAGTTTGTCATTACGAACTCCACAGCACCATAATGGCTTTACTGAAAACTGAGAAGTTTGGTATCAAACTTCTCGGCACATTAAACCCACACTGATGCCAGTGTGGGATTTAATGAAAAATGCACTCAGAGGGCATCTTAAAGATGCCCCCTGAAAAACGACCAGCCTCTGGTGGGTTCCCTGACTGGTACACACCAGCCTGCCCCCACGAGATATGTTTCTGGACCCCTGGCTCCCTGAGCCTAGAAACAAAGCCTTTCCTGGGCGAGGTGTTCACACCTACCCCAGACCATAAAGAGCCATCTGCGGCAGTGGAGCTTCAAAGGCCTTGCAGCCTTTGTAATGTGACTCCCCAGCCTCTCCTGCTATCAGGAGCAGGCCCGCTTCCTGTCTCCCCTCCTTTTCAGTGGGAAGACAGGTGGGAAAAATTAGCTAGCCCAGAAGGTGTGCCCACCTCTGCCAACCCCGCCCCTCAGGTGGGGGAGGCGAGGTTAAGCCCACTCTTCAGTGCCCGCCATCTTGCAGATGGCAGGCACTCCCCAATCAGAATTAGGGATTGTGCTCACTCCCCCATGTGGGTTGAGCACACCAAGTGTGGAGTCACCCTAAGGTCAGTAGCCCATTGGCTACTGACCTTGAGACCCCTAAAGCACCCCCTAAATACAGCATTTAGGGGGCAGCCCTGAACCAAGAAGACAGATTCCCGCAACCTACAAAGAAGAAGGACGAAAGAAGACGCCCAGCAGAGGAGACTGCAGAGAACAACTGACTTGGCCCGAGCCCTACCGGCCCATCTGCAGTTTTCAGAGATCCTGCGCCAAAAGTCGCCTTGTCCTGCAGCCAGCGACCTCCAGAACCCCTAGGAGGACTGACTGCCTTCAACAAAGACCGGATCTCCTGTGAACAGCAGCTCTGTTCAAAAGAATCTCCAAAGCAAGACTTGGAGTCTGCTGAGGACAAAAAAAAACGACGCCTGAAACTACCACTGCACCCTTCGCCTACGGCTTGAGTTCGAGTGGCCCACTGGTCCCAGCGAGGTCCCCCAGCACTCCAGAGTCTGAGTGCACCGTGGGTTGACCCCTCCAGGACTCCCCGACGTCGCCTGCAGCCTCTGCACAGAGACCCCCCCAGACCGCGAGTGGCCTGGTAAGGTGAAATCCAACCTCAAAAGACACCCCTGCAACCAGCCGCCCTGCTCCCTGGAGAAAAGAACCTGAGGTGCACCTACATCCCCGAGCCCTCCAACTTACCTGCCCAGCTGTTGGTTCCTCCCCGAGGTCTTCCTGGACCGAGCCTGCAGCTAAAAACCAAAACGGAAATCCCCATTGAAAACAACAGGGCACCCAACGCCAAACCAGCACCCTGCACCCAGCCGCCCCTGCGCCGCTGCAGGTGCACTTTTTGTGCTAAACAGGATACCCCTTTGCCCTGAGCCTAACACCAGGAGCTTTGCTCCCACAACCCAGTGGCCTGCTCGTAAGCAGCCACCAAGTGGAGGCCCCCTATCCCCGATTGGATAACATTGGGCCTCAGCACTCTGCACCCGGCCGCCCTAGTGCAGCTGAGGGTGTAAAAAGAGTGCATCCTTGACCCTGGGTGGAACCTTTGTTCTAACCCCAGAAACTCAACCCCATAGACCGAGTACTTGCCTGGTAACCGTTAACTGTATAAGTGTCGAGTTGATTTGTATGGAAACCTGAAAAATTACAATTGTACAAAACTGATTTTACTTACCTTTTCTCTAGGAAATGTCCCAGTGTGATATCTAGGCATTTCGCACTGAGTAGAAAAACTAACTTAAAAAGTAATCGAAAAAGTAATGAAAAAGTAATCTGTAAAGTAATTTCAATTCCTTGACTTACCTGTACCTCAAACAACTGCATTTGAACTTGCATTCACTTGTAAACACTGAATAATCGTTTGCAAAGCATTTATTTCACTTACCTGTGCCTGGCTTGGCTTGGTTCTAGAAATAAAATAACTCAATATTTTTATACAAACAAAATTGGTCTGAGTTCAGTCGTTGAGTGTGTGATATCATTTGCTGATTGAGTGTGTACAACAAATGCTTAACACTACCCTCTGATACAGTCTTACTGCTCGCCCACACATCCACAAATAGAGAGTAAGGTGCTATCTACTTTTACCTCTGCCTACCTTTGGGGTTCTACTGGACTCTGTGCACACTATACCTCGTTTTGGTATAGGATATATAGAGCCAGCTTCCTACAATGTTCCCCCAGTGTGCTGACAGGGGTCGAGTTATAGAGGTATACATTAGGAACTGTCCTGGGAGTAGCCTGGTTGCTGCCATGTGGGCCTCCACATGCTGGAGTTTCCTATCACTGTATAGATTACCCAGTGTGTGTATCCCCGCTCGTGCCAATGACCTAGTTCCTGGCACAAAGTGAAAACTGAGGCATGCAGCATGCCCAAGAGCAGGAGGGCTGGCTTATATGGCCTCACTTATCGTGTAAGGAAGAGGCTATGTCGGAAGCTTCAGCATGCCATTCGTTGCAGGGTCAAGTGCGGCATCAGCAGAGTATGGGTGAAATGAGCACAATACCTGGGGCACATTACACATGGGAGAAGCGGACAGTGTGTGTTCCAGTTGGTGGCCAGCCAACCATTGAGTTACCCATTGGAGTTAGAAGGCCAGATAGTATTGCTCAAAATTTGGTGCACCTGGGCCACCCTGATCCTGTGGGAGGTAGGGTTTCATTAGAGCCACAAGGTGGTGGGATGTGTGCCAAATAAAGTCTCCCATGAATCGTTCCAATGAACGAAAAAAACAGTTTTGTGATGTAGAGTGGGAGGTTGGCAAAGAAATAGAGTAGGTGCAGTAACATGACCATTTTGACAAGAGCAATGCATCCTGCCACTGAGAGTGGCAGGGTCTGCCAGAATGCCATACTGAATGCTGCCCATCCTTCAGAGGGATCACTCATCGTAGCTCTCCATCTCACAGAATGTGTGCCAGTGGTTCCACCACCAACGAAAATAGCAGTGGGGGCAACCCTGACCGGTACCCTTTTGGATATGTGTGAGGTTCGAGATTAATTGGCCGATCTTAACCCTTTCTGTTGGGTTTGTGTACAGCAATTGGACCAGGCGGATGAATCGTGCTCCCAGGCAGTATCGAGGGAGCACTTCAAAGAGGTAATCCCACTCCAGAGAGTCAAAGGCCTTCTCCAGGTCAAGGACCAAATACCTGGAGTTTGGCCAGTCAGTAGGTGTGAATTCAAGGACCCTTAAAAACCTTCATGAATTCAGGGAGGTGTTACTGGCCGGCACAAATCCATTCTGGTCTGGGTGTGCCAGCTGTGGAACCAGAGGGGCCCGTCTTTTCGGCTAATATTTCAGCTAGTGTCTTGTAGTCCATGTCAAGGAGCACTAGTGGCCTGTAAGAGGCTAGCTCTATGCAGACCTGGGCGTAATTCGCGGAGTTTCGCTACGCGGAACTCCGCAAAGTGCCCAAAAAACTCAGCGGAGTTCCGCACGTCACGGAGTGCAGTGCGAACTGCCGTTCGCGCTGGCCTTCCTGCCACTTGGGTAGAAATTCTACCCAAGCGGCAGCTCGCGCTCGCGAACTTACCGTTCACGAGTGCGAACGGGGAAAAAACTCTGCTGCACTACGCGGAGCGGAGTTTTATGGACTTCGCGAGCTCCGCGAAGCGCGGAGTGCAGCAAACTCCCTGAACTGTTTATGTAATGACATAAGAAGAGCCTCACGCAGAGAGGGCGGGGGAGAAGATGCTGCCAAGGACTCTTCATATATTGCTTTCAATTTTGGGGTCAACAACGTGGTGTACGTTTTATAGAGTTCAAGTGGCAGGAGGTTTCCCCCAGGCCAGTGCCCTTATGGCCTCCTGAACCTCGTGAACGGTAATGTCCACCTTTAGACCCTCCCGCTGGTGGGTATGATGCAGGGAGGTGTCACAGGTTCTAGGAAAGCCTGGATGTCTGCCGATGTAGCCATAAGTGTGGAGTTATATTCAGGCGCATAATATTGTGTGAATGTTTTGTGTATGGCCCATTGTGTGTGCACTCGATCGCTCGAGGCCTGGTGTATATATAGAATGGGACACCTGGGCTGTTCCTGCTGGATTAGCCCCACCAGTAGCCTCCCTGCCTTGTCAGAATCTTAGTGAGTCCAGCAGTGTAGGCCACGTAATTGAGACAGTGCAGTCAATCCAGTCGCACAGCATGTTCCTGCCTTACCTGCCGTAGCCGTTCTCCGCCGGTCGGGGCCTCTCTTGCCTGCTCGTCCAATCGCAGTAGTCTCTATTCTTCCAATGTCTTTATTTAGCCTGCGCATCATGTTTATGGTGTTCCCCAGGCAATGCTCCCTGTTCACCACCTTAAAAGTGTCAAACTCAACCAGGCCGGATGTGGCGGTGCCCGTATTGATGTCAAAATATTTAGTAATGCAGTTGTCCAGGGAGGCACAGAGGAAAGGGTCATGGAGGGCATCTGTTTGGGACTGCTACATGGGGATGTAAGGGGGCTTATGATCCAAGCGTGTGTGCAAGTGTTGTGGGTCATGGTACAAGTCTGTCCGGCCAAGGTTATCTACGTTTATGACGTGGGGTAATATGTCCGCTGTGGTGACGAGATGGTCTAGGCATACATGTAGGTTGTGTGGGTGTGAGTAAAATGAGTAAACCCTAGTACACCTGTTGAGATGACACCAGCTGTCCGTCAAGTGCCATCGTTGTAGCCAGTCTGTCAGGGTTTGGGCATTGAAAGTGCGGGGAAGGGGAATGACCAATCCAGGCTCACATCAAGGACACTGTTAAAGTCGCCCTCTATCACCCACGGAAGGCTGCTCCAGCGTGCTAGGAGTCCTGATAAGCTCAATAAGAAGTGTGCTTGGTTTGTTGGGTGTTTAGATTGTGCTGAGTAGCAGCTGCAACGGTCTCGCATGGTCCGCAACAATAGTGGCAGTCTCGAATGAAACCCCAGCATGTATTCCCACCAGTGCCCCTCAGGCGTACATAGAATAGTTGGTGTCTGTGTGAGGTGAAATTCTTGGAGGAAGGCTATCTGTATTTTCCTGCAACACAGGAAAGAGTAGACTGCGTACCATCGAGACGGGGTGTGCATGCCACAGACATTCCATTTCATTACATTGGTATCAGATGACATAGCTGTTGCACAGAAGGAGGTGGAGAAGGGGAGAGGGGAGTAAGGTGTCCTCTAGTTCCCATCCATGCAGGGAGGGAGTAGCGAGGAACTGCGAAAGGAGGTGTTTTTGACAGGTGCAGATGTCAAACAAACTTAATCTATCTACTAAGAGAACATAACGCCAAAGAGAGTAGAGATGCAACAGCATCCTGCTCAAACATACAAACCATGTAACATGGTGTGTGGTGTACAGGTGCAGTGAATCCGTAGTGTGCAGAAGACGGTCTAACCCCGTTTAGTGTCTGCCACCTCTATATGTGACCGTTGTGTGAGATGCCCTCGTCTGAGCCGGGGGTCATACAGGGCCCTCAAGAACAAGGGGGGGCAACTGTTGCACTTACTTGGTGCCTTAGCACACAAAGGAAAATAAAAAGGGGGGAGGGGGAAAGGGAGTGGGAGCGACCCCTGGAATATGTGTGTTTATGCATAGAAACAGATGGGGAGGTAAGCCTCAATCCAGAGAGCCATTGCAGGCCGCATCAGGAGGGGCAGGAACTCACCCTCGCCAGACAGAGAATTGATATGTAGAATGATATAGGATAGGAGATGAGGGGAGGCATGTACCTGAGTGTAACCACATTGCATACCATATAGGTTGGACATGTAATGGAGGAGCAGTACAATAATCGTATAACTTCATCCGCAGTGTGTGGAGTCACTATTGGTGGTGTTCCAGGGTCAAGAGGAAGGAGTTTGGGGGTGTAGAGCCCACACGCTGGTGGATCTGTCATCTTCCTCCTCAGTGTTCAAAGAAGGGGCAGGATTGTGGAAGGCCACTGCGCCTGCAGTGCACTCCTGCACTCCTATATCAGTTGTTCCAAGTCAGCAGAGTTGGGGTAACTGAGGAAAGCCCCATGATCAGTGTCCCCCATCCTGAAGCAAAAGTACTCTCATAATTCTGCAATATGAAGCTTAAACTATGGTTGAAAGATACATTTGGGACCAGCAATGCAAAAAGATGCTCTGCAGTATGCTTCTTTGGTAGCAGCAACAAGTCTGTTTTTGTCACAGAAAGAACTTGCATATATAAACAAAGCATTGCGCATTAGTAGCAGCACCCGAAAGATGTGGAAGATGTGATGTAAAAGGAAATTATCTCTATTTGGCATTGCAACAGCATTTCCACCTGAGAGCAGTATTACTATCAGTGTTCAAACATAAGGGACATTGAATTTCTGTGTTTATATCTTTAGTAGTTTGACCAATGAATAATATGCTTGAACTTTTCCATCAATGTATGCATCTCTGTGTTGAAACCTGTGGTCATTCCTTTGCAGACATAGATGGACCAGGAAATGCACACCCCAAAACTCATCGCCTTCATCCTCTCCATTGTGGTGCCTAAAACACATGTAAAAGGTAGCATAGTGGGTGAGGTGGAAGTGGACATTATTGCGCAAAGGTTGGATCGCATGTTAGTGAAAACACAGGCCTAATACGAAGCCAGACTTAAGTGTTGAAATTGCCTATACAACCCCTCTGTCCGCCTGCTCTATTATGATTCGGGCAGATCGTCATCTTTCTGATGGCAATGCCCGGCTAGTTCTGCTATTGTAAAGCTAACTTTGACATGGTGAAGGAGGCGGGGCAATCCGAGTAAGGATATCAGACTGCCGACCCTTCTTAGAGCAGACAGTCTGATGTTTTTGTTTTCTGTCTGTCACTGTCAGAAAAAACCTGGTGGTCTCAAACAAAAGAAATTGACACCCTCTCTCTGGGGAAAAACTCCCACTGTTTTGAGGGCCTTAGTTTTTTGCTTGTCAATAAGAAACTCCTGCTTTGGAAGCTTGTTTTAAAAAAAAAAAAACATTTCGCATGTGGCCGCCTGAAAGATGGCGGCTCCATACCAAACTTCCAGTACCTTCAGAGGAACAGTTGTCACATCATTTCCTCTGAAAACACAGAGATCACTGCTGGACACTAGAAATTATGGGAAGTAGTCCTTCAGGGCGACTGACATAATGTCCTCCACCAGCCTGATGGACTGACAATCTTTAGACCAGGCTTGCCAATCTTTAAATCAGGCTCTTAGTGATTTATTGTTCAGTCCATGGATAACTTTATCAATGCATAATTTCACATAAAAGTCCAGCCGACAAGTGTGTCTCAAACACTTCTACTTTTTCAAGGCTTTTCAGTGTTAGAAATTTCCCATGTAACACTTTTTATCTGAATTTCATCTCACTTAAGTGTTTGAAATTAATCCTGATACCTTTGTGTTGGCTAATCTTCTATTAAAATGTAGTGGTATCATTATATAATCATTTAAAAGAAACAACCTGTTTGACGTAATCAAGAAGCAACCATAAAGAACATGGGGCTTATCAAGGCCCTTTATTTAATTAAATAACATTGCTAAAATAGAAGATTCACCAATATGGAAAACTACAGTATCTTAAGAGGGTGTGCTTTCTTTTTCACATTACTGTAAGAAACATATTGTTTTTGACCTCACTGAAGCACCTAAGTTTAGAACTATACTAGCTATTCCATGGTTATGTCAACATATCCATAGCATTGATTTGCTAAAATGCAAGATTACTTTGCATTCCACTTACTGCACAACTCATTGTCATTTGAAGTCCCTTAATGCAGTGGAGCCTATTGTCTGTGCATAGTCATAGGGTCATTCTAGAGCCATAAACAAGGTCTTCTAAAACAGCACCAGGATTTCTAGGCTGTCTCTGATGCCAGCATGC
Organism: Calotriton arnoldi; assembly: GCA_963921515.1. NCBI lineage: Eukaryota > Metazoa > Chordata > Amphibia > Caudata > Salamandridae > Calotriton > Calotriton arnoldi. The sequence continues at coordinate 145,139 of CAWUFW010007624.1, read as the reverse complement.
TGTCATCTCTTAGGGAGTTTGATTTCTGAACAGATTGTCAACCAGAGTCATTCATACTCTAGAACTGTATTTCTGTCCTAAAGGAAAAGGAAAAATGCCATTTCAAGCCTCCATAAAGGAACACCAGGTGAATATCACTAATAATCTACAGAATCTTCTTTCTTGGTTCTTTATGTGTGTAAATGGGAGAGTAATTGAGGGCATGTATTTGTTTCTGGACATTGAACAATGTAACTAAATATCCAGTATCACTTTACCACTTATCCTGGTGTAACCTGATCATTTTAGGAAAGCTACCATAACAACCGGGATTTCTTTGGGACATACCCTCTTGTATGAGATATAGATCAGAGAAGACTGCTTTTTATATCAAAGCTGATCCCTACCAGTACAGGTCAAGGCCTCAGCATCTTTGAAGCTTTTTTTTTAATAAACAAAATCCTTATACATATAATAAATTTTGAAGCACTAGAATCCTGGAGTCCGTGCCCATTTTTACAGTGGATATATATATATAAATCATGATCAAGCTTACCCGGTGGCCAGGCACTTCGAGGAAAAACACAATGGAGATCCTAAGGGACTCACATATATCCTGATAGATGCTATCCCACCCAAAAAGAGAGGAGGAAACAGGGAAAAAGCCCTAAGATATTTAGAGACTCTCTATATCTTAAATCTCGACACCAAGTCCCCAGGGGGCCTGAATGCCACCGAGGAGCTTTTTACTTGCCTATAGCCGCTTTGATACACGCATGCTGCGTAGTTTGCATCTTTACTTGTCTGTAACATCATTATTAACAGCACAAATCAAGATGATTTAATCTTAAATGAAAACCGCCGTTGTTTTTAAAACCCACTTTTAACACAAATTTCACGGTTTTAGTTAGGGTGTTTTTAAAATAATAGCATAATTTGCACATTGCACTTTAGTAACATTTAACATTTTGCACTAGCACTTCATGTAACTGGGAGTTTTTAAGATAACTTATGTTGACACATACTAATACTGTAACAAAACATCAACATTTTAAATCGGATAAAGTAACAGAGTGAAGTCAGAAATTTAGGTATTCAAACCTAAAAGTCAAACATGCCTGAAAAGTGTATGGTTACAGACTAGTCAAGATTCTTAGGTGGCGTTACAAACAGTCCCCACAAACGAATTGAAGGCTAACACCATAAATTAAAGCAAACCATACATCGGCAAAAATTGTTATTGGGGACCTAATTAAAGTATAGATGTAGTTAAACCCAGGCCAAAACAGATGGACCCACTATAAGATATGTGATATAATTTACACATGTGGTTTTTAATTGCTTATTTATTATGCATTTAAAACAGTGGTTTTTAGACATCTATTAGGTTTTAACAATGAAATGATTTTTTTATATATATATATTTTTTACACATATACATATATATTTATATTTATATTAACTGTGCTAAATTTTCTGATGTTTATTTGTATTTTACAACAATTTTGCTATAAGGCCAAGTCTTTTCTTTATGTCAACTGTAAAAAACACCCAGTACATTGTCACTTTAAGAGAAAAACGAAAAAAACTGTATTTAAACCTACCTGTAACCTGAGAGCGCGTCATGTGATCAAGGCCTCTTGGGGTCGAAACGCGTCATGATGGCTGGTGTTGGAGGAGTTGATTAAAACTTCAATTTGCACTACAACGTGGTCCGTGCTCCGTTACTGTAACTGGTGGCAAGGGGATGCAAGCGGTGTGTTCCTGATATTTATAGCCGGTTTCTGCTTCCTCCGGCTAAACACGGACCCCCATTTCGATTTGGGCACAGCAGCTTCAAAGGAAACATTGCCTGGCAACGGGCGTGAGCAAGCAATCCGGGAGCATTAACAGCGGCTGAGCCCCCCACGGAGCAGCTACACGGGAGTGCGACGCCACAACCTTCACAAGGTCGACATCACACACTTCGGAAGAAACGAAGGTAGTCAAACAGTGAATGGTGAGTGAACAGGCAGCCCAATACGCGCTCAGCAGGGTGAAGTGGTGTGCGGGTATTAACGCTAATGAGGTCAACCCGAACTTGGAAACCATAGCAGTTTACCCATAACAGTGATATTTATAACTCCAACCATCGCCATGTCAGCGGACGCGCTCAGAGAAAGGGAGGAGGCGGCGGAGGACATGCTTAGTGATGCGAACATTCCAAGCTTAAACTCCATCTCCCACAATGCATTGGTGGGAACGTGCAATACCAGCATAAGGGACAAAATTAAAACGGTAGAAAAACTCAGCAAAACAGAACAAAGCAAATGGTGGGAGGGAAAATCCCTCCAAAGATACTTGGACGTAGGCAGGGTGCCTCGGGGATTGAGAATACTAACGGCACCCAGCTATGAAAACCCGGATAAGGACATGATGCGTGAATGGGCTGAGACAAATCTGGACTCATCACGCAGACTTATGGTGATTTTAGTCAGATATGCAGAGAAAGATCGTCAAAAAATACAGGAACAAATAGATCAAATCAATGAAGAGCTTGAGACCATGGGACAAAAAGAGGAAATAGCGAAACAGAAGGAGGAAATGGTCAAAAGGTTGAAACGTGAAGAAGACAAGATCAGAGAGCGGAAGGCTTTCAAGTTTCATAGAGACCGTATGGACTATGAAACAGGGCGTATATTCACCTTCGCCAAGAAATATGATACATTAAAAGTATCTAAGTACAATACCAAACAAACTACATCAGCCGGCACAGCAGGGGCAGCAGTAAGAACTGGGACCACCTCCAATTCCGACCTCAGCTTGGCTGTAGAAAGTGAAGCTGAGACTGAGGCACGCAGTCAATCGCTAAGGCAAATACCAAAGAAAATCTCACTCGCAGAAGAGGTGGATTTTTTAGTCTGGGAAAGAAGACAAACACTGCGTCCCAGAAACCAGACAAACAGACCGCCCCGGGAAGAACAGCAAAACGACGAGAGAGGCGGAAATCTAAACAACGGAGAGACCAGAAAAACAACACAAAAACCAAAAAGGAAATGGAGACGATAAACACTATAGAACATTACAGCAGCCAGACGATCACAAATCTGACTGACATCAAACTTACTGAAGCGGAAAAGCGGCTTCTAACTCTTGGGCTATCATACTGCCCTCAAACATGCTTCAACTATGCAGAAACCAGAGTCAATGTTTATAAAAGCATAAGAAAGCTTAAACTGAAGAAACATTACCGCCAATTGGAGAAAACAAACAAAGAGCCAATAGAAAATACGGCAAGTCCTTCAAACACCTCACCTCCATTTGACCTTACACCTTCCGATGAGCCATTATTGAAGAATCTACTGGAGCTGGCTAATGAAAGCAATAGTACAGCAACATCCAGAGATCATACCGCTCTGCCCAGAGAAACAACACAGTTCAGACCGCATTCAACATTTAATCCCATCACCGTCAGGGATGCAATAGACATCTTTCAAGAACATGTGATTTCTGACATTAAAAAACTCAACTTTGAGGTTAACAAAACGAACAAGAAGAAAACTAATACAAGTGAACTACAATATCATCTACTAATAAAAAAGTTGCAATCTAACAAAGAGATAGTCATCAGAAACTCTGACAAAGGTGGCAACTTGGTCATTTGGAGTAAAAAAGCGTATATTGAAGAGGCCAACAACCAACTAAAAGACAGGGAATGCTACCTTCGTTGTGATCAGATATCAATCAGGACGATGTACAACAACTTCTATACCAAGCTATTAGTATGGAAAAACGCTGGACTGATCACAACACAGGAATACAAATTTCTACGCAACGACCACCCTGTTACACCTATCTTATACTTTATCCCGAAAGTGCATAAGAACCCCCTGAAGCCCCCAGACAGGCCAATAATTTCAGCTCGGAACAGTTTGCTAGAAGCAACATCACAGTATGTAGACTACTACCTTCAGGAACATGTCCAGCAACTGCCTTCGTACATTAGAGACACGGGGGATTTTCTATCCAAAATACATAACATGGAGTGGAAAGATGACTATCTACTGATTACTCTAGACGTGACATCGCTTTACACGTCAATCAACCATCAGGATGGACTCAGGGCTCTGGGTCATTTTCTTGCCAAAAAAACACCAGAGCAAGCACAACATAGCAAAATGATCATCAATATGGTTGAAAAATAATATTTTCCTTTTTCAAAACACCCACTATCAACAACAACGGGGTGTTGCTATGGGGGCCAGCTTCTCCCCCAGCTATGCTTGTTTGCATATGGGGTGGTGGGAGGAGCTGGTCCTACATAAACAACATGAAACAACATTGATTAACAATATAAAATGCTGGTATAGATTTATTGATGATTTGTTTGTTGTATGGCAAGGTCCTAGTATGGCTGCACAAGAATTTGTAGATGATCTCAATAACAACAGCCTCAATCTTCATTTTACGTCTACCATCAGTTCAGAAAGAGTTATTTTCCTTGATGTTGAGGTATTTATCAAGGAAAACAAGATAGAGACCACACTGCACAGAAAACCCACGGCAGGAAACTCTATCTTACATGCGAGTAGTGCCCATCCACCTCATTTAATCTATAGCATCCCCTACGGGGAGATGCTTAGACTGAAGAGGATATGCAGTTGCCGAGAGGACTTAATTAAAGCACAGGCAGAGAGCAAAGTCAGATTTTTAGCAAGAGGCTATACACCAGCATGCGTTAATGCAGCTATAAAGAAGAGTACAGAAATCCAACGGGAAACTCTCCTCCAAAAAACTTAGTCAAAAACAAAAAGACTAATCAGGGCAATGAAGACACAACCTTCAGAATTATTTTTGGCTATAATCGTCAACACAAAACCATAAAAAATATCATCAAGAGAAACTGGCCACTCCTGTTAGGTGATCCCGTCATAGGACATTTGCTACCCAGGAAAGCCTCCATCACATTTAGTAGGGCACCCTCGATGAGAGATTCCCTAGTTCATAATGATGTAGGAGGCCAACCAACTGGCACATGGTTATCCCAGAGAAAGGGTTTCCACAAATGTAAGAGTTGCAAAGCGTGCCAGTTTGGTGTGAACAAAACTTCGTACAAAACACCCTTTAGTGAAGTGGAAAAATCTATCACCAAAGTTTTGTCATGCAAAAGTGAGTATGTTGTCTATGTGCTGGAGTGCCCTTGTGGCCTACAATATGTAGGTAGTACAAATCTACAGGGACACAAGAGGGTGCTCCAGCACATCAGAGCCATCAAAAATCATGATCAAGCTTACCCGGTGGCCAGGCACTTCGAGGAAAAACACAATGGAGATCCTAAGGGACTCACATATTTCCTGATAGATGCCATCCCACCCAAAAAGAGAGGAGGAAACAGGGAAAAAGCCCTAAGATATTTAGAGACTCTCTATATCTTAAATCTCGACTCCAAGTCCCCAGGGGGCCTGAATGCCACCGAGGAGCTTTTTACGTGCCTATAGCCGCTTTGATACACGCATGCTGCGTAGTTTGCATCTTTACTTGTCTGTAACATCATTATTAACAGCTCAAATCAAGATTATTTAATCTTAAATGAAATCCGCCGTTGTTTTTAAAACCCACTTTTAACACAAATTTCACGGTTTTAGTTAGGGTGTTTTTAAAATAATAGCATAATTTGCACATTGCACTTTAGTAACATTTAACATTTTGCACTAGCACTTCATGTAACTGGGAGTTTTTAAGATAACTTATGTTGACACATACTAGTACTGTAACAAAACATCTACATTTTAAATCGGATAAAGTAACAGAGTGAAGACAGAAATTTAGGTATTCAAACCTAAACGTCAAACACGCCTGAAAAGTGTATGGTTACAGACTAGTCAAGATTCTTAGGTGGCGTTACAAACAGTCCCCACAAACGAATTGAAGGCTTACACCATAAATTAAAGCAAACCATACATCGGCAAAAATTGTTATTGGGGACCTAATTAAAGTATAGATGTAGTTAAACCCAGGCCAAAACAGATGGACCCACTATAAGATATGTGATATAATTTACACACGTGGTTTTTAATTGCTTATTTATTATGCATTTAAAACAGTGGTTTTTAGACATCTATTAGGTTTTAACAATGAAATGATTTTTTATATATATATATTTTTTACACATATATATATATATATTTATATTTATATTAACTGTGCTAAATTTTCTGATGTTTATTTGTATTTTACAACAATTTTGCTATAAGGCCAAGTCTTTTCTCTATGTCAACTGTAAAAAACACCCAGTACACCCCTCCGAATCCCCCCGCAGCCCCGGGGACTGCCACCTCCCCGGGGCTTGAAAATAAATGCGTGGGGGGGCTCCTGCACCCCCATGCTGCCTCAGGGACCGCCATCTCCCCGGGGCATTGATTATTATGGGCGGGGGTGCCTTGCGGGCCCCCCCAAGCCCCGGGGACCGCCTCATCCCCGGGGCTTAAATTAAAATTATAAAGTGTGGGGGGGCTCCTGCCCCTCCCCACACTGCCCCGGGGACCACCACCTCCATGTGGCATTGATCATGAAGTGCAGGGGGGCCACATGCCACCCCCGCAGCCTCGGGGACCGCCACTTCCCCGGGGCTTCAATTATGTAATTTAAGTGTGGGCAGGGGCTCCTGCCTCCCCTCACACTGCCCCAGGGACCACCACCTCCCGGGGCACTAATTATTAAAATACTGGGATCCGTTGCAGACCCCCAGGGACCACCAACTCCCCGGGGCTTTAAACAGTTGGGAGGGGGCCACGCGGCCCCCCTCCTGGAGCCCTCGTTGGCCCTGGGGACCGCCACCACCCAGGGCCGGCTCCTGCAATGTCCCGGGACATTGCCGTTTGCTATGGCAGGGCGGGAGCACGGCTCCCGCCCTCCCATAGCAAACACTGCTTTGCTTCTTGGAAGCGAGAGCAGGAAACCTGCTCTCGCTTCCAAGAAGCAAAGCAGAATAGCTTTTGGGCAAGGGGAGCTACATGTTAGCAGCTCCCCTTGCCCAAAAGCAATGCTGGCTCCCGCAGGAGGCGGGGAGCTGGCTGGGACCGTGGGGCCATTGGGGCTCCCCCCACGGTCCCCAATGCTGAGGCCAGGCCCCGGGGGATGTGGTCCCCGGGCCCAAAAGTGGCCCGGAGGGGGGCCACTTGGCCCCCTCCCTTTAATTTAAATAAAAGAAGGCTGGCTAGGCCCTGAAGGATGGGGTCCCCGGTGCCATAATTGGCCTCAGGAGGGGGGCCACGCGGCCCCCCTCCAAAATAAAAAAAAAGCGTAAAGGCTGGCCAGGCCCGGGGGATGGGGTCCCCGGGGCCAGAAGTGGCCCAGGGAAAAGGGCCATGTGACCCCCTTCCGAATATTTAATTATGTAAAAAAAATAAAAAAGCCGGCATCTCGCCTGAGGCCTCTCCTCCTCCCTGTACCACTCTGCAAACGCGCCTCCTGGCGCGTTCTAAGTTGGGGGACTAAGTCCCCTTGAATCCTGAGGGTTCCTGGGGGCCAACTAGCCCGCCAGGTACCTCCAGTAAGCCCCACACAGCTGGATTGCTGAGAGTGGTCCGAGGCCATGCCCCCTTTTTACACAACTCTGCAAACGTGCCTCCTGGAGCACTGCTGCTTGGGTGATGAAGTCCACTTTAGTCATGAGGTCCTCAGGACACAAGAGAACCTCATTGCCCCACCAGCTGTGCTATATTGAAGAATGAGTGGGTGTATAAGTGTCTGAATGGATGATTTAGTAGGTGCGTGACTGACATTATAAGTGAGTGATTAATCGTGTCTTACTGAATGCATGGGTTAGTGACTCAACTGTGTGAATGTCTGTATTAGTCTGTCAGTTGGTGTGTAAGCAGCTGCATGGGTTGGTGAGTAGCTACATGAGTGTCTATATGGGTTATTGATTGGTTGTCTAAGTATCTGTATGGGTGCCTGAGTGTCTGTGTGGGTGGGTGGGGGGGTGTGTGACTCTGTGCATAGATGTGTGAGTAGGTGATTCACTGGGTGTATGGGTTCAAGAGTGCTTCTGGGAAGGGCTGTATGGGTGGGTGAAGGTCTGTATGGGTGTGTTGGTGAGTGAATGAATGTCTCAGTGGTACATGTGTGAGTAACTCCATATGTGAAAGGCAGTATATGTGAGTGTTGGAGTCTATAAATGACTATATGTGAGAGTGAGTGATTGTGAGAGTGCCTGTATGGATGAGTGTGTGCTTGTATCAGTGATTGTATAAGAAAGTAAGTATGTGTTACTATCTGTATGAATGAGTGAGGTGGTGTGTGTATAACTGTATAGGTTAGTAAATGGGAGTGTGATTGATTATTTGCATGACTGACCAGGTGTGTGAGTAACTCTGTGGGAGAGTGGCAGTGTGTGAGTATCTGTATAGGTGTATGAGTGCATATGATAGTGCCTTATTGATGAGTGCCTGAATGTATGAGTGACTGTATGGGTGAATGAGTGGATGTGTGTGTAGACCTAGGAATCAGTGAGTGGGTATGTAGTAACTGGTATTGGTGTGTCTATGGTTTTGAAAATGGTAGTCTGCATTTTAGAGTGGATGTATCAAAGGTTATATTAGGGTATGAAGAGGTGCATCAGATTATCACATGGATGATGTCATCAGTGATGTCATCAGTGATGTCATTTACGGTGTCATCAGTGATGTCATCAGTGATGTCACTGACCATGTCATGAATGATGTAATATGTGACGTCATGAGCAGTGCATTGCGGGGGCGCGAGTTATAGTTAGCTTAACTAACTATAACGGGCGAATTTCTCTGGTATTGTACGAGTGAAATGTCCAACTAACTATAACGTTCCTGAAACCTGTGGTTTTTTCAGTGAATTTGTAAGGTTTTTTAGATGCTAATTTCTAACTATAACGTCCCTGAAACCTGTGGTTTTTTCAGTGAATTTCAAAGGTTTTTTAAATGCTAATTTTTAACTATAACGTCCCTGAAACCTGTGGTTTTTTCAGTGAATATATATATATATATATATATATATTATATATATATATCTCCACTGTAGAAACAGGCACGGACTCCAGGATTCTAGTGCTTCCAAGTTTATTGCTCACAAATCATGTCTATGACGCGTTTCAGGCACCTCAAGTGGCCTTGATCACATACAAACGTGCTTCGGCTTACTTAACATTTAAAAACATATCTTGTAACCACGTGATCCAACAGACTAAAGGCACTGAACACAGACTTTCGACAGAACCCTCTCTTTGATGTAAAAAACAGACTCATTCTTTTACATGCAATATATAACTAATACCAATACAAATTGTATGACATGAGTATCAATAGGCATATATAGAGAAAAAAACTATATGCAGAGCCCATATGCTCTAACTTAGAAAATTGCCCTTTATAGAATTAAACAATTATTCTTTATAAATTACATTTTGATTGTGTAAGCCTGTTGAAGAAAAATACTTGTGTTATTATGTAACTATAAAATTGGATTAATAATCAAATTTGCATATACACAATATAGAAAAATTGTAACGCTCAAATGCATAACATCATGCAAATTGTAAGTGATGCCAAAGAAACATCACACTATTACTTCCTCAGATTGTGTTCATTTTATCAAAGCTTTCGTACCCTTATGAAATGCTAAATGTGAAAAAAGTGCAATGTGCTACGAAAGTGCTAAGTGCAAATACAGTGCATATTAAACTAAGGGAAGGCATGCAGGGGAAACAAATTATTACTTCTAATTTTATAGAAAAAATTAATTCGTTGTTATGCAGTCATTGTACTGTATTGTACTAGATAACATCCAATATCTAATCATTAGTGTTCTAATGTCATGAGTGATGTACTATGTAAGGTCATAAGCAGTGTATTGTGGGGGCACGAGTTATAGTTAGCTCAGCTAACTATAACTGCTGAATTTCTTTGATTTTGTACGAGTGAAATGTCAGCCTAACTATAATGTTCCTGTAACCTTTGGTTTTTTCAGCGGATTTCTAAGGTTTTTTTTAATTCTGTTTCCTAACTATAACGTCCCTGTAACCTTTGGTTTTTTCAGTGAATTTCTAAGGTTTTTTGTTAACTATAAAGTTCCTGTATCCTTTGGTTTTTTAAATTTCTAAAGTTTTTAAAAATTCTATTTTTTAATTGTAATATCCATTTTTTTGTAAGTGAATCTGTAAGATTTTCGTAGTTTCTTTCTATAATTGGATATTGTGTATTATATTTATATATCACACCACTGCTTTTTTGATTTCATATGTCTTTATCAGAAAATACATTAATAACTGGTATTATTTTTAACAATTTTGCAAATGCAACAGCATTGTTGCATTTGCAGTGGAGATTCTGTCATCAGTAAATGTATTTGACCTACTGAAAAATACACTTAAAGACATTTTTTTAATAAAGTTTAACTCTAAATATGTAGTAGATATTCCTTTAACTTCTCTTTCAAAGATCAATTTGAAAGAAAGCCAACTTCTCACAAAAAATGATTTGCGACTACTAAAGTCATCACGTTGACGTCGGTAGTTGCGAAGAGCGCGTGGTTTATACAAAGTCTAAAACATATATATAGACATATTCTAAAGTATATTTAACAGTAGAGGTTTATTAGTGTACTTTTAGAACTCATATCTTTCTAGTGAGTTTCCAGATTATTCGCCTCCAAACACTTTTTCCCATTTCCGCAAGACAGAGGAAATCGTGATGACGTCGGCAGTCGTGGATAGCACGCGTTTTTCAACAACTCTGAAACATATATGTAGAGGTACTGTGAACAAGCTTAGTATAGCTGTTCACTATTATAATATTGCAAGTTCTGTTTTTCTTTCCATTTTTAAACAAAACTACTTTAAACTTATATTTTGCATATCCGCTTCACCGCGGTAACCACGTCTATTTCGGTCACCGCGAATATCACATGACCGGGAAAGCAAGGAATATGATTGGATAATATACTTTTCAGCAAAATCAATAGGAAGTACACACCCACTGCTTCTTCTGGAATCTTCTTTCATAGAAATTCATTCTAAACAGGTGGATTAATTTTGGAGTGGAAACGTTTTGCTGTTTTTTTTCTATCAGAAATGGCAACACAGCAAGGAGATGGAGGTCAGCAGGAACATCAGCTGGGCCAGGATGTGGAGGAGGTGGACAGTGAAGATCTGGAAGAACAGGAACCTCCACAAAAGAGAGCCAGTGTGGCTTGGGATTTTTTTTACAATCCCATTAGGTGAATAAAAAACAACTGCCAAACTTGTGCAATGCACAATTTCTGAGAAGACCCTCTCTAGAGGCACCACCAAGAAATATTCATGAGGGAAAACGTCCATGGTATACCATCTAAAAACCTATCATAAAAAACCTCTCCAATGGGCGATCAAGCAGAGGGAAGCTGGAGGACCATCTACTTCAGTGGCAGCAGCAACAATTCCTGGTCAAAAACTACCTTTTGAGGTGTAGACTACAGCAACAGATATTACTCCAGAGATGGCAAGAATGGCCACGTACTGCATGGACTGTAGTGTTGTCCTAAGTACTGGTGAGCAGTCTCTTACAGCTATTAACAATGCTGCAAAACAGCACACATGCTTAATTTCTCCTCTTTTATATGTTTTGCATATTTTTCAGTGCATGTTTTTTCAATTCCTGCTGTCCCAGTTGCAATTTTGTTATTATTAAAAAACAAATGTCAAACTTTACAAAAGCCTTAAAAAAAGGTTCCTGTTGGAACCGCCTTTTACAATTAACAAAATATAAAGTATGTATAAATGTTGGAATGAGTGTATGAGTCATGTAGGGATAATTGAATGAGTGCACAACTGGTGCATGGATGTTACAATGAGTGCAGCAGTGGTGCCTAAGTAACTCTATGAGTGCTTAAGTAGTGCCTGAGTGATTGGATGAGTGCAAATGCAGTGATTAGGTGATTGCATGTGGGCCTAAGTGAATGGAAGAGTGGAACGGTAGTACCTGAATGAATGGATGAGTGCATGATAATGGCTAGGTGAATGAATGAGTGCATGGATAGTGCATGGGTGATTGGATGAGTGCATGGGTAGTGCCTGAGTTAATGCATGAGTGAATGGATGAGTGCAAGTGTAGTGCCTGGGTCATTAGACAAGTGTTTGGATAGTGCCTGAGTGAATGGATAAACACATGCGTAGTGCCTGAGTGAATGGATGAGTGGAAGGGTAGTGCATTGGGTGATTGGATATGTGCATGCGTAGTGCCTCGGTGAATGGATCAGTGCATGGATAATGCCAGAGTGAATGAATGAGTGCATGGGTAGTACCTGGATTATTCGATGAGTGTATGGGTAGTGCCTGAGTAAATGGATGAGCGCATGCATACTGCCTGAGTAAATGGATGAATGCAACGGCAGTGCCTGGGTGATTGAAAAAAATGTATGAGTAGTGCCTGGTTGATTGGATGAGTGCATAAGTACTGCCTGGGTGATTGCATGAGTAATGATTGGGTGAGTGGATGAGTGCATGGGTAATGCATCAGTGAATGAATGAGTGCAAGGGAAGTGCCTGGATGATTGGATGAGTGCATGGATGGTGCCTAGGTGATTGGGAGAGTACATAGATAGTGTGTGAGAGAATGGATGAGTGCATGGGTACTGCTTGGGTGATTGGATGAGAGCATGAGTAGTGCCTCAGTGAATGGATGAGCGCAGGCATAGTGCCTTAGTGAATGGATGAGTGGCAGGGTAGTCCCTGGGTGATTGGATATGTGCATGGGTAGTGTCTGGGTGAATGGATGAGTGCAAAGGTAGTGCCTGGGTGATTGGATATGTGTATGGTTAGTACGTGGGTGAATAGATGAGTGCATGGGTAGTGCATGAGTGAATGGATCAGTGCAATTGTACTGCCTGAGTAAATGAATGAGTGGAGGGGTGACACCTGAGTGATTGGATGAGTGCAAGGTAGTGCCTGGGTAATTGCATTAGTGCAAGGGTAGAACCTGGGTGATTGGGTGAGTGCATAGATAGTGCCTGGGTAATTAGGTGAATGAATGCATAGTGCCTGCATGATTGGGAGAGTACATGTATACTACCTGGGTGATTGAATAAGTGCATGGGTAGTGCCTCAGCAAATGGATGACTGCAAGGGTAGTGCCTGGGTGAATGGATGAGTGCATGGGTCGTGCCTGAGTGAGTGGATGATCCCATGCGTAGTATCTGAGTGAACAGATGACTGCAAGGCTAGTTCCTGAGTGATTGGATGTGTCCATGGGTAGGTGCTGGGTGAATGGATGAGTATATGGGTAGTGCCTGAGTGAATAGATGAGTGCGTGGGTACTGGCTGAGTGATTCAATATTTGAATAGTTAGTGTCTGAGTGAATGAATTAATGCATGCATCGTGCCTGAGTAAATGGATGAGTGGAAGGGTACTACCTGGGTGATTGGATATGTGCATGGGTAGTGTCTGGGTGAATGGATGAGAGCAAAGATAGTGCCTGGGTGATTGGATATGTGCATGGTTAGTACGTGGGTGAATAGATGAGTGCATGGGTAGTGCATGAGTGAATGGATCAGTGCATGGGTACTGCCCGAGTAAATAAATGAGTGGAAGGGTGACACCTGAGTGATTGGATGAGTGCAAGGTAGTGCCTGGGTAATTGCATTAGTGCAAGGGTAGTACCCTGGGCGATTGGGTGAGTGCATATATACTGCCTGGGTCATTGGGTGAATGAATGCATAGTGCCTGCATGATTGGAGGAGTACATGTATACTGCCTGGGTAATTGACTGAGTGCATGGGTAGTGCCTCAGTGAATGGATGACTGCAAGGGTAGTGCCTGAGTGAATGGATGAGTGGATCCATAATGGCTGGGTGAATGAATCAGTGCATGGGTAGTGCCTGGGTGAATGGATGAGTGCATGGATCGTGCCTGAGTGAGTGGATGAGCGCATGCGTAGTATCTGAGTGAACAGATGACTGCAAGGCTAGTTCCTGAGTGATTGGATGTGTCAATGGGTAGGTGCTGGGTGAATGGATGAGTGCATGGGTACTGGCTGAGTGATTCAATATGTGAATAGTTAGTGCCTGAGTAAATGGATGAGTGGAAGGGTACTGCCTGGGTGATTGGATGTGTGCATGCTTGGTGCCTGGGTGAAATAATGAGTACAATGGTAGTGCCTAGTGAATGCATGAGTGCAAGCGTAGTGCCTCAGTGAATGCATGAGTGCAAGGGTAAGACCTTGGTGAATGGATGAGTAAAGGAGTAGTGCCTGGGTGAATGAAGAAGTGCATGTGTAGTGCCTCAGTGAATGGATGAGTACAAGAGTAGTGCCTCAGTGAATGGATAAGTGCATGGATACTGGCACTGTGAATGAATTAGTGGATGGGTAGTGCCTGGGTGAATGCATGAGTGCATGGGTAGAGCCTCAGTGAATGGATGAGTGCAAAGGTAGTGTCTGGGTGATTGGATGAGTGCATGGATAGTGCGTTGGAGATTCTGTGAGTGTAGAGATAGTGCATAAGTGAATGGATGAGTGCAAGGGTACTGCTTGGGTAATTAGATAAGTGCATAGGAAGTGCCTGGTTGATTGTATGAGTGCATGAGTAGCACATAGGTGAGTGGATGTCTGCAAGAGTAGCGCCTGGGTGATTGAATGAGTGCAAGGGTAGACCCTGGGTCATTGGTTGAGTGCCAGGGTTGTGGCTTGGTGACTGAGTGAGTGCACAGATACGGTCTGGGTGATTGGGTGAGTGCATGGATAGTGCATGGGTAATTACATGAGTGCATGGGTACTGCCTGGGTGATTGGATGAGTCCATGAGTAGTGCCTGGGCAGTGCCACAGTGAATGGATGAGTGCATACTTAGGGGCCGATTCCGATTCGGGCCGGAAAAAATACTGACCGACTCGGTACGGGAATTTAGTCCGACCGACTCGGACCGGCGCCGTACGACCCGGGTAGTACGATGAAATGCATGTGAAATCCGACCGACTCGGACGGAATACAAAATGACCGACCGAGCCGGACGTAAACAAGCCATCCGGCCGGGAAATCACGCGAAACGAACCGACCGACACGCACCCGGATTGAACTTGAACGAAACGTACCCGCAAACTCCGACCCGCGTACTACGATGCTGTGCGTGCAAAACACGACCGAATCGCCCGGAGCACAAGCCATACGACCGACACGTATACAAAACCCAGCCGAAGCAACCCAATACTCCGCGACCGACTCGTACGCCGCATATGAAACCTAGCTGACACACAGCGGGAACGAGTCGGACAAGATCGCACCAGACAACTGCAGCATCCTACTCGGACACAAGAACGACTCCTATATGCACCAAAAATACCAAGGAAATTTTTTTTTTTTAAAAAGGGCCAAACAAGCAACCACAAAGCCAATAAATACAGGGAGGAAAAAAAATGGAACAAGGACACACCTCCAACTCCACCTACATAAAGGCCACAAATCCCTACTATGATCCTTTGCAAATTCCACTGACCTGCCAGCACAGAACACCATCACACAGCAACCACAGATACACTCACAGCTCATACATCACACAAGCCACACACCATTACCACACCTACTAATAGCACCCTCACACACACCCAGCTAAACCTACACTCACACACCCCCACTTGCACACACACATCAATCACCACCACCACCCATCACCATGCCCCCAAAGAAGAATCATAAGTTCCTAGACAGTGAATTGGAAGTCATGGTAGATGAGATCCTCAGGGTAGAGCCACAGTTGTTTGGTACATTGGTACAACAGACCCCCATGTCGCAGAAAACCAAGATGTGGGCGAGGATTGTCGACAGGGTGAACGCACAATCACCATGTTTGCGCACAATGGAAGACATCCAGAACAGGTGGTATGATGTGCGCAGGAGGGTCCGGGACCTACTCAAAAAGGACTACCTCCTCAGCCAGCACACCGGCAGTGGCCCTCCTGCAAAACCAGTATACCTCAGTCCCTGGGAGGAGAAGGTGCAGGCCATCCTACCACCAGTGAGCGTATACAGACTAACAGACATCCCAGAGCCTGGTGAGTACACAACTAATATACACAATATGGTGTGACAACACACACACATCACAGTCAAGGGGATAGGCAAACCATGCACCCTTAGCAAATACACAGCAACCAAAAGATATTCATCCCAAGATGTGAATGCTAGTCAGACAAACACAATACCTGCCATCTCATAGTGATATGTAACTGTGTCATGACATGTACAAACCTAACAACAAATACAGCAAGGCAGTGGCACAAATAGAACCAACAAACACTCCCAGATATTTACCCACCACTAGAACACCACCTCACAGGGAAGCTCACTGAAAGGAAGGAATTCTGTGTATGCTGGTGAAGTCAGTGTAGCCAATAGCATGATGGGAGTGGTAGTCACAGATATTGGTCACACCCACAACACCACTCTGAACCATGCTCACATCACAGGGAGTGGAAAACAACTGACAAGATGGCTGACACTGGGTACTGCTGTGGGGAGCACAAGGCCCTGATGGGAACTGGGCACCAACAAACAACAGGACCACACTGTCAGCCATCTTGCCATTGCTGTCACACTCACACACAGTGAAGTCCACTCAAAAGGAAGGAAGTATGGGCATGCTGGGAAGGGGGTGGAGGCAATAGCATGATGGGAGTTGTAGGCACAGATATTGGTCAGCCTCACAATTGGCCCATCAGCACCACTCTGAACCATGCTCACATCACAGGGAGTGGAAAACAACTGACAAGATGGCTGACACTGGGTACTGCTGGGGGAGCACAAGGCCCTGATGGGAACTGGGCACCAACAAACAACAGGACCACACTGTCAGCCATCTTGCCATTGCTGTCACACTCACACACAGTGAAGTCCACTCAAAAGGAAGGAAGTATGGGCATGCTGGGAAGGGGGTGTAGGCAACAGCATGATGGGAGTTGTAGGCACAGATATTGGTCAGCCTCACAATTGGCCCATCAACACCACTCTGAACCATGCTCACATCACAGGGAGTGGAAAACAACTGACAAGATGGCTGACACTGGGTACTGCTGGGGGAGCACAAGGCCCTGCTGGGAACTGTGCAACAACCAACAGCAGGACACCACTGACTGACATCCTGAAAGACAACTTGCACTCCCTGCAATGGAAGCACGTTCCATGGAGGGATATCTGGCTGGGTGGGAAGGAGGACTCACAGCACTGACCATAGTTACAAGCACCTCCCCTCACACACCCCTCAACACTAACTCCACATAACCCACCTGGGAGAATGCAATGCCTCACATCCTAACTGAAGATCCATCAAAGAACCACCACCCTGGGTTATGCTGTGTGAAGCACAGGGACACTCTTGGGACTTGTAGCCAAACAACTGCCAGGACAACACTCCCAGCCATCCTGTCAGCACAGGCACCCCACCCCACAGGGAAGCTGAGTCAAAAGGAAGGAAGGATGGGCATGCTGGGAAGGGGGTGGAGGCAATAGCATGATGGGAGTGGTAGTCACAGATATTGGTCAGCCTCACAATTGGCCCATCAACACCACCCTGAACCATGCTCACATCACAGGGAGTGGAAAAGGACTCACAAGATGGCTGACACTGGGTACTGCTGGGGGAGCACAAGGCCCTGCTGGGAACTGTGCAACAACCAACAGCAGGACACCACTGACTGACATCCTGAAAGACAACTTGCACTCCCTGCAATGGAAGCACGTTCCATGGTGGGATATCTGGCTGGGTGGGAAGGAGGACTCACAGCACTGACCATAGTTACAAGCACCTCCCCTCACACACCCCCTCAACACTAACTCCACATAACCCACCTGGGAGAATGCAATGCCTCACATCCTAACTGAAGTTCCCACAAAGAACCACTACCCTGGGTTATGCTGTGTGAAGCACAGGGACACTCTTGGGACTTGTAGCCAAACAACTGCCAGGACAACACTCCCAGCCAACCTGTCAGCACAGGCACCCCACCCCACAGGGAAGCAGAGTCAAAAGGAAGGAAGGATGGGCATGCTGGGAAGGGGGTGGAGGCAATAGCATGATGGGAGTGGTAGTCACAGATATTGGTCAGCCTCACAATTGGCCCATCAACACCACCCTGAACCATGCTCACATCACAGAGAGTGGAAAAGGACTCACAAGATGGCTGACACTGGGTACTGCTGGGGGAGCACAAGGCCCTGCTGGGAACTGTGCAACAACCAACAGCAGGACACCACTGACTGACATCCTGAAAGACAACTTGCACTCCCTGCAATGGAAGCACGTTCCATGGTGGGATATCTGGCTGGGTGGGAAGGAGGACTCACAGCACTGACCATAGTTACAAGCACCTCCCCTCACACATCCCCTCAACACTAACTCCACATAACCCACCTGGGAGAATGCAATGCCTCACATCCTAACTGAAGATCCCACAAAGAACCACCACCCTGGGTTATGCTGTGTGAAGCACAGGGACACTCTTGGGACTTGTAGCCAAACAACTGCCAGGACAACACTCCCAGCCATCCTGTCAGCACAGGCACCCCATCCCACAGGGAAGCAGAGTCAAAAGGAAGGAAGGATGGGCATGCTGGGAAGGGGGTGGAGGCAATAGCATGATGGGAGTGGTAGTCACAGATATTGGTCAGCCTCACAATTGGCCCATCAACACCACCCTGAACCATGCTCACATCACAGGGAGTGGAAAAGGACTCACAAGATGGCTGACACTGGGTACTGCTGGAGGGAGCACAAGGCCCTGATGGGAACTGTGCAACAACCAACAGCAGGACACCACTGACTGACATCCTGAAAGACAACTTGCACTCCCTGCAATGGAAGCACGCTTCATGGTGGGATAACTGGGCTGGGGGAGAAGGAGGCCCGGATGGCAAGCAAATACCACCAATGCTGGTCATGCACACACCTCAACATTCACATTGACATGCCACAGGTTGGCAGGACAATGTGCTACACCAATATCACTCTCTGACTGTCACAATTTAGGAGAATGCAATGTCCAGGCCCACATCCAGAGGTACAGTCACAACTGTCAGGTGTTTGAACAATTGATGCCAGTAGAAACATAACATACAATCTGTGTCTCTCCCCAAAACAGGTGATGATGGGGACACAGCAGCAGACGAGGAGGAGTCCCTGTCCCAGGCTCCGGTGAACACTGAGCTCACTGGTGTGGATCAGCCTCTGCACTCCTCGGATGGCGAAGAACCAGCTGGACCCTCCGGTGTGAGTCATCATGCAGCACCAGCAGGACCAACATCTGCACCCCCTGCACCCACCCCTCCAACAACTGCCAACACACAGGCCACCCCTGCCAACACGGACAGACCAAGGAACACAGATGACAACAGCGCAGGGACCCAGACCCAAACTGGAGCTGGTGACAACGAGCCCAGGAACAACACCCAAGTGGGCCCACGGTCACCTGTGCGTGCCACCGCAGGTCCTGCGCGTGTCGCCAGGGGTGGTGGGAGGGGTTGTAGACATAGGTCGCTCTTTGCAGAGGGGTCTGGACTGCATGATGACCCACAACTGGCACACATCGCGGATGCGTACCAGACTAGCACCGGAGAGGTCAGCCAGGTAGTGGGGATCCTCAAGGACATACAACAGCAGCAGGCTGCCCATCATGCCCGCTTGGACTCCCACATGTCCCGTGTCGAGACACACATGTCACATGTCGAGACACACATGTCACATGTCGAGACACACATGTCTGGCATGGAGTCCAAGTGGGACACATTGGAACAACTGACAGCGGTGCATAGGGACATACTGACATGCCTCCGCCAGATCAGCACCAACATGGCCTCACCTCCCTGTGTGCCCACAACATCTGCTGCTGATACAACTGCAAATGCCACAGGGAGGGAGGAGGACTCTGGCAGAGAGTCCCCTGCACCGCCGCAGCCTGCACCTGAGGGTCCCCCCCCAAGAAGAGGGGCCGTCTGAGGAGGCCAAACTGAGAGGCCGATGGCCATCTACATCCCCCAGGAAGCCAACACCTGTTCTGGAACTTTTCCTCTGTGTGCAAACTGCACGCCCTGTCGAAGCCAACCCAACTCTCCACATGACATGGGGAGCTATAGTTGGCCAAATTTATCAGATGACTGTGGACTTTACTCTGGACATTTCAGCTACCAAGACTTCCGAATCACATGGGAACTTTGGATTCCAATTTCTATGTACAGCACCCACCATCCTGGGCACCATCCTCACACCTGTATGTAAATAAACTCACAAATACACCATATCTGCCTCTGTTGTGATTCCAACGTGCTCTCTGTCATGGAGATGGTGATCAGAAAAATGACACTGTGCATGCTAACTGCTACAGCAAGTCCAACACCGTCATGTCAGTCATGGCGACGTGACACATATGAGGGAGACACACCACTAGGGCCACACAACACATACACACCAGGGCCATCAGACTCATCACCTATACTGATGTTGCAACTAAATACAGTGGAATGCACAGACACGCCACCTATTCACAGTCTGTGTCAACTAGACTACAGGTGCAGTAAGCAAATGTCAGTCAGATGTGTGACTACAGACAACGCACATCCCAAAGTGAAGCACAGGTTTATTACACATTTGCAACATGTTGTTTCCACTACAAATGCTAGCTAATCCAACCTGGCTGTGGCCACAAAGTCAAAAAGTGCAGAAGATAGAAAGTCCAGGGGTGTGTGGCACATCACCTGTAGGGAAACGACTGGTTCCACCTTGGAAGTTGAATCATGGATTCGTGGGATCCAAGTTGATCAAACAACTCCGGCAGCACCCTGTGAAGGACAGACATGACACACAGTCAAAACCACTGAAGAACAGCACAGAACGGCAATACTCATGTCTAATACATGTCACGAGATAACTACACAAAACCAAGTTAGCATGTCAACACTGTTGGGCAGTACAGACCACCTGCAAGGACACATCGCTGCACGCATCCAGTCAAGTAGCACATGGCCACACTCAAACAGCACCAGAGCACCACACACACATATCATGCAAACTCAAATCATTGACATTACAACCCTCTGGAGACTCACATTCAGCTGAAGAAGTTGGTGATGAGCTGTGTGCGGACATCACCATCATCATCATCATCATCTTCACTGGCATCGTGACCCAGGCCAGGATCTTCCACAGGTGGCGGACGTTGGTCATCGTCATCCAGGATGAGAGGCAACTCCTTCCGCACTGCCAGGTTGTGTAGCATGCAGCAGACGATGACAATCTTGCACACCTTTGCTGGGGCATATGGGAGGGCCCCTCCTGTCTTGTCCAGGCAGCGGAAGCGGCTCTTCAGGAGACCAAAGGTCCGCTCAATCACCCTCCTCGTCCGACCATGTGCCTCATTGTAGCGCATCTGGGCTGGTGTCTCAGGGTTCCTGAGGGGTGTCAGCAACCACGGCATGTTGGGGTATCCCGAGTCACCTACAGACAGACAATTGCACATTAGCCGATTTGAAAATGTGTGCGGAAAACAACATAGCAGAACACACACAATGGTACAAAGTCAGTACACACCAACAAGCCAGGCACGCTGGTTTGGCATCTGTGACATCATCCTCGGGATGCGACTACTCCTCATCACGTAGGCATTGTGTGCCGAACTGGGGAAACAGGCACACACATGTGTGATGGTCATATCTGCAAGACATACCACCAGAGCATTGATCGAATGGTAATGTTTACGGTTCCGGTATGCCTGCTCATGTGCCTGTGGTGGTATCAAAGCCACATGTGTCCCATCAATGGAGCCAATTACATGTGGCATCCTCCCCAGGGCATAGAAGTCACTCTTGACGTCAGTGAGTCGTTGACGTGTTGGGAAATAGATGTACTGGTTCAGGTATCTCAACATTGCCCCCAAAACATCACGTAGCACACGGCTGAACATAGTCTGTGACATCCCACCGGCAGTCGCCACAGTGTGTTGAAAGGTACCAGTGGCAAAGAAGTGTAGGGCTGCCATCACCTTCACCTTGGGGGTCAGCGCTGTAGGATACGGACGGCCAGGCTGCAAATGTGGGTCCAACCGCACTGCCAAATCCTCAATCAGCTGCCTGGTGAAGCGGTACCGTCGGATGCTGTCACGTTCCACCATCGTTGCCAGGTCTGGGAATGGTCGATGGACAGCAGGAGCCCTGCAGTGCATAGGTGAAGAAAGCAAGATTGTCAGTCACCCCACCTATGTGCCGTTCACCATACTCAATTTCACATGATACATCATTAACAAACACAAGTACTTGATGTGTGTGTCGTTCTGTTTGGACATATATGGCACCTACATGGACATCATCTAACATCTCTGTTCAACAAGTGTTGACAACAGGTTCCAGGGTGTGCTATGGGAAACCATTAGGCTGTGTCACAGTACCCATTTACTGCTCTCACGTTCCACACACATACCACAGTGACATGTCTGGACAGATGCTCCACAGGCATCACAGCTCATTGACAGGTAGATTCCCAGGGACCCTGTCTTGCCACATGGACACTGGCATGACATGGCGTATCATGTACACGTCAGAAAAACAAACATGACACCCACAGGTAGTGGCCCCTGTAGCCTCTGCAGGACAGACATGGACGTCTGTGACACACACACACACAACATCAAAGTTCATGCACAAACCACGTGGATGTGGAGACTGTCTCCCATTGTGCACATGGAGTCAGAGACATGTGAAACACAACATGCACACAGACTGCGGAGGGACATCACTATTGTGGCAATGGGCCACCCTGTGATGTACATGCCTTCCCACATGTGAGCCTGGGGGTATGTGACATGTCATACACATACACAACCTGGAAATGTGACCATGACACATGCTCCAAAATGAAAAGTTGCACACCACAGTGGTCAGGTGCACAACACACAAAGGACCCTGTCCCCATGAACACGTGCACAGCCTGGGTGTGTCTGCCCCCAAGTGCCACCCCAAAACCACATGTTCACCCACATACACAGATAAGGTTATGCTGCCACACATGCCTTAGATACAGTGTGGACTGGGTGTGGTGTTGTAGGTGTGCCCCTGAGTCCCTGGAAAGTATATGTGGCTGGCATAGGTTCACCAGTGACCAGCATGGTGACATATGCGTGTGACCTGTCCAGGGACGCGTTGTAGAGCAATGGACCGATCGGTGTGCCCGGCCAGCCCATTGCATATGATGTGTGCGTGGTATCGGCTGTTGAACAGCAATGGACCGATCGGTGTGCCCGGCCGGCCCATTGCATATGATGTGAGCGGGTACGCGTTGTATCCCGGGTACGCGTTGTACAGCAATGGACCGATCGGTGTGCCCGGCCGGCCCATTGCATATGATGTGAGCGGGTACGCGTTGTATCCCGGGTACGCGTTGTACAGCAATGGACCGATCGGTGTGCCCGGCCGGCCCATTGCATATGATGTGAGCGGGTACGCGTTGTATCCCGGGTATGCGTTGTACAGCAATGGACCGATCGGTGTCCCCGCACGGCCCATTGCATTGGATGTGAGCGGGTACGCGTTGTAGAGCAATGGACCGATCGGTGTGCCCGGCCGGCCCATTGCATATGATGTGTGCGGGTACGCGTTGAACAGCAATGGACCGATCGGTGTGCCCGGCCGGCCCATTGCATATGATGTGAGCGGGTACGCGTTGTATCCCGGGTACGCGTTGTACAGCAATGGACCGATCGGTGTGCCCGGCCGGCCCATTGCATATGATGTGAGCGGGTACGCGTTGTATCCCGGGTACACGTTGTACAGCAATGGACCGATCGGTGTGCCCGGCCGGCCCATTGCATATGATGTGTGCGGGTACGCGTTGTATCCCGAAATACGCATTGTACAGCAGTGGACAGAACGGTGCGCACACATTGGCTGGGGCCTGGCATGGCAACGGACCCGTTTTCGAAGCTCCAACGAGTCTGATGCAGTGAATTCAGTTGGCCAGCCACAACAATGTTGCAAAATCATGGGTGTCATGAAGTTGAAGATTTGAAGGATGCTGTGGGCGTGTATTAGTGCTGCTATTCCATGGATTGGTCAGATTCAGAAGATGCAAACGACTTGGACCTATCACTTTGGACACATGGGACAGTATCTGCCTCTGCAGCACACATATAATGCTGGCTGTTCCCCTGAGAGCTCACTTGCCTGCACTACATGCTCCAGGATGACATCTGCCACCAACACTGCTGCTGTTTATGCATCCTCTGGCTCCTGCAATGGCACGTACTGTGGAGAGAGCCCCAGCCTTCAGCCTTGAGGAGAACCAGGCCCTGCTGGACAGCCTCCTTCCACAGTACAGCAAGCTGTATGGGAAACCAGGGGAGCAGGTGAGTGTGCTGTCCACTGCCTCACTAATTGTGCATGTTGTCTGACTAGCAGGACTTTCAGTGTGCACACCACTGGCTAGCATGCCCACTGAGTAGTTGTCACACCCCAAAGTGTGTAGTTACATGCACTGAACTGGTACAGTGCAGTAACAGTGCATTCCAACTAGGTTTACTTCCCATGCAATGATACCATGTAGTGACTGCTGGCAAACTGTTCATAGCCATTGTTGGACTGCCTGTGTACATCATATGCCCCTGTGATTGAGACATGTATATCCAACTGTGTGATGCACGTATATGTTGCATGTGTAGTAATGGCCTTTTCACTTTGTCATCCTCACAGGTTGATGCCCACCAGAAGCAGGAAATCTGGCTGACCATCGCCCGGAAAGTAAGATCCGTGGGGGTCTACAGGCGCAGGATCCGCAACTGCCAGAAGAGGTGGCAGGACCTTCGTGGCTGGACCCGGAGGATCGCAAGGGTCCAGCTGAAGCTGTCGCCTCCTCGCAGGAGGGGCGGACACCGGACCCTGACCCCCCACATGCTCCGGATCCTGGCGGTGGTCTTCCCTGACCTGGATGGGCAGCTGAAGGACAGACAGCAGCAAGGAGGGGGTGAGTCCATGACTGCACTGTGCACTTTGTCTGACATGCTATGTGCCCTCCTCTGGCCTGGTTAAACTTCCACAGTACATCAGTCATGTGGTCCAGGACCCATGTCCCTCATTTGTGACATGCCCACTTCTCCTCTGATACGCATATGTGTGGCCCTTATAGTCAGGAAATTGTGTCATTTGGGGACTGTGTCATTGCATTTTGCTTTGCTCAAGGTGGGGGACAGCATTTGTTCCCGTGACTATGTTGTGCGATTCATGGGTGGGTCAATTGCTTACACAATGCCTAAGTTCTGACATGTAATCTGGGTGTAACTTTGATATGTGGTCCGCTTGCTGCTCTGACTCACCACATGTCCCTGGGGAATTTGGCACACACCCATGCTGCTGGTGGGAACAATGTTTGGGCCTCAGGAGTATGTGTATCCAGTGTGTCACACATGCTTAGCCACCTGCCTACTGTCCAGGACTCATCCCTCTTACAGGTGGAGCTGGACAGTCATGCCTACTCCAGGGCATGCAATACACTCTGTACTCCCACTCCCGTGTATCATCTGGCATGTTGTGATCAGTGAAATGTACCCTCAGGTGTCTGCCTCTGTCTCATTGTGCTGTGTCTTCGTTGTCAGGACTACTGGTATGTTTATCGGTTAGGGCTCAGCATGCCATCTGAGATGTGACCATGATAGACGATACTTCTGTGACTTATAGGTGTCTGATCACTTGACTGTGCACACAGGTGTTTGCGACTGTGACTTTCAGGCAGCTGTATTGTCATTCACAGCACACTGTGAGGTGCTCATGTTCAGAGAGTTGTGTTTCATGTCCCCCATATGTCCAGTTGGTATGACGTGGACAAATAGTAGTACAGATGATGTGGTATTTGGGGGATGGACATGTGCACTTGTCAGTCACATAACTTGCATTCCCCATGCCCTCGGATTGTGACACAGTGCAGACTGTTGTTGGCTGGCTGCCATGGCCATGTGACTTGAGACAGTAATGTATGACTTTGCACGCATTCCTGTGTCATGGCATTAAACTTCCTGAGACTGATCCTGCAGGGGAGTGACATGTGCAACATGCACCCCATTGTGGCATTGACTATCCGGACATGGGTGCATCATGGTGTCTGGTGCTGGTATGCATCACATGCATTTCTATTTAGACTCTGGCCATCCCTTTATCCGGACACCTGCACTGACTCAGTGGCAAGAGATGTGATGTGTGCATGTTCACATACTTCACCGTGTTCCCTGCAATGTCCAACAACTGTGTAGGTGGTGCATGTGTCCACACTGGGGTCTTACCATCAGACAGGCACCAGACAGATGGGTGCAAGGGCAGGAGGGGTGTGAGTCCCATGGTTGACCATCAGACTGACAATTGGCTTCCCCGAATCTGTGTGAGGACTTTAGGCAATGTTCAACTAAGGATGCCAGGGCTTGCTCTGTAATGTGCTGTACTTACTGTGGTGTGTGCGGTCAGTGCAGGTGACTGATGTTTGTCTGTTTCCCTAATTGTTTGCAGATACATCCACGGCCACAGGAGGGGACAGCTCCACGGACCAGGAGGAGCAGCGGAGCCAGACTGGGTCAGCATCGGACGAGTGGTCAGAGGGACCCAGTGGCACGGAGGGCGAGGGGAGCCACACCGAGGAGTCCTCAGCACCATCCACCTCAGCTGAGGACCACAGCAGCTCGGAGGATGACTCCCTTGTGGAGGCGGGTCTCAGCAGCCACCAAAGGCCAGCTAGTCTGTCTGGCCCTGCCACCACCACCACCACCACCGCCCTCCCATTGGCTCCCATTCCTGAGGTCCGTGGAGGCTCCTGTACTCGGGAGCGTGTCTCCTTCGTGCCAGGCACCGCACCACCTGCCCCTGTGTCCCCTGCTGCCCTGAGTGAGGAGTCTGTGTACCTCCTTCGGCAGCTCCATGTAGGGCAGACAGCAATGCTGAGTGTCCTCCATGCACACACCACTCTGTTGACACAGCTGGTGTCGTTCATGGAGGGCATCTCGACGGGTATGTCTGCCCTACAGAGGAGCAATAAGTCCATGGACTCCTCCCTGATGGCAGCAGTGTCCCTCCTCCAACAGTCCCTCACCCCTCCCACCTCTGCCCCATCCACACTTCCTGCCCCCTACCTGTCCAAAGCACATGCACACCTGCACAGTCACCCAAACACACAGACACGAGCAGCACAGACACACCCAAGAGAAAGGCAAGACGTGCACACAAGCATCCTCAGGGGACTGATGACACAGGGGATGGGGAACACACACACACACAGGCAACCACAGTCACTCCGCAATCCTCAAGATCCTCTCCCTCCAAGACCCCTTCCCTTGCCTCACCTGCAACCCCACCTGATCAGCAGCTCTTCCTCTGTGACCTCGGCCTCTTCCCTCCAATCCCGCTGATCCAGCATACCGGGGGAAGAGGAAGTCCACCCACACAGAGGGGAGTGCCCCTCGCCCCGGACACCCTCCCCCAGGTGCAGGCAGAGTGAGCCCCCCACCCGCAAGTCCCCCCGGTCCCGGAAGAGCAAGACCCCACCACCGCCCTGCAAGTCAACCACCCAGTCTCTCACCTCCATCACCCAGGCCACCACTCCACAGGTTCCACCGCCACACCCTGCCCCAGGTTCCCACACACACCGATACCGCATCCCCAAACTGCTTAGGCCCTCCCCCTGCCACTTGCTCTTCCACCCCAAAACCAGATGCTCTGCCTGTTTGTGCCACTGGTGTGGAGACCGTGTCCCCCCCTCTGTCCTGCCCAGCTCTTCTGCCCCCCTTCCACTACCTTGGAGTCATGCACTGCGGTGGAGTCCACAACCACCCCGTCTGACTCGGGCACTGCAGTGGGGACCCAGTCCACTCCATCTGACCAGCCCACTGCAGTGATTGCAGCACCAACACCATCTGACTTGAGCCCCCCCTGAGTCAGACACCTCCACTGCAGTTGCCGGTGACACTCCTGCACCCACCTCCCCTTCACTGCCTCCTTCTGTCATCCCCTGATCCTGTCCCTGCGGTGCCTGGCCTGCCCCTCGTATGCCCCTCCAAGGGGGATGTCCCCTGTCCGTACCTGTGCAGGCAAGCAATTGTTGACAAGTTGTCACACATCACCCTGTTGGGACTGTATATTTGGACTGGCCATTGGCCTTAGTTTATTTTGGACTTTTGATTTGAGTTGCACACTTGCTGAATAAAGCCTCTTTTTGTTTACTTGTGGTTAATCTTTGGAGGTACATGATGTAGATGTGTAGAATCATGCATCTGCTGTTGTAATAGTGTTCAGATCAGGTAAATTAAGTTTTGCTGTGATGGGCTCCATGTGGTCCATGGGATATGTGTCCTAATCTAGTCTGGATCTATAGCATCCTTTGCTGCAGTCTGAGGGTGTAATGTTCAGCATTTGACACAGGGATGTACGTTTAGCATTTGTAGATTACCATCTTTGTCCTACACTGATGCACATCTGGTGGGCTTACCACTGTCCAATGTTCCTAGTACCCTGACTGTGTGCCTGTCTCCAATGGACATGCAGTTTAGCACATCAAATTTGGAGGACTCATCTGTGTACACAGTGCAAGTTGCTTGACACGTGTCTTGGGTGTATGCAGATGACTGACGTGACACTCCCGTGCCCAGGCTGATATGAGCAGAGCCTTCAGTGTGTTGTAGTTGTTGACTCACTGACCGAGTGTTCTGCTGACATGTTTCAGTCGTGCACAGACAAGGTTTGGCACAGCTGACCTTCCACAGGAGTGGAGTGCCCTCATGGCAGTGCGTGATTCCGTGATATAGGCTGTGCCCGTGTTGTGTGTTGTGTAGGCATGTCTGTGCGTGTTCCCTTCTCCTTTTCCTACACAGGCTGTGTCCCTACGGATGTTCCTGTTTGTGATGCTTGCTGAGTTGTTCTGTGTTCATCCAGCATCTTGGACCTGGTTTCTCCGGGATGTTGGTGCTTGGCAAACTTATGTTCATGAGGTTGTCATCCCTAGTTGTCTTTGTTGTCAGGGCTGGGGATGTGGGCAAACGCAGATGGGACACAGTCAGGATTCCTCTTGGCACTTGTTGGTTACACGAGTAATGTGATTTTCTGTTTGTGTATGCTTTCAGTGATTGTGACACGTTGTGTGTGTGACTGCTGCCACTCGTCAGGGTCAGAGCTGCAATGTTGGGAGTTGTCTATGTGTGTCCTTTGTGGGTCAGCTTGTCTTCTTCATTGGTGTGTGACTATGGCCAGGATCCCATTGTTTGGGGTGGATTTCACGTCATGCCCATGTACGGCATACTGTGCAGTGTGTCAGACATTCACAAGTATTGTTGATTGGCCATGTGTGATGTGTTTCTGCACCTTATTTCCCCCCACCACCCCTGGGATTGTCATGGGTGCATGTGCAATGTCAGCAGTCCATGTGAGCTTCACTGCTGCACATTGGTGGAGTTCAAGGTGTGTGGCGTTGAGTGTGTGCAAATGTGAGTTGTTGCACGGCTGGGGCACTACCTCCATATTTTCCTTGGCTGGCAGGCCATGCTGAGTGCTTTGTGCTTGTATAGGTGTGATGGTAGTTTGTTGCTCAGGACACATGGCTGTGGTTCACAGTGTGGATGACATCTACCTTTGTCATCACAGTGTGGTTGTCATGCAGGCTAGTGTCACCACAATGTGGGGTCCCTGGGGGAGTGCTGTGGTGGTTCTGTCTCTTGCTGTGTTTGTTGCTGTTCCTACAAGCTTGTGTGACATGTGTAATTTGGGCTCCTCTCATCTCACAATGCCTGTTTTCCCACGTAGGGGAATCCAATCCATGAGTTACTTTTGTATGTGACTGTGTTGACATCTGTGTATTAGTGAATCTGGCCTCCTCATGTGTTGTGTGTTTGCCTGGGGACACTGGCACACAACTCCCCTCACCTGTTGTGTATGATATGCAGTGTGAGTCTGCCTGTTTGTGTTTGTGCATTTGCACCACTGCATTGCATATCTTTAGTTTGCCATTGGCTGTATGTTGTTTGTTGGCTTTCCCCTGCTGGCCCTGGGACTGCTAGGTCATCAGTCAGCACATTGATCATGGTTAGTATGTCCCATTACTGCCATGGTATGGTATTTGTTCACCTGACATCTACAGTCTCCACAGGATATCTACATTTGTGTGTCCATTGGTGCAGATATGTGGGTCTGCATTATGATGCTCACTTCTGTCATTGTGTTATTTGTGAATGTAGACAATGTGGGCCCCCATGGCTGATGTTTGTGTGCACATGGCCAGAACGATGTGTCATTGGCACTGCACTGCTTGCCTCACACAATCTATGTTGCTATGGGACACAAGCACTACAATGCCACTGTAGTGTTTGGTGTTGTGTGGCCAGGAATAATCCCTGCAGTTTTGTTTTTGCAGCTTTTACCAGGACTACACTTACCTTTTTGGGCACTGTGGTGATGGGGCTTTGGGCCCCATTGCCACACTGTTCAAAATGTGCTTCAGCTATGGAGCACACACTTGCCTTTTGGGCACTGTGGTGATGGGGCTTTGGGCCCCATTGCCACAGTGGTCATGGTCTGCTTGCATTGTGTAGGCCACACACACAATTATGTGTGACACATGTGTTAGGGGGTCACATTGTATGTTCAATGTCATGTTCAGTGTTGTATGCATTTGACACAGACCACACACACTTGTCATGGTGTTGGGGGTGGGATGTAATTTACAGACAGTCCTTATGTGGGAGTATGCTAGTTGTGTCATGCATTACCCGTCCTATGAGTAGGGGTGGTTGTGGTGACAGGCATCCAGCCCCCATGAGTGGGGATGGTAGTAGTGGTAGGCATCCAGCCCCCATGAGTGGGGATGGTAGTAGTGGTAGGCATCCAGCCCCCATGAGTGGGGATGGTAGTAGTGGTAGGCATCCAGCCCCCCATGAGTGGGGATGGTAGTAGTGGTAGGCATCCAGACCCCCATAAGTGGGGATGGTAGTAGTGACAGCCATCCAGCCCCCCATGAGTGGGGATGGTAGTAGTGGTAGGCATCCAGACCCCCATGAGTGGGGATGGTAGTAGTGACAGCCATCCAGCCCCCTATGGGTGGGGATGGCAGTAGTGACAGGCATCCAGCCCCCATGAGTGGGGATGGTAGTAGTGGTAGGCATCCAGCTCCCCATGAGTGGGGATGGTAGTAGTGGTAGGCATCCAGACCCCCATGAGTGGCGATGGTAGTAGTGACAGCCATCCAGCCCCCTATGGGTGGGGATGGCAGTAGTGACAGGCATCCAGCCCACCCTGAGTAGGGGTGGTGTTAGTGGTAGGCATCCAGCCCCCTATGGGTGGGGATGGCAGTAGTGACAGGCATCCAGCCCACTCTTAGTGGGGATGGTAGTAGTGACAGCCATCCAGCCCCTATGGGTGGGGATGGCAGTAGTGGCAGGCATCCAGCCCCCCATGAGTGGGGATGGCAGTAGTGACAGGCATCCAGCCCCCATGAGTGGGGATGGTAGTAGTGGTAGGCATCCAGCCCCCATGAGTGGGGATGGTAGTAGTGACAGGCATCCAGCCCACCCTGAGTGGGGATGGTAGTAGTGGCAGGCATCCAGCCCCCCATGAGTGGGGATGGCAGTAGTGACAGGCATCCAGCCCCCATGAGTGGGGATGGTAGTAGTGGTAGGCATCCAGCCCCCATGAGTGGGGATGGTAGTAGTGGTAGGCATCCAGCCCCCATGAGTGGGGATGGTAGTAGTGACAGGCATCCAGCCCACCCTGAGTGGGGATGGTAGTAGTGGCAGGCATCCAGCCCCCATGAGTGGAGATGGCAGTAGTGACAGGCATCCAGCCCCCCATGAGTGAGGATGGTAGTAGTGGTAGGCATCCAGCCCCCCATGAGTGGGGATGGTAGTAGTGGTAGGCATCCAGCCCCCCATGAGTGGGGATGGTAGTAGTGACAGGCATCCAGCCCACCCTGAGTGGGGATGGTAGTAGTGGTAGGCATCCAGCCCACCCTGAGTGGGGGTGGTGTTAGTGGTAGGCATCCATCCCCCTATGGGTGGGGATGGTAGTAGTCAATCATGTCACTTATAAAGCGCACTACATACCCGCGAGGGTCTCAAGGCGCTGGGGGAAGAGAGGGGTGGTGCTGCTACTGATCGAAGAGCCAGGTCTTGAGGAGTCTTCTGAAGGCCAGTAGGTCTTGGGTCTGCCGAAGGTTGGTGGGGAGGGTGTTCCAGGTCTTGGCGGCGAGGTGGGAAAAGGATCTGCCGCCGGCGGTCATTTTCCGGATGCGGGGGACTGTGGCGAGGGCGAGGCTGGTGGAGTGGAGCTGGCGGGTGGGGGTGTAGAAGCTGAGTCGTCTGTTGAGGTAGGCTGGTCCGGAGTTGTGGAGTGCTTTGTGTGCGTGGGTGAGGAGCTTGAAGGTCATCCTCTTGTTGACAGGGCGCCAGTGCAGGTCTCTCAGGTGGGGTGTGATGTGGCTGCGTCGGGGGATGTCGAGGATAAGACGTGCAGAGGCGTTCTGGATGCGTTGCGGCAGGCAGGCATCCCCCTATGGGTGTGTATGGCATTGGTGATGGCCATCCCGCCCCTATGGTTCTGCTGTTGCTAGTGTACGTCATTTGTGCATCCCTATGTGTGTGTGGCATATTTCGGGGAACGTGTCGTTAGTTTGTGTTGTGGGTGTTTGACTTACCGTCTGCGCCGTACACGTCCGTACCGGTCCCGGTAATAGATGTAGAGTATTGGTAGGACCTGCGCGATGGGATTCATGGTTGGGTCGTCTCGTTCGGGCTTCTCGTGGCTTCGACTCGTACTCGTCGCTGGCTTGTTCATCTCGTCGCCGTGGATCATCTTGTGGCGCGAATCGGAGCTTATGTGCAGCTCTCCCGGATGCTCAAACGTGCCGGATGTAGCGACGAGTTCGGCGCGTACGGAAGACGCATCGTACTAGTCCGGCCGGACGGTGCTGTGTATTTGGTTCCGTGCGACTCGATTCGGCGTTTACGGATCCGGCTCGGGCGGGGAACAGGAGCTGGAATGGGTAAGTACGGCTCACTCGGAATCTGGGCTGTTATGCGCCTCGTACTTGTTCGTCGGGGGGAGTGTTCGAGTCGGTCGGAAAACACGCGTTCGGCTGGTATTTTTTCCGGACGAATACTGTTAGGTGCGCTTCCGGCCGACATCGGAATCGACCCCTTAGTGTCTGGGTATTTGCATAGTGCCTGGGTAGCAACTTGGTGATTGGATGACTGCCTGAGTAGTGGCTGGGAAATTAGATGAATTCAAGTGCAGTACCTGAGTGATTGGATGACTGTTTAGGTAGTGGCTGTATGATTGGACTAGTGCAACTGTTGTGCATGGGGGATGGATGATTACATGAGTAGTAACTCAATGAATCCATTACTAGATTAGTGATTTAACACATGTAATATATCTCGACCTCCAACCACTGTGAAGAAATAAAAAAAGACAATAATATATTAGAATTTTATTTCGAACATTAGGCAACCAAACAACATACAATATTTTTTACCAAAACTTCAATTCAATATAGACAAATG
The DNA here is from genome assembly GCA_963921515.1 of Calotriton arnoldi. NCBI lineage: Eukaryota > Metazoa > Chordata > Amphibia > Caudata > Salamandridae > Calotriton > Calotriton arnoldi. The sequence goes on along the minus strand of CAWUFW010007624.1, from coordinate 111,634 downwards.
TTTTACTGTTTTTTCCTGTTTTCAGCTTTCATACTAGTTCACTTTCAACAGTGCTTTGTATGTAGACTCATCAGTGGGAAAAAACAATCAATGGATTGTAAAAAACAAACAAATGTGCACAGTAGATCATTATAACTATGTCATACTGTTCACTGCACTCACTACAAGTTTTTTTAATACTGGCTTGCTGATAGCTTACTACCTTAATGAAAACAACTATATGGTAAAATTGTTTCTGATTTTATTATATCTGACACAAAATGTCCAACAATTATGAAGCAGTCTTCATTTTTGCATATCCTTTTGTAAACACCATCCCTGTTAGGCCAAATGATGTCTAAACTGTTCTTGTCCATCTACGAAAAACACAGCTCATAGTACAACACAGAAGTTGCTATAGCAGAAACAAAAGGGGACTTTTTTTAGTGGTGAAGAGACCTTTCACATGCAACTTAAGGCTGCTGGTATTATAATACCTCCATTTACTTTTTATCTGTAGTAACACAATGTAGTCCTCAAATATTTATATACCTTTCCTGCAGTTAAAAGGAGTCCTTAATTTCTAACAGATTGCTGTAGGCAATACCCCCAATAGGCTGACTAATGTCTCAGAAACACAAAATCCATATATATCAACACAAAACCACATTTTCTTATCTTACATTCTCCTTGGAACTTCAGTTCTAGAACCAGCAGATATGAGTTTGGTAACTTTTTGGGTAGTCTTGATTTGAATGTCACTTGTATGTCATTGCACTCTGTCCATCCTGTTTGACATCTTAAATATATTGTGTAGTGTCCAGAGGTTATATTAACTCCTTCATGAAATATGATTGCTATAGTTGTGAAAGTTCTTTTCGAGATGGAAATTTGTGCAGCTTTAAAGTTTGAAATTTCAGTTCCTAACTTAGTACCATCCACTCTGCATCATTGTAGCATGACTATGATATATTTTCCATACCTCTGTAGAAACAACGTTGACCTAAGTTCTGATCTACAGTTTGAATAGGTCATATCTTGATGGGCATTTGCAGTTAAATCCTCAAACGGCACAGCTTCACAATCTGGTAATGTCAAGAAGAGGAATCATTCTGAATTGATTTCTGTGCTAGACGTAAATTCACAATCTTCACAGTTATGGGCCCATTTATAAGTTAAACCAAATAATTCATTGATATTCACATCTTCTTCATCTAGTAGTCCTAGCATTACCATTAGGAATTCTTGAGCATCCTGCTGAAGATTTTGAGAGAACACTACTGATCCAGTACAGTCATCAGTGAGTTTTCTTATTCCAGTAGCAGAATGTATAATCCTTCTATCACTTCTTAATTCTTCAAGTAAAATCCACAGTTGTGAAGACATTGTTTTATCTACCTTTTCTTTAATAGAATTTGTAAAATGAGGCAAATGATATAGTCCTTGTAATACTACATTTTCATAACAGTTCACTCCAGATGTATTATCAAAGTTATAGCCTTGTATTTCCTAATTGTGCTCTAGTTTTCTTTTCTTTCCTCCTTGTTGATTTTCTTTTTGTTCATCTTTCTGTTCAACTGTGATAGACTCTTTAGATATTTTCCGCTTTGGACACAGTATTGCTTTTTGAACCACAGGATACTGGCCTAAATGAGTTGCATATTGAGCTCTTAACCGATTATAATCCGTTACACAGCTTACATCAGCACTTACTTTCTTCTCATCAAAATCAATGAGAAATAAACCAGACAATTTTCTAATTCTCGACAAAGCACCATATGACATTCCTTCTTTGAATACACTACTACCAATATTAACCTGTATCTACACCTAAACCTTGCGATTTATGAATAGTTACTACATACGCTAAAGACACTGGGAACTGCTTAGCTGGACATAGAAGTCATAACATTTTATGGCTAAGTATTCCACATCATTTCTGTTTGGATAATTAACAAACTTTATAACTTTACCCATTGCACCATTTACTAGCCCTTCTTCAACATTTAAATTACGACGTAAGATTACATGACAATTTTTACAGATACGTAAATGTTTTTCTAAACCTGCAGTTTTCGACACAGACTTTTCTAAACTATCCAATTTTGATTGCAGTTTTTCTGTTAGTAGCACTGTAACGCCTTGATGTTCCATTTTATCATTTGCTCTAATTTCGACGATCACTTCTTTTTCCAGTTGCAATAATTGTTCATTGAATTTACCACACTCCTCAAGAGTTGGCATCAAACAAACAATAGACTTCTCTTCCTTAACAAAATTGTATATTCCTTCAGCAGCTGAAATATTACTTGGAAACACATTTTTGATGAGACGTATTTGTAATACTGTCTTTCCCTCTTTTATGAGGACTCCCGGGGGCATATTACCAAGGATTTGCGATAATTATCGCAAAGCACGCTTAGCGCTGTTTTTTTTATCGCCGGCTATCGCTGGATTTCATCGCGGAGATAACGCGTTATTATCAACGCTTATCTCCAAGGCGATAAAAAATCCAGCGATAGCGGCGAAACCCAGCAATAGCGCGAGAAATCCAGCGATAAATTCACTGCGCTAATGAAAAGCTTGCTAATAGGCAGGTGAGGACTTAACCTTACAATCCACCTCCCATTGACAAGATGGTTAAGTCAAGTTTTTATCAGGTGTTAAATTCCATCGATAATCGCGGTTAGCGCGACTTTTTTCATCGCTTCGCGGGCATTGATAATAGGGGGAAGTTGTGTTGCGACTGTTTGCAGTTGCTTTTAGTTGGGAACGCCTACTTTGCATGTCATTAGCGATAATTATCGCTGACATGCAAAGCGGCAACAAAACGGCCGCTATCGCCATTAAGCTGTCGCTAACAGCTGTTAGCGACAGCTTGCTAGTAGGGCGATAAAAATATCGCCGCTTTAGCGGCAAAAAGTGCTGCTAAAGCCGCGATAACGCCCTTGCTAATATGCCCCCCAGTCTTATGTCCTGTAATATATCTGCATAATGCATATCTGATGCTTGATGCATATTTTGGATTAACTGTTTGTATTGAAAGTTTTCCCAAATGTTTACATTTCCAATACTTCCTAGTGAATTCCCTTGTTTCATTATGTAGTAGTTTCTTGAATACAGGTTGTCCTTTTCCGGGAGTTAGCTGTAGCAGGTCTCCAAAGACTATTAAGTGTTTTCCTCCAAAAAGTACATCGTAGTCAGTTTTTAATATCTGCTGCATTCTTAAATGTATAAAAGCTAGCATTAGGTTAGACAATATGCTGACTTCATCAATAATTAGTAGCTTTAATTTCTTTAATACTCTTGCCGCTTCATGACAAGCATCACAAGATAATTTGTTGTACTGTAATTTGTTGTCATGTTCAACAGGCAGCATTAACAATCAATGAAGGGTAACTCATTTAACATTATGAGCAGCTAAGCCTGTTGGTGCAGTGACTACACATGTCAAATTGGAATCTGTTCTCTTCTGAAGGTAACTTGTCAGTACTTTAATCAAGAAGCTTTTTCCAGTTCCAGCTTGACCACTTATGTACAATAGAACTGGTTTATATGTAGAACATGCACACTTTTTTATTCTCATGGAGAAACCCATGTTCTACTTTACCTTTTACCTCTTCAAAAATTTCTTTCTGATCTGTATTCAATTGCTGTATTAGTAGTTCTATATCCACAGTTTCTTGTCTTACTTGCTGCATTGCATTCTCCACCTCATTCATAGATATTGCAGCTTCATTTTCAATGATTGGCTGTCCAAGGGGATCTTGACTTCCAGGTGCTGAACTTTGACTGCTCTGAGAACTCTCTCTTGCTATCTCAGCAGCAATTGTTTCTTCTTGTTCAATCTCATCTCTCAACATTTGAAGATACACTGGAAACACAGAGCACTCAATGCTGTCTTTCACAGCATTGAAAGAGTCTTCATAACAGTCAAATTCTCCAAGTGTCTCACTTTCAGTTTGCCATAGCTTAAACGACTGCAACAAGGCTAAATAGAAAAACTATCTTTTGTCTGGAGTTTGGCAACTTAGCTTTTGATGGTTGATTACATTTCCTTTGTTATGTCTCACCAAACATTCTCCGCATCCAGCCACAGCAAATTTTCCTTCATCTATGTTTTCACTGACAATACTTCTGAAAGTATAATGTTAAAGTATTTCATAAAGACACATGCTTTCCAGAGGATGACTTCTTCTTGGATAGTATGTATCCAGCATGTTACTCTTCGGAATATCTGTACTGTGTGGCTCAAATTTTGCTAGATATTGAACTTCATGAAAAGACTTCAGTACTCTGTTACGAGTCTTAACAAGCCCTAAACTCACCCATAGAACTCCTCTAAATTTAGAAAACAGAGCTTAACCGGTCTACATATTCATAGGAGCCTATCTCTCTGTGAGAAAGCATTTTCAAACTAAAACTGTACAATTTCTTCGTAAGACTCTTTTCTGCTGAAATCTCCTCCCACATCTCTTTCAACTCAGTGTTCATTGACTTTGTTATATAAGATGTAACATACTGAGCAACAGCAATTGAGTTGTCTGCAACAAACTGCACATCCATGTTTGCATTCCACATCTTCAGAATCACAGGGTTGTAGTCATTAATGTACTTGGAGGCCTCTGGTCTTCTTAGGTTTTATGTATTTTTCACTGATTTCCTTGTTAGTGTATGTCTGACTGCAGCTAAAAAGCTGATGACTCTTCCTTGTGAGATGACAGGTCATGGGAATCCAAAACGATATCCAGTATTTTCCGCATCTATGATTTTGGAATCGTAGAACTTGTTGTCTTAAAATGTTGTCCTTCTCTCCTTTGGGATGGAGCAAGTTCCATACTGCTCAATAAAAGACAACACAGACTCATCACTGTCTATTCCAAATTTTGGGTCATCTTTTACCCACAACAGCAAAATATCTGCAAACATTTGCAGGGTCTAGTGAGCACAATTCTCCTGGTGTCTTCGGATGAATGTCTTTTATATTTGAATTTGCTTCCTTAAAGAATTCTAGCAGGCCATCCGAAGCATATTCAGCACAACTCATGAACCAAGTAGGTGCTCCAAGGTTCCTCCGCATCCACTTGAGTTCACCATGGCGCCGATCCCAATATTCATTAGTCCCACGCTGACATGCCATTAGGTTTAATTAGATTGTTTTCCAAGTGCTCATCTTTTCCTTAAACGTTTTCAAAATGTTCTATTGCTGATATATTATGCAGATTAACCCCTGTTTTTAGAATATGATTCACAGCATATGAGAGGCCAGACAAGTCACTCTCAAGTAATAGGTGAAACATATACAGAATACTCTGACGAAATCTAGGGGCTTCTGAATAAAGTCTACTACATCTATACTCAGGTGTAGGTATTTGCACAGGCCGCTCGTCATACCTGCCACCTACTCCAGTAGGAAAAAGATGTGGGAAACACAGAGCTTCTAAACTTTTTTCCCACACACTTAATGAAGCTCCTTTTGCTTCCTTCATTTGAAACAGCTCAATGGCATCACCAATAACCTCTTTAGAATGCAAAGGGTGGATGCTATAATGTTCATAAATTTCTTCTATCCTGGACTGATCTACCTTCTCAATCTGACCTGTTGATGGAAATGTCAGATCCTCCTTATGTGTGATATCTTGCAGGCTTTCCACATTTCTATAGTAAACATTGTTATGTACCAGATATAAATGTGCTTTTTTAACTTTGGTAACATCTACTAACTCCTGCCATATCCTCTTGTTCTTGGTAGGCACACCATTTACAAGAATTACTAGTCCTTCCTCTAAATCTCTATCTACCCCTACCATTTCAATGTTTTTCTTGACATCTAATGGCAAAAACACTACTCTACCTTTTAGGACATTTTGCAGTTCTGTTGGGGGTAACTTGCCCGTCTTTGGCTCCATAAGTACTATAGCTTGAAATGGATGTATAGTTTGGATAAGAATAGACTCATAAATATTTAAATCTTGAAGTGCTTCTGGAATGGGAATCAGCTCTAACTTGTTATGCACAGCTCTAGCAGGCATTTTATTATCCTCTAATTTATTGTAGCAGTACTTACATATAACTTTTCGTGTGGACAAGTGAAATCTTTCTTCTACAAACAATTACAGTGCAAACTTTTGTCACTCATCATTATTCTCTATTTCACTTTTTAAATATAAGTCAACAGTCCGCGTTTGATTCTTGTAGTGAGTGCATCAACAGCATATACAAACATACTCTGGTTTTTCAGCACTTGAGGCCAGATGTAAGACCATTGAATTTTGCGACTCGCAAATTGCGACAAATTGCAAATTACAATTTGCGAGTCACAAAATTCAATGTGCAACAATGTCTCAGACACTGTTTGCGATTCCCAATGGGGTCGCAAATCGCATGCCTCTTGAATATTAATGAGCTGTCGCAATTTGCGACCCCGTTGGGAATGGCCCGCACCTATAGGGATGGTGGCCTGCTGTGGTCAGCAGACCACCATGTCTGTGACTGCTTTTTAAATAAAGCAGCTTTTGTTAAATGCAGCCTGTTTTCCTTAAAGTAAAACAGGATGCATTTAAAAAACAAAAATTAAACTTTGCAGTTTCATTTTTTAAGGGCAGGAAGTGGTCCCTGAGACCACTGCCTGCTCTTAAAAAATATTTGCGCACCCATTTGCGAGTGGCTTACCACCCTACTGAGAAGGGTGTAAACTGCGATTGTAGGTCGCAAAACAATCATACATAGGTTATGGACTCGCTATTAGGAAGGAACGTCCTTGGCACTCTACTTCCTAATAGCGAGTCGCTAACCATATTTTGCGAGTTTAAATTGGTTAGCGACTCGCAAAATAGGGTTGGTACATTGGGCAGACATTTTTTGCGGTCGCAAAGGAGCCAAATTCCCCTTTGCGACCGCAAGAAATGGTCGTACATCTGCCCCTCACTGTCTTAAATTAAATTTCTTTTTCAAAACTAACAACTGTAGTACATGTATCCTGTTCTACAACTCCTCCTGTTATCAACTCTTCAATTTCCCTACAGTCCTGTTCTGGACCAAAGAAACAAAACTGCACATCATCACAAACCTTTTCTACCTCTGCCACAGTACCATGCAAAAGGGCCTTAATTAATTTCTCCTAAACATAAAGCAGGAGTTTTCACATAATACAGCCTCCTAACTAAAGTTTGCATTGTTGACAGGTGTACAGCTAACATCCTAAAACGATGAAAGGTGCTTTGGCATACTTTCTTTGATAAACAAGCTAGTCAGTGTCCCAGCAAATGTGTATGCTTTCTCAGCTTGCAAGGATCCAAACCTTGTAAAGTACTTATTGTGTGTTTTAAACTTCGCCTTGGGAATATACGTAGGAATTTCCTTAATATACCAATGAATTGCTGTCTAATACTACAAATACTACTGCAATTCCATTTGTATACAGGGGCCTGACTACCCCTCCCTTTTTCCTCTTCAGCAATAACTTCTTCTGCATTTCTAGGTACAATCACCTCTTTTCCTATAGGACTGCCATTCTTCATTTCATAACATCGTCCGCTTTCATCAATAGCATAAACTAATCTGTTATCCTGGAGATAGCTTTCTTCATTAAAGAAAGGCTATGCACTAGAAGTATGCATCCATTTTCCACTAAAAACTGTACAAAAGTTACTTCTATTCACTAATCTTTTCTTCTGGTTTTATCTCTTCATGCACAACACTATTTTGTCAAGAGTCTTCATTCTATTTAGAATCAAAATGAAAAAAGCTTCCTCTTCAAAGCAAAGGCCTTATCAACTACTCTCTCAACACGTTGTCTCTGTTTCAGTGCCTCTCTCCTTCTTCTATACTTCTTCATAGTTCTCTGTAGATTTATAACCACTCTACTACGAAACATTCTGGCTCTGATTTCCTTAAACTGCTTCTGTATCCTGGTTAAGGTGCGTCCATGTCTTTTACAATCTTTTCTGTTCTTGCAATGTACAGTTTGTTCACTCTTATTGTTTCTCATAGTTATAATTTCATTTTCTTTATTTTGTATTTTTTGTAAGTAATTGCATATACTTTTAAGAAATGACTTTGTCCTCTTACCAGTAACTTGTTTTTCTTTCACCACTTTTATTGCATTTGGCCCCTTATGTAACTCATTTCTGAAAACATACTGTAGTTGCTTCTGTTGCTTTTTCGTCTGAGCTTTTGTAGGCATTGTAACTGTGTGTAGTAATGTAGATATTGTTCTGTAAACAAAAACAAGTATATTTTAATTTTTACCCTACCCAATCTACCAACTACTTTACTACTAACTTACACATAATACAAAAACAGTTTTTATGTTATGATGCAGTTTTAAATCTACAGATGAACCTAGAAAAATTACTACATGAACCTACTTCAATATAACAAACAAAGGGCAAAACACAAAACTTTATTTATTAGTTACATTTTGACATTTTAGCACCCTCTTGTACAACACAGCTACAGCATATCTCACTTCTCACTTATACATGGTGTAAGAACAGTTTATCCCTTCTATAGTAAATTTTAAAATGGCATTCCATTAGGGAGGGCCTTATTAACCTAATTTTAATTTTGTGGCCAAAAATACAGTTGCCTCCATTTCCCAGGCTTGCTTTCATTTCTGCCTTGTCAGCTGGTTTTTGGAAATGTTTTACCTGATTTTATTTCCCATTTTAAAAGTGTGGGTCGAATATCTAGAAAAGAGTGTTGCGTCTGTGCATTGCTATGAGCACCTTAAAATGCACTAATGATTAGTAAAAAAATAACCTTTGTAAACTACAGCACAACATTTAAAAAATAATTGTTGTGCATAAAAACAATGATAAGGATTCAGTCTCCTCATCCAAACTATATTACTGTGATTAACATAGTTGCAAGAAACTGGTTCATGTTCTTTTGTTTACTCCTACCCCTGCACAACATGTGGTAAACTGAAGCGAGGGTCATGGCGTGCTGCCAGGGTCCAGAAAAAAAACTCCAGAAGTGGAGCTGCAAAAGGGTGGGCAATGGGCTGGCGTCTCTGGAATCCTCCTGCTCCGAAGTAAGGATGGAGCCAGGATGAAGCATGAACTGGAAACGGGCAGCCCATAGAGTAAAATGTCCACATTTTAGTTAAAATAGCACTGGGCCCAGAGCAACTTTAAGTGCCCTGATCGCATCTCACCTCATGTGTGAAATATCGCAAACACACTATGAACTTTGCCCCCAGCCCATCCTCCAACAATCAAAATCATACCAGAATCAGGTAAGTGAGCGGTTTGCACTTTTGTTGACACTTGGCCAGCCTTGCTTCCCATGTCCATGGTGCTGTTTGGACTCCGCCCTGGCCACAGGACTTAACGCTCAGAAACAAGCTATTGCACCTGCCATCAAAAACTCTAAAAAAAAGAGTTTCAGGTTACTGTTTGTGACTGATTACCCACAGAGCTTTTTGTTGAAGCAGCTCAGTGTTTTTTTTCTTTCTGTACATTGTTGATGGGGCAATGCCCACTACGCTCGTTAATACCAGCTGCCACTGCTGGTTAGAGCTCCTGCCGGTGTGCTTCAGTGTGCAATGGGGCTTTATTCATGGTTACCAAGTCTTGCGAGACGTGACTTGGTTACCATGGAAATTTAAACAGAAAATTGCCTCCTCTACAATGCCTAGGGCATGGTCCTGGAACACTATGGAGGCAGGAAAAGCTACAGAGAAGCAGCATCATATGCAGCCTGCTCCGAAGGAGGGGCAGGAAGTTTTGCAGATATCCAGATCAGAGTTGCAGGCATTGATAAAAGAGACAGTGGACACTGCTGTTACAGAGCCTCAATCAAAATGGGCGAAGCCCGATGATGGTGATGATATGAATGAGGATCCTAAAGGATGTTATATACAAGCCCACCAGATGGGGGAAGTTCTTAAACATATGATAAACTAGAGACATGCTGGGTTTTGAGGAAAAGGCTCAGAACACGGATGGATTCTTTGCACCTTATATCAGAACAGTGACAAATATTCCTCTTCTTCATGATGTAATTAAATTGATGATACTTATGGAACGCAAAGAAATTGACAAAGAATCTATTCCTAGGTTCCTGACCAAGAAATATTTGTTGGAGGACTCTCAGGAGAATTTTCCACAGACTCCAAAGGCAAATACGATTCTGGCATCTGTGGCATCAGCTTCGTCTCTAGCTTCAGATGATTCTACACTGCCTGATCCCGTAGATAAGAAGGTGGAGGCATACATTTTGGAAGTTGGAATCCAGTTAGAAGGTGTTGCTCTAAAAGCTACCTTTTTGTCTGAAGAGAAAAAATATGAAGCCTTTCAAGAGTTTTCCTACCACAAAACTTTTCTTTCACAAGAAATTGGCTTTTACTCCTCAGGAGAATTGGCCCTTTCGAGGACGGGCACAGGTTTTGGTGCTGTGTTTTACAACAAATCCCAACCTTTTGCCTTCTGATAACAAGATAACGTCCAGTAAACATGACTATATGGTCGGAGGATGATTGAGACGGTTCCATTATCAATGGGTTCATATGATCAACAATTCCTGGGTCGTTTCAGTTGTACAGCATCGCTATCGAATCAAGTTCAAAGATTGACCAAGATCAGTCTTCAGGAGTACAACCTTGCCAAGGGGCAAGATTAAATACCTTGCATTAATCACACGGCTACAAACCTTGTTCGATAAAGGGGCGGCGAAACAATTCCCACCAAATCAAAGACTTACAGGATTCTACTCCATTCTTATTTTGGTTCCAAGAGCAGATGACAGGTACCAACCAGTGTTAGATCTCAAGGCTCTGAACACCTGTGAGACAGTGAAGTCCTTCAGGATGGTAATTGTTCAATCCATTGTTCCACATTAGACCTTCAGAAAGCATATGTTTAGTCAGCAATTCCTCAGAATTGCCCTGGGTGGATGTCATTTTTACTTTCAATCTCTCCCATTAACACTGGTGACATTTCCACATGTCTAAAGGAAATTGGCTTCTAATTGTAAAAGGTGTTACTATTTTTCCCTATCTTTTTCCCTATCTTGATGACTGGTTACTTTCTCTCCTCCTTTTTCCAAGACAGAGGATGCTATGACCAAGGTCACCATGTTGCTCCAAGAGTTGGGATTCTTGATCAACCTTAAGAAGTCACATTTGTTCCCATTGCAGGTCAAGCAATTCAATAGAGCCCGGTTCGACACTACTGGGATGCAGTTTCCCCCCAAGAAGACAGTCAAAGACCAATTGTGTCCAATGTTCGCACTCTCTCCATACAGTCGTAGGCAACTGCTAGGTCTTGGCTCAGAACTCAGAGTTTGCTGGCAGCATCCACAGCAGTATTCTCATGGGATTGTTTCCACTTAAAACCTGTGGCCAATAACATCCTGGATCCTTGGTCACTAGGCTCAGCAAAGCACGAGCAGTGGATTCTGATCACCACCAACATAGTTCATATTCTGTCTTGGTGGTAATATCTCAAGAAGGGGGTGTTTCTTTAGTATCCGTCTTCAGTGATAGTGACCACAGACACCATTCTTTGGGGGTGGGGGGTAGTGCTGAATGGTCAAAAACAGAATGCTTCACTGTCTCCTTGGGAGAAGACTCAGCCATCCAATTTGTGAGAGTTATGTGCAATACTGAAGGCTCGCTTGTTCGTTCAGGTTCCATTGACAAAAAAGAATGTCTTGGTCAGAACAGAAAATCAGGTGGCGAGGTACTATCTGAACCATCAAAGGGGGACAAAGGCAGAATCTCTCAACCACCTTTCAGTGCAGATTTTTGCTTGGGCAGAGCAGAATGCTCTGGCTTTGAGCTCAGTGTACATTGGGGGAAGTTGAACTGTTGGGTGGATAGTCTGGGTCACAGTAGGGAAGGTGTTGGAATTCATTTCCAATACCTCAGCGCCCCCTACAGCGGGTCGTTGTAGCGACTTGCGATGTGGATGCATCGCGTGCTAGCAGCGCGGTCGTTGTAGCGACGGCGTTGTAATAGTCTTGGGATGTAATGACAGCGTTGTAAACGCTGTTACCCCTTTTTTATAGTGTTGGCATTTAACAGAAAAAACCCTCTGCTTCCTTTTTAAGCATTTTATTGCTTTCTCTTCTCTCCCTTTGATCGAGATCACTAAGTGACATCACCCCATATGATATCACAAGATGAGGGCTCTGACCACCAAACCATGAAAGAGGCCTCTTAATGTATCTAAGTGAGTTTAGGCGCCTGCGTACGAGATAAGTGTGTTCCCTAAAAGGTGTAATTTCAAATCTCAGTGACGCCGACCCGGCCTCTCGTTTGTCTAGTTGATGAAATGAGGCCTACTGGGTTTGTTACCATTATCCCATTAATCCCTTTAGATTATACAACAATAATATTAGTAGCTCTTAATGCGTTTCATTGGACATAAGTAGCTCTCAGTACAGAAAAGGTTGGAGACCCCTGGACTAAACAATCATTAAAAATTACTGCAGATTAAAGGAGACGTGCAATGTATTTTACTGAATTCCAAGGTTTTCAGAAAAAGATGCTGGGAATGAAAAAAGCTTTCCCTGGCTTAGTTGACACAGAACTTGAGGTATATCATACCTATTCAAACATAAATGTGGTCAGGAGAAGCTTAACTAAAGATTACTCTTGGGAACTTTATGTTCGAGGCATGTGAGCTGTAGATCACATGCTTTGCATACTCCTCCTATCCGGCCAAGTGCTAAGATGGCCACCGGGTGAGTAGCTCCGGCCAGGAGCTCCCGGCTAGGGATTGCCTTTTGGCTTGTATCCCCGGGAATCTGCGCCCTCCCCGGACTGCTCTTGCTTGCATGGGCTTTCCTTACCCCGCGGTCCTTCCGTTTCACCTTCTGGACGTGCCGATGACCGATGGAGCGTGTTTAGCAGACTGCCGCCTAGTCGCGCCTTTCCTCCCGACACGAAGACAGCAGTGCAGCCTTCGCTGCACACCGTTTGATCGGACAAGACACGGAGTTGGTTTCGGTGACCACATGCTGTGGGACACTCTCCGGAGCCGTTTGGCATCGGTTGTGCGGATCTGTGGTCGAGTGGAACTTCCTTGAATTGCCTGAGTCGGAGGAGCTCACACTGAGCACAAGATGGCGGAGTGCGCTTCGGCGGAGCTTACTGCAGACCGAGGCTCCGGTTTCCCTCCTGGAACGCGAATCTCGACCGGAGTTCAACGCGGGACTCAACGGGGCATGCACCATACAAGGCACTCTGCTATTTTGGTTTCTCTGAGCCCTGTATGTTTCAGAGGCTCACTCCAGTTTTCAACTCAGCCTGACCCTAAAATGGCGACTGCTCAAAAACGCGATGGACTGACGAACAACAACAGTGCAGGCTGCATCGCCGTCAAAGCAGATAGGGGCTTAATTTCCATTCCGAGTGCCCGTTGCCGGATGTTCATGGCGTCCTCACTTCTCTTCCCTAAGGTACAATTTTCTGCCGCTGTTATACAGTATGATCTTTGCTCCGATGAGCACTGCTTATATGACCTGACCCTAAGATGGCGTCCTTTTGTGAAGTGCGGGGAGCGCTTCTCCTTCCCTTACGGGTCTACATGCTGCAATCCTATGGTCCTGGGCAACTGCCTCAGCTGTGATGCCTGTTTTTGTAGAGTATGAACTATATATATGACATACAGTATCTTCTTCTTTCCGGCGAGCTTTGCCTGTAAGGCCTGACCCTAAGATGGCGTCCATTTGAAATGCACGGGGATAGCTTTCTCCTTCCCCTGTTGGTCTGCTCGTCGGAATCCTATGGTCCTGGGCAAGCGTTTCAGCGGTGGTGCCTGTTTGTTAGGGATTGAACTACTGCTGGGCTGTTCTATCCTGAAACCGCGTTTCTCTTGGGTGCTGATCCTGACCTCAGGATGGCACCTGTGTCTTTGGATCTCAGAGTATGTGATGAGTGATGGGATCACCCAAGATCTGAACTGAAGCTGCCGCAAGACTCATAAGACGCAGTCCTCTACCCCCCTCTCCCTAAAGTATGTCGCCTGGCCTCTACATCTTAAGGATCTCCCCCCTGGGACCCACTCTCTGACTATTTCAAATTTGATGCCGAGATGACCCTGCACAGTGTTTATTATTGGCAATGGTCCGAGTTTCTATGTGGCCCCATTTGGGTTTTGGTCCCGCTTGCTCTAACTTTTGGGCCCCCTTGAGACACACGTTCCTTCCATTGCCGGTATACCTGATCTGATCTGCTCTCCTGTCTTTTCTCCCCTCCTTTTTTTTTCCCCCTCCTCCCTCTACTGAGGTCTTGACCTCCTATGTTTGATTCTTGTTATTCCCGACTGCGGATACGTGAACAACATGGCTGATGCCCGGTGGAGCTGCTAGACAGCTATAGAGGAGATTGGCCCTGGTCTTCCCCTCGGCCGTCACCTACCCAGCCGGACATTAGGCATAGTTCTCCTCGTCTCCCCACTTTGTCTCCTTCCGCCCCTCCCTCCTACGAACTACTATAACATTGTTCTTTTTCCTAATGTTTTTATTATGCTCTTGTAACGGATGTAATTTGTAACTCTGTAACGTAAGGATCCTCATGTAAAGCGCTCTGATACCTGCGGGTCTAGCCAGCGCTATATAAAACTCAAATAAATAAATAAAAACAATGTGCCATCCTCAGTTAGGTTTCACCTGCTGGTTCACCAGTTCATTCAAATTCTCTCAGGCTCGGCTCTTCGTGGTTAGATATGTTTGCTTCCCAGGACAATGCTATGTGTCCACAGTTTTGGTTTGTACAGAGACACTGTCTTCTCAAGTTGATGCCATGTCAGTCCCATGGCCTCAGGGATTACTTTATGTATTCCGGGATTACTTTATGCATTCCCTTCAATTCCCCTCTTTCCTCGGGTGCTACAGAAAATTAGGGTGTAAGGGGTCAGAGTGATTCTAGTGACCCCATTCTAGCTAAGGTACCCTTGATTTTCAGTTCTTCTCAACATGTCGAGGAGGAGGTTTTTTCATCTCCTGTTGGTTCCACCTCCGCTATAGTATCCCCAACTAACTAGTCATCAATTAAGCTGTCTCAATCTAACAGCTTGGTTGTTGAAAGGTTAGGGTTGCAAGGTTTGGACTGTTCTGAACAAGTGGCTAAAGAGCTACAATCTTCTAGAAAGGCCACTGCTCTTCGGTTATATGAGAAACATTGGAGAGTGCTTATTAGGTGGTGTGCAGACAAGTCTGAAACTCCCATGACTATTGATTCGTTTCAAAGTTTAGATTTCCTTAGGGATGGCTTTCTTAAAGGCTTGGCCCCTTTCACATTGAATTCCCAATGGGCGGCCATTAGAGCTTTCTTAAGTGGTACATTTGGTCTCCAGACTGATGAGAAGCTTTTGGCTGTAGAAGCCAACACTTCATAACCCTTTGCCATCCAGTGATTTGACAATTGTTTTGAGAGATCTGCAGAAAGATCCGTTTGAACCATTAGAATCAGCCTCCTTTATGGTTGTCTGTGAAGACTCTTTTTTGGTAGCTAAAGCTTTGGCTCACAGGTTGGGCGAGTTGGGCGCTCTTACTATTCCTCCCCCTTATCTGCGTTCTTTCCAGACAGGGTGGTTTTACTTTTAGACTCTAAATTCATTCCTAAGGTTTTGGCGCAGTTATATTTATCTGAAAATGTGATCCTCCCTGTGTTTCATGGTGATTCTTCCAGTTCCATTCCATCCTCTCTTGAGGTGAAACATTCT
Organism: Calotriton arnoldi; assembly: GCA_963921515.1. Classification (NCBI taxonomy): domain Eukaryota; kingdom Metazoa; phylum Chordata; class Amphibia; order Caudata; family Salamandridae; genus Calotriton; species Calotriton arnoldi. Next base: position 95,978 of record CAWUFW010007624.1, on the reverse strand, counting down.
TTGTGTTTATATTGCAATCATACCAGGCCCTTTCGGGAGTCGAATTTCATCTTTGTGGTTCGGTAGCCAAAGGAAAGTCAGTATAAAAGCTACTCTTATACTGCATATATACTCTTATAAAGCATATACTGGACAAGATGGCCGCCAGGTGAGGAGCTCCGGTCGGGAGCTCCCTGGCCAGGGATTTCCTTTTTGGCCCTGGTCCCCTGGAATCTACCCCCCTTGGACCTTTTTTTTTGCTCACCTGAGGTTCTTATGGACTGCGGCCATTCACCTCTCCAGTTCCCGCGACCCAGTTCGAGATCTTCCAATGAACCTTGAGTAGTGTGCTGACCGCGGAGCCTCGATCAACATGGCCGATGCCCGGTGGAGCTGTTTAGGCAGCTATAGAGGAGATTGGCTCTGGCTCTCCCCCTCAGCCGTCACCTACCCAGCCGGACATCGGACATGGTTTGTCCTCGTCTCTCCACTGTGTTTTCCTCTCCTACCCCGCCTTCCGACGAGTTGCCGAGGATCTGCTAGCGGCGGAGCCTTTTCAGCGGCCATTGACTGGTGGGGTATGCCTGGGTGGCTGGGGAGGGGATCGGCTGGGGATCTCCCCTCCTGGCCGTCCCCTACCCTCCAGGTTTTGCTGCGGTTGCCTGTCCTCTTGCACCGCCTCTCTAGCGACGACGGAGATGCATGAGTCTTGCTTCTCCAGGCGGGGGTTCAGCAGCTGTGAGTACTGCGACGCTGCTGACCAATGCCCCCAAACTTTTTTTGCTTCTTGAGTTTTGGGGAGGCACGCCCTCCTGGTCCCCGCTGCTGCCTCAACCTCTCCGGGGCTGTTGCCTGGCGCCCGAATCTGACTTTCCCCGGTCTTTGCGGCATTCTGAATGGCGATGCTGCTGCCCCTGGAGCCCCGGGTGTGTGTACGTCGACGACCCGCTTTGTGATCGGCTGTGTCCTGCCCTCCTCCCTCCGTGGTCATGTGGCTGCCTCCCCCATCCGACCCTGCGTGAAGCCTTCGAGTCTGCTGCCTTGTGGTTTTCGTGTTGGATTTTTGTGTGTTCCGCCATTTTGGGTTGATGCTGTCGGTTCCCATGGCCTGGTTCCTCCATCTTGGCGGTTTTGACCTATCCTCATTGTTGCTGGACTGCTCCTTGTTCGCCTGTCTGTTCTTTTCCTCAAGTCCCCCCCCCCCTTTGGTCTCCTACTCCCCTTCCATCTTATACTATCACCGATTCACAGGATGTTTATGATTGTTGGTACCCAGCCGGTTTGTATGTCTTTTACTGTGACTGTTTTGTAAGTACTTTTCCTCTTGCCGGTCTGCCTGACCCGATTATGCATTCTTTACCCCTTTTTACCATTCCCCCTCAACCTTCCATGCCCCATTTGACGTGCGTCTTGGCTATGCTATGCGCTAATAACCCATGTTATTGTGTATTCACTGTTTTTCTCTTATGTTATACTTGGCTCCTGTAACTGATGTAATTTTGTAACTTGTAACTCGCTGATCCTCATGTAAAGCGCACTGATACCTCCGGGTCTAGCCAGAGCTATATAAAACTCTGCAAATAATACTCTGAGTAGATGGATACATCAAGTCATAGCTCAAGCTTATGCTGTTGAAGGCGTACCTCTTTCCATGGCCATTCAGGGGCATTCCACAAAGGGGGTCTTGGCTACCAGGGCAGAAGGGATAGGAGTTCCCTTAACAGAGTTATGTAAAGCTGTTACTTGGTTCTCCAGTCGTACTTTTATCAGACACTATAGGTTGGACTCCATTCATGGTAATTTTGGTTCTGCAGTTCTTTCTTCTGCAATGTTGTAATTGTTGAAAGGAATAAAATGTTACTGCATTCAAATGGCGGTGCAAGTGTTTTCCTGTGAAATCCTCAAACTTTATGACTGGAGCGAGGAGGACTCCATGAGAGGGTACTGAACCTATTACCTACCTGTAATATTCATTACCCTGATTAGTAGTCCTTCTCGTCCCAATCACATTCCCTCCCTCCCTCCCTATGTTGCTCCTCCATTATTTGCTTACTTATTGCTGCAACAGGAGGATGGTTGGGAGGAGGAGCTATTTGTAAGGAGAATAATAGACATAAAGGTAGGATTTCGGTTCCTGCCTCTGTCAAAAATGTTTCATTTATATATAATGTACATGTTAACGGGCTGTTGGGGAGGTGGGTTAAAGAAGACTACCGGTAAGAAGCTAATAGTTACTAAGAGAGACATAGCCTAAGAATGGAAGTGTTTTGATCCCCCTCTTTTAGAGGGCTGGAAAAAAGGCTTGGACCTCTGCATGAGTCTGGAAGTCCCATTTATGTGGTAAGGGGCTGCCCACAGAAGCATGGCAAAATATGGCCAGACAGGTGCCAAAACAGTGGCATCCTCTTGGATCTGAGAGGTACGCAATCCCGAACCCTGGACTATGAAGTCAAAACTTATGATGGTCAGACACATGGATGAGGGGGAACAGGGAGGATGGGGCGGGGGTGGGTTTCGGAGCACTAAATGAGATGATTGTAATAGGGGTCCACTCCTGTGAGGATTTCAGATATTAATGTTAGAATGTAGAACTTAATGCACTTCACTGCTGTGATCATTGATATGTTTGAAATAAAAACAATAAAATGTGTTATATAAAAAATAAAAAATAAAATCACTGGTAGGTAAAAGGTTAATTTGTGTGGAAACTAGGGCCACATGTATAACCATTTTTATCAGTCGCAAATGAAGATGCAGGCCTTTTACGACCACTAAAATGGGCTGTTGCATGTATCAATCTTATTTTGCGAGTGGGTAACCTATTACTGACTTGCAAAATAGGGTTTGTGAGTTGCTATTAGGAAGGGGCCTGCCAAGGGTGTCCTTTCCTAATAGCGAGTCACAAGGGCATGTACAATTTTTTTTGCGACTGGAATGCGGTTGCAAAACAATTGCAGTTTACCGTTTTCTTCAAGTATTTGGTAAACTACTCGCAAATGGGAAGGGATTCCCAAGGGACCCCTTCCCCTTTGAGATTGGCATCAAAAACTTTCTTTAACGTACTCTTAAAAAATTAACCTGAAACTTTTAATTTTTGTATTTGAAACTCATCCCGTTTTCCTTTAAGGAAAAAGGCTGCATTAAAAAAAAAAGTTGCTTTATTTAAAAAGCAAACACAGACATGTGGGCCTGCTGTCCCCAGCAGGTCACCATCTCTGTGTTATTGCCCATTCCCAGTGGGTCGCAAATTGCAACCTACCTCATGAATATTGATGAGGCAGGTCATTTGCGATCCCATTGGGAATTGCAAAATGTGTCTGAGGCACATTAGTACATTTACTAATTCACAAATTGCTAGTACATGTGGCCCCTAATCGCTTGAATTTTCACATGCAGCTAAAAACGCATTCTTGCTTACAGTAGTATGCATCGTTATCTTTATTAGTCCAGGACTCGTGCACTCTATAAATTAAAAAATGAAACAGCCAATTATTATTTAGTGCTTCCTCAAGCTTTGTGTAGTGCAACATCTAAAAATGCAAAGAAGTTTTAAAAATAAAATTGACAGGACCTTTAGGGAAAGCCTGGAGAACAGCACCTGACCATAGAAATCGGTAGGGCAAGGCCGCGGTGAAATACACTCAGCTCTCCCGCAGGAAACGTGGTCTAGCTATAACAGCAGTGGTGTCGGGATTAATTATTTAAAGTCCTGACTAATCCAAGTGACCCACCTAATGAACGTGGGAAATTCAGTAACTCATTCAGTTGCCAAATCTCAACTGTAAATGTGTGCTTAGCAGCAGACTTGCTGGTGTGGGAGAATGTTCTCTTTCATTCACTTTAGCAAACTACACTGAGGTCAGCTGAGATTTGAAGAATGACCGTCACATATTAGCAGGCCCACTGGATTTATGTGGCAGAGGAGGGCCAATTTTTGTGGTAGGGTTAAGTAAATATGCTGGACGAAAGGCAAATTATGCAGTGTACTGTGGCACATTATGTGACAGTATTACTTTACTAACTTGTAATTTTGACACTTGTTTTCACTGTCTGGGCATTGGCTTCACCTCCTTCGTACCAATTTAACACCCAATTATAGCAATAAGCAACAGAAAGGTGACTAGTCAATCTTTGCACAGGGTCTTCTACTCCGTGACAACACTTGTCACTGCGTTTTTAGTAACTTTTGAACCGTTTGAGCTATAAACAAAGTAGTTTTTGTTGTTACAATCTGCAGATACAACAGCAAATGATGGCTTATGTGGCAAATGTGGCAAAGCTATACTTATACGAACGCCGTGGCCGCACAATGGCATAATTCAAATGGCCCTGTACATTTGTGACTCCTCAAATCTACTCACAGGTGGATAACGTATAGCAGCAACAGCAGGCAGTTTAGAAAAACACTTTTAAGACTAGAGCTAAAACAATTACATCTACCTATATCTCTTGTCATGACTTGTTAGCAGTTGAATATTAATTAGCACAGAGAAAGATTCACTTCAATAAAAAAATGTAAAAAAACTTTACAATTCATTTGCATGGCGGACAATTTTTAAATTACTACTCTCAAGCAAAAAAGTGGTGTGCGAAATCTGCATCATAATTTGTTTTCACATACTTATACAAACGTTTGGGAAAATGGCACAATATTATGTACAATGAAAATCTGTTATTTTGTTCTATATTTTAGTGTGAAATGTGTCCTCCCATCAATTTTTGACACAAGGACGCTTTTTGTGCTAAAATAAAGTGCAAAAATCACAATTGCTGCAAACAACAGTCACTCGAGTTCTAGTTGTTTGCGTTGATCTCACACTATAATATTACTGCAAGCAATGGCATAGTTACACAAAGTGGCGTAATAAACTAAAATCCGAAGGGGCAGATTTACAAGCCCCCTGCGCCACCAGTACATCACTTTTTGTGACGAACTGGTGGCGTATTTCTCTGCCCCATATTTACAAGGACAGGAAAAGCCACCCTGCGTGACTTTTCCTGTCCTTGTAAATATGGCCCCTTTACACGCAGCACTTTGCGTGGAAGGGGCGTTCCATGGCTGTTGCTGTGGGTGTTCCCACGCAACACCCATGGAACGAGACACATTTCCAGATTTACAAGGAATCGTAAATCTGGAAATGCGTTAGAATGCTATGCCTCCCCAGGGGATGCGTAGCGAGGCGCAACAAGGAGAAATGTTTTCATTTCTCCTCGTTTTTCCTCTTTCAATGCGTGCTGCATTCTACAGCTCGCATTGAAAGAGGAAAATGCCTGTAGTGATTGTTTTTGTGCAGGAAAACAATCTCCCCATGACGCAGGCATCCTTGCACCATGGTGCAAGGGTGCCTGCGCCTGTGCATGGCAGCTGTTTGTGCGCCAGCGCAGGGGAGAGCAGAGGAATGCGACATATTATTGTAAATATGTCGCATTCCTGTGCTTTGGAAGTGCCGTAGCGTGGCACAGCCAAAGGGCTTGCGTTGCCGCGCTGCGGCACTTCCTTGTAAATCTGCCCTGAAATGTTTGCATAATATGCGTAATAATAAACTATGTAAATCATGCAGCGTAATTTAAGTTAAGCCCAATTCTATCCTACACAAAAGCCAGAACCAGGGAAGTTGACTAAGCTGTGCCATCACATTTAGCTTACAATAGTCATTGGGCCTGATTAAGGCATTATTTATTGCCCCTAATAAATAACGATACCATGGGGGCATGTTTTTTAGCGGGTGAGATGAATAACACCTATCATGAGTGTATAGGGAATATCTTCCGGATATTGGTGTTTAATGCACCCAATTCTACATGACATGATAAATATTGTATGTTTTCCCCTGTTAAATTTCTGCAGGTTTGACCTGCTGAAATGTAACGAATGTTGGGTTATTCAACATGAAACTCTACTGAAGAGGGAACACTACAAGTGTTATTTGTGAGAAGTTGGCCTGGCATATGCTGTCCACTAGTTATAGTGGGCACCTTGCACCAGTCCAAACGACCTTTATTGATGATAGGTTTAAAGACAACCTTTATTGAAAGCTATCCTAGTGGTAGCTATGGAGAGCAGCCTTCAGGCTAAGTCTTGAAGGAGTGTTAAGATGTTTGTTTTACCAGTTATAAGCTCATGAATGATCAAATGAAAGGAGAACCACACCAGGTATATATATAAAATATATGTATTTATTACTAAACACTACCCAATAGTCTCTTTATGAGGCTAGAGGGCAAAGTACACAAGTTACAAGTCAAATAGCACAGTAAATTAGCACAATATACGATTAGCCCTAGGGGCGTACCAAACCATATATTAAGAAAGTGGTATAAGAACCACGACTTAAGTAGACACAAGGCCTAGAGCCTGTAGAATCGCTGGGACCCCAGGGAACCACCCAAGGTAGTGACACAGGGGACCCACGGGGCTGTGTGCAGTGTGTGAACACAGCCGCAAGCTCCGTTGAAGTCTATGGGAAAGTCGCGGTTAACGTTTTTGAGATTAGGGACACTTAGAATTGGACTAGGACCAAACCCTCTTGGACTTAGACAGTTCTAGGGTCAACACCCACGGAAGCACCATAGTACTCGAGTTACCTCACCCAGGGAAGCCGAGTGCATAGGTGTCAAATGGTGTCGGGTCGCGTCGTCGTTTTCAATGGCAGCCTGCCACGAAGTGCTGTTGCTGGGAAGATGCGAAGTGTCCAAAGAGATCCAAGTCTGGATGGAAGATGAGAAGAACCTGAAAGCACAGGGGACAGAGTCTGGGTCACTTGCCAGTGACCAGGGGCACGATAGTCGAATGCCCACCGATGTCGGGTGCTTCAGGTGAAAGAGGCGAAGCTTGACTCTTCAGCCACGAGGACCAGGAGGCATCGACGACAACCAGGAGCTGGATTCGAGCTGTCCCACAAAGGATGTCGAGTGCTGCAGCATTGGTGTCCGGATTGAACACAACAAGCCTTGGCAACAGCAAACCACGCAGAAAGGAGAAAGATGCTTCGGAGCAGACCAGCAAGGTCTGAGGGGCTCACCACTTGATGGGGAGTTAGGGTACGTCTGTAGCAACCAGAAACGCCCAAAGAAAATCAGAGTTGCCTTCACAGGGACCCACCAGTCAACGGACCAGGGATCGCGAAGGAGCCCCAAGTGGAAATGCAGGAAGCGGGCCCACAGAACACTCGTGGCGTGTAGACTCACAGTCTTCAATGAAAATGGTGCTCGGGGCCTGGGCTACGAGTAACCCAAAGCAGGACTTCGAGAGTCGTTGAGAAGTCAATGCACTAGCAAATGTGCATGGTGACCAAGAGTCCTGGTTCCGCGCTACTCACGAGGGCTGCGGGTCTCAGCTTTGCTGGGGACTTGGGTCGGCCTCTGAGATGTCTGGAAATCTTCTTCTTGGGCTGAAAGTACTTCGGAGTCCGGTGGGAGCTTCGGAGATGCAGACCGGCAAATGCTTTGTTGGTGTCTGCCAAGCAGGGGAGTCACTGCTTGACCCCAAGGGAGATTTCTTCAGTCCTCTAGTCTTTAGTAGAGCATCGAAGTTCCAGGATTCAGTAACAGAGTTTCGTCCAGGGATATCTAAAGTCCTGTTGCCAGGGTTCCCTTACTTATACTCCCTTACTTATACTAAAGAAGGGGGTTGGACTAACTCTGGGGACCCACCTATGGGAGGGTTTGGAAAGAGGGGTGGCTACACCCATTTCCTTTGTCCAGTTTCATGCCAGAGCAGGGGCTGGTAGCCCCTGCAACCGGTTTGAACTGGGTTTGCACGAGGACACCAAATGTGCCACCAGTGCAGGACTTCAAAGCACTCAGAGAGTGCACCCACCCAGCCCCAATCCACTAAGGCCTGTCTGGGAGGTGGTAACACCTCCCTGTGACAGGAACCCTATTGTCCAGGCCTCCCCTGCCAGAGTTTCGGTCAGCAGCAGGAGGCCAGACTCGTGTCTGTGGCTGCAGCATCCATTTTGTGATGCCAGGCTCTGATTAGTTGGTACCGGGTATACCGGTGCTGTCATGTCTCTCCCTCTAGAAGGGTGGGAGCATACTCCCACACCAGGTACTGGTGTGGGGGTATGATTCCAAGGTGTTTGACACCAAACACGACATGTTTCCGTGCAGCCATCCCAAAGTTAGCATTTACCGTTTAGATATAATGCACTTAATAGTATATGGTCAGGCTGCACCACAGACAACCCCGGAGAGGAGATTCCGAAGGCTGCAGAGGGGCTCTGCTCATGCATGGGCACCCTCTCACATAAAACCAACCACCCTGCCTTCAGGATTGATAAGGTCTGCCATAGGGGTGACTGATAGGTTTGTATGTGCAGTGATAGGTGAGGTATAGTGAACCTATATCTCTGTAAGGGGTACATGCACCACCTTACTCAGGCTGCAGTAGCAGTCCTGTGGTGTCATTTTGGAGGGCCTTCCAGGGGTGGAACAATACATGCTTCAACCCCTGGTAGGCCTCTGGGGTACCTATGCCCTGGGTACATAGTATACCATATACTAGGGACTTATAAGGGTACCCCAGAATCCAATCTGAAGTGTACTTTAGGTACAGGGAATCCATTTATAAGAGAAAGCAGATAGGCTGGGGACCTGAATAGCAGGTTCCCAGCCAAACTAAGTCAAAAACCATCAAAACACCAGAAAAAAAGTGGGGGCAACCATGTAGTCAGATTCCACCTTCCTACATTATTCAACAATCTTTTTTTCTCAAAATTCAGATTAGTTCACAATCTAATCACACAAGCTTTCTTCTTTCAATCCACATAAGAAAGGTGAAAGAAACCATTGTCCGGGAACAGTGCTGTCGCTCGCTAGACTGCTTTAATCTGCAGATCCCACTTGGGAGAAACTACCGCTCAATGCCACATTTATAATGGCTAAACCCAAAATTTCAATTGTGAGACGCTGCCCATTCAATGACATATACATACAGATTCTACTTAAATTTAGAGAATTTATATATGATTACGCAAACCCTGATAAAGTCCTTTACAGGACGAAAGGTGTTGGCTGGGCAGGAGTGCAAAATATTGATGAAACAGCCCGATGCTGGCTCATGTGCCCATCCTCTCCCAACCCATTAAAGCTTCATCATCATGAAGATCCCACCAAGGCTCCTCCACAGACTGCACCATCACACCCTTTGCCCATCTCAGGAATCTAGTTCTAGTCCATCACTTCCAGCGCTTCTCAGAGAAGAAGTAAAGGGGCCCGGGCATGTCGAAAAGTGGGTTCTGTAGCCAGCACTACTTTGCTTGTAGTTGGTTCCTATCCGTGAAGGCAAGGCACATTGAGTAAAATAACGATGGAATGGAATGCTGCCCATCGCAGTGCTAATAAAACTGTTTAATTGAAGCGTTTTATGTATCACATTTTTGTTCACTGCCACCCGAGGGCAAACAGCAGTGAGAGAAGATCTCTGGGGCAAGCAAGACCAGTGCGGGTTTGAAAGCTGAGAACGTGCGATCCTGTGAAAAATCATTATCGTGCAACTATTCACCATGGTTGTTATTATATTACAGCAGAACAATAGGTCAAAGTTGTATTTTACTTGAAAGCACCACGGGCCCTCATACATCTCCCGGCATCCCGCTAATCTGCCATTCGGAGTTGTCTCAATGAAGGCGCAGCCATTAAGTTGGAAATAACATTAGGATCATGGCGGACATTTCTGGACAGTGTTTTGCAGCAGTGTCACTGGCCCCTCGTTATTACAGCCCTTGTGTTTATTAGAACTGACAGCTGAAACAAAGACCATTCGCCGGGCGCTCCAGTAACATGGTGTTAGCAAACGAGGCGGCCGACACAATCCGCATGGCGGTGACTGAGAGCTCTTTGATTTTTTTTCTCCTTTTGGACTGCTTTAACAGCTCCCATATGTTCACTGCTGTAATCTGCAAGCGAGGATTTTCGCGTGTTGCAAAGGCTGGTCTCCCAGCCGCTTTCAATGAGAAGAAGACGCTTTGGAATTAGGCATTGCGTGCCCCTTACAAATGCAATTTGTTCGGAAACATTTCAATATGGGAATAAAATACACATTCAGTCATTGTCTGCACCTGTCTCTTAATTGGTTGATGCAATATCAAACAAAATCTGGTCTGGCGAGAAAAAACAAAAGGGAATCCTTTCCTCGTTATCCTCCCTTTAAACATTTAATTGCTGCCACATAAGTGGCAATCTTGACAATATGCAAAATAAAGGCGGTGGCTGTATCTTAAAGGCAGAGTAACGTGTAGTCTTCTAATCTTTACATTGACTGGCTCACTGTTGATCCAGCACTGGGCCAACCCTCTTACCATTGTTATCCAGGGGTCTTTCTATGAGACTGAGGGGTGAAGGGAGTTAGCACTTGGTCAAACACCTATAATTAACAGTGTAACCCATTTGGCTACACAATGAGGACCAGGAATCAATTAATAAAGTTAAAAGATGTATTACAAGTTAGCAGTCAAATTCAGGTAAATAAGTCTGATTACCATTCTGTAAAGATATAGATTAGCAACAGGAAGCCCAACCTCGTAAAGAAGTTCAGGGGCTCCAGCAGAAGGCAGACGAGAAGTTCAGTTAAAGCAATACAGAAGATTAATAATAAAATTTGATGCTCAGAGAAGAGTCTCTGATCCTCTTTCCTGGTCATGAGTAAAGTCTAAAATCATCTAACTTAAAGTCCAAACTAAAGAAGATGGTTAAGTTAAAGTAATCTCAAAGGGTCAGAAAAATGCAGAAAAAGAGAAAAATATGGGAAGTGTGCAGGAAGGTGTCAGCATTTCAGAAGCTTGGTCAAGAGTCTTCTAGTGATAGGGAAATAGTGTTAGCCTAAGCCATACTCAGCAAAGAATCAATGATGTAAGCAAGCATAGAGATCTGTACCTCTCAAAGTCCAAAGGTATAGTGCCCCACAACGACCTGTGAGAACTCTATTTATTTCCACACAACTCTTCTAGGTAACAGCCCTTGCTCTCACCATCAGGGGCTACATTCTGCTTTCCATTCTCATGTTGTGAGCTGCAACATTCTTGAATTCTCCCAGACCAAACCTGGGAACAATGGGCCATATTATCAAGAACGGCGATAACATTATCGCCGCTTTAGAGTCAGGAGACTGCCGCTAAAGCGGCGATAAGGGGCTTGATAATATGCCCTATAGAATTCCAATAGAAGCACAGGTTCCGGTGTGAAGGACATAAAACCTGGGCTTCTATTGGAATTCTATAGGGCATATTATCAAGCCCCTTATCGCTGCTTTAGCAGCAGTTTCCTGCCGCTAAAGCGGCGATAATGTTATCGCCGTTCTTGATAATATGGCCCAATATCTTCCTTGGGTATCTGTAACAACTCGCAACATTAATGAATAGAGCCTGCCAGTTAAGCTCTGGCTCTCCAGGTTCTTTGTCAAGGTCTTCTTCTCAAGCTCACTATCTCTCATACAGTGTTACATTTATTCTCAGCTAACAAACCATGTGATTGCACCTGCAAGGAAAGGACACACAAGCAGAAATGGAAGAGCAGTATTTTATGCAGAAAGAAATACAGTCCAACTCTAGTCAATTAAAGCGTCTCATTCAATGATGTACATTTAATATAGGTGAAATTTGTGCACACATAACTACAAATACATGAAAATGTCAGTACATTAGATTTAAATGTAGATTCATATTGCAGTTTAAGTAAATGTAAAGTAACCTTGAATGCGTGAATACACGTGTAACTGAGAACTACATTATAAATACCAATGCAAAAACTCTAGTGCGCACGTTACATAAATCTCTCTCGTTTCTAAAGTGAATACATTTCAATAGTGTGAAGATGGCTTAGCAATCTTTAAAACTACATTTTATTTGATAAGATTAGGGCACACAGTATATATATGGATCTCTAATTCTACAGTGAATGCACTTCTTTACTGAATGAAAGTGCAACACTTTAAATTAATAATGTTAGGACACTGAATATGCGGGACTTCATGCACATATAGTTTACGTATTTGTGACATGTAAAGGTGGAGCTAAAATTACTCTGCTCCAATCCCCCCCTCCGATGGCGAATCAAGCCATCACATAATGATAAAGATCTTTTTATCAGATGGACCATTCAAAACATCATGGGCTTTATAAATGCTCGTCAGGATTCCTCCAGATGCTTCATGTCATCATAGTATATGCTCTGTCTGTCTTCTAGTTCCATGCCTTCTCTTTTCCTCTTTACTTCCCTTTTCACTTTTGCTGGTTTGTATCCCTTATAATTTGCAAACCGGGAAATCCACAGAGAGTGATTACCTATAGGGGTCTCAAGATCCATCCAACAATTCCTCTCCCTAAGCTTCCAAACCATCTGCCTACAGCAGAAAATCAATTTCCTATTGCTTCCCAAGCACCTGTTGCTTCTAACTACTTCAAATTGTCTTTCAGATCAGTAATGTTTTTGATAAACTTCTTCAAGTCCTTTCTTTTGTCAGGGATGTAAGTACAGCATAGTTGAACTTTTAACATCCAACAGACTCAGCCCTCCTTTGAGAGAAGGATGTCTACTGCACGTCTGTTTTGCAAAACCATTGATATCATAGCAACCATTACAGTATCTACAACAAATTAAATACCTATTGTACTAGTGGACAATTTATTTACAATGGTGGACATCTTTCTAATCTTCATGTCATTCAAAATCCCTCCCACAGATGGGATAATTGCACCAAAGATATTGCCTACAATTATGGAACCACTTCCACCTCTTTTAGTTCGGGTATGTGTTTCCCTCACAGGATCATTAAAATGTTACACATGATAAATCTTGGGGAAAACTATGCCTAAATAACATGTACCATACCATTCTTTGGGCAACCTAAAATAACCACGATCAACACAAATATAATAAATTCCAGGTATAGCAGGATCCTGACCTGACAATATAAGATAAGATGTTGTAGTGACCAAGATGACTTGGTAAGGTCCTCGCCATCGAGATTCCAAACATGTTTTGCACACATGCTTCTTCACCTAATCCAGTTGCCAGGACTGAGGTCATGGCACTGTTCCTGTTGAGGTGGGACTATAGCCTCTCCAACCTGATGAGACACAGAATGCACACCACTCCATCCAGTCCTTTGCAGTAATCCAGAACAATGTAATCTGTAATGTTCACAAGCGCATTTGCAGGCACAGCAGGAAATCTCATGGCTCTGCCCATGATTATCTCATGGGGAGACAATCCTATCAGGAGTACTGCGAAGACTCCTCAACACAAGGGGCAATACATCTAACCACTTCAAAGATGCCGAAGCACACACTTTAGCCAGTCTGGATTTCAGCATCCCATTGGCTTGCTCAAAAATGCCTGAAGCCTCAGGTCGGTAACTGCAATGTAGCCTCTGTTCTACTTGCAATGATGCACACAACATCTTCAGGATCTCGTTATTAAAATGAGTTCCTCGGTCTGACTCCAGAGGAGTCGGGAACCTGAAGTGTGGTATTAACTCCCTCAACAACAGTCAGTCAGAAAAACTTTATTTTGATCACTTTAGATCAAAAAAGTACTACACAAAAGAGTACACTTACAGACATCAAATAACATACCGTAACTCTTTAGACGAAATAAAATACATAAAACAGATTAAACTTTAAATAATCATTTGTCAGTCCATGTCAGTGACATCATGAAAAAGAAAAATTTATCTAAAAGACCATAGAAATTCATCATAAAGCACTTTTTGAAACAGCAAAGCATAAACATTCAATTTCTTCTATAAATACTAAACATATTTGTTAGCAGCATGACATCCAAATAGCAGCACAAGAAAAAGGGATAACCAAAGAGAGGTGGTTTTTAAAGACTACAAAATAAGCATTTTGCACGTCTAATCCACAATGCCATAAGAAATTTGGCCATACAGAATACCACAATCCGACTTGTATCTGTCTGCAGTATTCTGAATGCCTCCTGATGCTTCCTAGTTCCCAATTTCCTGCAAAGAGGGACATCCATTTGGCTCTGGACTGTTTATATAGTCGACAAAAAAATACAACATGCTTGAGTGACTCAAGCCCTCCTTGGCAGCAGGACCAAGACTCATCCACAATGTCCATTTCAGTGTGCCACTTCCTTTTGAAAGTATTTACAGGTAGGCACCCATACCTGAACTGTATGTGGTATTAACTCCCTCAGCAAGAACTTAGCTACTGTGAGACTGTCATTTCTCCTGGTCGGGTAGACTTCAACCCAACGCAAGAAGATGCACATAATAACCAAGACATATGTCAGCCTTTTGCACACAGGCATCTCGATAAAGTCCAATTGCATCCTATTGAAGGGACCTCCTGATTTCCCAATGTGACTCAGTGTTACTGCAGTTCTTCTTCCTACATTCATCTGCTGACACACAGCACACCTGTGACACATCCCTTCAGCCAACAGCCTAAACCTAGGATTAAAGCAGTTTGGTCAAAACAGACGCACCATGGCATCTCTACCTCCATGAGAAGGTCCATGATAATGTCTTGCCATTGGGGACAACAAACTGTCTGGCAACACAGGTCTTCCATCTCTGAAACCCAAATGCCATCCTCATCTCTCTTCATACAACCTGCTCTAACCCAGCCTTGCTGTTCTGCTTCAGACATTTCCTCCTACAATCTCTTAACTTCCTCCCATGTATCAGCTGGGTTACCAAGATGTTCTAATTGGTCTCATCTGTTCCCTCATTTTTGTATTCACCATTGAAAGTACAAGCATTTAAGACACAATATCTGGCAATCTCCTCAGCATACCTGTTGCCCACAGTTACATAACTATCTCGTTTGCGGTGTGCAGAACATTTCACAACTGCAATCTGGGCAGCTAGCTGTAGTACCTTTAGCAAGTTATGCACACTTTCCCCCTTCTGTATCAGGGACCCTGAAGAGGGCATAAATCCCCGTTGTGACCATAACTGTCCGAAGCCATGGATGACACCAAAGCCAGACTGACTATCAGTGAAAATGGTCACTTTCAGGTGGTCTGAAACATAGCCTGCTCTGGTAAGAGCAATCAATTCGGCCACTTGTGCAGAAAACACTCCTTGAAGTCAGAATGCTTCGACCACCCCTGAGACGGTACAGACTGTGTAGACAACTCTCAGGCTTCTTTCATGGTCTTGTAAACAAGAGCCATCAACAAACTTTACAAAATCTGATTCAGGTAGCGGCACATCTTGGATGTCAGGTCTTGGCTTGGTGCACAGTTCAGTAACATTGAGACAGTCATGCTCAACTTCACCTTCAACAACCTCATTTCCAAGAATAGGTAAAAGATTAGCAGTATTTAAGGTGGTACATCTCTTGAAGGTAATGTTGATTGCAGGAAGTAGGACCAGTTCATACTTGGTCAAATGGCTATTGGTTAAATATGGGGTTCTGGTGAGGGTCAACAATAGTTCCAGAGAGTGGGCAACACATATAGTGAGTGGTGACCCATAACAATTATCTCTCACACTGCTCATTGCTGACACTTGTTGAGGCCACGGCCATGAGAAAGACAGGCAAAGCAGCAGCTACTGGGTCAAGTGTAGCTGAAAAAATATGGTCTGCAAGCATTGCTGTGCATCTGAGTTAACACTGAGAGAGTGCAGCTCTCCCTCTCACTGTAAAACATTTATTGTAATCAGGTGTTCCCAGTGCAGTGGCATGACAGATACTTTCTCTCAGCTCTGAGAAGGCAAGCATGCAAATGCCATCCCATGGTGCTGGATCTGACACATTCTTGTGTGTCAGCCTCTGCAAAGCCATGGGCACTAGGGAAAAGCTGGAGATCCACTGTCAACAGTAGCCTACCATTCTCAAGAACATCTTGACTTCTTCCTGAGTGGTTGGTGGAGTCATTTTCAGAATTGCCGAGATTCTTTCTTGTGACACCTTCCTTGCTCCTTTCCAATGTGATGTCCGAGATACAGGACTTTTCTCTTACAGTACTGCAACTTGGGCAGGGATACTATGTGCCCATTTTTAGCTACATGGTTCAGCAGTGCAATAGTATCTTGTCTACAAGCTTCCTGTGTATTTGATACTACCAACAGGTTGCTAATATACTGGACCAAGAATGAGTGAAAGGGCATTACCAGGGTGTCCAAATTCTTTTAAAGGATCTGGTTGAAGATGTATGGTCTCTCCGTATACCGTTGTTAGACTCGGCACCATGCCAAAACACGGCTGCCGAACCAAAATGCGAAGAGGAACTGACTGTTCTCATGCAAAGGTATGAAAAAGAAGGCTTAGCACAAATAGATGACAGTAAACCACTTGGCCTCACATGGAATTTTAAATAAAATCACAGCTGTATTCAGTATCACTGTACAACAAGGAATTACAATGGTATTGATCTTTCTCAGGTCCTACACTATGCGATATTTGCCATTGGGAAACCCATAATGGGTGAGTTACATGGACTCCCCATAATCTCTTTCAGAATGCCTTGTTAAATCATTGAGCCAATTACAGGAGTAATCCCAGCAATGGTTTCAGGGGTCAGATTATATTGCGGGATTCTCGGATACTCAGCATTAGGTTTCACTGTTATACAGATAGGTTCAACACCTTTGATGAGACTTGTGTCCTTCCCTGAAAAGTCCCAGACTTCAGGTAGCACTGTGTCTCTCAATTCTAGTGGCAAGTCATTGCTTTTCAACATGGGGTACAGTCTGACATCTGAACTCTGATTTACAAGTTTGATGTCAACGTTTTCATCATGAGTTTGGAATTCAATGACCTTTGGGTTACAGTAAATGGAACAGTTTAGCTTGCACGAAAGATCTTGTCCAAGCAGATTTACTGAACTTGAATCTCACACCACAAATTGGTGATTCTCCTCAAAGGCTTCTGTGACAGGGCTAGTCAATTGTTTATTGGCAACTCCTATAACTTGGATTCTGTTTCTCAAGAGGAGTAGGTTGGGAACCTCACTGTTCTCACAGTAGAGCGGGTAGCACCAGTATTAATCAAGAATGATACAGGGTGGCGATTGACCTCACCATCTATGAATGGGCCACTCTGGTGTACTTCTAAGGTTGTGCCAAGCATGCAATCCTCCTCCCTCCTCAGGCACCGTCATTGTTACAGGTCTGAACTGTAATCCTCATCTGCTCTCATCATAGCGTACTGCTGAGATGTACCCTGATTCGCAAAAGGATTGTTGTTTGCATTGGAAACCTGATTCAGATGAAATCTGGGAGCATTTCCATTCAGTTGTGGCATTAGGGCTTGTGGAACCTGTATTACCTGTGTAGTGTGGTTTATGGCCTCATTGTATACATTGCTAAGTTAGCTTAAGCCTGGCTGCCATGATGCCTTTTTTGCACACGTTACTCTGTGACTTTGTTTTTCCAGACTCTGCTTGTGCCCGGCTATATTAGAACTGTCTGCCTTTTTGCCTTTCACCTTTTCTCATGTTCCCTGTGGGTTTCGTCTACACACCATGTACAAGGTCGAAAAACAACGTCCTTGTTATTGCTGATCTGGTCAGCCCTCGCACTTAGACATAACACGAAATACAGCTGCACTGGAGAAATTTGTGTGCTTTTAATATTGTGATCTCCCTGTTGGTGGCACTTGGAGAAAAACCTTTCCAGGGAGAAGAGCTGTGATTGTCTGATGATGTAAACCTTGCATCTAGATATTGAGGTATGGGGATCCACCTGACAAAGCCCAGAGGTCTTCTATTTTAATAATAAACTAGTTACTAGCACGGGGAGGGTGATAAGGCAATTTAGCCCTATATCCACTGTCTTTATAAAATGCTGTCCCCGTTTGTATTCTATGGAATTGATTGGGATTGTGGGTACTAAGGTGCATGGTCGGTACACCACTATGCACCGAGGTCCTATTTTCCTGTGCATAGCTCTGTATATGTGCAGAATCCCCGCAACATGGCGCCGCCAACGTGGTGGGCTTCCTATCTGCGAGACGCTTGAGTAGTGCTTGTGCTTGTCCACAATAACCTTCGCTTACGCTTCCGGAAACGTATGTGCGGGTGATACCTCCTATATTGATGTTTTTATAGGTTCTTTCAAGCTTGAAGTTATTAAAAGGTGTTTATGTTAACCCTATATTGCGCTGCCTCACACTAGGTTGTCGATCATTCCTGGTCTTAATGGCCGCGAATGTAAATATCCCGGCACATAGCCGCGCTGCGCTCCGGGCTCATTTACTGGCTTATGGAGTGCCTGACGCGGGTGTCGCTCTCATCTTTGTGGTGCAGGCTGATCCGGCTCACCACTTTGAGGTGTTTTACTCTTGGGTCACTTTTCCGGTGGTGGAAGGAGCTGACAATTTGTTTCATGTTTACGCTCCCACTGCCCTACCCAATGCTTATCGGCCTTATCAGGCTCTTGAAGTACCACTTACGGCATGGCAACACCGTATTTGGTTTAATGGCGCCCTCCCACATCCTCCCACATCCGGTCACCCTGGTTAGTTTAGGCCCCTTATCAATAGAGGGGGCCACTTGGCCAGTCTTGGCCGGGTATACCCCACATCCGCGTTATTTGACGCTTGCGGTTGATGAACTGCGCGCGTTGCATGCGTCTTTAATCCGCGTGCACAGAGCTTTGGTACAATATGTTACAGGCAACGTCCAGGGGGCCACTCCTGGAGTTGCGGTGCATCCAGCTGGACCGGGCGGTGTAACCATAAGTCCCGTCATGGTTAATTCGGTGATGGGCAAGCGCCCACAGAATAAGGATGATTTGCCTTATTGGCTTGCAGAAAAATTTGACCAGCTGGAGGCTGTTTTTCCGAATACTTCTCCTGTGGACAAACACAGGATTTTGACGATTAGTTTGCCGAAAGACTTAATTCCCGAGTTGACAGAATGCAACAACTGGGGCAAGGAATTCGCAGCAGTGTATGCGAAGTGTTTCGGCACTCCTTCCATGACGGTTCTCCCCTCTGTAATTAAACGGGTGCAGGATGAACATGGCCCTGAAGCCGCTGTGGAATTGGGGATGAGACTGGTGGGAGTGTTCGATGTGGTGGCTGATCTAATCCTTGCAAACGTCAAGGGTGACGCAGTCAACTTTCAAGTCGCTAATGCTTTGGCTTTGGTCCCGGAGCCGGACAAGCCACGCGAATTACCAAAAATCATTGCGCAGGCTTATAAAACCATTGGCCGCAATAGTTTGGGGGTTAAGCCTCTTGCTAAAACGCAAACTCAATCACAATCACAACAAAAAACTCAGTCTGAGAAAGAAGAGAAACCGTTCTTTTCTAAAAAGAACTGGAAGTTGAAGAAACAGGGTAAGCAACAATCAAAACCAGTGTCGCGTGCTGCATCCCCGGTTTCCGTATCTTCTGAACGCACTTATTATTTGCGCGACAGAGCGAGAATTAAATCTCCAGATAGATTTCAAGTCCCTGACCCGCGTTCTCCTCGTTCTTCACAGGCACCATCGACCTCCCGGACTGGTGGAGGAGATCGCCAGGATAGAGGCAGGAGTCGTGAGGCCCCACAGGGACGAGACCAACCTCGACAACCAGGCCGAGGAAACCAGAAGAATTTCCATGTTCTCGCCCACAGTTTCAGAAGAAAAAGTTGCAGCATTAACAGCGAGGTATGCCACAGACGGTGAGAACGAGACTCCTGAATTGGACGTGGGCAGTGACGCTGCTAGACAGCGCCACGGAAGTTACCATAGTGCGGGAGGCACTGCGTCCTCATGTGGAGGCGACAGCAACTGATACTTTCATTACTGTCGAGACAGCTGACACCCAGTGGCACCCCTGACAGACTATTTAATATTGTCATTCAAATTGAAGGTGACATTGAGCGTGTTATTAAAGGGATTTTTGGGGAAAATCTGACCTCCTCTTACGACATTTTGTTGGCAGAAGCAGATTGGCCGCCCCCATTCGTACTTGCTGCACCGAGAGGGGAGGAAGTAATCCTTCCGAGCTTTTCGCAACATGTCCCCAAGAACAAAGCGGAGGCGTTAGCGGCTGAATGGGCTGGGGCCCTGGCTCCGGCGCTATACCGTAACCACGTGGGCTGGGATGAGATTCTCCCCCATGATATACCCTTGCGGTCTCTGCCACAGCCCCAACCCCAATATCCCCTCCGGCGGAAGCTAAAGGTCCCGTTTCTGACATTCTGACCCAGTTAGAATATCAAGGAGTAATTGAAACATGCGTATCACCAATGAATAATCCCCTTTTGCGGTTTCTAAACCCGATGGGTCGTACCGTTTAGTTTTGGATTACCGACATTTGAACTCTCATTGTCGGACCTTTGCGGTACAAAATACCCACAGTTCTGCGCTCGTAGACAGTCTTGTTCACAAAAAATATAAAACGACACTTGACCTATCAAATGGATTTTACACGCACAATTTGTCCCCGGAGTGTAGCCAATGGAGTGCTTTCACTTCCGGTGGAAAACAGTTTAAATTTCGGCGTTTGCCCATGGGCTACAAGAACAGCCCGGGAGTCTTCGCCGCCCGTGTTGTCTCTTTGTTGGACGACATAGACCCAGATGCGTATTCGCACGTCGACGATATCTATCTGACAGACGACGAATTATGGCCGCATCTTTCCGAGTGGACAGCATTATTCTTGAATTTGCGGTCTTAGGATACAAATTTAATTTTGCCAAATCACACATCGCAGAATTCACTGTTTTGTTTTTGGGCTATGAGCTCAACAATGAAGGTAGGGGCTTAGCTCCCCATTTCTTGGAGAAGTGCGCACTTTTGCGCCCTCCAATGACCCTGAAGAAACTTCAGTCATTACTGGGATTTTTAAACTTCGGGCGTTCTTATATTCCTGAATATGCCCAGCGTATCAAGCCTCTTTATGCCTTGATACAACCTAACTTTCAAGTCATGCTGGCTTCCTGAGCATTCCTCTATACTGCACTCTTTGCAGTCTGATCTACTTAAATCTAAGTTCTTGTTGACTCGTGATAACCACACAAACCTGATGATTAGAATTGTGCCAGGGGCAGTGGGTTTCACGTACTTAACGTTTAACGAAGGTGACACAGTACCTATTGCATACAAGTCGCATCTTTACACTTCAGCGGAGTTGCGCTTTTCCACTGTGGAGAAGGTTTTGACGGCAGTGCAAATGGCGATTCTTAAGGACGCGCACTGGCACAGGAAAACGCATTTCAGTGGTAACACCATATCCTGCCCATGAGGCAGTGACAAAGGCAAGTGTACCAAACTCTAAGGCTTTGCACCCCGTTGGATACAATGGGCTACATCTCTGACGTCCCCGGATGTCACTTTTATTTTTGATTCCTCTCTTCAGACACAGGAGTTCTTGCAGTATGAATTTGTTCATCCTCCTCCTCTGTCTTTGCTACCGCTTGAGGAATACAAATGTATCATTTACACTGATGGTTCGGCGCAACCGGCCACGGGATCTAAGCATGCTTATTCCGCAGCATGTGCTATTGTTGCAGGTACTATGGTGAACGGTGAGTTCAAATCGAGTGTGGTGCACACGCAGGCACTAGGAGACAGTACTGCACAATTGGCCGTGCTGCGTGCTTTGGTGCTCGCACTTGAGTTCGCTCATCCAGACGTGACGACACTTATTGTATGCGATTCTTACTACTGTGTTCAATCCTTTAATGACAACCTATTCTTTTGGTCTCAAAACGACTATAGGGATGCTAAAGGCAGCACAATTAAGCCTAAAATGCTTTGGGTTCGAGTGGCAGATCTTAAACAACGTCTGCCTCTCACACAGGTGATTTACACTCTTGGCCACCAGCGTGTGGGCGCACACGCGGTCGGTAACAGTTTGGCAGATGAAGCTGCCAAATCAGCAGTAGCCATGTGCTCAGTAGCATCAGTTACAAGATCCATGACAAAAATAGATAATGAGATTTTGGCAGCTATTGCTGCAACAAAGGAAGGTGCTAATTACCCACGGGTTTCCCTTCCAAGTACTCTTATCACTTAAGTCCCGAACAGGTTCCTTATGTAAGAATTCCGGACGTTGGTGATCGGCTGATTCCCAACACGGACCGCAGAACTTCCTTGATAACGGCTGCACACGAAGGCTTGGCTTCAGCCCATGCTGGCGTGTCTGCGACTGTTTCCATCTTGCAGCAGCGTTACTGGTGGCGAGGTTTATATAAACAGACCCGTACTTATGTGCTTTCTTGTGACGTTTGTCAACAAATTAAGCATTCAACGGTTACACGACCACCACAAACACAGCTCTGCATTTCTAACAAACCTTTTGGGTGTGTTTACCTGGATCACTGCAGTCCATTTTCTTCTGACACTGCATATAAATACATCTTAGTTGCAGTAGATTCTTGCACACGTTTCATCTGGGTTTGGCCACAACGAAGTGCTGACGCTCGAAATGTCATAAGGGATTTGCGTGTCTTTGTGGGAATTTTTGCCTGTGGCACCTTCCATTCTGACCAGGGTCCAGTGTTTGCCTCTAAGGCGTACAAGGACGCGATGAGGTCACTGAGGGTGCTGGTGCAATTTTCGTCTCCATATAGGCCTTAGGGCAACTCGATTGTTGAGCGAATGAACCGTGATTTAAAGCAATCCTTGACAGCTAGAGTCTTAGGTACTGGCAGGAACTGGCTGGCCCACTTGTATGGCGTGCAACGTGCACTTAATAATCTCCCTAGAAGATCTCTGGGTGGGCGGACCCCATACGAGATGCTCTTTGGCATACAAATGTTTGTGCCAGACCTTGATGGTCTAGACATGGCGGCGAATGCCGCAATCTTTGACATAGATAATCATTCTACTATGTTGCAGGACTTACAAGAAACCTGTGACAAACTTGCAAACGAACACTTGCCTTCAGCCACTGACGCTGCGTTGCAGATTCCGGTTGCCGGCTGGCTTCCAAAGGTTGGAGATCTGGTCAGAGAGAAGGTGGAGAACAAAAAAGAATTTGGCCCCTCTTATCGTGCACCGGTTCCAGTTCTTGGCTTGAAGGGTACTCATACAGTCATCTTACCACCGCTACCTGGTCGCAAAGACAACAGATACATCTCAGTGGACAATGTCAATCTACAACATCTGGCCGATCCTGAATAGCGTGACACCTGCAGTATCATGTCCAGCCATTTCAAGGACTCCTGTTTGTGGCCCTCCAGCCTACACGGACACAGATGTTGCCATTGAGATGGTCGCTTTGCCTGATCGCCTGCTCAACTTCCCGGCTTCCTCCTGCAACGAGGAGACCGAGTATGCCTACCCCGCCAACGAGTCGGTGGCTCATTTACCTACAACACCACTGAGCCCAACCCGTTTTTCCTTTGATTCGGCTTCCACCTCATCACTTATTCCGTCTCTGATTTGAAATATTATGCTGCTTTTAATGCTTAAGATTTGTACTTAAATTCTGCAAGTTATGCTGATTTATATTGTTACCAGCATTGGGGCAACCATTTTCTCCACAAACCAAGTACTCTTCGGGGTACTTTTAATTACACCCAATGGGAACATTGTCCGACCCCTTTACCAGGTAGCTCCCAAACACTTAGAAGTAAATTTACTTACTTTACAGACTTTGATAGATCAAACCCTGGGTCCTATTATTTTTAATTGAACATTTCGTCAAATCAGAAGGTCATGTTGACACACACCAAATTGCTATATTCGAGTTCCTTTTTGGACGCATTAGCCGTGGGTGGTTATGAGCACTGGAAGGACACCATTGACTTAAAATCTATTTGGGGTACCAAATCATGGAAGGTATGCGGTACGGAAGCCTTACACCGTGCTTGCCTAATCCCGGCCCAAATTTTATTTTTAAATAGTACGATCTATCAAACAACTTGTTGGGGTTTGGCTACTTCCAAACAATTGAATGCACCCTCCATTCCCGTATTGTCTTCAAATCCCAACGAAAGCTTGCATTACAATATTTCCCTTGCAACTTTGCAAGCTTTGTTTAAAAATAATTCATTTAATATTTCTACGTTTGTTCAGTCACCCTGGTTGGCTTGGCCCATAGCATCAGATGTCTGCCAACTACGTTTTCATGACTCTGCTCCTGGTTACAAACAGGATAGGCCAGATCCAAGGTTTTCTGACTCTCGTACTGTTACAACATATGCTGTTGGTAAATTGTGTAAACAGTGGTTGCAGCACTCTTCATTAGATTCTGTAAAACAACATTTATCCCTCCTATCAGGCAACATTGATCTGTCCGATTTTGTTCTAGGGCCTCGAGGTCCTAGACCTAAAAGATTTATTTATGAGACTTACAATGAACTCTGGAAGCTTTCGCAAATTGAAGCTGCTTCCCGTTTACGGGAAATCGATCAGGCAAATCTAGAAAACGTGCTCGCTGTTGTTGACAATAGTATTAATACCCTGTCTTCCTGCATTTACACATTAGAGAATATTGTTTCATCTGTTGTTGATATTGTACAAGATGATGTGTCTGTGTTATATCATGGTCAGATTCAGTTGCGTTCAGTCATGCAGTTTGTGTGGACGTTGCAGACATTGAAAATGGGTAAAGTTCCATGGCATTTTTTAAACACGTCTGCCTTGTTCTTCCCATTTAATTTAACTGAAAAACAGCAATTCATGTCCATGAAAGATGCGACATACACTCTCTTACATATCGAAAAGATAGAACCGTTACCATTCTCTGTGGCGGAGACTGACTCTGCAGTGTGGCTAGTTCACGGGGTTATCGCATTGCCTTTTTCTTTATTTGAGTTCAGTTCATGCATGAAACATTATCCTGTTGGCCGTTTTCAGCCTTTGGGCAGTGCCTTCTTGCATGAACTTTGGTCCCTGCCTTTCATGTTCAGATGCCTTAGGGATGGAAAGGAGGTCTTTCTCACGGGGGAGTCTTGCGATTCTACAGTGGGTCATTCCCTAATTTGTAAAAACATTAAATTGCACGGGGCTTGTAATGTTTCTGCTCCGAATCTTGCTTGTGTTTTAAAGGGCATTCCGGCAAATGTTATATCGCCTACTTTCACTGTACTTGCAAATGGTAGCTATCTGCTTCTGAATAATCAAGACTGCTGTGGAATGCAGGCAGGCATCCCCTACATTGTAACGGTTTCACATCGTGTTGTGTGCTGTAAAAATGTGCTTTTTCCACCCCCGAACAAAATGATAGATAGTTCCATTTGGCCTTCCATACCCACTTTGAAGGCGGATTTCAATAAATAGAGCAGAATAAAGGTGCTATTATTAAACCAGGAGGTTATGCTCACTTCCGCACGGGAGACCTTCGTCCTCCAGGTGGCTAGTACCCACAGTGAGATACAGGCTCTTTTGAACACGAACCTCCCACAACATTTCGGTGATCTGATTCACCGCGTATTCAATGCTTCTAATACCAAAGGTCTTGTGCACTTTTTTAAAGTTGTGGGCTCTGGCCTTTTAACCTCCTTTCAAACTATATTTGGTGTAATTCCGGCTTTTACTCATTCTATTTTTTCCAGCGTCTTTGGCGGCTTCCCATTGCTCCTAGCCTTAGCTGCTGGAATATTACTTTTAATTTGTTTGCTGCGCAATGGCTGCACTTTCTGGGGGCCTACTCGACCAAGGTCGACTCCGGATGCTCCGTGAACGTATGCTCATCAGCTTCGGTGTCCTACCATTGGCGACACTCGGTGTGTCCTATAGACTTTCTTTTCGCTTTGCGTATTTCACTTGCGTGCAACCTGTGATGTCTTGCTTACGATGTCCTTTCTCTTGGTCCTTGGATGTTTGCCTCTCCAATACGTCTCAGTCGGACCCGGATTTTGGCCAGTTGATGGGCCCCTTAGTGGCCCATGAACAGGAATGTTCCGGCACTGGATTGATGGCGCGTGCGGCTGCACTTGGAGTTTTTGCAATGGGATATCTGGGCGACCGCTCAGAATCTCCTACAACGAAGTTATATTGAGTATCACGCAAGTTGTCCCGCAATGCTGATCACTGCTCCCTATTATGAGGAACATGAATGCAGTTTTGATTTGTTGAACTGGATGGCATCTCTTTTTTCAGACAATGCCAATGATGTCCTCTTGGAAGGTGTGGCAGTTTTCTGCACATACACTCTATTGGATTAGGGGCCTTCGCTTTCAACGAACTGCATTTCTGGATTTTTTTGTTTGTCCTTTAGTGCTCTGATTTCTGGCCCTATCTGGAATTTTTTTTGTTTTGTCCTGAACTTTTTTTCATTCACTGTCCTTCATGGGGACTTTTCATAAATAGACGTTTACATTCTGCTCCATCTATTTGAACTCTGTTTTCGTCCTATGTCTTGGCCTATGGACTGACCAGGGGAGGGTGTAGTGTGGTTTGTGGCCTCATTGTCTACATTGCTAAGTTAGCTTAGGCCTGGCTGACATGATGCCTTTTTTGCACACGTTACTCTGTGACTTTGTTTTTCCAGACTCTGCTTGTGCCCGGCTGTATTAGAACTGTCTGCCTTTTTGCCTTTTACCTTTTCTCATGTTCCCTGTGGGTTTCGTCTACACACCATGTACAAGGTCGAAAAACAACGTCCCTTGTTATTGCTGATCTGGTCAGCCCCTCGCACTTAGACAGAACACGAAATACAGCTGCACTGGAGAAATTCGTGTGCTTTTAATATTGTGATCTCCCTGTTGGTGGCACTTGGAGAAAAACCTTTCCAGGGAGAAGAGCTGTGATTGTCTGATGATGTAAACCTTGCATCTAGATATTGAGGTATGGGGGTCCACCTGACAAAGCCCAGAGGTCTTCTATTTTAATAATAAACTAGTTACTAGCACGGGGAGGGTGATAAGGCAATTTAGCCCTATATCCACTGTCTTTATAAAATGCTGTCACCGTTTGTATTCTATGGAATTGTAACCATGTTTATTATTTTATCGTTATGCTGATAGTACTGGCATGTGTACTTTATCTTAGAGCACGATAGTTGAAATAAACATTTTAAACTATACTGTGTCTCTTATTACGCACGTTGTGGACAAGTATGAGTGAGTAATGAAAGAGTGTTCTTGCTCCCGCGATTCCTGAGAGAGTCCGTGTTCTGGGATGTCTAATCATTGGTAGCTTCACTGTAGTACGGAGAACGAATGAGACGCTAAAGCTAGTCGGATTGGGATTGTGGGTACTAAGGTGCATGGTCGGTACACCACTATACACCGAGGTCCTATTTTCCTGTGCATAGCTCTGTATATGTGCAGAATCCCCGCAACACCTGAGCTTGGGGAACCTAAACATTTTGCGTACTTTGCCTCTGTACATACTGTGTCTGAACTGGATTATTATTTTGGGGTTGCACAAATCATTATTCTGAGTCTGATTCCCAACTTTAAGATGATGTTCCCACTTCCAATGCCCCAACTTGCCACAAACGTGAGAAGAATTTCACTTCTTCAAAGTCGGCACATCAATCCCTGTACTGGGATCAATTGGAACACCATGACCTCTACCCTGCTGTTTAAACCCATTACCACCTTGCCTCATAGGAGCTCCCTGTTGAGACACTCACTGCATGGGACCAGCATTCCCAACAAACTGCTGATTCTGGCCTCGTTGTGCAGCTTTCAGCTTTACCACCTCAACTTCTCCTTCAGTTTCTTGTGCTTCATCTCCAATTCATCACTTCAATACTTTGCATACCTCAAATCTCATCAATTGACTTATTCTCCCAACAAATCAGATGCTGTTGAATCATCATGTTAATTTCAGGTTTCAATCCATGCGTGTATCTGAACACAAAATGTCCCATGTCTTTGGCTTCAATAGTCTCTGTGCCACTGTAGTGTATAAACGTTTGTTGCATTCTCTCATAATAAGAATGAATTGTTTCTTTGTTCTCTTGGGTCAGTCTGTCAACCTTGAGCCAATCAATAGGGGATACCTTCGATTTCAAAAATGTGATCACCGTCTGATACTTTTTCATCACTAACAGAGTTGGAGCCTTTGTCACAGGCTGTCTCACGGGGTCCCTAACAGGCCATTCTACAGACACTTTACATTACACCCACAAATCACTCAGAACTACAATGTCAAACAAGGTATTCAAATCTGTCCATAAAGCCTTTGATATTTTCACAAACCGATCAACCTGTTTGTACCACTCCACTGGCTTCTCTCGCAATTTTGAAGAATCATTTGTGAATGACGCAAGATCACTCCTACTCCAAGGCACATAAACATAACCTCCTACAGGCTCTACCCAAGTCTCGTACAGCCTAAAGAATTTTCATTTTTCAACAGGAAATCAGAAATTACAATAAATCTTTTTGTTTCAAACGAGGAAATCATTTCTTCACCCACAGTTCTTGTTCTGCGTCAACAACCAATACCAGCACAGCACTTTATGACTTAGACAACCAATCTCAGTGCGACTTTACACCAACCAACCAATATCAGTGCGGTACACTGTGACGTCAGTCTCAGTTCTTGCAGCTGCTCACCCTCTTTTACAATTCTCAATAATGCATTCTCTCAGAAATTTACGTGCAAAACAAATGCAAGTAATTTCAACAACAACTTTGTCTGCTCCTTTAAGAAATTAAATTATTCATATACACACCGAACGGTCCTGAGTAACACTTTCCGACCTATCCTGACTTCCACTTTGAATAAAACCTCGATCAGCGGGGTCTCGGATTGATATTTCCTGCCTGTGCAATGAGATTCACTATACTGACCATACCTCACAATGACACAAAGATAAAGTCTCTTTCGCAATTGTGCTATTGGTGACAACTCATGACTAGCACTACAATGCAGCAGGCAACTACAACCCAATGTCTTCTACACTGATAAGTTATTACCATTTATCCTGGGATATTAGGCCACGTCAGACCCAATAACTACTTCAATGTCTCTGCAGTAAGTGCCACATTCACTCAACAACTTAAAAAACCTCCACAGAACACCATACAATCACTGCAAAATACCGCAAGCTGAGCATAAGCAATTCCAATGTGTAACCCTATTAATACTGACACCTCCACTGTTACAACTCCCTCCCCCACGGCTAGAACTCCATCAATCCTCTAAACGAACCATGGGCTTTAGGGGTTTGGACTGAGTTTAGGCATTTTCTGAATGGGAAACCCTAACTCCCCCCCTTCAGTACATAACCATCTGACAATGCTACCAATTGATCCAGCACTCGGCCAACCCTCTTACCGTTGGTTATCCAATTGGTCTTTCTATGCCACTGAGAGGTGAAGGGAGTTAGCACTTGGTCAAACACTTATAGTTAACAGTGTAACCCATTTGGCTACACAATGAGGATCAGAAATCAATGAATAAAGTTAAAAGATTTATTACAAATTAGCAGCCAAATTCAAGTAAATAAGTCTCATTGCCATGCTGTAAAGATACAGAATAACAACAGGATAGCCCAACCTTCTAAAGAGGTTCAAGAGGCGCATCAGCATAAGGCAAACAAGAAGTTCAGTTACAGCAATACAGAAGATTAATAATAAAACTTGATCCTCAGAGAAGAGTCTCTGATCCTCTATCCTGGTCATGAGTAAAGTCTAAAATCATCTAATTTAAAGTCCAAACTAAAGGAGATGGTTAAGTTAAAGTGATCTCAAAGGGTCAGAAAAATGCAAAAAAAAGAGAAAAATATGGAAAGTATGCGGGAAGGTGTCAGCCTTTCATATGCTCGGTCAAGAGTCTTTTAGGGATAGGAAAATAAGTGTTAGCCTAAGCCACACTCAGCAAAGAATCATGGAGTAAAGCATAGAGGTATGTACCTCTCAAAGTCCAAAGGGATAGTGGCCAATGACGACCTGTGAGAACTCCAGTTATTTCCACACAACTCTTCTGGGTAACACCCCTTGCTCACACCATCAGGGGCTCCATTGTCCTTTCCATTCTCACGTTGTGAGCTGCAACATTTGTGAATTCTCCCAGACCAAACCTGGGAAAGATATCGTCCTTGGGTACCTGTAACTCCTCGCAACATTACTGAATAGAGCCTGTCAGGTAATGCTCTGGCTCTCCATATTCTTTGTCAAGGTCTTATTCTCATGCTTTCTATCGCTAATGCAATATTACATCTATTCTCAACTAACAAACCATGTGAATGCACCTGCAAGGAAAAGACACGCAAAAAGAAATAGAAGAGCAGTATTTTATGCAGAAAGAAATGCAGGCCTACTCTAGTCAATTTAAGCATCTCATCCAATGATGCACATTTAATATACGTGAAATTTATGCACACATAACTACAAATAAATGAAATGTCAGTACATTAAATTCAAATGCAGATTCATATTGCAGTTTTAGTAAATGTAAAGTAACCTTGAATGTGTGGATACAAGTGTAACTGAGAACTGCATTAGGAATACCAATGTGAAAACATTAGTGCACACGTTACATAAATCTCTCTCGCTTCTAAAGTAAATACATTTCAATAGTGTGAAGATGGTTTGTCAATCTCTAAAACTACAGTTTATTTAATAACATTAAGGCACACAGTTTATATATGGATCTCTAATTCTACAGTGAATGCACTTCATTACTGAATTCAAGTGGAACTCTTTACATGAATAATGGTAGGACACTCTGAATATGCAGTGCTGCATGCATGTATATATTGTGTATTTGTGACGTGCAAGGGTGGACTAAAATGTCACTGCTCCATTCTCACTCTCTCACTCTTAAAGATTCCACACCCATAGAAGGCTAAGGTCAAACAAGACATAGGGGTTTTTCACAAACTGCATTTTGTTGTACCTTTAATAATACTACAATAATACTACTAAAGGTACTACTAAAGTACTACAAATGCTATTCATAAACCTACAACTGTAAATCTCAACCTTCTCCTCTCTTATTTTCTCTCTTGGGAGATCCTCACTACTACTACTTAGTAGTAAATGTGGGAGGGCCCAGGGTAAGTGGCTGAAAACATGAGCATGCTCACCACTAAATGGGAGGGGTTTAGAGAGGAGTAAGGAATACTTTAGGGCATGCTAGTGAGAGGCTTAGGGAGGGCTAATGATGGTTCTAGGGAGGGGCAGACACCCATACACAAAATAGTAAAGCCATTTCTATTCACAAACTACACTTGTAAAGCTATTACAGCCAAAAGGAGACACAAAGCAATAGAAAAATTACTCCAGCTCAGAGCTGGAGTAAGTCCAGCACCACACATGGCCACCTACTGGTACTGCAAAATCCTCCCATAGAAAATAATGGAGGTGCGGACTTAAAATACAATTCCATATGAAATAATTTTAAATTGCATATTTAAAATTGTTAATAT
Organism: Calotriton arnoldi; assembly: GCA_963921515.1. Classification (NCBI taxonomy): domain Eukaryota; kingdom Metazoa; phylum Chordata; class Amphibia; order Caudata; family Salamandridae; genus Calotriton; species Calotriton arnoldi. The sequence goes on along the minus strand of CAWUFW010007624.1, from coordinate 64,803 downwards.
AATTAACTATGATTTAATGGTAAAATAATCATTTATGCTTATTATTTAATTTTAAAATATTTTAACAACCTTATGAGAAATTGGGTTGTTGGTTGAGAGGGGTGAAGACCTACTCAAGCAACACCCACAGTCAATGTATAGGTGAACCACAAAAAGTCTCTGAACTAACCTGTGCTTAACCATCTGGGAGCTTGGCACAAAAGCAATCAGGCTTAACTTAGAGGCAATGTGTAAAGGTTTTATAAAGTGCTTAAACAGTAACAAACTGAAAACAAAGCACAAGAAAAATCCAACACCAATTTAGAAAAACAAAGTACATTTTCATAAATTATTTGAAACTAAAATGAAAAAAATTCAATCACTAAGACCGGAGTTAGGATTTTTACTAAAGTTTAAAATAAAAAAATAGTTTTTCAGAGATCAAAGCACCCACTGCGGCCATCTAGTCCTTCGAAATTGGATCAAAAGTTATGGTTGACCGCAATGGAGTGCGGGTCAGATACATGAATAGGGTTGGACCCGGTCTCCACTTACTTTCAGACTTATAAGAAATTGTGCAGAAAAAATGACTGAGAAGCTAAGAGTTCAGTGGGGCAAGGCAGCTGGTGATGTCCAAGAAGGAAGTGTCGTAATTGGGGAGCTGCTGGATGAAGTTGCAATGAAGATTTCTACATTTTGACTTTTTGGGAAGTTGAACATCTCTAGGGGGACAAACCTGCAGGCTGTAGCCAACGAGGGCTCCATGAGACTGGATACCCTTCTGTGAGGAGCCGCTAAAGAGGATTTGCTGCTGCGGAGAAGAATGCAGAGGGAGCTGCAGCAAATTCAATCCAGCTGGCGATGCTCCTTGTGCCGATCGGCGAGCATGTAGGTCCCGGTCTCCTGTCGAATCTCAGAGCATTTTCTGGTCAAAAATGTCCTATGTTTTACATTTTGTGGCTATCTGTGCACCTTTAGTACCACCCCCAAGGGCCCAGGACTGAAAGGGCACAACTTAGAGGGTCAGGACTCACTCAGGCTCAGTCCAGGCGTGGGTTCAAGATGATTGGAGCCTTTTCTGTCCCTGAAGCTCTGATCAGGAGGCCAATGCAAAAAGAACAATTGATGGACAGAATGCTGAACAATGTCATACATTCACCCCAGTACAGAGATCTGGGCCTAAATCCATCATCTTTTTGCTCCACATGCCATTCCAGTTCAGACCCAGCCATATGCAAATCAGTCTTGACCCTGTTCCCCATGGGAACCGTCCAGCCCAAACTGCCAAGCCAGGTCCTCCCTGGACTGGAAACAAGCATCCTAGGACCGGTTCCGGGGTTTCACCCCTCATCAGCCAGGCTAGCTTGACTCCAGTGGCATGGAGAGCACGGGACCCACGTCTGGGCATACCCGTCCCACTCGGGGTGACAAATGCAAAAAGAACAATTGATGGACAGAATGCTGAACAATGTCATACATTCACCCAGTACAGAGATCTGGGCCTAAACCCATGGTTTTGTTGCTCCCCATGCTCCCCAGGAGAGCAGCCAACTTGCCCTTGAAGTCACTCTGGAAGTCCTGGGTTCAAGTAGAAGAGCAGGTCTCAAGCAGCAGGGCAGCCCTCTGAGGGCAAAGAGCAGGCTTCTGGCAGCAGAGCAGTCCTTCTTGGTGCAGTAAGGCAACTCTCTGAAGTACACAGCAGGCCACAGCAGCAGCCAGTCCTCTGAGACCACTTCTGCGGGTCCAGGAGGTAAGTGAAGGGTGGGTCTGAGAGTCCTATCTTTGTCCCTGGTACCCCCTTGGAAACTTCTGGCGCCTTTCCCCACAGAAGTATATTACATTTTCCACCTCCCTGCCCTGGTCCCAGCCTGTCTGCAGGCACAATAGGATAGGTTCGAGATCTTTGAGTAAGAGCTGCGGCATAGTCTTTTGTAGTGCAAGTTGGGCTGTGCACATCCCAGCCCTCCCATCCTGCCTGAGATGCCAATTCAGCCACAACCATTCCCTCTATTGTGTGACTATCTGGGAGGAATACACAAACTGCCTACTACACCTAGTCATGTGACCCAAGAACAGGCTGCAGGCATGAAGTGGTTAGGACAAGAAAATGACAACTTTCTAAAAGTGGCATTTTCAGAAATGTGACTTAAAATACGACTTTACCATTAAATAGGATTTTAAATTAAAATTCTTCCGAAACCAAACATTGCTTTCCTACCTGCTCCCTACCTGTTACCACTTATTAAATGTAATCATGGAACCCAATGTTATCCTATGGGAGAGATAGGTCTCCCAGTAGTGAAAAACGAATTTCGGAGTTTTTCAATACCTGGTAATGTAACATTTTAAAGTACATGTCCTACCTTTTAATTGCAATGTACCCTGCCCTATGGGCTGTCTGAGGCCTACTTTAGGGGTGATCTATATGTATTTAAAAGGGAGTTTAAGGCTTGTCAAAGGGTTATTTTGCCAAGTCGAATTGGCTGTTTAAAACTGCCAACAGGTTGCAATGGAAGGCCTGGGACATGATTTAAAGAACTACTTAAGTGGATGGCATCATAACTACTGCAGGCTCACTAGTAGTATTCAATTAACACGCACTGGGTACATGTAGTACCACTTTACTAAGGACTTATAAGTAAATTAAATGGGCTAATTGGGAGCAAGCCAATATTACTATGTTGGAGGGAGTTAGCACAAGCACTTTAGCACTGGTTAGCAGTGGTAAAGTGTGCAGAGCCCCAGGGCCAACAAAAATGAAATCAGAAAAATAGGAAGGGTGAAGGCAAAATGTTTGGGAGGTTGGCCCTACCAAGTCCAACAAACCTTTTCTGAATGTATAAATTCATGTAATATGATGTTTTTAATAATTTTTAATAATTATCACTCTCTAATATTTTTTTACTTTAGGTAGGGATGTATTTCTTAATTTAAGCTTCAGAAAAACAATTTGTATTACTTTCACCTACTTCAATTTACTAAAGATTTAATTCTAAATTAACTTCGTGTTATGTAGCATTTTTTGTTTTGTCCTACATTTAAAATAAGAATATGGCTCATTACATCACGATGTATTTCATCGCGTGCTTTTACAACGCGGTCGTTACAACGACCGCGTTGTTAGTATGCGATGCATTTACATCGCAAGTCATTACAACGACTTGCACTAGGGAGCGAGCTGGACTTAGGAATAGTATTAATTACTATTCCTACTCCAGTTGTGCAACAGTAGAGAAGGTGTTGAAATTAATTTCCAATACCTCAGCGCCCCTAGTGCAAGTCGTTGTAATGACTTGCGATGTAAATTCATTGCGTTGTAATAGTAGCGCGATGTAATGACAGCGTTGTAAATGCTGTTTCCCTTAAAATAAACATGTACATTTAAGTTGCAAATAATATTTAATATAAAATATTTTTACGTCAAGTAATCTTTATTATTGTTCAGACAAATGTTTATAAAACAATAAATACATACAAACACAATGTTAAAATTAACCACAACCCCACTCTCCCATCCAGACCTATGCACAATCTTTAATACCCTACCCACAAAATCCACGATACCACTCTCTCATAAAGTCATATTTGCCCCTTCTTTTGCTCCTTGTACAAGGTCCAACATAGCAGCTAACCTGTTTTATCAGATATCTGAGGTCTCAGCATTATTAACCCAGACTTATTTTTTAAAATGTTGATAGCGCACAGGCAACATGTAAAAACTCCATGATCACAAGGAATGTGAGCACTATGTTACAATGATGCATATTATATTTTTTTTTAAGCTGTTTTAAAATCTGCTATTGGATTCTATAAAAGGTGACTAAGGTAATGTAATCCACAAGTACAATTATTATCGGAATCAGAAAGTGCATTGAATTTCTCCTACTTCAAGTAACCAAAATTCGAAGCAACCTGGAATTTTAATAACTGTATCCGTAACTGAGCATTAGGCAGTGCGGATTTTTATGGGAATGACCTTTGGTTGTCCCAGAATACCAGCATGTAGTTTCTGAGGGTTTACTTGATACATAACCTAGTTCTGCCATCCTTGATTCTTTCCTACAGGCCTCTTTCAGCTCCCCCTTCGAAAAGTGGGAGGCCTCTGTAACTTTACATTTCCTCACCTTCAGTGTTGCAGCGATTATTCTTAAACTATGCCTGACCTGCACTGCCCATCTTAGTTCACTCATTGCAGTTTTACTAGCACAGAGGACTGAAACCTCCAGGACCTCAGAGGACCGAAGTTTGTTCCAGAATAACAAGGATGCTTTGCAGGCTAGGAACTTCCTAGCCAGCAAGACCACTTCATTCTTATTACTGGGCATATTTTTGCTTTTTCGTAGCCGCAGCAGTTTTTTGGGGCATTTACCCACATACTTCTCCCAGCTTGCCTTTGTGCTTAGGGTCAGCAGCTCAGTCCAATGTAAGCATTGTGCAGGCACCATCATGTTATATATAAGCAGATAGAAGCAGGGTCCAGGATGGTCCTCCAAATATGTTTTTTAATCTTACTAATCCTCCTATAGTAGAGGCTGCACAGGACCTCCACAATTTCTTTATGTAAGGCCCACCATCTTGTTGCCTAATAACCATTTATATGGTTTTGAGGTTTTCCCAAAGGTAACTATGTTATATTCCCATGTTGTATTACAGACTCCATGCTGTAGCGGTCTAGATGCCGCAGAGCTCGTGACCCCCAGACCCTGGCCCGGAAGGGCCTATACACAATGTATCACTATCTGGCCAGGCGTGACCAGAGAGCTTAAATAAACGGGCAGAGGTCATTTGTGACTTCCGGCCCAGAGTAGTAAACCCGAGTGGCTGTGTCTGCTTTGCGCTCTTGCCGCTAGGCCACATCTGTGATGTACAGCCACACAACACTGGCGACGAGGGTGGGCGTCCCTCTCACCTCCGCAACCCACCTTACACAGCCTCCTCACCTCCTTCCAGTGGCACCTGGTACAGAAGGAACGGCGGTGGAAGTGCGACGACGCCACCGGCGAGTCTGCCAACTGCAGCCGCAGTCCTGTTCGCCCCGCAGCAGCGCCTCAGCGCCTCAGCGGAACGCGCCATCACCAACCACGGCGTATTCACAGAAAGGCTCTCACAAGCACCGCAGCATTACCGGCACCCCGCACCTCCGCTGGACCCCGCACCTTTGCTGCCATCGGCCTGCCAGCTGCTGATCTCCAGAGACAGGCTGCGTGCATCTAGCCCCACAAGCGTGCCTGCAACACGCGCGCTTTGCCCCAGCAGGTCAGTCGCAACAAGTAAAGGCAAATAAAGGAAAGGAAAAACAAATAATAAGGCAAGGACAGTGTCGGAGGGAGGGTCGGAAATGAAAGCTAGGAGGCCGTATAGGTTACGTAATGGTGATAAGTATTTATTGACAGTATGGGATGGCTGATGGTAGAGAATAGTAAATACACCGTTGGGGTTGTTGAGGCCAATATACAGTCCGTCAGTAGGATGGGGAGGTTGTCTGGTTGGTCGAGAGTAGAGAGTCTCTGTCGTCGGGGTCTTGAATCCTTCCTCTTGGTAGTGGTTCCCCAGGATACTCAAAGAGAAGACAAGAAACAAAGTGGCGGTAAGTTCTCAGGTCTCTAGAACTTTTAGCACTATGATACCCTTCACCATTCCCGGTGCAGATAGTGCTGTACAATGGCAGACGGCGGTGTGATACGTGAGGGAAAGTGTGCAGGGTTTGGAGAAGGTCGTGACGGGGAGAGGGTGTTGAGAACCCGCGTTCTCTTAAGCAGTCTATAAGGACAGGTGCAGGGTTGGTTCGGTTTACCACTAACAAAACGATCAGGTATTCGGCCTTTCTGATGCTCACAGCATAAAGAAAACTCAAGGCCCAATCAACTTACGAAAAATAAACCCCTAAGGAAAAAGAGTCGCAAAGGTAAGTGCAGACTACAACATAAAATAAAAGCGGGACTGTTCTGCCACTAGCAGACGTCCACCCCGGCTCACGCGTCCATATCCCTCCTCCCACCTATTCTCCCTGTGTCTTTCTACTCACCGCCAATGCCGTAACTCTCCTGAGTTACGGCGGCAAACTCGTGTCACCCGGGGGTATCCACCAGTCCTCGCTCCACGTCTCTGGTTCTTCTGTGGCGGCGGCGTGCTCTATCCTCATGATTTCCACTTCCAGTTCTCCTCGACGTCCAGGGATCTTCCTGCTTTTCCTCCTCGGCGTCTTCGGATGCACTGTCTCCATCCTCGACAGCTTCCGCTTTCGCCCCGTTCTCTCGCGAGAGGTCCCTTTTCCACGCCTCTCCCAGCCCTGATTGGACGTTTCCCCCGGTGATCTCCGCGTCATCCTGCAGAGGAGAGGGTGTGAGGAATTTGTTAACCCTGTGGATGCCGGACCCTTTCCTCTCCGTGACGAGGGCCGAGCACCAGGGTAGGCATTACTTAGTCCCCATCCGGGCTCTTCCTGACAGACAGTCACTTGAAAGCCACACAGTAAAGGGACCACAACACCCAGCCAGCCAGGCACATAACCATGACGGATCAAGCAGCAGAACAGGCGGCACCACACAACTTACCTCCCATACAGCAAGCAGGACAACAAGGAGTGCAACCTACATCACAGCATTCCCAAATTAATGCGCTGCCCCCGTCCAGCGAATTGATAGATCCAGCCACCGCATCTCCAAGATGGACCATCTGGATCGGCAGGCTGGACAACTACTTCACGGCAATGCGAGAAACCGACGGCGCTGTGAAGAGGTCTCTACTGTTGCACTTTGCGGGGGAGGAAATATACAAGTTGTTTGCTCACCTACCAGACACTGGGGCACCCAACGATTACAACGCAGCGGTCAGGGCCCTGAACGCGCATTTCGATCCTCAACTAAACCCCGACTACGTAAGATTCAAGCTCCGACAAGCGCACCAGAGAGAAGGGGAGTCAATGGACGCGTTCCATGCGTGGCTAAGAGAGCAGGCCAGTACATGCACAGCCGACGACCAGAACAAGGAGGTAAGAGCCCAAGTCATCCAGGGCTGCCGAAACAAGAACCTTCGGACCCTTATTCTGCGGCAACCAGGGATCACGCTTGAAGAAATCCTTATCATGGCAAGGTTGCATGACCTATCGGATGCCCGGGCAATAGCGATGGACATCGTAATAACCCAACAAGCGGAGAAGCCGGTGACGGTTAAGACTGAAAGAGCAGATGCGATATGCAAACAGAACAGGGGCACCTGAGGGCGGTGGCCAAGTAAAAACACACAAGGGCCACGCTGCGGATACTGCGGAAGGGAAGAGCACCTGCAAGAAGAATGTCCCGCGCAAGGTCGGACGTGCTCCAAGTGTGGCACCCCCAACCACTTTGCAATCGCATGCAGAGGAGGACCAAGGAATCGAGGAACTCGCGGGAGGAGACCATCGTCAAAGGCAGTAAAGCACCTATCACTCGAAGATCCCGAAAACGCTCAAAACGTCAGCGAGGCAAAGGCAATATCTAGAGGACTCATCCACTGAAGAGGAAGGTGAGTGCTACCTCATCTCCTTTGCCAGTGACCTCAAGCAGAGGCGGTGCCCACAACCCACGTGCGCCCTCAAAATTGCCAGATCGAAGGTCACTGCGCTGATCAACACAGGAGCATCAGTTAATGTGATGGGGTGTCAACAGTATACGCAGCTGAGTCCAAGGCCCATATTGACCCCGTCACATGTCAGGATCCTCACATACGGCAGTCAGACACCCCTACCTCTCAAGGGTAGGATGACGGTGCAAGTAAAATCAGAAAACCACGAAATCACCACAACATGCCATGTGGTGGACAGGAAAGCTGACATTTTAGTGGGGAGCCATACAGCTGAGGATCTTGGCTTAGTCACGTTTGCCAACGCTGTCAAAACCCTGCAGACCAAGGACATTCTAGAACTCTAGAAGTATGAAGAGGCCACCGATAAAGCTACACATCGATAAGGCAGTGAAGCCAGTTGCCTTGCGACACCGACGCATACCATTCTATCTCTGACCACTTGTCGAGCAAGAAATCCACGACCTCGAACATGAAGGGGTCATAAAAAAAGTCACTGGGCCAACACCGTGGGTTTCCCCCATGGTAATAGCGGAGAAGCCAAAACAGCCGGGAAAAATGAGGCTATGCATCGATATGCACCTACCCAACCAGGCGATCAAGCGGGAACGACACCTGACGCCAACAGTTGACGACATCCTGGCTGATCTAAACGGGTCTCGCTGGTTCTCCAAGCTAGACCTCAATGCAGGATACCATCAGTTGAGGCTAGCAGAGAAGAACCGGTACATCACAACCTTCTCGACCCACATAGGACTACACCGCTACAAGAGACTGAAGTTTTGAATCTCCTCAGCGGCGGAGATATTCCAAAATGCTGTCAGAGAAGTTCTATCGGGGCTCCAAGGAGTACTAAACGTCAGTGATGACATTTTGATACACTCGGCAACCATAGAAGAACATCACCGTCACCTCCGGGCCACTCTCCAACGTCTCGCCGAACATGGAGTAACCCTCCACCGGGACAAATGTCTGTTCTTTCAGAAGTCCATTGAATTCTTCGGCTACGTGTTCAGCCAAGACAGAGTCATGGTAGATCCCAGGAAGTCGCAGGCGATACAGCGAGCCCCAGCCCTGGCGGCGGCATTGGAGACCCGGAGCTTCCTAGGGATGGCCACCTACTGCGGGCTGTTCATACCGAACCTGGCCACAATAGCCGAATCACTGCGCGCCCTGACGAAGAAGGATGCTACCTGGAAGTGGGGCAAGGAAGAAGAAGGAGCCTTCCAGAAGATCAAGGCGGCCCTCCTGGGAAGAACCACCGTGGCATACTTCGACACCACCCAGATGACAGAGCTCCTGGTGGATGCCAGCCCCGTGAGCCAGGAAAATGGGCTCCACTTGCGTTTGTGAGCAAGGTTCTCACGCCTACAGAAGCCCGCTATTCCCAAATTGAAAGAGAGGCTCTAGCTATTAAATGGGCCTGCAACCACTTCCATTTGTATGTCAGTGTGCAACCCTTCAAGGTGGTGACTGACCACCAGCCGCTGATCCCGTTGTTCAGAGGCACTGCACCACACCCTCCACCAAGTATTGAGCACTGGGCGATACAACTGCAGCACTATCAAATGGAACTGGTCTATTGTCCTGGGGCAAAGAACCCTGCAGACGCCCTGTCACGGCACCCACAAGACATGGCAGAAGAAAATACTGAGCAAGAGCTGCGAACAGAAGAGTACATCAACATGCTGTCCCAATGGGCATGTCCGCGAGCCCTCACTATGGACGAGATTAAGACGGAGACCAACGCGGATGCTGTGCTCCTGAAAGTGATGCACTCCCTACGGAAGGTTTCCTGGGAAGACTTCCTTCACAGCGCCAATGGATGGAACGAGTCGTACAGAGTCAGGCTAGGAAAATTCTGGAAGGTTCGAGACAAGCTGAGCGCCGCTGCAGACAGCATAGTACTAAGGGGATACCGGATCGTCATTTCTGCAAGTCTTCAGGAACGAGCCACGATGCTAGCTCACGAAGGACACCAGGGGACCGTGAGGATGAAGTCACGGATGAGGGAAAAAGTATGGTTTCCTGGACTTGAAGCAGCTGTGGACGCACTAGTGAGAAACTGTAGGCCCTGCCAACTCACCAGTAGCCAGGAAGCCCCTGCACCGGTAATAACGGAAGACCCTGCGCCATCCCCGTGGTCACGGGTGAGTCTGGACTTCGGAAGCTTTCCGGACAGGCGAGTGACCGCTGTCCTGATCGACAGCTATACGAAGTACCCAATACTTGAAGTGATCTCATCTACGTCTTTCGCCCACCTACAACCAGTCCTGGAAAAGACATTTGCACTCTTCGGGCTGCCACACGAGATAAAGAGGGACAAGGGGCCCCCGTTTCAAGGAGGTGAGTTTAAGAACCTATTGGTATTGCTCGGAGTCCACCACCATCGTATCACCCCACAATGGCCACAGGCCAACGGCGAAGCCGAACGCTTCATGTGAACTCTCAATAAGATCCTCTGAATAGCAGTGGCGGAGCTGTCCGATCCCGAAGTGGCGCTTCAAAGGTTCCTACGGGAGTATCGTAGCATCCCACACTGCACGACACAGAGGTCCCCCTGGTCCCTGATGTTGGCTGGACCCTGTCGAGACACCATCCCCGTGGCGGACAATTGGGTCCCTGAGCCTTATGACCCTGCCAACACTCAAGGTCGACGAGCATCCAACAACGAGTGGGCCAGTGGGAAGAGGAGAGCGAAGGCCCGCGTCATTGCGCCAGGGTATACTGTCTTAGTACGGAACCGTCATGGCAGAGGGAAGTTCCGCACAGTGTATGAACCCGGGCTCTGAAGCTCAATGGAACCGCCATTACAGCCCAGCGAGGTGAAGAGACGATCACCAGCAACAAATCCTGGTTCAAGAGAGTACAAGGGTCAGACGCAGAGGTGATGCCGGTGGAAAATGGACAAACCGCGGGTGAAGGAAGAAGAACAAGCCGTGGAAAATCCACCTCCAACCCTAGCTGCAGAGGCTGAACTAAGCATCACCGTAGAAGCCTCGTCGTCTGGCAGTCTCACGAGGAATCAAGGGGACCGCTAACGCAAGTACAATCTGAGGCCTAATCCAAGACCAAGCAAAAGACTCACAGACTTTATGTGTTGATTTGTTAATTTGTTTTGAACACTAACTTGGGATGGGATGTAGCGGTCTAGATGCCGCAGAGCTCGTGACCCCCAGACCCTAGCCCGGAAGGGCCTACACACAATGTATCACTCTCTGGCCAGGCGTGGCCAGAGAGCTTAAATAAACAGGCCCGGAGTAGTAAACCCGATTGGCTGGGTCTGCTTTGCGCTCTTGTCGCTAGGCCGCATCCGTGGCATACAGTCACACAACACATACTAATAGAAATATGCACTCAGTACAACTGCAATTGCATACAATGGTGGGAATGACAAGAAAACAACGAAAAAGACAAAAAAACTAACACAAAGAAAGTGGTCACGGATGTCTACGAGGGTGTAAAATAAAAAAGTAATATAAGAAAAGTTTTCACTGTTGTCATCTTTGTTTTTATTTTGTCTTCCTTATAAGAAGAAGTTAAAAGCCTGCCTGTGGTTGTGACTTCTTCCTTTGTCCCTCTTCTGTACTCTCAACAAAAAGAGACTGTAGTGGTCCAATTTCTGTTTCTTCTTTCTGTATGTAAATGGATTTCTTTTTCCTTTATTGAGTCCGGAAACGAGTGACAAGCATGTTGATGGACAACACCTTTTACTCAGGCTGGAACTGGCTCAGCAGGAAAAGTGCTTTTATGGTAAGAAGCCTTTGTTTAGCTCGCGTAGAGCTCAGGCAGCATATACTGAAACTGACTCATGCTGCTAGCTGACGTTGTAAATGCTCGAGTGCGGCTTGTTGCCGTCGCAAGTACTTGAGCGCTGCTGATGCGCTGGTATCTCTCATAAATAAGGGTAAAAACAACTAAAAGCAACCAGACTTCTCCAAAAGATGAGGATAGCAGGGGTACGCGTCGAGAATGCACACTTAGCACACGACAACTGGATCGTGCAGTGGTCAGCGAAAACTCATAACCAAGTTCCCCAAGTTTGCTCCTCCTAAATTTCTACAAAATCCTGTGGTCAGCCCACAGTTCCATGGGATGATTGGAAGGATGCTTTTGAATCTTATTTGGAAGGAATTGATGCTGGAGCGTTTACTTCTAATAAGAAATTAGCTTTACTCAAGCATAATTCGGGTAGCAAGGGTAGGAAAATTTGAAGGAGTTTACCAGTTACTGATACTCAAGATGAGTGTGATGATGATGATGATGCAGATTCTTACGAGAGAGCTATCACTGCCTTAGACACACATTATGGTAAAAGTACAATGTTGTGGTTGAAAGGCATACATTTTTCTCCAGATGTCAATTGACAAACAAAAGTATCGAACATTATGTGGGGTGTTTACGTGTACTTGAAGCAACATGCAAATTCAAAGATTTGCATGATGAAATTATAAGAGACCAGCTATTTAACAGAATGAGCAGTTTGAAAATTCAGGAAAAGCTGTTAAGTGTGAATGAACCCATTCTAGAGAAAGCGGTTACTATTGCTAAACAAAATGGAAAATGCTTCGTCATACTTGTCAGTCCTTAAGTCTGAGAACAAATCTCCTTCTCAGGTGGATTGTTGTCAGGCTGATACTCAAGAAGTGAATGCAGTTACCAACAGCAAAGCTACATTTACTGCTTATGCAGGAAGGAATAGAACTCAAAGGGGCAGATTTACAAGCCCCTTGCGCCACTTTTGCGTCACTTTTAACATGGGAAAAGTGACGCAAAAGTGGCAGAAGGGGCTTGTAAATCTGCCCCAATGTTTCCGATGTGGTAGTTTCAAACATGTGGCCACATATGAAGATTGTCCTGTGGTCAAGGTGAAGTGTTATCGTTGCAACCTCATTGGGCATTTTTCTCGAGTATGTAAAGCTAATACTGATGGCAGGAGGTCAGATATTAGGGAGAAAAAGCAAACTTGGTACAAATGATTTGCGATGATTCATCTGATGGAGATGAGGTTTTGGTAGTATGTGAGTCTGAGCATTTGAATAGTGTGGTGGAGGGTAAGGACACTCAGCACCATGCATGAATGTTAATGACCCCTATTACTTTCCCAAGTGTAGAGTGGCTATTGCAGCTTTATTTGTGCACATGTGGGCTGATTCCTGTTCACAGTATTCTATAATAGACAAAGATACGTTTGCAACAGTACCTAATGTGAAATTAGAACATACTGATGTTGCTCCAGTGTGGTATTGTGTCACTAAATTACCCATGCTAGGATGTTTTGATTCTACACTAAAGTTCAAAGATAGAGAAATTAGGGAAGGAGCAAAGAAGTTTGCATATCAAACTAGATCCTAATAGAAAACTGTACAGAATTCTAATGTGAAAAGATAGAGAGAAATGTTTCCGGAGGTGTTTTAAGAGAAACTAGGCAAGTTGAAGGAATTCTCACACCGTATTGTTGAAAAAGATGGATCCATTCCCAAGGTTCATAGAGTCAGAGGGGTTCACTAGCCATGAAGGAAGCTTTGTCTTTGGAATTGGAAAAGTTATGCTCAGAAGGTGCTATTGAGCCTATAGAGGCATCTGAGTGGCTTAGTCCTATTGGTCTTGCACGCAAATCAGTTGGGAAGATTTGCATATCTGTGGATTTGCGTGATTTGAATGATTGCATTTGGGTGGACCGTCACCCATTGCCCAACATTAATCACATGTTAAGTACATTAGACGAAAGCAAGTATTTCACCACCCTAGAGTTATTCAAGGCATATAATCAGATTGTTTTGCACCCTGATAGTAGGCATTTGACATCTTTTGTGATGCCTCAAGGAGCATTTAGATATTTAAGAATGCCATTTGGTTTAGCTTCTGCCTCCACAGTTTTCCAGCGTGTTATGCACAAAATATTGGCTGGTATAAATCGTGTTGTAGTTTTCCAGGATTGTTACAGCAAACAAATGATGGACGGAATGCTGACAATGCAAACATTCTCCCCCAGTCAAAAGATCTGGGTTAAATCCATTGTTCTTTTGCCCACTACGCCACCCCAGGATGACATTCTGGTGTACGGGAGGGAAAAGCAAGAACATGATGACATTTTGTAACAATTGTTGAAGAAGCTGCAGGATTCAGGGCTTACCATTGGGATAGATAAATGTAAGTTTGCTGTAAGGGAGGTTGAGTACCTAGGGCATGTCATCGGTGTCGAGGGTATTAAACACAAGTTTAAGCTTTTGGAGGCCATTGAGCATGCCCCCAGCCCTAGGGAGAATGGTCTCGTTGAGAGGTTAAATAGGGTGTTGGGAGAGTGTTTACAGCTGACATTTAAGAATGGTTTGAAATGGAGAGATGAGTTGAGGACCATTTATTTTTTTATTTTTTTATTTATGTGTCTTATAGAGCGCCCGAATCACCCCCAAAGGGGTATCTCCGCGCTATAGTGGTGCCTAGAAGTCAGCGTCGGGTAAATGAGGGGGATTACAGAGTCATCGAAGGGGATTGAAAAAGCGCGGTTTTGAGAAGTCGTCGAAATTGGAGATAGTTGGTACATTCACGAAGGTGAAGTGGAAGTTGATTCCAGTATGAGGGGGCAAGATAGTAAAATGCCTTCCCCCAGTGCGTGATTTCTTTATCCGGGGAACAACAAGGAGAGATTTTGATCCAGACCGGAGTGTTCTGGAGGGCTGATGGCGCGTGAGACTATCACTAAGATAACTGGGGGCTTTGCCGTGGAGTGCCTTGTGTACTAGACAGCAGATTTTAAAGTGGATCCGTTTCCGAACAGGCAACCAATGGAGTCCCTGGAGAAGAGGTAAGGAAGCGGTTCTGGCTGGGGAATTGGACACCAGACGTGCAGCAGTATTTTGAACCACCTGAAGTCTATTGAGTGATGCTTCAGAGGCTGCAATCAGGAGGGCATTACAGTAGTCAAGACGACTTGCCACAAGGCCCTGTAGCAGAGTTTTCCTGACTGTTAGAGGGAGAAAAGGAAAAGCCTTTCTCAAAAGACTTAATGTAAAGAAGTAGGTGCCCACTGTGGCTGAAACTTGTGTTTCCATCGAGAGTTTCAAATCTAAATGCACGCCTACATTTTATCACCACTGCCTTAGGAGTAGGAGCGGGAGCTAAATTGGTGGGCCATCAATCTGGGGACCATAGTAAGGGTGGCTCTCCAAAGAGCATGATTTCCGTTTTGCTGGCATTTAACTGGAGAAAGTTGTTTCTCATCCATTCCGAAATTGCATTCATACCTTCAGAGAAGGCCGACTGAGTGTTAGCAGAATTTCTGTCAAATGCCATTAGCAGCTGGGTGTCATTCGCATAGGAAATAGGGATGAAGCCCAGGGTCCTCAGTAGATCTGCCAGGGTGGCCACATAAATGTTAAACAGCGTGGGGCTCAGGCAGGATCCCTGGGGCACACCTTTAGTCAGCTTTGATGTAGAGGATTGGAAAGTACCTAAAGTGACAGTTTGGGTGCGGTTATTTAGGAAATTAGCCAGCCACAGATAAGCTTGTTCTTGAATACCAACATTTCTTAGTCTGGATAGAAGAATAGTATGGGATATCGTGTCAAACGCTGCTGACAAATCCAGCAGCACTAACAGTACCGCTTGTCCCTTATCTAGGAAATGTCGGAGGTTGTCTGTGACTGCAACTAAAGCTGTCTCTGTACTAAATCTGGGGCGGAAACCCGGCTGGGAAGAATCTAGACCCCCGGTTGATTCCATGAAATCAGAGAGATGATGATTCACATGTTTCTCTAGGAGTTTACTCAAGTAAGGCAACAAGGAGATAGGGCGGTAATTAGATAGATCTTCCTGAAGAGCATTGGGTTTTTTCCGGATTGGTATTATTTGGGCAGCTTTCCATTCGGAAGGAAGAGTGCCCGAGGTCAATGAGGAGTTAAGGATAGGGCAGATCAATGGAGTCAGCTGTTTATGAAGCAGCATGGAAATCTTGGCAGGTAAAACATCCTGAGGAGAGCCAGATTTGACTGTTTTCATGAGGGACTCCACTGTGTCTATGGTTAAAGGGGGGAAGCAGTCTAAAAAGTTTGCGGGGTTAGAGTGAAGTAGATGAAATACAGTGTTAGTTAGTTGGGGATCTTTATCTTTAATAATACTGTCATAGATGTCTTCAATTTTCTGAGTGAAGTGCTTAGCCAGTTTATCACAGAGGTCCTGTGAGAGTGTTACATCGTTATGGCATGCCTTGGGGTTGATGAATGAATTTAAAATGCCGAAAAGCTCCATGTTGAGGAATTACAGATGAGCTCCACATTCTGTGACGGGTGAATCTCCTTTTGTGTTGTTGAGGTGTAGAAGGCCAACGACAATGGCCTGTCCAGTGTGGATGACATGTAGAAGAAATGAAAGTATTAAACTTGATGAGGTGGCTGGGAGGATAAAAATGAAGCAGAACAACTATTGCATGAGACATAATGCTGCGTTAGTTAGAGATCCTCTTGTCTTTAAGGAAGGAGATTGGTTGCGTGTGAAGTTGGGTACTGCTGTGAGGAAAGGTGAGTCCAGATTCTCTCATCCAAAGAAAACACAGAAGGAATGGGGTAATACAGTCTTATTGGAAGGTAATGAGAAATGGAATGTGGGGAGGTTGGTTTTCTACAACAAGAATCCTCAAACAGTGCAAGGGCAAGTTCTTGCAGGAAATGGAGTTGCTGATTGCATTACAGCAAGGAATATCAGTGGGAAAACGTGTAAGTCTAATCCTGAAAGGAAAATAGCAAAACCAGCATGGTTAAAGGATTATGTATGTTGATTTCTTTCTTATGTTATGTATTGCAAATGTATAGTATAAGTTTTGTTAACTTCATTGAGTGTGTCTATGGAGGGGAGGTGTATTATATTATTATGTTGTTTTTTGCTGTAGCCGTAAGAGGCATAGGTATTCTTTTAAATAAGAGAACTTTGGCATGGGTTCCACGAGCAATGAGTGTGGAGGAGAATTGTTCAGTTAGAAGACCGCACTCTGGGGTTCAGCTCTGCGCCTATACTTAGGAAGAAAATACCATTAAATAATCACTACTAGTGTGGTTATTTCAAATTATTTTTGTTTTCTCCAGATTAACCTTTAGTTCATTGGCCACACAATAGATATTAAATCTTTCCAAGTTTCCTTTGGAGGCCTACCTATGTCATATCTAAGATGGCAGGATCATCGGCATAGAGGAGGCACAATATGTGCATACTTCCAATTTTCAGCAAAAAGGATTTAGTATTAGCAAGAGTTCTGGAAAGGTCTGCAAGGAATAATGAAAACAAAATGGGGGCCAGAACACAACCCTGCCTCTGCCTGTTACATAAAGGTATTCTTTTTGATAGTGCCCCACTTAGGTCTAACTCAACTCAAGCCCAAATCTAGAACTGGAATTCTTGAAGTATTGCAAGTAAGCTACTGAGGATTGCCAGTTGACGTAGCTTCTCCCACATAATGCTCTGATCCACAAGATCAAAAGCTGAGCTAAAGTCGACGAAGCAACAAAAAAGATTCCTGTTGTTTCCATTGCCCTCTGCCCAGGAGCCCACAGACTAAAGCAGTGGTCAACTATAGAGTACCCTTGCAAAAACCCTCCTTGTTCCATTGGTACAATGTCATTACACTCAATCCAGTTCTTAGGAGACCATAAAGTTACGTTGGAATACAATTTAGCTCCAGCGTCAAGCAGGCTTCTCAAGTGAAAGTTACTCTCCCTTTTTTATGTATAGCTTTAATTATTGCATTCTGCCAACTTGGCGGGAAAATTCCCGTCCTTGTTAGAAATACAAAGACTTTGGAAAGGAAACTTGCCCACCACTTGGGGTTAGATTTTGTAACAATAGCCGTTAGGTTATCCGGCCCAGCTGCCTTGGTTAGGTTAAGAGAGGATATCAGTTTTTCTAAGAATTGCTCAGAGAATAAATCCAATAATCTCCCCCCCCCCGCCCGATTAGGCCATCTTCATCTCTCAGCAAACTCTCTGGCCTTATAAATATTGCATAAGTGTATAACCCAAGCATTTTCCTGGACCTTACACCTTAGGAGTGGATTTGACTTGTTGCACCCTCTCTGAATTAACTTCCAAAATTAATTCATATCCTTAGCCTGTAGGGTGCTGATCATAAGGTCCTTATTTGTCGGATAGTAATCATGTTTCTTTGTTCTAATCAGAGTCGCATACTCTAAGACTATATCTTTGCCTTTCATTGGAAGCTCCGAGGAACACCTCTCTGATCTTGCTTCTCTCAGCCTCTTTCTTAAATCTAAGCACTCCTTATCAAACCACGGCTGTTTAGATGACTAACGGGGCTTTTCCTTTTTTGCCTCTAGATTACACTCTCTAATTATGGGTGTCAAACATTTGACTACCTTTGCAATAGTCTCAGAGTACCAGTCCAAAACCGTAAAGCCGGGGTCCCCCCCAAGCCCCAGGTTCTTGGTCACCTGATACTGTGTTAATTGTGGAATGTGTCTATCCTCTATTCTGATTCTCATCATTTAGGGAAGGATACTCCAATCGGGATCACCAAATCGCTTTGCTGAGGGACAGAAAAAACAGCCATTTTTAAGCCCCAATGATCGCTGCTCATGATTCTTACCACCACAAAACCTTTACATGTCTCGAAGAACTACACCGGTATAAACATATAGGTGCAGATGTACAACCCGCCAATTAGCGAGTCGCAAATTGCGTCGTATTTGCGACTCGCTAATTGGAATGATCAACAGTGTCTCAGACACTGTTTGCGATTCTTAATGGGGTCGCAAATTGCATGCCTCATTAATATTAATGAGGGAGGCGCAATTTGCGACCCCATTAGGAATGGTTAGCACTCACAGGGATGGTGGCCTGCTGGAGTCAGCAGACCACCATGTCTGTGACTGCTTTTTTAATAAAGCAGTTCTTTTTTTTTTAAAATGCAGCCCGTTTGCCTTAAAGGAAAACGGGATGCATTTAAAAAAGAAAAATGAAACTTTTCAGTTTCATTTTTTTAAGGGCAGGCAGTGGTCTCTGGGACCACTACCTGCTCTTAAAAAATATTTTCCCACATACTCACAAAGGGGAAGGGGTCCCTTAGGAACCCCTTCCTCTTTGCGAGTGTGTTACCACCTACTTGAAGTAGGTGGTAAACTGCGAGTGTTTTGCGGCTGCAAATGCGGTCGCAAAACCGTAGTACATAGCATGTTGACTCGGGACACCCCTTCCTATTAGTGAGATTCGCAAATGCTATTTTGCGAGTCAGTGACTCGCAAAATAGCATTTGTACATGCTATTACCCTTTTTTGCGGTCGCAAACGGGAGGATCTCCCGTTTGCGGCCGCAAAAAAGGGTCGTACATCTGGCCCATAGTCTATTGGACAACTCTGATCGCCATGCACAAATGTTTGGTCTTCCAGCTTGTCCTCTCTGAACTGCCCATTTAGGCAAACAAATCCTAACTCGGAGAGAAACGTAGTTAATTGAAGATCATACTTTGATTGGGCCCACTTTGAAAATGTTGCACTGGGTATTCCATAACTTTCTAACATGCCACTGCCACTGACATCTTCCTGGACTGCTGCCAGGGGATGATTTAAGTCCCCCATTAAGAGAATGAGAGTGAGCCCCGGAATCTCTGTCAAGGATGTCATATCGCTCAGGAATACTTTCTAAATCTCCTTTCGGGTCTCATATTGATTTACATAAACATTAGCAATTATCAGGCTATTTGAATGGTGGCATCCGTCATACAAGTTCAGATGGCAAGCCAGGAGGCAGTTACTACTTGTCTTTATAATGCGTGCCCCTTTAATACATTTCATTGAGATCAGTGTCATTAGCCCTTCTTTTAAACACCCTAAATCCACTTCATTGCCTGTTTTACAAATTGCTTGAAACCACTCAACTGTATAAACCCACCCGCAAGTCAAATTTCTTGAAAACATATAATCATATTTTTCTCCCAGATTTCAGTAAGATCTATTGTTCAGTTTAAATTTTGCAACCCATGAACATTCCACAAGAAAACTCCCAGGCTGGTGGGTGGAGTAACGACCTAATTCATCTGCCCCCCAGAGGAGACGCTCTCCTGAACAGTGCTAAGACGTGCAAATCTATTGGGAAGTGGGATAGAGTCTACCACTCCTTCTCTTGAGTAGGAAGCTACTGTTCCCTCTAAGTTACCATGCTGATATCCCACCAAACCGAGAAGGGATGACATAGCTTCTGCTCCAATTACCATATTTACTTGTTCCAAATTGAGGCCGGCATGATTTGGTAATAGGAGCAGCTTAGTCTGGGGTGTCTGCACCTCTGTTTCAGGCACTATTCGCAAGCTAAGTTCATTAAGGAGGTAAAACTGATATGAATCTCCTGAAAGTTACTTGATCTATATCCCTTGTTGTGACCACCTCCAGTACCTTACAGGATGAGAATACCTTCAATAAGTTGGACCTGTTCAGTGGTTTTCATTTACTAGCTTTTTTCCCCTTATGTATTACATCCAGATACACACATTTTACTCTGGGGCCCCTGTGAAAGGCTTGAACCTGATCTTGATCTAGCTCCCGGTCGACCTGTCCTGTCATTGTGATATCTTTGGGGCTCATGATCCTATGTCCAGGGATGCATTTTGCCAAAACTAATGAGCCATTTTCCCTAATCCTTTTGGACTCATAGTCCACCTTTTGTTGGGTACACCTTTAAGACATTTACCAACAGCCCTGGGACCTGGTTTCGATGGGTCCGGGGCCTCCTTTACCTGACTCTTGGTTCCTTCCTTAATGTCTTTCTCCCCTTCACTTACGTTACTATATTTTCCTTGCTTTCCTAAATCTTGAGGGAATTTATCAGAGACTTTTACATTCCTGAGCTCCTGAGAGGAGTTTCTTAGGGTTTTACACCACATATTCCTTTTCTAACTAACACGGCACAGGTGCCAGTTCCTACCCCACCCATGATACCGCCTTCTCGCCAACATTGGTCTTTTGGATACATACACAGTGGGACTTCCCCAATCCTCCCACGCTCTGGCACCTCCTCACCGGACTCAGTATTTTGGGAGGGTACCAGCCTTATAAGTGTAGGCATACAAGAGTTAATAAACTTTAACTCGCAAAGGATCTCCTTGAGTATACAGGCCTCAGCTCTTGTTTGTAGCGAGGGATGATTCCAATAGGCCATGCAGCATCTTTTGCATTACTAGAAGAATGTCCAGCATCAGGGAGGGGCTGGTCAATGAATAGTATGCATTCGCTGTTGAAATGGCCAGAATCACTAGGTACCCTCCTTGTAGAAACACACCAATGAGATCAGTGTTAGCGGCCATCTCTCCCCTGGGCAGTCTAGCTTCTTTTCCCCCTTCCCCACCCTCTACTCTGGGCCCCTCTTCAGAGCCCGCAAAGCTTAGTTCAGATGTACGGAACAAGCAGGAAGAGGAACTCTTTTTCCTGGATATCCAATATCTCCAGGGGATCTCCAGAGGTTGGGCCACTTGGCCTACATTTGCGGACTCCTGTGCCACTATGCTTTCCCACAAAATCCTTAATATAGACAGCTAGAGTCTTTGCTGAAGATTGTACATTGCCAATTTCAAGGGATTGTTCTACTAACTAGACTTGCATCATCCCCTTTTGAGGATGAAACAATCTCCAAACCAAAGAGTCTCTAGTATCGACTGTATTTATCATCACACCTCCATTTTATTTTTGCTCCTAAAAGTAGCCGGGGGCTTGGTGCCTGTTTTCTTTTGGGGAGGTATCCCTAAATATACCTCACTGGGAGTCACAAAGAGTTTCTGTAATTTTGTAGCAAATAAACAGCCTAGGAGCAGATTAGAAAATAAGTACTTCTTTAATTTACTCCACTTGCCTCCTCCTCCTATACGCAGTGAATATGACTGTTCTATGGCACCGCCGCCACCACCACCCTGTAAGGCACCTTAGCTGTTAACCAGTATGGAGCAGAAAACCAGAATTGCCCCTGATGACTACGGCAGCAATTTTGTCCTCAGCTTCACATGGGTTCATGAGCCCCTCACATAGTCTCCATCGAATTTTAGCATGGTGCTGGCGAACGCCTTGACTCTGATGCCCCCGTGGCGGTGTGTACTCTTGGATCAAACTATCTGAGGTGCCTAGTCTGATCCAAAACCTGTCCCTTACCAATGGGGCACAGGTTCACACTGACAACCGCTAATAATGGCAGCAACTGGCAGTGGCAACAGGCAGCAACTGGAATTAAGCAATCAGGTACGTGGGCAAACACAAACAAGCACTGGCAGCACAAGTGGATGGGCAGAAGCGCGGTAACAGAGAGCACGTCATGTCACATAGGAGGCATCAGGAGGAGGTGTCCACATTTTTACTTCTTTTCTTTTACTTAAGTAAACTTTTTCACTTTTCTCTATACTTTACCATGAGGGGACTCCACCAAGGGAGTGGATATATCCCTATGGTAAAGTGCAGGTAAAAATGAAAATGTTCATAAAATGTTATAAGTTAGTAAACTTATTATTTTTCATATTTAAATATGAATGTAAAATATTTGTATATATTCATTTTAAATGTTGAACAAAATTTTAAAAAAATACAGCATTCTCTAAGTGATTGGAGGTTCCCGGAAACGGATACTGCTGATCCCTACTCTACGGAGCCAATTCCTTTAGCAGTAGTACCAGCGGAACCCTAATTTTACCTCCAGAATTCATAGACATTATACAAACCTTACTGGTCCTACAAAATCTCTTCGTATTTATAGCCAGCCTCAGCCAGTTAAAAGACTGTCAATGTCAATGGGAGATTCATTTTACACTCTGACACCTCTGCTGGGCATTGTTCCAGCATTAGGTGGTTGTCTGTTCTACAGTCCACTATCAAAACTGACTCTGAAGCACCCAGCTGCATCTCCACCAGCCTGTGTTTTAGTTTGTGTATGCATAGTAAGTAGTGGGTAAAATCATATATTTTTCCCCATAAAATTTCATTTTATATGATAACACTTTTACAGCACAATACAGGAAAATTTGATTTCCCAGTTACTCACATGATTTTTTTTCACATGAGCATGAACAAATAAAAATGCCTAGTTAAATACTGGCAAGAGACTCTTGGCGGCATATTTCTACAGATCAAGTCTCTTGCACACAAAAAAATGTAAAAACATTGGGCCTCATTGTAAGAAAGTGGCTCTGTATATACTGAACCAAAGTAAGGTTCAGTGTGCACAGAGTCCACAGTCCCCAGAGGTTTGGCAGAGGCTAAAGTTAGATATAACCTTACTCTCTAAAGTGGTAGCTTGGTCGAGCAGTAAGGCAGTATCAGAGGACAGTGTAAAGCATTTGTTGTACACACTCAGTCAGCAAATGGCCTCACACACTCAAGAACTGAACTCTAGGCCAATTGTTATGTATATAAAAATATATAGTTGTTTTATTTTTAGAACCAACAATAGGTATCACAATACTTTCTCAGAATCAAATGCTGTAGTTGTATACTTTCAATAAGCAATAGACTTTTAAATGCAATATCAATTACTTTACGTATGATTTTCTTACTCAGGGCTGGATCCTGGATTCAGCCCTGGTGCATTTCCTGTAAATAGTTAGAAGAAATCGTTTTTGTTACACAGACGATTTTTAAGGAATATTTGTTTGTTTAAAAATCGACACTTAGAAGAATTTCTGGAGAAAACCAGGCAATGTTATCCTATGGAGGAAAATCAAGTTATCGGTAAAGTACAGTTATAATTGCTTTTCAGGGTCAGTGCTGGGCACCAAGATCCAGCACTGGGATCTCTCCTGATAACAGGTGAGTAATTTCGTTTTTCGTTGATCGGGCAATTTTTAGTGAATATTGTAAAGTTTCAAAACTCGACACGTAGAAGAAATTCTGGCAAAAACCAGGCAATGTTATCCTATGGAGGAAAATCAAGTTATCGGAAAATCACAGTTGTGGTCACTTTTTCTAATCAGTGCTGGGTAGCTAGCACTGGCATCTCTCCTGAGAACAGGTGAGTAATTTCGTTTTTGATATTCGGACAATTTTTAGTGAATATTTCAAGATTTCAAAAGTTGACACTTAGAAACTTTTCGAACAGTCCATTGAAATGCATTGACTTTTACTGTAATATGCAGGTAGGTAATTATAGCGTTACTTTTCTAACCTCAGGACTGGGTCCTAGATTCAGTCCTGGGACATTTCCTGCAAACAGGTGAGTAAAGTCGTTTTGGTCAAACACACAATTTTTAAGCAATATTTTTAGTTTTGAAACTCCACACTTGAGTCGTTTTTCAGAGAAAAATACCCAATGTTATCCTATGGAGGAAAACAAGTTATCGGTTTGCAGGTAAGTTTTTGACTGTGGGAGTCCAGGTTCTGGGGTTAGACTCAGGGGTCCCCCAGGGTCAGTGATGCACTCTTGTTGCACCCACAGCGGCACTAGGATGGCCGGATGCAGAGTGTTGAGGCCCCAATGTTATCCTATGGGGGACAGGGGGCCTTCGGTTGGTGGCTGCTGGCTAGCAGGCCACTGGGTTGTGGGAGCAAAGCTCCTGGCTGTAGACTTGGCACAAAGGGGGAAGCAAGTGAGCACCAAAAGCACACCCACAGCGGCACTCGGGCGGCTGGGTGCAGGGGGCTATTATGGCGTCGGGTTCCCTGTTGAAGTCTATGGAGATTCTCCGGACTGGACAAACACTGCAGGCTTGGAAACGAGAGTCTCCTGGGATCTACCAGCACTTTGAGGGGTAAGTTGAGATGTCTTGGCTTAGGTAGGCACCCTGGGTTTGGGCACACAAGGCCTGGGGCGTCGGGTGCAGGGGTGCCTTTTAGTGTCGGATTTTTCTTACCCGCTCTGGTCGCGGTAGGGGGGACCCTCTGGACTGAGGCTGCAGAGCTTCGTCTGGAGGCTTGAGGCAGGTCAGGAGTCGCCGGATTCCAGGTCAGGATCGCCGGGAGACCTCCTCTTGGTGTTTTTACTCGAGCTTGGGCCGGGTTCGGCGGGTGCAGAGTGGGCTGGATTAGCGATCCCGGGCTGGTGCCAGGGGTGCTGGTTTTGAACAAATCCGGTGTTCACGGGAGAAGCAGGCGGTTCAAGTGAAGGCAGGCAGGTCCTTCGGGGTTTGTGAGGTTGCTGGCTGCAGGACACACCGGGATTTCGCAGAAAGCAGGTTCGAGGGGAGACAGGCCGGTAGGGCTGGGGACAAGTCAGTTGTTGTCTTCCTCTTGTTAGCAGGCTGCACGGCTGTTTGGTCCTTGTTCTTCTTTTCCTGTTGTCGTTGCTGGATCTTAGGAAGGAAGGTTCAGGGTGCCCCTAAATACTAAATTTAGGGGCGTTACAGGTAGGTAAAGGGCAGGGACCAATGGGTCCCTTCCCTGTGGTAGGTACACCCCCTATCCTGCCACTCTCCAGTGGGAGGGGGGCAGGAGCCTAGTCCTGATTGGGCAGGGCTCCCCATCTTCAAGATGGTGAGAGCCCGGAGATGTGCTTCACCTCGCCTCCCCCACTTGAGGGGTGGGGTTGGCAGAGGCTGGTACACCCCCTTTCCTCACTTGGGGTTTCCCGCCAGTCTTCCCGCCAGAGTGGGGGCTAGAACCGGTGGGGACCAGTTGCTGAGTACAGCAAGTGGTCTGGGGAGGCTCACAAGGCGGCATGCCTTTGAAGCTTCCCCTGCCCATCCTGGGGAGGAGACCTAGCACCTCGCCCAGGGCGTGCATTGTTGCAGGCCCAGGAGAGCGGATGGCTCTCTACCCAGGGGTCCAGCAACATGTCTGCTGGGTGGCAGCCTAGGCAGCCTCTCAGGCAAGACGTGGATTGTGGGTTAGGTTCAGGGGGCAACTCTAAGTTGCCCTCTGTCGTGCATCTTACATTAAATCCCACACTGGCATCAGTGTGGGTTTAATGTGCTGAGAAGTTTGATACCAAACTTCTCAGTCTTCAGTGTAGCCATCATGGTGCTGTGGAGCTCGTGATGACGACCTCCCAGCACCATATACTCTTAATGGCAGCACTGCACTTACAGTGCCCATGAATGGACCTGGGTACTGTAGGGGTACAGGGCTCATGCATCTGTACCCTCACCACTGGCATAGTGCACCCAGCTAGAGGGGTGACTGAGGTATGCCAGGGCAGTGTGTTTGTGGGCATGGCACACAGGAATGTGTGCCATGTCGACTCTTCACTTTGTTCTGCACCAAGACACGCAGCCTGCAAAGGCAGTGTGTGTGTGTCAGGGTACAGGGCCTCTAAGGGTGGCACAATAAGTGCTGCAGCCCTTAGAGGTCTTCCCTGGTCACAGTGCCCTGGGTACCTGTGGTACCATTTAACAGGGGCTGACCTGTGGCCAGAGATGCCAATTGGGTACAGTTTTGGGGAAGGAACACAGGCCCTGGGAACCTGATTGGCAGGGTCCCAGGGCACATCAAGTCAAAGTGCATCAGTGGTCTGGCAAAAAGTGGGGGGGTTACTGCAACAGAAACCCACTTCCTTACACTCATTTATGAAAAGTGATGCATCGCTGCGAGAAAACAGCGATGCGTCACTTTTCATTGCGCCCTCCTTGCAACACCAATGATGCGTCATATTTACAGTATGACGCATCATGTCGCAAGGAGTTACAGATACGTCACTATTTCTGACGTATCTGTAGGCGCAAAAATGACGCATTGCTGGAGTGGGTCACAAAAGTGACTCAACTCCAGCAATGGGTCGTTACACATGGGCAAGTCCCATGTCAAATGTGCCTGAGTCAGTCTTACACCTGCCATGGGGCAGGCATAAGAATTGACGCATTGCATCCTAGAAGTGGCGCAGTGAAATCTTATAGATTTCACTGCATCACTTCTACGATCCTTTCCTGCGTTGGAACGCCCCCCTCTGCATACATTATACCTGGCGTGGGGGTTTACAAAGTGACGCATCTACCTAGATGCGTCACTTTGTAAATATGGTGCAACATGGTGCATTTTTTACGCCGTGGTGCGTCACAAAAAGTGACACACCGGCGCCGCAAAAGTGACGCAAGGGCCCATCAATAAGCCCAATTGTGTAATGTGACAGTTCAAGCAATGAGGAGACAGTATATTAGAAATTGTCCATTTCCTGATGTTCTTAGAACCCCACTGCCTCTAGCATGCAGATTTGTAGTTTCATGCTCAGAAATTACCTGAACGGTCCACTCGGGTAAAATATCCTCCTGAAATGTTTGTTGACTGCACATATCAAAAGAACAGATGCTTGCGATCAAAACAGTGCCGCTTGTGATCAAAACTTTCATGAATGTTTCATCTCACATTACAATTTCTCCTCGAACTGCAATCTCATTACGTGACATGCAGCAAGGGCATAATCTCTTTAATTTCACATCATTTTTTCTACGTGAAATTACTAAACTTACAAGAGCTATGCCAGCCTAAATAAAATTTTGCCTAGCCTATTTGTCTAGGGATGTGCAGAAATCCATCAGAAGTGGTGAGCCGGTCAGCCAGACAGGCAGGATTGCCAGTCATGATGGTTTTGTAGATGATGCAGCTGTGTGTGGGTTGGCAAAGGAAGTTAATGGACTTCCATTCGGTGGTGATGATGTGGTCATATTTCTTCAAACCCTTGATGCGTCATGCTACTGCCTGTAGGATGCCATTAAGTGGGGGCTAATATGAAGTCTGAGAGGCCATGAAACAGGGCATCGGCACCTTTTAGGTTCAACAGAAGATCTGATGTCTTTTATGGAAGGAATTATTTAACTTTCTTGTACAGAGAGAGCCGGTACAATGCCTTCTCGGTTGTCTTGGTGATTTGTTACTTGAGGGTGAGTTTGGCATCCAATGTAAATTTAAGGGACATGGCATTGAGTGAAAATTGGGTTTCCTATCTGCCATCTCGAAACTGAGAGCATTGTTGAGAAAGCATTTGCTTTGCTTTCAAGAGGAAACTATGTATCTTAATGTTGAAAGAATGAGGGCACTAGACAAAACAGTACTGTATATGAGAAAAAAAACCTTAGAAAAAGGCTTATTAACAGAAATAATATTTGCAAGATTTTTAAAGGAGAATGGAAGCATACCTCTAATACAGAGCCTTATTTTGATGAGGAAAGCTATTTTCAAGAGAACAAACTAGTACATGCAGTTGATTTAACTGGTAGTTGTTATGAGGAAACAGATGGTACTCCTGTTGCTAAAGAGGAGGTTGTTCTTAGGTATGTAGAAGAAGTGATAGCTGAAGACGTGCAAGGAAGGCATAGGCAGGCCCCAGTATACAAATGGAATTCTACTAGTATTTGCAGTGTTCATCAGGAATTAATTGATTTATTAAGGACTTTTATATGTGAGTTTCCATGGAGAAGTTTGAAACAGAAAATGTCAAGTATGCAAGGATTAGAACCATGCAAGGGAAGGAAGTATAGTAATTTACAGGGACATTCACTAGCATGCCTATCAAAGAAAGTGTGTCAAAGCACCTTTCATAATTTCAGGATGTGATCTGTTCACCACTCCAAAATGTGACATTTGGTTAGGAGACCTTTACTATGTAAAAAGCCCTGCTTTATGTTTAGGAGAGATGAATAGAAGTCTACTGCATGGGACAGTAGCAGAGCTAGAAAAGGTTTGTGAAGATATTCAGTTTCATTTCTTTGGTCATTACGAGGAGCCTAGGGAAACAAAGAGTTGATTACTGGAGGTGTAGAGGAAAAGAATACAGGAATTAGTATTGTAAACTTTGATCAAGAGTTTGCAAAGTTTAGCACAGTTTGTTCTGAAAACCAAACCGTGTTTGTATTTTTTGTCGACGCACTCACTACAAAAGCCAAACTCGCAATGTAGTTGTGTACTCAAACACTGAACAGGAGAATAGAGATGAGTGGCATGAGTTTGCTGTATATTTATTTGTAGAAGAGTGGTTAGATTTGAGCACACAGCAAATTATATATAAGTACTGCTTTGATCAATTAGAAGATAATACAATGCCAGCTAGAGCAGTACATAACAAGTTAGAATTAGTTTCAATTTCACAGGAACTTCAAGATTTAAATATTTATGAATCAATTCTTATGTAATGTATACATCCTTTCCAAGCTGAGAGATTACCTCCAACAGAGCTTCTGAGAGGTCTTAAAGGTAGAGTTGTGTACTCGGCATTAGATTTCAAAAATGATATTGCAGAGAGATTCTGATGACCCACTTATTATTCTAGTAAATGGTGTCCCTACACAGAGTAAAAAAATATGGGAAGAGTTAGTGGATATTGTGAAAGTAAAAAGAAGCAACATTACATCTGTTAGAAAATAATATTTATTATGTAAATGCTGATGTTCAAGATATAACATATGTGAAGGAAGAAATATTGCAATCAAGTGGTCAGATTGAAAAGGTGGATCATTTGAGATCAGAACAAATTTATGAACACTATAGCATCCATCCTCTACATTCTAAAGAAATCATAGGTAAAGCTATTGATCTCTTTCAAATGAAAGAAGCAAAAAGAGCTCCCATGAGTGTGTGGGAAAAAACCTTAGAGGCTTGCTGTTTTCCCCAACTGTTTCCCACTGGAACAGGTGTCTGCTATGATGAGCCCACTGTACATATACCTATATTCAGAGGATCCAGGATTTTGCCAGTACATTCCATACATTTTTCATCTTCTGTTTGAGAGTGACTTTTCTGGACTTTCATATGCTGTTAACAATATACCGAAGGCAGGAGTTAATCTTCAAAATCTGTATGCAAGGGAATTCATTGAAAAAGTTAATGGGAAGGACGATTGGATTACAACTTGATTAATTTTGTGGTGTGCCTCCATGGCACCAACGAATATTGGTATCACCATCATGGAGAACTGAACTGTATGTTGAGAAATCTAGTTATACCTAATTGGTTTCTGCAACTCAATTGTGCTGAGTCGCCTGGGATGACCTGTTTGAATTTTTATGAGAAGTGAACTCTAACATTAAATCCTGCCAATGTTTGCAGATATTCTAACCACAGGTTCCAAGCAATGATGTCTTTCATCTGCAACAATACTAATCATCCCCTTAGTGAAGTAGCTGATTTCCTTTGGCAAAAGAGTACCAAGCAAGAGGTGTTCCTCATATTCACATGCTGTTATGGATAAAAGATGCACCGAAGTTTGTAACAGGCAGTGATGAGTCTGTCTTGTTTTTCATAGAAGAATATATGACGTGACATCCCAAAAGATGATGGTGATGGGGGTGAGACAACAAGTTCTACACTTTCAAACTCATAGATACGGGAAGTACTGTTGTCAAAAATACAAAGTCAAATGAAAATATTACACAAGATTTCGGTTTGGATTCCCACGACCTGTCATTTCTCAAGGGAGAGTGAACAGCTTTATGTCTGCAATCAAACCTACATAGAGACAGAAAACACCAAAAAACACATACAACCTAAGCACAGAGGCCTCCAAGTATATTAATGGCTACAACCCTGTGATTCTGAAGATGTGGAATGTAAATATTGATCTACAATTTGATACAGATAACTCCATTGCTGTTGCTCGGTACGTCAGTACTCAGACAGAGATGAAAGAGATGTGGGAGGAGATTTCTGAAGAAAAGACTCTATCTAAGAAATTGTACAGCTTCAACTTGAGAATGTTTTCCCATAAGGAGATGGGCTCCTATGAGTGTTGTGACCGGTTGAGCTCGACCAGTTTGTTCTCAAAGTCAAGGGGAATTGTTTGTGTATGTCTAGGCCTAGCAAGCACGTGAAATTGGGTGTTGAAGTCTTTCCCAGAAATTCTATATCTAGCAAAGTTTGATCCAGAAAGTAGAGATATTGTGTGGTCAAATATGTTGGATGTGTACTATCGCAGAAGAAGTCTACACCTGGACAACATGTACCTATATGAGAGAGAACGTTTTTTTGTTGATTAATTAAAATCATACAATTTACAATCATTAAAAACATGCTATACAGTAAAATATATTAAAATCACTTAGGCAAAATTAAATAAAATACTTTCAAATTACAGTTTAATATCAATTTAAAATTCCTAAAATACCAGCCGCACACCAAGTTTCTGTGATTAGAAAAATTATTCGCTGGATGGTGCCTCATATACAAATCTTAAATAGCAAAACAAAGTGCAGATTTACCATCTCATGTGTATGTATATTGTCACCTCCTTTAAATAGTTCAGCAAATACACGAATGTCCGCTAAAGAAATTGTGAGTCTATAAATTATACTATATATTAAAAGAAATTCCATTACTTGCAGTAAAGTTCAACCGAACTGACATCATAGGAATTCAGTTTTCTAGCCACAATTGTCAAAAAATTTGTAAAAGTGCAATTCAAAACTGTATCAGATATTTCAAAACATGCTATCACTGCTTGCCTGCATGTACGTCTACCCCATTTATTAAAGGGTATCTTTAATAGCCCCCTTCGTTCTTCCAATAGTTCAGGGCAAAGACAGATTGGATGAATAATGTTGTCCTCTCAATGTTTACAAAGTCTGCAGCATGTGGTTTTTGTTACCCGCAGCCAAGGCATCGCATGAGCCAGGTCTGGAAGAAGATCAAATCGTGCTCTAATAATAATATTTGTTAGCTTCTTTGATCAACCAGTCTCTAGATAGGGCTGCGGTTTAAGAATTTTATACTTGTTCAGTGTCATCCAGGCATGTGATCTTTGTGCGATGGACTCTTTATCTTTCAACATCGAGATTCTTTTTGTTAATCCATTGATTAATTTTTTAAAAGACTCTGGGGGCAGTGGCATTTCCCATAATTTGGCACATTTGGTTTGAGGTGTTTTATTCTCTTCCAAACCTTAATATAATCTCCTTTCCTTGCGACAATCTGATTTATGAATCTAATTTATAGCCTTATCTGGGCCAGCGAGACATTTTGGGGGGCAGATAAAAACTGTATCTAAATATTTTTACAATGATTGTGTTTAAAATGACAGAGTTTCTACCATGCAGTGCCTCGCTTCCATAAGAGATTCTGGACAGTAATTTAGCAGTTATTACCTATAACAATGGGAGATGGCTTGGCCCACCCAGAGACCTCGGCAAAGTGCAAAATGTTAAAATGTTAATTGCCTTTAAGAGACTAGCAGGTATTCCTTTTTTAATCAGCTTTTGCTAAAGAACGTGCCTCTGCAATCAGTGAAATTCTGACTTAATATCTGCAAAACAAAGGTAAATTGGTTGCTTACTTGACTTCTATTCATCTATAATTACTGAAATTACTGAAAGTGCTAAAATATTGGTCACCACTTGTATTTATCTATAATTACTGAAAGTGCTAAAATATTCGTCGCCAATGTGCCTATATGAAGTACTTCAACACTACAGAATCAAAAGGAATGTAACGGAAAACATAGAAGAAGGGAAATTTGCAGTAGTTGCATTTCACGGTTGTTTGGTGAGTCATAGCAAAGGAAACCTAATTAACAATAGAAAACTGAGTTGCCAAACTGCAGACAGAAGAGAGTTTTTCTATTTGACTCTTCTGCAACTGTTCAAACCTTGGTGTACTGAATCAGAACTACTTGGAGACTACAACTGCTACAAAGACTCTTTCAGTACTGTAAAAGAGAGCATTCAGTGTCCGGTCTTTTCAAAATACTTGCAAATGTTGAAAGATTAGATGGAACAGGAAGAAACCATTGCTGCTGAGGTAGGTAATGAAAGTTCACAAAGCAGCCAAAGTTCTGGACCACTGAGTCAAGATCCACTTGGACAACCAGCTATTTAAAATGAAGCAGCTATAGCCAGGTGTGAGGTATAGACTGTAATGCAATAGTCAAGAGAGAAAACTGTTGAGTTCGAACACTCAGTAGCACAACTGAATGACGAACAGAAAGAAATTTATATTGAAATAAAAGATAAAATAGAGCATGGATTTCTGCATGAGAAGAAAGAATGTGAATGCACTTAGTTTAAGCCAATACTGCTATACATCAGTGGACAAGCTAGCACTGGAAAAGGTTTTCTAATTACAGTTTTCACCGCTTAGCTACAGAAGACAACAGAATAAAATTTATCATCTGAGTAACAGCACCAACTGGATTAGCTGCACACAACATTAAAGGAATTATTTTACTCAAACTACTTATGCTACCTGTTGAACAGGAAAATAAACGGAATACCAGAAGCTATTTAATGAAGATTGTCATGAGGTGTCGAGAGTATTGAGGAAACTAAAGTATTTAATAATCAATGAGTTGAGCATGGTTTCTAACTTAATGCTTGTCTTTGTACACTTGAGAATGCAGCAGATTTTAAGAACTGAGTATGACGTGCTACTTGGAGGAAAACATTCAATTGTCTTCAGTGATCTACTGCAACTTACCCCACTTAAGGACAGCCTATTTTCAAGAAATTCTTTGGGAAGTGTTGGCAATGTAAATATTTGGCTAAACTTCAAATCCAAGGAACTAGGTAAGAATATGCGTCAGGCATCCAATGTGGAATGTGGAGAAATCCTAAAGGACATTAGAGTAGGGGTTCTGACAGAAGAGGGGAAACATGCTTTGGAAAGTCGACTTACCAAGACACTATTTTCATCTAAAAGCACAGCAGCACAACAAATGTACAATTTCATTTAAAAAGACAAACCCTTAGTCTGTTTAATACCTACACTTCAAGAGTGCTCCAACTTTAACAAACAATTACTGAAACTGGAGAAAAAGGATATTATGGAAATTACAGCTATAAATAAAATGGAGCATGAGAGAGTAACAATACCACTAACTGAGAAACTAAAAGCTAAATTGGATTCTTTGGAGAAGTCTGTGTGAAGGACTGCAGGATTACAAAAGTGTATGCGTGTGTAAAAAGTGTTGAGTTATTTAAATGTGGAGGAAGGGTTAGTAAATGGAGCTATTGGCATAGGACCCGGACCCCCCAGGTTGTTCCCGGCCCCGCCCCCAGCAGAACCCACAAATCAAGACTGGATGACCAGAGCTGTGGGTAAAAGAGGCCATGTTTATTATAAACCATCACATATAAACATGACAATATATCATCAATAAGATTCAAATTTCATACGACATAGATTTATCAACTTTGATCACTGAACGATATTTTCATTTATGTTGATCATAACTTTATAATTTATCAGTAGAAATGACAGAACTTAATTTATCGACAAAGAATGTTCTCTATCGCTCTAGCACTAAGGGGCCTTCTGGCTCGCGCCCCCCCAAATGAGAACCACGCAAGGTGCAACCCACCTGCGTCCTTGAGAAGTGAGCCCCTGCCATCTGGTCCTTGTCCGCCACCTGAGGGGCCCACCCCTCCACCACCAGGCTGCCCATCGGGGCTCATAGGGAATAACCAGGGGCTGATGCCCCATGCCCTAGATTGTAAACTGGCGCCCTTGCCCCCAGCCGGTGTCTCCATTCTCTCTGGGGTGAGCTTACCGTATCTCCC
Organism: Calotriton arnoldi; assembly: GCA_963921515.1. Taxonomy (NCBI): domain Eukaryota; kingdom Metazoa; phylum Chordata; class Amphibia; order Caudata; family Salamandridae; genus Calotriton; species Calotriton arnoldi. The sequence continues at coordinate 30,885 of CAWUFW010007624.1, read as the reverse complement.
CCTCAGTGCTGACCTAGGGAGTATGCAGGCGGACTCCCCTTAACAATGTAAGGCAATTTATGTCGCCTCATTACCGCCACTCTTCATTCCACTTCCAACACCTTCCCAAGCTCTACCTCTAGGGATGGGTGGGTGGGAGATTCACGCAGTCCATAGCACACGGGGCCGGCGCAGTAAGGAAGAGAGGGTGAGGGTCAGGGCAATGTGCCCTAAATAGGCCCCCTACCCTCTCCTCCCCCCCATTACCGGCCCCGGCAGGAAGTGACGTCGGTGACACCCCGGAAGTACTTCTCGCCATTCGCGGCGACCAATCCCTCCACCAGGAGCCACGAGGGCGTGGCCGGGACCCCGGGGGCCCGTATCCTAATGGCATGCTGCCTTATAGTACGCGCTTTTCCAAAGTTATTGATTTCATTAATTTTCCAAATAGGGATGAAGTTGAGTACTTAGCCATACAAGTTGATCAGATTGATGGTGTGAAGCAGATTGGCCGATGCATTGTACATTTTTGCTTGTGAAGGACTTACATGTGCGGTTGCAACAGTTTCCATTGTCTCTACCATATGCTGTAACTATTCATAAATCTCAAGAATTAAGTGTAGATGCAGCTTTTATTAATATTGGAAGTACAGTATTTAAAGAAGGTATATAGTATGTAGCATTATCTTGAATTAGAACATTGTCTGGTTTGTTCTTAGCTCATTTCTATGAGAAGAAAGTTAGTGCTGATGCAAGCTTTGAAAGAGAATACAATCAGTTAAGAAGTCTATATGCTCTTCATTTAGGTCAGTATCCTATTTATGAGAAACGGCTAATCTGCCAAAAACAGAAACTTACAAAAGAGTCGACAGATGTTCAAGAAAAGAAAAGAAAATAATAGAAGCTAGAAGGTGGTAAGAAGAAAAAGTTGGAAATAAGGGAGATACTGTAGGATACCAGTTGGAAAACAGTTAAGGTGGCAACTGCTATGCAAATGCTATTCTCAGTGTACTGTTTCATTTACCACATCTTGTAAATCGAAGTCAACAAAACTCAAATAAAAGATTGTGTTCTGCACTGTATCATTTGCCGGAACGTTTACTGAGTGACAGAACTGTAATACATTCAGCTTCAGGCATTAGAGACCTTTTAGATATTTGTAGTGGATCACTATTTTTTACTCTCAGCCCTCAACAAGATGCACAGGAATTTACAATGGTCATTCTTGGCGTTTTAGAAGAAGAAGAATTAAATATTTATGACTTATTTAGAGAGTTACAAATAGAACCATGACTGTGAAGACTGCTCTTTCACATTCACCACTGAAATAAACTCTTAGTGAATTCTGTACGTATCACTACCAGATTGCAAAACTGTGCCTTTTGATCGATTGATCAAAAAGGCTTTCCAAAATATGACCTGCCCAAATTGTAGATCAGATTGTATGTCTACATTGCAGATACAGAGAACTGGGAAATCGATTATACAAATGCTGCAATGATGCAGAACAGATTAATCTAAATTTGAAACGGAAATTACAAACTTTAAAGCGGAACAAATTTTAATTTCTGGAAGAACGTACATTACAGTGGCTATCATCTTTCATGAAGGGCTTCATATAACTTCAGGACACTACAATGTATATTAAAGAAGTGTAAGTGGATGGACGGAATGCAATGACAGCAAGCTTACATTGAAACAAAAACCATGTTTCAAACTTCCAAATTCATACCTTTTCTTTCTTCAACCAAGGTTCTAAGCAGGATAACTGTTTAAAAAGTGTAATGAAGTGTTTGTTCTTCATGGATCCTCAGTGTTTAAGGCATCATTTGACCTACCAGGGGTGATGACTTCAAAACACTCTCCAAAATTCAAATATGATTTATATCTATTTCGAGCAATGGACTTCTTACAAGATGATAACATTTTATTTTTTTCTGATATATTTCTTTAGAGCAGTTCAGTACCTGTAGCTGAAATAATTATTTGACTAGTTAGTTCTAGTTTTTTCTACAATCTAAATGATTGTTTTTTTCCCTGCTATTCAAGGATGAAGCTTCATGCAGTACATCATTCACAGTGTACAAGTATGAAAGCTGAGAACAGCAAAAAAGCAAAAATTAGACTTTTAAATTAAATGTATAATTGCTTTACAATGTTGTACCTGTGCGATGTTTTATTATTAACATGAACATTTCTATTGCAGAAACTTAAACTTTGCTATTCAAATCTATAACATTTAGCAATAACTTATATTTATCTTTTCTTTCTTTTACTACAGATCAATGGACATTATTACAGCAATGTAGGTGACTGATTACATCTTTCCCCTTTATAATACATCCAACAAGAGAGGAAGGAAGACATTGCTGCATACAGTGGCAAATTCAAGCAGACACTGATACAGATACTGACACATCCATGCACACACTGATAGCATACATTTGTATACCCAGCCTCACACTTATGTATACAATGACACAGCAACACAGAGTAAAACATAGACTTCCACACCCAGTAAAAACCTCATGCATACACTCACACACACAGGTACACACTAAATCATACAGTAAGACACCCAGGCAACACACTGATGCATAGAGTAACACATCCAGGCACACAATGATGTATACAGTCATACAACCAGGTAGACACCATTGTGTACACTGAAACAGCCAGGCATACACTTATGCACCTTGCCGCACACTCATACATACACTGACACACCTGCACACACACTAATACAGTTACAGAGTCACTGATACATACACGCAGACACCCAGGATGCACTCATACATATTGTGACACAGCCAAGAAATTACACAGATGCATTCACTGAATCACTCACTCTCTCCTATCTACAATCAGCCACCACAGGACACACTCATAGATATACTGATGCAACTAAATACACACTGATTCATTCATTGACATACTCAAACACTCACACATACATAGACTTAAACACCCCAGGACACACTCATACATACACTGACAGATCCAAGCAAACACACTGATACATTCACTAAGTTACTCAGACTCTCAGTCATACACACACTTAGACACCTAGGGACACACTAATACATATATTGACACACCCAAGCCCACACTGATCCATTCACTGACACACTCAGTGTGCAGATATGTTTCCACATGTTTGATGTTCCGTGGCTATATTTTTTTGCGGTGCCATGAGACAATTCCTTCCCGCAGAGGTTGTATTTTACATATCCTGCGGAGACTTTTTTTCACCATTGGGTATGGGGAAAAGCTGCCATACCTCACTCTCCTTTCACAATGTTATAGGCAGTTCTTCATCTTCTTCTTCATGTGGAATTACCATAGGTTCTGCAGTTGGAGGTGCAGCACTCCCTTCAGCCATTGTGAAAACCAGTGTTTCTGCAAGATATCTAAAAAGATGTTTCTCCCACAACCACTAGAGGAATAATAACTGTTTTAGGGAGTGGCTTTACTCAAAATTAAGTGTGGTCCAATATTAACCAATGACGTTTCAGAATCTTCTTTTGACATCTAGTGGCACCAGGATCAAGAGCAGCAAATTTGCAGGTCTGCGTAAACCGTAAAACACTTATTTATTAAAAACTAAATATTCAGGAGGAATTCCAAGCTTCCAAATTTGTCCAGCCTTATTCTATATTTACAAAGAGTGACTCCTATATACTTAAAAAATGTTTAAAAGTTTACAAAATTGTGGCCCAGATCTGCGGGTTCGTTCCGATTACTTGATTGTATCACTTAATTTACCTGCTGCAAAGAACATATATCTTACATATTATGTATATAGCTCAGTAGGTTGCTGTTGTAAAGAGATCACAGTATTACTTTGGTGTGTGGGAAACACAGGGACAACATGTTTGTGGGCAGCAGAGTGTGTAGACGGGGGTGCTCATGTTGGTTTTATCACAATATATATGCTTGCTTTGTGTCATTGCACGATTGACCACAAAGGAGTGGCATGATAGGTTCCATTGGGAACGGTTAAGCGAGACTCTGCCTGCAGGTATGGATATGTAATTCGATTTGAGTTCTCAGTGGCCAATGTAATTCACAGTTTATACATTTTATGAATGGACAGCACAGTTACTCAGGCCAGTTCATGGCCGCTAAGTGTTTGAAAACGTGGTGAATAAATGTTGTACTTACTTGTGAAGAGTCACAAGAGTACGTTTGGGTGTTAGATCATGGCAAGGTTTGTGTACGTTGGACACCGGCGAATGCATGTAATGGGCAACAGGGGATGGTCTAGTGGTTCATAGGGGCAGGACTAGAAGATATTTAAGCCGCCCCCCGGCTGGACTTCGGTTGGTCGTGTATTTCACATGCCAAACGCTGGCTATCAGAACACTCCTTGCCGAACAGGGGTGAGTAAGGCTAGTTTTATACTGTGGGATTCAAGGTACAAGTTGCTGTAAGGTTGTGTCGGTGTCAGGGCAGGTCCTGGATGCTTAGTAGACTATAATGTGACATGTAACATATGACATGTTTTTATGATACATGCCCAGCTTTAGTACAGCTGCCCTTTGTGCATGCCACTTATTATGCTTGCCGGATGTGTGTAGTTCCCTGAACATACAACCCGTTTGAAATACCTACCATGATGTTACATGATTCTCCCTTTAAATCTGTTGCTGGGATTACACTTTTACATTTTCAAAAAGCTCGTTCCGAAGTCTAGCGTGTCTTTTTGTTATGCACGCTGCTTATTTTACTTGCAGGATGTGTATGGTTCCCTGAATGTAAAATATGTTTTTAATGCTCAGCAAACGGTTACTTGGTTTTACTTTTAGATTTGGTGCAAGGATCACACTGGATGCTCTTAGAGTGGCACACAACATAGATGCTGCTTAAACACCGAGAAGCATTGTTGCATCTCCTTGTTATAGACATCCCCATGTCCTGGCTGTTAGAAATGTTACAAATGTATGAGGAATGATCCTGGCATTAGCCAAAATTGACTGGTGGATTTACACAAGATATACATTAGGCATATTCCTAATCTGTCCTTCTGTTCACTGTATGTAGCCCTATATGGATGGATGACATTACCCACTAAAAAGGTTTAGAAGCCTGTTCCTAAGTTTACCCGTGGCCTATAGTATTTTCGAGTTTACTGCTGCTACAAGGTATCATTGTTTTACATTTTCTTTTTGTTTTCCCCTTCCCCCTTTTCCCTTCTTCTAGTTTTAGGGATCCTTATGGATATAATTGATGAACACTATGCTTGTGTTTGCCGACATGGCTTTAATGGTCTTTTTGACTCCTGGAAGCGTGAGGTGTGCAGTATAGACCATAACTTTGTTTGACTAAGGGCTGACAATCTCATTCATGACATATTTGCCTTGTTTCAAAGAGCCTTCTTGGAATACTTGTATGTCAATTGTGACACTGTGTCTGTTTAGAACCGCATATTTTACCTGATACTTGATTTTGGTACGTTTTGGGAGGTTTTGGGAGTACTCTCGACCGCCATGCTTTCAATACATCAGCACGACACTCCGTTATAATGTAAAAGGACAGAGGGTGGACTGTTTCTGTATCTACCCTTGCTTATCGACTGTGTGTTTCTCTCATGACTATTTTTATTGTTCTTTCTTTTTTCCCCTACGGATCTAGATTCTTGAGCACTTTGGACACCAATATTAATGAGCATATTAGGGTCTGGATCCTTGCTATAAATATAGATATTCTCTTATCTGCATCCCTGGCATGTGCATGTCTTCACGTATGTGTTCTGTTTGAAGTGTGTTATTAATTCTTGTTTTTGTATTTGTCTCCCTGCTTCCATTTCTCTGGGTACATATCCACATTGGTGGATAGATGGTTGCTCTTTGGAGCATAATATGTTTGTCATTTATTAAGTGTTTATATAAATGTATATGTGACACTGTTGTAGTGTTGTTTGTCTAAATGTATAAAAGGTTATGGAAGTCTCGTGCCTAATAAATCTATGTCTAAAATGATGTGGAATTTCATTTTTTAATAAGCTCTTTGTCCTTCTTGGGCTAAGCATTAGTCACTGTTTTATGCTGTATATAGAGCTGTATGTAATGTATGTCTACAAATAATAGTTTTTAGACTTATATGTTTTTTATGTATGTTTGAAGCCCTGAGGAAGCCTGTAACTAGGTGAAACGCGTTGGCTGTGCTTATTTGTATTCGATGAAGAAACCATTGATTAAAGAGTAACAGAAACAACCAAAGGATCTATTAATTTCATTGCCTCTTTGAAGGAAGTGGCCCGATTAGGGTCACCCTGGTCACTAATGACCACCTCTCAGCCTTCCGTACTAAATGAAGAGTAGCTAAGACAGTAGAGAATACAGACCAATAACTGTTTATTATTGTACACTCAGACCGGAGCCCGGTCTGCCCAGTTGCTAGGAGTGCTGCAGAGAGGACTGAAATCGACAAGCATAAAGATACATTATGTACATTTCGTAACTGGGCTAAAACACCCCCACAGTGGAATTTTCCAGGCAGGTGCAGCTAAACAGTGAAATACAAAAAAAAAACTGGTTTCAGCGCTTCTATCTTACACAAAGTATTTCAACTCCAAGGTCGTTCCATTCGGGCCCGCCACTAGACAAGTGGCAGAGGGCCTCTATCTAGTGAGAAAGGTATGCGCTAATAAGAACAGTGCATTCATTACTGGAACAGAACAGAAACAAAGAAAAAGAAACTCTAAGGGGAGCATTTCTCAGAATTTGACTGAGATCAGTTTCGAACAGCTTAAAATGGCGAATGGTAACTTACACAGGGCAATACGCAAACATGAACATTTCTATTCTAACAGACCCTCCTTTTAGCATGAGCTAAAACATTTTCTAACAACAATAAGCGAAAGCAAACTTCAAACAATAATAAAATCACATTGATGAACAATTAGGAGCATTCCATGTTATGAACATCAGGAAGTGAAACAGTGAGGAGGGAAGAATTCTCAAAAATGCCCTCGTCTATATTCATAAGATCCTCAATGTTCTTTTGTATCATGATTGCGGCATTTGTATCGTGAATTGATATCTTCTGTTTGGGCGTGAAAAGTGTAGTACAATAAGAACAGAAGGGAAGACACTGAACGAGGATACAGCAAAGAACCAATACCACTATGAGATAAATTACTTTTTCGAGAACCCAGCCCCAGCTTCCAAAAAGAGATCAACTCCAATTCCCACTTTCCATTCCTTTGACGTTCTCGAGGATGTCTAAGATGTGTTTAATAATATTATTTTCCATATTCTTAATCCCGACTATGCACTGGTCGCCCACTACCGCATATACACCACACAGCTTAAATAAAATCAAATGCATATCTGGTCTGTTCTGAATATATAAGCATACTCTCCAATTGAGTGGTGATGTCACGCAAAGCTGCTACTGTGGTATTAGACAGAATTTGCAGCTTGCATCCAAAATATTCTCTAGCTTTCCCACCCCTGGCCATAGAAGTACCACCCAAAGTGAAATTAGAAGAAAGGATGTATCCAAAAGTAATCCCGTTACTATAATTATTGACCTCTATATCGGTACCTCCCTCACAGAATTCTTTTGTGAGAGTCGTTTTCACCCAGCGTACATTAGGCTTCGCATATTTACAGGGCACACCTGATGGTAATACCATCCCAAGAGCCACATCATCTGTACTATTATGGACGTTGTAGTATGTACCGTTAGATAAGAAGTAAAACCCCGGATGTGCATAAATCGGTCCTTCATATTCTACTGCAGCATATCGAATGTTCATTCCAACAGTACTCAGATCTTTGTCATTCACCAGAGGGATCGTATTTATATACAGCACTATTCCAGAACAGTTGATATACAAAGAAGTGTCTGTACTATTCACAATGGGGCAGCAAGCAGGATAATAACCAGCCTCCTGGGTGACTATCAATTCCTTGTAATGCCAGCCCACCAAAGTAACATTCTGTTCTTCCATATAATAATTGTCGCAATAAATATTGTTATCACAACCTGGATAACCCATTCCTAATGGCTTTCTATAATATAGACAAGGTCCGGGATAGCCGAAGCGAAAAACTCCCTTCACTTCTGTAAATTGCGGTGGGCGAGTATATGTATAGTTTACAAGTGACAGTGGATATGCAGTCCATAAACTAGTAACAGATTCAGTGGGGTAACAAGCTGTCCCTTCTCCGAAGAATCTCTTGTGTGTGTCTAGAAATACATTACTTGGGGCTGTTCTTTTATTTCTTTTCATGGAGATAACCTTACCCTTATTGCGCAGAGGCATGGTTTGATCATTTTCCAAAACCCACGACACTCCACACAATATTATTATCAGCAGAACCAACAGAACAACACGTTATTTTCCTTTTTCGTGTCCACACCATATCATGATGGACAACAAGAACCATTGGCTGCTCTTCCTCAGCAACCTTTCTCCCAAAGGGATGCAAAACGTATAATAAAGGGGACCAAAATGCAAAAACCAAGTTCCCAGTGTCCGTCAGAGCCTCACTGGTACAGGCTCCTATTGTCCATCAATAAGTTGGCGCTCTTGAGCACCGGCGGTGGAGCTTGCTCTGTCCTAAGCTCTTTTAATGTATACTGTGTTGATCCAGATGGTATACTTTCGAGGTATACTTCAATCTTCCCTAACTAATGTTCAAACAACTAAGATAAAGTAAACAGAAAATTCTCCACTAGTTTCTGTTAATTCCGTTGGCACTGTAACTCAGTACTAGCTACTGTATGCAGTCTATCCCTAGTCTTTTTTCTCCTTAGACTCAATAGTCCTCAGCTGAGGGCGCAAATTGTATCTGGTAGCCCCAGGCACTGTGTGATCAATGAACTAAGGCTCTTGGATAGCTCATATTTCTGGGGAAACAGCCTTGTTTAAAGCATCCTCATTCTCCTTATCTGTTTGCGTCCAAGTTAACTGGGTGTCACAGAAAGGAACAAACCTGGGCACCTGTCCGCACTCCGTGTCGCCTATGTCATCTTTGACCCACTGGTCACATGGTAACGGCAAAGGAATCCTCCGACAATGGGTAGCATGTACCCAGTTCTTTCGAACAGTGACCTTTACAGCCGTCTGTGTCACCAACAAAACCTGTTCAGGACCTTTCCAGCGTGGCTCCAAACTTTTCTTCCTCTGAAAATTACGAAGCAACACATTATCACCAGGCTGGATGTCGTGGCCGGGTCCCTCTGGTGTGGAAGCTAGGGATTCCCGCACCTGTTGGTGAATAGGATGTACACTTTCTGTTAACTGGCCAAGATAATCAAGCAACACAGGGTACTCAATATCATAGTACTTACGAGGACGGGGGATACCCAGACATTTTCCGGGGGCCCAAACATGACCTCGTAAGGAGACAATCCTGTGCTAGAATGAAATGTTGTTCTTGTTGACAAAAGAGCTAACGGTAAAGCATCTGGCCACTTTAACCCTGTTGTCTCCTGAATTTTTGGCAGTTTCAGTTTGAGAGTACCATTGTACTTCTCAACCAAACCCGCTGACTGTGGATGACTAGTAGCATGAAATTTCTGTTTTACATGTAGACCTTCACAAATCAATTGAATCACTTTCCCATTAAAATGACTTCCGTTGTCACTCCAGATAATTCGGGGCAAGCTGAAATGAGGAAAGAACTCCTTAAGGAGTACCTTCGTAGTCGTAATGGCTGTGTTATCTTTAGTGGGGTAAGCCTCAACCCATTTACTGAATGCACATACAACCACCAAAACATACTTAAGATTATTGCATCTCTCTAATTCGATATAATCCATTTGTAGGACTTTAAAAGGAAAAGTGGGTGATGCAAAATTACCAGATGGTGTCGGGGTACCTTTCCCTGGATTATGCATCATGCAGACCATGCAGTACTTTACTCAATGCGCAGCTGTCGTGGAAATATTGTCATTCTGCCATTCAGGGGCTAACAATCTACAAATGCCTTTTGCACTAATATGAGCTGGTCCATGTGCAATAGTGACCACAGGAAGAACGTTTGCATCTGGCAACATCCATCTCTGTTTCCCTGATTTATCAATCCAACATCCTTCCTCATTCAACTGTTCTCCTGCCATTCCGCAAATTTTTCTATCGTGGCTTCACTTTGTATCTCCTGCACACTCTCAAAGGTATTCTCAAACATACAACTTCGGGAACCCACCTAGCTGGACCTGCTACAAACATGCGTTTCATCTTTGTTCGGGCTGTTTCCTTAGCTGTCTGATCTGCAAAAGCATTTCCTCTACCCACATCATCAGTAACCTTCCTGTGGGCACTACATTTAATTATGGCCAATTTCTCGGGGAGTGTTAAATCAGACAAAAGCCTCAATATGAGGTGCCCATGCTGAATCTTGGTGCCATGAGAAGTAAGTAACCCTCTCTCTGCCCAAAGCCTGCCAACATTATGGGCAACCCCAAATGCGTACTGGCTGTCAGTATAAGTATTGACAACCAGTCCTTCACTTGATTTGCAAGCTCGAATAATGGCAGCAAGCTCAGCAGCTTGAGCCGACTGATAAGGGACCTGTGATGTCTCGACCACTGTGCGCAACGTAGTGATAGCGTAAGCTGCAGTGGTGGTACCATCTGGTAATTTAAAACAGTAGCCATCGACATATAGTTCTCTTTGGGGGTCAGATAGGGGCACATCAGTCAGGTCTACCCATCCCTTAGTCTCTTCTTCCCTCCGGAAGATACAATCATGTTTATCAACTGCATCATTCTCAGAAGGGAGGGGTAGTAACGTGACTGGGTTCAGAGTGGCACATCTTTTAATTGTAATGTGTTAAGCAAACAATGTCAATTCATAGCCAGTAAGACGTGCACTGGTGAGGTGCTGTGTCTTCATCTTATTCAAAAGAGTATCCACAGCATGGGGTACCATAACTGTGAGGTCAGTATCAAGTACGAGTCCAGCCGATTGTCTGATTGAAGTAGCCACAGCAGCGACCGCCCTCAGACAACTCGGAAGGGCCCTTGCAACAGGATCAAGATCAGCAGAAAAATAAGCACAAGGCCTCTGCTTCTCCCCAAACTTTTGTGTTAGGACAAAAAGCACGCAACCAGCCATCTTGTGGACATAGAGCACTAACGGTTTGTTGTAGTTAGGTGTGCCAAGCACTGGAGCCGAACAAAGCACTGTTTTCAATTGCTCAAAAGACTGCTGGCATTCAGACGTCCAAGGCAAAGGCTCATGCACTGCTTTCATTGTTAATGCAAGCAAAGGTTTAATTAGTAGCGAATAATTAGGTATTCACTGGTGACAAAAGGAAGTGATACCTATAAAAGCGCGCACATCTTTTTGAGGTTGTGGAATGGGCATTTTAACAATTGTACTAATGCGCTCTGAGGTCAACCTCCTTCCCTCCTTTGACAGTAGGTGACCTAAATAGGTGGCCTCCTGTTGACAATACTGAAATTTGGAAAGTGAAACCTTATGTCCATGATGTGCCAAATGCAACAACAATTTCACTGTACTATCCTTTCAACCTTGTTCTGTATCAGAAACTAGGAGTAGATCATCAACATACTGCACCAATACATTACCTAAGGGTAGCGATAAGGAATACAACTGACCTTTTAATGCTTGACTATAAATACTAGGGCTCTTTGTATAGCCCTGAGGAGCACAACAGAATCTAAAACTTCTACCATTCAGTGTGAACCAAAACAAATATCTGCTGTCTGGATGGATAGGAATACTAAAGAAAGCATTTTTCAAGTCAATAACAGAGAAGAATTGAGCAGTAGAAGGAATCCTCGTCAAGAGCGTAGTAATATCAGGAACCACCGGGAACTGTGGAACTACTATTTTATTAACCTCGCGCAAATCAATCACAAATCGGTAAACATTATCATTGTCGTCAGAGGAGCTGGAAGGTGTCCTTTTAAGAATTGGAAGAAAAGGACTATTACAAATGTTGGCAGATGTTTCTTCAACAACTCCCTTTTGTATCAAATCCTGAATAATCTGCAGAAGTGCCCGTTCTCCCGTCTGAGGTATCTTATACTGAGGAATGAGAGGCAAAACAGCATGATCCTTAACCTGTATAGAAACTGGTGGTATATGCAACAGCCCTACATCCGTGTCACCTGTGGCCCAAAGAGTGGGTGGGTCGTCAGCAAATTCAGCTGAGAGGGGTGCATCCTGAGACAGACACTGTTTAGTACTCACATCCGGACCCATAGTAATATAGACACCTACAGGAGAGCAATAGATAGTAGCATGCAACTTCTTCAACAAATCCAAACCCATCAAATTTTCACCACAATTGGATGTCAACAAAAATGGAGATTCCACAGTAAAAGGACCAACAGTCAATGCAAGGGGACACGAAATGGGGCTTATGACGGGTAAACCTGAAAAACCTACCAAAACACTATTGTGGCCAGACAGAGCCGTCCCGGGGACTATATGTCGAGAAAATTCCTTAGTCGAGCCATGCAAATCCGCTGTGACATAAGGACCACGCTGATCTACAGGTATCTGAACTGGTCCCTCACCCTGTCCCTGGCTATCCTAACTATAAGACATACCTGTCACCTCATCCATATAAAGTAATTATTATCAGAGCGACCCTGTGAAACTGCAGCATTCTGGGCTCTTTCAGTCCCATGACGTCTCCCACTGGAACCTCGCCCTCTAGGAGACGCAAACTGCTGTAAAAGCACAGGGCACTGGCTATGCCAATGACCTTCCTCCTTACAATACGCACACTGATTCGGCCCTAAAGGAGTATGCATGTAAGTAATAATACGACCAGGCAAAGCAAGTATCTCTGCACGAGGCTTATCTCCTGGCTTTCTTTCCTGATCCCATCCTTTAATCACATCCCATGTACCACCTAATTCTGCAATATGATCTAGAGTATGCACCTGCCCCCAAATATCAATCGGAACGAGAAGACCGAAAAATATTTCAATATCAGCAAGAGTCATTACAGTAGAAGAAGCAGCCTCTGTCAATTCCTTATAATAAGCTGTGGTATTTTTCCTAGGGTTGGGCAGGGTAGCCTTAAGGGCCAAAACCTCGCTCCTTTTCCACGGAGAATAAACCCATTGCTCCTGGAAACGAGCAGCTACGGCTGCCTAGTAACATTACCGAGCTGATCGGCTAACTCAGGAAGTTCTGGATGATATATTGGATGAACCTCACGCATAGGGAACTGGGTAATTTTAGTGGGACTCTTTTCGAACAACCGAACTCTATAGAAAACTATAGTATTAATATTTGCGAGCACCTGCCCAGGGGCTAAATTAGCAATATAACCACGATCTTTAATATCAAATAACACTTGTGGAGCCTCAATTTTAATATATGTGCACCAAAGATTGATCAATGTGTGCTGGAGAACATGCTGCTGTAGAAAAGGCTCAAACTCACACACAGCCTGCCAAATGTCTTCAGCATCATAAACCGGATTACTAGCCCACTTCATAGCCTGCCTCACCAACATCTCCTTCTCATCATCCCCCACGTCAGAGCACACCAATGGACCTATCCGTTCACTGAAATTACCAATCTCTGTCCTCAAACGACGTACGGTTGTCTCAACATTCAAAGGTATCAGAGGATGAAAAACCATAGAAGGAGAAGCAACAGAAGTAAGAGGTACAAACGTTGGTAACGCTTGTACCGGAGGAGAAGGAACGGAAGATACAGGAGTTGAAACAGTAGATGTACTAGGGGTCACAGTTGTCAAAGATGGTGAGGACAAAGAAGGAAAAGGAGGTGCCGTAGCCAAAGCCGTCGAAACAACAGCCGTAGATACAGAAACAGCCGAAGCAGATGAAACAGGCTGCTGTGACTGTAAGGGAACAGTGGGATATATCCTCTGCGGGGCATAAGGAGGCGGAGGTCGAGTGACTAACAGCTCTTCCACAAAAGTATCATTTTCCTCTTTGGCCAAATAGGATTTATCAATGTGTAACCGAAATCTCCTATCTTCACATTCAACACCTGCCTCCTGTTTTTCTCTATCATAGGCTACAGCTTTCTGCATCAATGTTTGCATTTTCCCCTTCTATGCATCTCTTTCCATCTTTAGCCGTCTCTGTCTAGCCTCCTTCTGCCAAGTTCGAAGAGAACCAAACATTGACTGCCCACTTCATCTCTTAAACAACTGTTCCTGTAAAAACCCAATATTTTGTTCATCAAAAGTGCCCATCAACGGCCACTGCAACTCGACATTGTCCCTCGTATATTTGTGCCATAATGTACTAAACATAATAGGGCCAAGACCATGTTTCACATACATATCACAATTAGGGCTGGCTTCAGGAGGCGCTGGCTGAGCTTCTTCCAATTGAGCATCTGCAGAACAACAACGACAACACAAACTACAAACTTTACTGAGGACAGGTGTTTTAAAAGGAAAACAAGTTCGTTATTTTACCTAGCAAAGTAGTTGCAAGTACTTTTTATCAAAACAGTCCTCAGACCGTACCAAACACAAACCACAATGGTACCATATCCTCAAAGAACCAAAACAAACTCACCTGATATCAGCAATACAAACAAACCGATTCTCCACTGCTGACTCTTCAGACGAAACGGTCAGATCCAAGGGTTTCGCCGTTCAGGACTCCAGTCGGGATGACCACTGGGCGAGGCACCATCCGGCAGGACAGAAGGGGCAGCTGTGAGCAACAGAAACTCTTCGTGCAGGGGTCCCTGAGCCGTCAGTCCTACCTGACGATGTCCTCGGCCTCCCCCCCCCCCTTCTGCAGAAGGGGGATGGATCAATCACCCGAAGGAGTCCCTGTTCGGGCGCCAACTGAAGGAAGTGGCCCGATTAGGGTCTCCCGGGTCACTAATGACCACCTCTCAGCCTTCCGTACTAAATGAAGAGTCAGTCAGACAGTAGAGAATACAAACCAATAACTGTTTATTATTGTACACTCAGACCGGAGCCCGGTCTGCCCAGTCGCTAGGAGTGCTGCAGAGAGGACTGAAATGGACAAGCATAAATATACATTATGTACATTTCGTAACTGGGCTAAAACACGCTCACAGTGGAATTTTCCAGGCAGGTGCAGCTAAACAGTGAAATACAAAAAAAACGGTTTCAGCGCTTCTATCTTACACAAAGTAGCTCAACTCCAAGGTCGTTCCATTCGTGCCCGCCACTATACAAGTGGGAGATGGCCTCTATCTAGTGAGAAAGGTATGCGCTAATAAGAACAGTGTGTTAATTACTGGAACAGAACAGAAACGAAGAAAACAAAACTCTAAGGGGAGCATTTCTCGGAATTTGAACGAGATCAGTTTCGAACAGCTCAAAATGGCGCCGGTGAAGAAAATGGCACAGCGAATGTTAACTTACACAGGGCAATACGCAAACATGAACATTTCTATTCTGACATCTTATTCTATGTACTAATCTTTGCAGTCACAATATTTTAGCACAGAGAGTTAATGCACCTGCTGCAAAGAACGTATACCTTACATATTATGGGGCTTATTTACAAGCGCCTTGCGCCACCCGTACATCACTTTTCCCATATTAAAAATGACGCAAAAGTGGCGCAAGGCGCTTGTAAATAAGCCCCTATGTGTATAGCTGAGTAGGTTACTGTTGAAAAGAGATCACAGTTTTAAGCACTGATAGTTTTGACTCCCAATAAGGTAACAAAGAGACCTTATTATGGCAGCACAAAAGAAAATTTACCTGCATATCACAGACATGTATTTAATGTAGAAATGCCAGTAGGTTTCAGCTTTTATCACTGAATAGTAGTTTTCTGTCCTTGCATTTCAGCTGCTTTGTGACACTTCCAAGATTTTCTTACAGTTTGTTGATGCTCAAATGGATGTAATTTTTGATATGTATGTATTTCAATTCACTTAATATACTCACTCTCACACCCACTGACATATACATACAGACACTGTCACATCCACTCACATACCCATACAGATACTCTCTCAGCCATACTTACACCCATACACACTCTCTCACACCCATTGACATACCCATACAGACATTCTCACACCCACACTTACACTCGTACAGACACTTTCACACCCACTCACATACAGATATGGACACTCTCACACCCACACTTATACCCATACAGACATTGTTGAACCCACTTACATACTCATACAGACACTATCACATCTATACTTACATCCATACAGACACTCTCATACCCACACTTATACCCAGGCAGACACTCTCATAACCACTCTTACACCCATACAGACATTCTTACATCTACTCACATACTCATACAGTCCCTCAAACACCCACTCACATACCCATACAGAGACCTCTCACCTACATGTTCATACCCATACAGAGACTCTTACAACCATTTACACAACTATACAGACACTCTCACACCCAAACCCACTCATAGAACCAGTCGCACACCCATTCACAGTCATATAAAGCTAATTACACAAACTCATAAACCCACATAAACACTTAGACACTCACTCAGAGACTCATAGATTCACTCAAAAAGAAAGTCAGCAACCTACACAACCACTAACATACCCACTTTCAAAGTTCTAAAGTTACTCTTAAGAAATAGAATATGAAAAACCTTTGAAATTAACTGAAAAAAATTAAAAATTCACTGAAAGAACCAAAGGGTATAGGGACATTATAGTTAGCCTCACATTTCACTTGTACAAACCCATAGAGATTCAGCAGATATAGTTACCTCAGCTAACTATAACTTATGCCCCCGCAATGCACTGCTGATGATCTCACATATAACATCACTCATGACATGGCCAGTGACATAACTGATGACATCTCAAATGACATCACTGATGACATCATCCACAGAACCACTCACATACCCACTCATACCCTCAAACAACCTCTCGTCTACCCACACACATGCCATACAACCACTCACACACCCACTTAGTCACCCATACAGCCACTCACAGAACCACTCAATCCCCATGCAGCTACCATATAAACAGTCACTCACTCATACAGCTGCTCGTACAGCCACACACTCAACAATGCAGCTACTCACACACCCACAAATTCACCTACACAACCACTCACACAGCCACTCTCTCACCCATACAAGCACTCACACACACTCACACATATACACACACAACCACTTACATACCCATTTACACATCATACAAGCACTCAAACATCCACTCACTCACCCATACAGCCATTTCCACAGACACTCACTCTCCGATAGTCACTCACACACCAACTCATTTAACCAAACACCCACTCAAACAGACACCCAAACAGACACTTACACATCCAGTCACTCACTCATACAGCCATTAACACACAGACTCACTCACTCATACACTCACTCACACACCCACTCAACTACCCATACAGCCACTCACACAGATACTCACTCACCCATGCAGCCACTGACATACCCACTCACTCAGCAATATAGTCACTCAAACAGCTACTCCCTGACCCATATAGACACTCACACAGCCACTTACTCACCCCTATATCCATTCAGTCACCCAGTCGTCACCCATATGACCACTCACACACTCATTCACTCACCCATACAACCAGTCACACAGCCATTCACTCACCAATACAGCCACTCCCTTCCCATACACCCATTCACACACCCATTCACTCACCCATATGACCACTCACACATCCACTCACTCATCTATAGAGCCACTCACACACCCACTCACAGACCCATGAAGCCACTCATACATCCACTCCCATGTCCATACAGCCACTCACACACCCACTGTAGTATATCAGCTCTCTCTACAGTGCACTAAAATGAAGTACACTATGTAGAGAGCGCGACGAATCCCCATTTGGTATACAGATAGTCGGAGGCAGTAAATAAATAATACAGTGAAGAATAAATCCAAGACCAATTTATCACAATAAAGTCAATTTTTCCCTTATGATTTTTCAAAGTTCAGAAAATAAATAACTTTTGTGCACAATAGGCACCATTGAAAGAAATGGGAACGTAGTAGAAAAATGCATATAAAATCAGGCAATTCTTTCACAAAGTTCACCTTCTTATTTTAGGTCGATGTCGGTACCAGATCCTAAGTTCCAGCAAGAGAAGTTCAGGAGCTTCCTGGGTCAGCCGGGAGCACAGTGCTGAAGGTCTTGGAAACTGGTGCACAAAGACTGAGGGGACCACTTGAAAGTACACTGCACAGGAGGACTTACAGGTAAGTCGAGTGGTTCTCCTTGGAGGGAGGTGGTCGCAAGGGCTTGGGGACCACAGGAGCACAGCTGATTAGAAGATGCCGGGGCCGGGTGCAGAGCACACAGGTCTGCCGGGCTTCATGCATCATGAGGTCAGGAGAAGGCAACTTGGAGAGGTAATCTTGGGACAGCTGGGCCACTCAGGAAGTGGGTCTCAGGTATCTTGACATTCCTTGAAGGGTGCTTGCTTCTGGTGCTTTGGGATTCCGGAGTGGACTCTTCTTCATGGTGATTGCTGTTGGGGGTTTGGTATTGGTATGCCGCAACTCCAGTAGGTCCTGGTGCCTCCAAACTTGATGGAGAGGCAGATCCAACCCTCCAGAGCTGTTGTACCTTTTCTTGCTTTGGTGCTGTGTCAAGTTCATCAGGGAGCAGCAAATACCTTCACTCCATTGGAGTTTCTTGGTGATTTCTTGAAAGCTGGAGTGTTCCAGGGTTCTTGGAGTCCTTTCAAGTTACTGGGTGACCCAGCAGCAGTGATTGTTGAGTCCTGGGAGCAGCTGGCAGGGTTTGGCACCTGTTTCTTCTGCAGCAAGACTTCACTTCTCGTTCAGCAGGTCTTCTTTGTCCTGGTCTTCTTTTATCCATTGAATCTGATGTTCAGGTCTCGGGAAGCCACCTGAACACTGAATTTAGGGGTGTTACAAGGGGAGACAGGTAGTAGCCAATCGGCTACCTACCTTTACGGTGTCTACACCCTCTAGTGACCTCTTCCTGTTGGAAGGGGCACTACCCTGGTCCTGATATGTTGTTTTTCCACTATCCCAAGATGCTGGAATTTCAGGAGTGGGGTTCACCTCACCTGCCCCGACCTAAAGGTGGTGGAGGCAAAGGGGGGGACCCTCCTCCTAATCTAACTATATTTCCCACCTTTCTGTAGGAGAGTAGGATCTGCTTCACATGGGTACCCCCACTTTTTGCTGATGCTTCACTGTTTTTCGACTTTAGTCTGGCTGGGGCCCTGCTAATCAGAACCCCAGCCTAGCTGCTTCCTCTCTAAAATGGTTTCCATGTGCCTTAGGCACATCTCTGATTGGAATCTGAGTGCCCTTATAAGTCCCTAGTATATGGTATACTATGTACCCAGGGCATAGGTACTCCCAGAGGCCTGCCAGGGGCTGAAGCATGTATTATGCCACCCCTGGAAGGCCAGCCAAAATGACACCACAGGTCTGCTACTGCAGCCTAGGTAAGGTGGTGCATGCACTCTTACTGTGATATAGGCTACCTATATCACTGCAATTGCACACACATATAAACCTATAAGTCACTCCTATGGCAGGCCTTAACAATCCTGAATGCAGAGTGCTTGGTTTTGTGTGAGAGGGTGCCCCTGCATGAGCAGAGCCCCTCTGCAGCGTTCGGAGTCCCTCCTCTGATGCTGTTTGTGGTACAGCCTGACCATATACTCTTAAGTGCATTATATCCTCGCGGTACAATGCTAACTTTGGACTGGCTGCACCAAAACATGTCGTGTTTGGTGTCAAACATCTTGGAATACTACCCCCGCCAATCCTGGCGGTGGGGGTAGCATTCCACCCTTCTAGAGGAGAGACATGTACACACCGGGCTACCCGGTAACTTCTTTCCAGAGCCCTGGCATCACAAAATGGATGCCGCTGCCACAGACACGGGTCGGGCCTCCTGCTGCTGTCTGAAACTCCGGCAGGGGAGGCCTGGACAACAGGTTTCTGTCACAGGGAGGTGTAACCACCTCCCAGACAGGATAGTGTGTATTGGGGCTGGGCGGGAGCACCCTCTGGTGCTTTGAAGTCCTGCACTGGGGGCACATTTGGTGTCCCTGTGCATATGCCAGTTCAAACCAGTTGCAGGGACTACCTGCCCCTGCTCTGGCGTGAAACTGGACAAAGGGAAATGGGTGTAACCACCCCTCTTCCCTGACCCTCCCCTAGGTGGGTCCCCAGAGTATGTCCAACCCCCTAACTTTGTATAAGTATGGGACCCCTGTCCTTAGGACTTTAGATATCCCTGGACGAAACTCTGTATCTGAATCCTGGAACTTCGACGCTCTACTCAGTACTAGAGGACTGAAGAATCTCCCTTGGGGTCAAGGAGTGACTCCCCTGCTTGGCAGGCACCAAAGAAGCAATTGTCCGGTCTGCATCGCCGAAGCTCCCACCGGACTCTGAAGTCTTTGCATCACCAGAGGTAGATTTCTAGACTTCCCCGAGGCTGCCCTGAGTCCCCAGCAAAGCTGAGGCCCGTAGCTGTCATGGGTAACGTGAAACCGTGACCCTTGGACACCAAGCACATTTGCAAGTGCATCCACTTCCTGGTCTCCCACAAAGTTGTGCTTTGGGCTCCAAGTAGCCCCCGCCTCCAGCACCAACTGCACTGAAGATCACTGGCCTCCACTCTACGAGTGTCCTGTGAACCAGCTCCAAGTGGGTCCACTCAAGGCTCCTTTGCGGTTGCTAGTCCATTGGCTAGTGGGCCCTGCTGAAGGCTACTCTTCTTCTGCTTGGATTTCCCTGGTTGCTCCAGACGTGCCCTGACTTACCCTCGCTGGGTGAGTCCCTCAGACCTTGCTGGTCTGTACCACCGTCCTTCTTCTATTTCCACGTGACTTGCCGTTGCCAAGGCTTGTTGGGTCCAATTCGGTCGACGATACCCCAGCAATCGACAGACGTCATGGAGCAGCTCGAATCCAGCTCCTGGTTGTCGTCGACACCTCCTGGACCTCGTGGCTGAAGAGTCAAGACGACCATCAACCTACCTGAAGCACCCAACATCGGTGGGCATCTGCTCATCGCCTTCCTGGTCACTGGCTAGTGACCCAGACTCTGTCCCCTCTGCTTTCAGGTTCTTCAGATCTTCGATCCACCTTTGGATCCACCCGAACACTTTCGACTTGGTCGCCAGCCGCACTTTGCAGCAGATCGCCATTGAAAACGACGACGAAACCCGACCCCGAAAGGCACCTATGCACCCGGCTTCCCTGGGTGAGGTAACACGAGTACTCCGGTGCTCCCGTGGGTATTGACTCTAGAACAGCCTAGATCTAAAGGGGTTTGCTCCAAGTCCTCCTCCAAGTGTCCTTTTTCTTTAAATCTCCAACCGTGACATTCCCCATAGAAGTCAACGGCGGCTCGCGGCTGTGTTCTCACACTGCACGCGTCCCCCGTGGGTCCCCTGTGTCACTACCTTGGGTGGTTCCTTGAGGGCCAAGCACTTCTACAGGCTCTAGGCCTTGTGTCTAGCTCAGTCGTGGTTCTTATACCACTTTATTGGTATATGGTTTGGTACGCCCCTAGGGCTCAAACGTGTATTTGTGCTATTACTGTTGATATTCGACTTGTAACTTATGTACTTCGACCTCTAGCCTCATAAAGAGACTAGAGGGGTGTGTTTAAGACTAAATACATATATTTTAAATATATACCTGGTGTGGTCCTCTTTCATTTGGTCACTCAAGAGATTATAGACTGGTAAAACAAGCTGCTTTACATTCCTTCAAGACTTAGCCTGAAGGCTGCTCTCCATAGCTACCACTAGGATAGCTTTCAATAAAGGTTGTCTTTAACCTATCTCGAATAAGGGGTTGTTTGGACTGGTGAAGGTGCCCACTATAATTAGTGGACAGCATATACCAGGTCAACTTCTCACATTGGTTTGCAGCGTGTGGGATTCCAGCTTGCTATTGTTTTACCAGATAATCTCAATTGAATTGATCAACTGAAAACCACTAAGGGTACCTTAGGTACATATAATTCAAGCTTAGGTTACAGTAAGTTCTACTGAACTTAGAGTTGTGTGTTAAGGATAGCACACCTTTCTACAACTCAAGAGAGTTTAGTAGGCCACACTAGAGTAGGTAGTGCATACACCACACCACACTAGTAATGTCTTCACTGCCAGGAACCAGTGAGCTCCTGCCATCCAGATATGACAACCTCTCATTCTTGGAATTAAGAGAGTTGTGCAAAGTTAGGAAGTTGAAGACAGGCAAAAGTGCCAACACCCAACGTCTCTTGGAGATGCTTCTGCTTGATGATCTTAGAAGACCCATAAGGTCTGAAAGGGTAGAGCAGAGAGGGTGGGGCAGAAGATGAGGGAGGGGCCAGGATGAAAATGCCCAGGACCTGACCTCTGAAACTGGCCAGGGGGATGACCATGATCCTGACCTGGAAAGTGCAGCTTCTCCTGAGGATGAGGAGGAGGCTCAGAATGACCTCCCTTTGTCCCCCAGGAAGAGTTGTGGGTGTGCCCAGAAGGTCTAGATCTCCTTCTCAGGAGTCTAACCACTCTGACACCTCAGTAGGGACCTCTGTCTCCTCTCATAGGAGGGAATCCTCTCATGAGAGGAGAAAGAGACTGCTTCCAGTATGAACAAGCCCAGCTTGAGCTCAGAAAACAGCAGTTGGCTATAGACAGGGAGTCCCTAGATCTCTATAGACAGAGAAAAAAGATGGGACTAGAGTCCCATGGTGGCAGCAATTTCCCAAGAGATAGGGAAAGGTCTTATGACAATAGAAACCTGAGCAAGATTGTCCCTCCCTACCAGAGTGGGGATGACATCCACAAATGGATAACTGCACTGGAGAGGGCCTGTAAAGTACAGAGGGTCCCTCAGGAGCAGTGGGCAGCAATTTTGTGGCTCTCCTTTGCAGACAAAGGGTAGAGTTAAGCTCCTCACTGTTAGAGAGGAGGATGCTGACAATTACAAAGTCTTGAAGAGTGCTCTGATTGATGGGTTTGGCCTAACAACTGAACAATACAGGTTAAAGTTCAGAGATACCCAAAAGCACAGACTCAAGACTGGGTGGACTATGTGGATTGTTCTGCTAAGGCTCTGGAAGGTTGGTTGATGGGCAGTAAGGTATGTGACTTCACAGGATTGTACAATCTTATCATGAGGGAGCAGATTCTTAATAACTGTCAAAATCAGCTGTTGCATCAGTACCTGGTGGACTCTGATCTGACCTCTCCCCAAGAATTGGGAAAGAAGGCAGACAAATGGGTCAGAACCAGGGTGAGGCAAAAGGTACAGAACCAAGGTGGTGACCCTAAGAAGCAAGATTCTAAAAACTCTGATAAGGGTGGGGAGAAGGGTAAAGACCAGAAGTCTTCACAAGGCCCCCAAAAATCTTCTTCAGGTGGGGATTCACAGACTAACAAGGGAAAAGGCCAAAAGAAACAATGGTGCAAAGTCTGTAAGCAAAAGACACACTGGACCAATGATTGCACCAAGTCCAAAGACTCTATTCCAGCCCCCACCGATGCCCCTAAGGCACCTGTTCCCCCTAGTGCAGTTACAATTGGTGGTGGGAGTACACAAGCCAAGGGTTTAGTAGGGTTGACCCTGGGTAATGAGGTGTGCTCTGGCCTAGTCAGAGAACTCACTCAGGCTGTCCTAGGCTGTGATGGAGGCGTGGATGTGACCTCCTCTGTGAGTCCCAGTAACCTGGGCAAGTACAGGCAACAGCCATTAATCAATGGAAAAGAGGCTTTGGCATTTAGGGACGCAGGGGCGAGTGTCACCATGGTGACACACAAGACCTTGTGGATCCTGGGCAGATTATACTTGGTGAGATGTACCAAGTGACCAATGCTAGCAATGTCAGAACAGACCATACTCTGGCAGTTGTTAACTTCTCCTGGGGAGGGGTAACTGGCCTTAAGAAGGTTGTGGTGGAATGCTTGCTTGGCAATGATCTTGAAACTTCAGCTTGGGCAGAAGTGGAGCTCAGGACCCATGCAGAAATGCTGGGGATCCCTGCAGATGTGTTTGCTGTGACCAGGTCACAGAGCAAAATGTCTAACACTGAACAGGCCTTGGATCCTGGAAAAATGGACCAAGTGCCATCCAAGAGGAGGAGTAGTAGGGTTAAGGCAGTGCCTTCCCCTTGGCTCAGAAGGAAGATCAGTCTCTGAGGGGGATGATCTCAGTCCTGAAGAAGGAACTGTCCCAGAGGAGCTTGAACCTGACCAGGTTGAGTTCTTGGGGACAGGGGGCCCTTCTAGGGCAGATCTGAGCCAGGAGCAGCAGAGCTGCCCCTCTTCTTGAACCCCTCAGACAGCAAGCTGCTGCTGAGGCTGCTGGGAATGCTAGTGGTCCCCATAAAGTGTATTGGGATGATGGACTCTTGTACTCAGAGTGTAGAGACCCCAAGCCTGGTGCCACCAGGAGGTTGGTTATACCTCTGAAGTTCAGGGGCTTCCTATTGACCTCAGCCCATGACATTCCTCTAGCAGGTCACCTGGGCCAGAACAAGACTTGGGACAGACTTGTCCCTCACTTTCACTGGCCCCACATGTCTGAAGACACCAAGGAGTTCTTGTCGCTTCCTGTGTAACCTGCCAAGCCAGTGGGAAGGCAGGTGGCACCACAAAGGCACCCCTGATACCACTACCTGTGGTGGGGGTGCCCTTGAAAGAGTGGGATTGATATTGTTGGTCCCATGGATCCCCAAACAGCATCTGGGCACAGGTTTATCCTAGTGGTGGTGGACCATGCCACTAGGTACCCAGAGGCTATACCTCTTAGGACCACTACAGCACCTGTAGTGGCAAGAGCCCTCCTGGGAATCTTCTCAAGAGTGGGCTTCCCTAAGGAGGTTGTATCAGACAGGGGTGCAAACTTTATGTCTGGATACTTAAAGGCAATGTGGAAGGAGTGTGGAGTGACTTACAAGTTCACCACACCCTATCACCTACAATGCAATGGTTTAGTTGAGAGATTCAACAAAACCTTAAAGGGCATGATTAAAGGGCTCCCAGAAAAGCTCAGGCGAAGATGGGACATACTCTTGCCCTGCCTTTGTTTGCATACAGGGAGGTGCCTCAAAGGGGTTGGCTACAGCCCTTTGAACTTTTGTTTGGTCACCCTGTCAGGGGTCCATTGTGCTTGGTGAAGGAAGGATGGGGAGTTACCTCTCAAGCCCCCAAAGCAAGACATAGTGGACTACGTACTTGGTCTCCGCTCCAGGATGGCTGAGTACATGAAAAAGACAACTAAAAACCTTGAGGCTAGCCAGGAATTACAAAAGCCTGGCATGACCAAAGGCTGTACTGACTGTTTACCAGCCAGGACAGAAGGTGTGGGTGCTGGAGCCAGTGGCCCCAGCAGCTCTCCAAGACAAATGGAGTGGACCCCATACCATTGTTGAACAGAAGGGTGATGTTACCTATTTAGTAGATCTAGGAACACCCAGGAGTCCCCACAGGGTTCTCCATGTCAACAGATTGAAACCATATGTGGACAGGGCAGACATGGGCTTGCTCATGGCTACTGATGAGGGACAGGAGGAAGAGAGTGACCCACTCCTGACCTGCTCTCACAGAACCCTGATGATGGGTCAGTGGATGGTGTAGCCTTGGCAGGCAGCCTCACTGCTCAGTAGCAAACTGATTGCAGACAAGTGCTCAATCAGTACAGACATATGTTCTCTCTGACTCCAAGTCAGACCACCTGGTGCACTCATGAAGTGGACACTGGGGAGAGTCTGCCTATTAAAAATAAGATTTATAGGCAACCTGACCATGTCAGGGACTGTATCAGGACAGAAGTCCAGAAAATGTTGGATTTGGGAGTTATTGAACCCTCAGATAGCCCTTGGGCCAGTCCTGTGGTCCTTGTGCCAAAACCTCACACCAATGGTGGGAAAAGAGAGATGAGGTTTTGTGTGGACTACAGGGGTCTCAATGCAGTCACTAGGACTGATGCCCATCCAATACCTAGGGCAGATGAGCTAATAGACACTTTGGCCTCAGCCAAGTATCTAAGCACATTTGACCTGACAGCTGGCTACTGGCAGATCAGACTAGCTGATGATGCAAAGCCAAAAACAGCATTCTCAACCCCTAGTGGACATTACCAATTTGTGGTAATGCCCTTTGGTCTGAAGAATACACCTGACACTTTTCAGAGGTTGGTGAATACAGTCCTTACAGGTCTGGAAGCCTATAGTGCAGCATATCTAGATGATATTGCTGTCTTTAGCTCCACCTGGGAGGATCACCTGGTCCACCTCAGAAATGTTTTACAGGCCCTGCAGAAAGCAGGCCTAACTATCAAGGCCACCAAGTGCCAGATAGGGCAGAGTCAGGTTGTGTACCTGGGCCACCTTGTGGGTGGAGGCCAGGTTCAACCACTGCAGAGCAAAATCCAGACCATCATGGACTGGGTTGCTCCAATCACCCAGACTCAGGTGAGAGCCTTCTTAGGCCTGACTGGGTACTATAGGAGATTTGTCAAGGGTATGGATCAATAGTGACACCCCTGAATGACTTAACTTCCAAGAAAATGCCCAAAAGGTTCAGTGGACAGCTAGCTGTCAAAAGGCATTTGATGACCTGAAGCAGGCCATGTGCACTGCTCCCATTCTCCAGAGTCCTGATTACTCCAAGAAGTTCATTGTCCAGACAGATGCATCTGAATTGGGGGTAGGGGCTGTACTGTCACAATTGAATGATGAAGGTCAGGATCAGCCAGTAGCTTTATTAGCAGAAGGCTGACCCCTAGAGAGAAACGTTGGTCAGCCATAGAGAGGGAGGCCTTTGATGTGGTTTGGGCTCTGAAGAAGTTGAGGCCATACTTGTTTGGTACTCACTTCCTTGTTCAAACAGACCACAAGCCCTCCTATGGCTAAAACAAATGAAGGGTGAAAACCCCAAACTGGTTAGGTGGTCCATTTCCTACAGGGGATGGACTTTACAGTGGAACATAGACCTGGGAGTAACCATGCCAATGCAGATGGACTCTCTAGGTATTTCCACTTAGAACATGAAGACTCAACTGGTCAAGGTTAGTTTAATGTCCCTGCGTTGGGGGGGGGTGTGTAGGAGAGTAGGATCTGCTTCACATGGGTACCCCCACTTTTTGCTGATGCTTCACTGTTTTTCGACCTTAGTCTGGCTGGGGCCCTGCTAATCAGAACCCCAGCCTAGCTGCTTCCGCTCTAAAATGGTTTCTATGTGCCTTAGGCACATCTCTGATTGGAATCTGAGTGCCCTTATAAGTCCCTAGTATATGGTATACTATGTACCCAGGGCATAGGTACCTCAGAGGCCTGCCAGGGGCTGAAGCATGTATTATGCCACCCCTGGAAGGCCAGCCAAAATGACACCCCAGGTCTGCTACTGCAGCCTGGGTAAGGTGGTGCATGCACTCCCTTACTGTGATATAGGCTACCTATATCACTGCAATTGCACACACATATAAACCTATAAGTCACTCCTATGGCAGGCCTTAACAATCCTGAAGGCAGAGTGCTTGGTTTTTGTGTGAGAGGGTGCCCTGCATGAGCAGAGCCCCTCTGCAGCGTTCGGAGTCCCTCCTCTGATGCTGTTTGTGGTACAGCCTGACCATATATCTTAAGTGCATTATATCCTCGCGGTACAATGCTAACTTTGGACTGGCTGCACCAAAACATGTCGTGTTTGGTGTCAAACATCTTGGAATATGACCCCCCCGCCAATCCTGGCGGCGGGGGTAGCATTCCACCATTCTAGAGGGAGAGACATGTACACACCGGGCTACCCGGTAACTTCTTTCCAGAGCCCTGGCATCACAAAATGGATGCCGCTGCCACAGACACGGGTCTGGCCTCCTGCTGCTGACTGAAACTCCAGCAGGGGAGGCCTGGACAATAGGTTTCCTGTCACAGGGATGTGTAACCACCTCCCCAGACAGGATAGTGTGTATTGGGGCTGGGCGGGAGCACCCACTGGTGCTTTGAAGTCCTGCACTGGGGGCACATTTGGTGTCCCTGTGCATATGCCAGTTCAAACCGGTTGCAGGGGCTACCTGCCCCTGCTCTGGTGTGAAACTGGACAAAGGGAAATGGGTGTAACCACCCCTCTTCCCTGACCCTCCCCTAGGTGGGTCCCCAGAGTATGTCCAACCCCCTAACTTTGTATAAGTATGGGACCCCTGTCCTTAGGACTTTAGATATCCCTGGACGAAACTCTGTAACTGAATCCTGGAACTTTGACGCTCTACTCAAGACTAGAGGACTGAAGAATCTCCCTTGGGGTCAAGGAGTGACTCCCCTGCTTGGCAGGCACCAAAGAAGCAATTGTCCGGTCTGCATCGCCGAAGCTCCCGCCGGACGCCGAAGTCTTTCCATCACCAGAGTTGGATTTCCAGACTTCCCCGAGGCTGCCCTGAGTTTCCAGGAAAGCTGAGGCCCGTAGCTGTCGTGGGTAATGTGGAACCGTGACCCCTGGACACCGAGCACATTTGCAAGTGCATCCACTTCCTGGTCTCCCACGAAGTTGTGCTTTGGGCTCCAAGTAGTCCCCGCCTCCAGCACCGACTGCACCGAAGATCACTGGCCTCCACTCTACGAGTGTCCTGTGAGCCAGCTCCAAGTGCGTCCACTCGAGGCTCCTTTGCGGTCACTAGCCCATTGGCTAGTGGGCCCACCTGAAGGCTACTCTTCTTCTGCTTGGGCTTCCCTGGTTGCTCCAGACGTGCCCTGACTTACCCTCGCTGGGTGAGTCCCTCAGACCTTGCTGGTCTGTACCACTGTCCTTCTTCTATTTCCACGTGACTTGCCGTTGCCAAGGCTTGTTAGGTCCAATCCGGTTGCCGACACCCCAGCAATCGACAGACGTTGTGGAACAGCTCGAATCCAGCTCCTGGTCATCGTCGATGCCTCCTGGACCTCGTGGCTGAAGAGTCAAGACGACCGTCAACCTACCTGAAGCACCCGACATCGGTGGGCATCTGCTCATCGCCTTCCTGGTCACTGGCTAGTGACCCAGACTCTGTCCCCTCTGCTTTCAGGTTCTTCAGATCTTCGATCCACCTTTGGATCCACCCGAACACTTTCGACTTGGTCGCCAGCCGCACTTTGCAGCAGATCGCCATTGAAAACGACGACGAAACCCGACCCCGAAAGGCACCTATGCACCCGGCTTCCTGGGTGAGGTAACACGAGTACTCCGGTGCTCCCGTGGGTATTGACTCTAGAACAGCCTAGTTCTAAAGGGGTTTGCTCCAAGACCTCCTCCAAGTGTCCTTTTTCTTTAAATCTCCAACTGCGACATTCCCCATAGAAGTCAACGGCGGCTCGCGGCTGTGTTCTCACACTGCACGCGTCCCCCGTGGGTCCCCTGTGTCACTACCTTGGGTGGTTCCTTGAGGGACAAGCACTTCTACAGGCTCTAGGCCTTGTGTCTAGCTCAGTCGTGGTTCTTATACCACTTTATTGGTATATGGTTTGGTACGCCCCTAGGGCTCAAACGTGTATTTGTGCTATTACTGTTGATATTCGACTTGTAACTTATGTATTTCGACCTCTAGCCTCATAAAGAGACTAGAGGGTGTGTTTAAGACTAAATACATATATTTTAAATATATACCTGGTGTGGTCCTCTTTCATTTGGTCACTCAAGAGATTATAGACTGGTAAAACAAGCTGCTTTACATTCCTTCAAGACTTAGCCTGAAGGCTGCTCTCCATAGCTACCACTAGGATAGCTTTCAATAAAGGTTGTCTTTAACCTATCTCCAATAAGGGGTTGTTTGGACTGGTGCAAGGTGCCCACTATAATTAGTGGACAGCATATACCAGGCCAACTTCTCACACTTTCCTCCCACCAAAAAGTGGAGCAGGAAAGGGAGCTTGGCCTCACCCACTATCTGGAGGTTTCTGGGTTGTTATTCAAAGGTGGTATTGCCCTGGAAGCTTCCTGTCCTGCACGAGTTGTGAAGCACATATGCCCAGAGCAGGATTTGTCTCTGTCCTCTGAGAGCGCTGGCTCTCACCCCATGAGGTCAGAAACATGTCCGGTGGTGGCAGACTGGTGAAAACAAGTCAGAGGCCACACTAGGATTTTGTAGGTTTTCAGGAGAGCCTCTAAAAGGGTCTCCTGTGTGAATTTATAAAAAATCCATCATTGGCATAAGTGAGGATTTATTAAGAAAAGATGTTTGGGATCAAACACCTTAGAAATTAGTGAAGCCATCATGGAGCTAGGAAACTCGTGTTGACAAGTTCCAGCCCATGTACTCTTTATGGCTTCGCTGGTCACTTACAACATCATAGAATAGATTGGACTTTTTAGGGGCATATCTACTCATCCTGATATGCCTTCACATAGGATATAGTGCACCCTGACTTAGGGCTAAAGACCTGCAGTAGGGGTGACTTACCTATACATTATGCAGTGTCTGGGAGACATGGCATACATGGCTGTGTGCCATGTCGACTCTTCAGATTTCTCTGCACCAAGACACGCAGCCTGCAATGGCAGAGTGCATAGCCTTGGTGAGGGGTCCTTGGGGTGATGCAGGCTAAGGGGGGGACCCTTCTCCTAATCAAACTAATTTTCCCGCTTTTTCTCCTGCCAAAAGTGGGGCATGAAAGGGGGCTTGGCCTCCCCCACTATCTGGAGGTTCCTGGTTGGATTTCAAAGGCGACATTGACTTTGCAGCTTCCCGTCCAGGAAGGCCTTCCTGTCCTGGAGGAGGTGTGAAGCACCTCCGCCTAGGGCAGGCTTTGTCTCTGTCGTCTGAGAGCGCTGGCTCTCACCCCATGAGTTCAGAAACATGTCTGGTGGTGGCAGACTGGCGAAAACAAGTCAGAGACCACATCAGGGTATGGTAGGTTTTTAGAGGACCCTCTAAAAGGGTCTCCTGTGTGAATTTATTGATATATCTATCACTGGAATCAGTGGGGATTTCCTAAGACAAGATGTTCGTTTCAAACAACGTTGAAATCAGTGAAGT